>CAMQGK010000463.1:3102500-3845000 GCA_947000775.1 Pterois miles
TTGACAGGCTTGGTTTGGTGGGGAAAAAAAAAAAAAAACAAGCAAACTTTAAAACAACAAAGTCCAACACTTAAAAACATGCCTCCAGCTCTAAATGGCAGCAGAGAAGGATGGAGTGAGTGTCTCCTTCCAGCCACAGAGAGATTTGAATCAGGGACCTGTCAGCTAACTTGCCTAAAAGACGTTTGTGGCATAAAGACGGCAGCAGGTGAACAGCGGGACAGCAGTAAAATTAATAGTCTGCATCACTGCAGCAGAAAGCAGTAACTTGATCGACAGAGGACAAGGACTTCCGTTTTGAGAGCGTTTTTGGAAAACTTCCACATAGTGCTTCTCCTAGTCTCTGTGAGTTTTTGTAGTTACAAGCCCACTTTTTATGGGCCTTTTCATAGATTTATAATGTTTTTTGTTGTTGTTTTTCTTTGTTTTTTTTCCTTTTTTTTTAGTTAAATGCCAGATTATAACCAGTGAGTATGCACTAGATAGAAAGCAATCGGAATAGGAAATAGAGCACAGCAAATAAAAATGCAGAAATCTGATTGCCTACAGTTATAACAAGCCCTCATCAATCATTTGAGAAGTAGGCTCACATACTGAGAAGGTGATTTATTGTATTAAAAAAGAAAAAAATCTATATATATTATGTATAACCGTAGTTATATACCGTTTGTAAAACATCCATTTTGTAATGGAGCGCCAACTTATATATAATGTACATTTTGTATAAAAGAACAGGGAGGTGGGAACTGCAGCGAATCTCTTAGTATCTATATACTGTATCTATATTGTAGTTTAACTTTTGTGCTTCAAACGCCCATGTGCTTATCAGATGCAATTCAGTGCCGTTCCTGTACTGCTTTTTACGAATTTTGTTAATCCGACATTATGACCTTGACTTACCTGAGGGTAAAATGAAATAAAAGTTGTCTTTATACTCCTTTACAGACATAGCCCACATTTTATGATAAATAGATATATATTTTTCACAGAAGTAAATATTGTTATGTTCTCATTACAATTTCTAAGACACTTTTTCATTGTTTTATCACAGTTTTCCAAAATGGACTCTCTTTAGAAGTCAGTTATCAATTTTATGCTATCAAAAACAATATTGTTCTTTACAGATGCAGTTTGTAAATAAAGTGCCGCATGTATTAGATGTTTGCATTGGTATGTTTTTGTCTGAGGTGGTTAACATCTTCCAAGTTATTTGGGGCCTGTGTGTCATGTGCCAGATTTTGAAAACACTGTAGAAGCATAAAAGTACAATACTTTACATTTTATGAACAGGAGATTCTGAGTACAATCTATAGGTGTCAATGAATTCCTCAGAGGAATTTATTGAGTTGGACTGAGTACCAAGGTTGTTTGGTACATAAAATTCACTCCATTAGACAAGATCTAATTATGGAGGAGGAGTGGGTAAAAGTGAGAGTTCATCATTCTGTTATGGTGGCAGTAACACCTCTAAAAGCCTCAGTAGTGATTCCTGGCATTTCGGGAACATCCAATCAACACTGATTAGACCTGTGATTTCCTTTGCCTCATATACTACTGACTAATACTAATTACAGCTTTGCTTCTGGTCCAAAGCACAAACATAACGTGTCCTCAGCTCAGAGGTCAGTTAGTGTTTAACGTCACCTGCATGTCGGAGTGTGTCGTTAATATTGGCTCATTTTCTTGAGGGGGCAGGACATTGTCGTGATGCTCGCCCACCATGCTCTCATGACCGAACTATTCACTGTGAATGGGTGGCTGACATTGTATCGTCTGAGAGGGTCTTGAGCCCGTTGAATAAAATATGATTGTCCAGCCACAATGCAAAATTACTGGCAGCCTGCTCAACAACAAAAGCATCTCTGTGCTGCAGCGACAGCTCAGTAAGGAAATCCACTGTCCTCTGTCCTTTTGGAGCTGCGGAGGACGGCCAGTCAGGCAAGCGTTTGAGATTCCAGCACGGGCACAACTGGTAGGGACAGATACTGGATGTCTGCTCTCCAGATGAAAAGCATATGAATTTTAATGCACTTCATTGTTCCATAATGTGGGAGACAGACTGAGAGGACCCTTGAGGCAGCGTGAGAAGGGCACAATGACTGGACGACAGTGTGTTAGATAAAACTGCAAAATACTGCCTATTGCTCTGGAAATGCCCTGTGGTATAACCTAATGTACTGTGTGATGACGGTGTGGTTTTGAAGCTGATTTAACCAGTCTCAGGCACACTTGCTGAACATCTGCATCTATGTATTTGGCAGTGGTGGAGTGTAACTCATTATATTAAATACTACTTAAGTAAGTTCTGTACTGAAGTTTTAAGTACAGTTTTAAGGCATTTTTCCATTTTCTAAGATATTTTTGCAGTTACAGCAGTAAAGGGGACAGTGCAAACAAGATGCATCAGTAAAAACACAGATATAACAAATAGTAAGTAAACAATAAAGATATAATAATAAGTGAACAGTTAATAGCAAAATATATATTAAAATGTAGTCATAAAAATCATAGTAGTAGATGTTATTGCACATGAAATATGAAATGTTGATATTGTACAGCATATCAATTATAAATTATTATGCTACCTAATACTCCTATTCCACTTCAGTTCAGAGGAAAATGTTTTTCATTACTTTTATATTAAACACTGTAAGCATAAGATATAAACCAAAGGTTTCTAAACTTTTTGACTTGTGATTCTTACAAATATCAGTGTGTAGTTGGAGCCTCTTGTCATGTTTCAGATGTCTGAGTTTCCCCTCTAAACTTCTCAGATGGTTTCATAAAAATAATTGTTTGAGGCCAAGTGCAGTAAAACTCAAATATTTAACAAAAACAGCAAAGCTTAGAGAATATTCAAATATATGCTTTTTCCTACCTAGTTTTTCTCATGACCCTTGATTGGGTCTGACCCCTAGTTTAATGTATACCAGTGGACTAAGCTACCCTAGTTCCACCTCAACCAGCTACAATACTAAAATGGCACTGATGCTTTGGCATTAACAATATATCAGTCACAGGGGTCATTTTTTCAACAAAAGACTACTTTTACATTTTATGTTTTAAGTATGTTTTGCTCCAATCACTTCTGTATTTTACCACCAAGGTAAATACATTTTAAATGTAGGGGTTTTACTCTCAATGGAGATACATGGATATTGTACATTGTGATATTGTTAGTATTACGTCTGAGTCTGAGTATCTGAATACTTCCTCCACCACTGGCATGTGGGTTGTTTTTCTTTCATGTTACATCCCTAAAGAGAAACTTGCATGTTTTCTTATATTTTCAATGCCACCTCCTGGAGAAAACTCCTTTGTCATCATTATAACTGTTAACAAACTACAACTTGACTAACGTTGCACAACAGATAAGTATGAAGGGGAAAGAAAGGGAAATATGGAGGGCTTTCCGGGCACATGGAGAGAAGCAGGAGAGTAAATATTGCTTTGACCTTGTGGGCTTTAATTTGTGATTGTATTAACCAGAGTTTCTCTTTTCTCTCTCTCTCTCTCTCTCTCTCTCTCTCTCTCTCTCTCTCTCTCTCTCTCTCTCTCTCTCTCTGTTTTCTGTGTTGGTGTAAAACATGGTTCACTCTATAGCACTGCAGTCAGCTTTCTGGCAAGTTTACAAAACACCAGCACATCCGACTGCAATGTTTTCATTTGAAGAGTTGTAAAACCAGTTTGGCCCTCAACCAAAGCCACGCTCTGACGATACCATTCATTCAAGGTGTGTATTTCCTTCTATTCCCTTTCCTTGGACATGATGGCTGTATGAATATAAACCTCCACATCATCTACAGAAAAGGTTTGATTACATACACATAAAGCACATTAAAGCTGCAGCTAAGTATCATAAGCTTCTGTGAATTCAGAGATTGTTTGATGCCGGAAACTGATATAATGCTTATGAGTCATCACTGTAGTTACAATGTCAAGTGTTATTGTTAAACAGATTTTTCTGTCCGAGAAGCAAAGAGTGGGGTTTACTTTTGTGACTAAATACAAACAAGATAAAATTCAGATTTGATATCAGGCCATTTTTTATATCAGGGAAAGGAGGTTAGCTTTTAACTGGAATTATAACAATGAAAGTTGTATAGTCCTTATGATGGCTGTTGGTTATGGAATAGTATTATGATATTTAATATTTGTTGTTCCTGTATTTAGCCACTCAGTTGTTATGATATATTATGATATAGTATAATGTACATTCAATTGGTCATTGTTGTGTAATAAACCCTGACAGGCCGGTGCAAGACCGGCTTTGCGTTGGGATGCTGCATCACCCTGTCTGGGTTTATTTCACAGCAATGACCGGCTTGCTGTACATTATCCTGCGTATTACACAGCTTTGTTAAATGATGTAGCCGAGATATCCTGACATTTATTTCTTAGAGTGGCTCAAGATCCAAAAACAAGATCCTACATTTCCATGATGAAACTTAATCATCTTTCAGCCTCTTAAATGACCACCTCTTTCAAACCCCTCACGTCCAGTTTGCAAAACAGGCAAGTCTTAAACCCAAGCCATTTTTCAACTTTTCAAAAGCTTCCTCCAAAACCACAGATTACATTGTCCTACAACTGTTTCCATAGACTAAGTAGTGTTTTTTATAATGAGCAAACTGAGCATCACATGTAAAGTTGCACACATGCACACCTGTAGTTTCCTTAGAGCAGCCTGTCTTGCTCAAGAGCAGCTCAGCAGTATGTGAAGGAGGTAGACATTTCCTTTTGTTCTTTGTCTGGGAATGCAAACTATTGACATTCTGCTCACAACTCAAATATTTTGAAAATGCTAACAGACCTCTTTCTTTATGCTGACATACTTCACCTGGAGTAAAAGAGCATTTTTCTACAGGAAAGAGGTGAAGAGGACTGCCATCCAACCGGTTTGCACGCCTCACCCCTTTGCACCATACTTGTGTCTCATAATGATCGTAGCTGTCTTCCTTTCTGTCTCAATTTCAACCAACATTGGGTTTACAGTGTCAGCTTACTACTTTTCCATTGTCGGATTACACCTAAAGAAAGAAGGCACCAGGTTAGAGCCTCATTTCATGAAATCTGTCCCGACTAACAGCTCCTGTGTGTTCCCTCTGGGATGTGCACATTTGTTTATGATGACTGTATAGATGCTCCCAGAGGAGGTGGAATAGCTTCAGGATCACTTTGACCCAACCGAGGCACCTCTATTGTTTTGACTGAAACAATTTTTCCCAAAACAACCCCATTACTCATGTTTTATTTTGTTTCTATCCTTTAAATCCCAATCATCCGAACAGCCGCCTCTGCTCAAATGGTGGCTGCTGTTTAATACTGCAGGTCTTTATCAGATCAAATTCACATCCAGTGTAGGCTTTAAGGGTGTGACTTTATAAGTGAAAGGTGAAATGATTTTTAGCATTTCCTTTAAACTGAAGATCTTTGATTTGACCATTAAGGATGTGTAATATAGGACTTTAGTAGAAAATATTGGCAATTCTGCTCATTGCCTTTGGCTACTCAATATTGTATTATAATTAATCTTTCACTTGATATAAATTAAATCCTTTAGGCTACCTGTAAAGTTAACACCTTTCACTGGGTGAGCTTTGGTTACATATTGGTAGAAACTTACTTTACTCATCCATATTTACAGTTTCAGCTCAGGAAGATGCCCAAATGTAAGAACAAGTGACCTAGCGCGCCTTTTGTCAGAGTTGAAGGAAACAGTGAGCCTCATTATCACGTTAATGGTTGGACATGAATAATGTATCACAGTGGGAGGAGACGGTTTCGGGGGTTGACTTTAGTTAGTGGCGTGCGTCACGTTGTAATGTGAATTGAAGACAAGGACATGGTGAATGGCTGTCTCTACAGTCACTGGAGGAAGTTTTCATGCACCGAACACCAGGTAGGATAATACTAATTTAAACACTGGCTAGATGTTAATTTACTGCCGTGTTGGACATTACACATTTTGTAAGTCAGTTCAGTTTATTTATGTAGCCTACGTGTTAAGATGGGATGTTTGAAGAAATGTCTCCTGCTGCTGATTTGGACTTGACTAAAACCTAGTCCTAAATGTGCCATAATAGTGTGTTTTACGCACACCGTGCGTAAAACCGTTTGGGACTATTTGTTCCATTAATGATGCGACGAACAGTAGATATTGTTCTAAAATATGTTTACAGTGTTTATGTTACCTTTTGTACATTATTGCAATCTAATTGTTATATGTGTTATTGTTGTTTAAGTAACCTATATGAGAAAATATATATATATTAGGCTAGAACGAGGGTTTATAAAAGTGAAATAAATCGACCATGCGTCGTAGATCAGTTTTAAGCTTTGAATAAACTTTGACATTTGTGCGTTATGCCGACTCAGCAGGCTGTAGTGTCTGTGTTAACAGCAGAAGAATGGGGTATTTTACGCGTTTAGCTACCCTACAGGTTCACATTCATACGGGCCAGTCTCCCTCCGCGGTTCAGTGTGTTCAAATCGCGCCCTGAGGCTTGATCGGTTAAACTCAGAGGTCTCAGCATGTTGGAGGAATGAAGGTATCTAGTGCCACAGACTCTTAACAACCTGCTGTTGTCGGTCTGAAGGTGCCATAGCGCATTTTCATGACCTGAAATCATCAGTCATGAGCTCGGTGCAGATTCTGGTTCTGGTTCTGCTTGAACATGAAATCACCTCGTTTGCTTTGCACAGATAATAATGCAGCTCAGAGATGAGGGAGATGTTTATTAAACACGCCATGTTCTCAAAGGGGAGATCCCCATGTGTTGACTTGCTGCTCCCTCCGCGATTATTTACCTCCACTGATGTGTGCAAACACGGTGCACTGTTGTCCTTGGCTGAAATGCTGGTCAGTATCCTCTTCACATCATCCTGCAGTCTATTTTTTTTTTTATATAAACGGGACCAGAGTCACACAAGGAAGAAGTTTGGCGTCAGCTGTGCACACTGAGCTCAAATCTCAACCTGGCTCAAGCAACAAGAAGTGACAGAGCTCTGCCGGGTTCCCAGGGTTGATCTGACCCACACCTGACCCACACTTTATTCCTTTTTAACAAGCACCATTAATGGATATTGATCAGATCCGGATTTATTGTGTGACTGGTAATCCAGGGACCCCTGATGGGATCGTCCAGATGGTCCTGAACTAACTCCTAAATCAAGGATTTTATTCTGGTAATGCAGTTTGTTTCTACTATAGTTGCCCTGACCAAAAAATACATTATTCCTGTGATATACTACATCTTATAGTGACTTTATTTTGACTGATATTTGCATCATAGTAGAAGTTTATTCAAGCATGCTATTAGTATACTTGTTTTGAATTTAAAATAAGAATATAATTTCAGTTTAACTTTTATGTACTTAGAGATATACTTAGCAAAATACTTAAGTACACTGGGCTCATACTGACAAGTATACTCTAAAGTCTAAGTATACTTGGTTTATACTGACAAAGAAACAGAAAAGTCTAAGTGTATTTGGTTTATAGGCCTACTTACTTAATATTTTGATCAAGATATACTTAAGAAAAGTATAATTGTGTATTTTTGCCTTATAGGCCTACAGAAAGATACTTGGCTTCTGGTTGTGCTTACTTTTTGAAAGAGTAGCCTATTAAAGTGTGTGAGAGTTTATAAAAGGACGCTTTGATAAGAATTTACTTAAATTCATCAAGTTTTTGGATTAACCGTTCACCATAGCAGGCAAGGCATGCAAGAACAGCACATTTTATGATGATTATTATTTTTTTAAATCTCAAATCATTAAGCCAAAAAGCAAAAGGGGGAAATCTCTATGTGTAATACATAAATCAGTGGCTAAGTGCTGTAAGTAAAAGTATGCAAAGTATACTTTCATGAACTAAAAAGCAGAGATGCTCACGTCATTTTTTGCATGTCCAAGTTTCAAGGCTTTAGTGTCTTAAAGCCATGAAAGAAATATCTGAATTCACTGCATTTTATATTTCTCATTATTCAGGCATAACAGCCTCAGTTGTACCCTACTTCCATGATATACAAATCCCCAGTTCAGGACAGTTTCTTCTCCCCCAGAGGGAGACACAGTTTGACGTAGATGTGTCTCATTAATCAGCAGATCATATCGGTCATGCACCCTCCTCGTCTCTCTCTAACATCTGCTCGCTGCCATACTGTTCCTGAGTGTTTTTGTTTTCATGTTTTACAGATGGGTCAGTAATAGTGTTTGTCTTGTTGTGTTATCATAACATGGAGCCTGGTATGGTGCTGAGGGAGCCTGATTTATGGCCCCTGGCCTCAGTGAGCCTCTCAGATCCTCCCCTAACATTTGCTCAACAGGCCGTCACTGTTTCCTGTTGTGAGATGAAAGCCACACTAACATCTCACTATAGGCCACCTCTGCTTTCTCTCATTGGCCTGGCTTGTGGCAGATGACACAAGTCATTTTCCCTCAACAAAGGCCCATCAAACACAGACCGGTAGATGAGATATGTTGAGAAATTGTATGATGGAGAGTTGATTGTCATTGTTTGATTGTATGATTCATCTACTGATTTGTGTGCATGTGTTAGCAGCAATGAAGTCCATCCAGTGGAAAACACAACAGGAACGTAGTTGATATTTCACAATATGATCATTGTCTGTGTTTCCTTGTGTGTGTAGAAAGATTGCATCGGGTGTCAGGTATGGCAAGAAAATCAGGCACAAATGATATGCTTTGCTTTTCTTAATGTCTTTAAATTGACTGCAGCATTTGATCCTTAGGTGTTAAACATCTGTTAAGTGAATTAGCATGAAGATTTTTAGTGTAATGTACACAAACATGCCTCAAAAAGGATTTGGGTTTGGTTGCTACCCCTGAGACCATGTGCTGTTTCACCCACATACAGTAACTTGAATGCAGTTTGTGATTATGAGGCATTACACAGAGGAGAGGGAGTGTGCACAATTCTCTGTAGTTGCTGAGAAAGTGTTCAGACAATAGACAAAGCTGAGAATGGAATAACAGACTGATCACCAAAAAGACTCCTGTCTCTTACAGCATCTGCATTTTATTAAGTTTACTGTTATATTGATTTTCTTGATGCTTTTATTAATTAATCACACAGATGATTATTTTGTCTAATTAATTGATTATCAGCATAGTCAAGTGAAAAATGTCTGTCACAATTTCCCACAACCCATGGTGGATGTTTTCATGTTGCCAAGAGTCCAAAACCCAAATATATTCAATTTGCAGTGAGCAAAAGCAACTAATCCTCACATTTGAGAAGCTCCCAACCTGCAAATGTTTGGCTTATTTTTCTTCATAAATGACTTAAACAATTAATTGTTTATGAAAATGGTAGTTGATTCACTTATTGTTGATTGACTAATTAAAGGAGCAGTGTGTAACATTTTGGGGGATCTATTAGCAGAAATTGAATAATATTCACCATGTTGCTCCACCACATTTATGCAGTAGCCCAGAATGGACAAAACAAACTCTGGCACTAGAGAGAGCCTTCATGTTTTTATGTTACCTGGACACCTTCTATGTTAAAACCAACTGCCAGCAGCCATTGTCTGACTCCTGTTGCTCCTAAAGTAGTGTTATTATGGTATGGATGGCCTCTTAGCAATGTGAACAGTGTTACCACTGTTTTGCTCTTGGCGGCTCACGTGATCACAGTCTAGGAAAGAGAGGAGTGAGAGAAGGGGTACTCGGTTGGTTGCAATCTGCAACCACACCACCAGATGTTGTGAAAACCTACACACTGTACCTTTAATTAATCAGCTAAATCTTTCAGGAGTGGATATTATAGTTGCTCCACATCTGTGTGTAAAACTGTTGCCATTACTTGACTTGTCTTTTGGTTGAAATTTGTGCAGCAATTAAAATGGGAATATTTTGAACTGCACCATTAAATGCCCAGAAAGCTCCTTACCTGCTTCTCCTGGCTGATTTCAGAGTTTATGACCTCTATGTCTTGATAGTTTCACTCACCCACCGTCCACTTACTCTCTCCTCTCCTCCTCCATCAGAACCAGGAATGGCTGGGAAGCCTTTCCGGGCCACCTATATCTGGAGCAGCATCATCTCCAACCTCCACACCCATGTGGAGGTGAAGCGCCGGCGCCACAATCTCAAGTCCTACCATGACTGCTTCCTGGGCTCGGAGGCCGTGGACGTGGTGCTGGCACACATCACCCTGAACCGTTTCTTTGGTGACGAAGCGGTGCCCCGCTACAAGGCTGTCCGCCTCTGTCAGGCCCTGATGGACTCGAGGGTGTTTGAGCCGGTGGGTGTTAAAGTATTTGGGAAGGAAAAGAAGCGAGCCACATTTGAGGACAGTAGTTGCAGTTTGTACAGGTTCCTGAGCCAAACAACCGGCTCCTTGTCACCACTGACCGACACCAACTCTCACTCCACCAGCACCATTGAGAGCGGCTATGACTCACCGAGCATGAACAGGAACAAGAATGGCTCATGTGAAAGGTACAGACTGGTATTATAACATCTTCAGATCTCTTTTTTGATTTGCTTTGTTCTCCTTCTGCTAATCCCAAATCCAGTGTAGCTTTAGCCTGGGTGCCGCAGATCACTAGTTCAGCATGACCGGAGCCTCTTGAAGTCTCATGCAGTCATGTCTTGTTCATTTCCAGTAACTACCTCATTACCAGTTTGTGACAATGAGTTCTAAGTTCAAATATAATCTTGAGATACTGAATCAAAAAGTAATTTTAAAAGATGAAACATAAAGAATCCTACTGAAGTCCTTCCTTCACCACATTTTATTTGCTTTGAGTTAAATGGAAAGATCAATACCACTCTCATATGTCTCTTGTCAGCAGCTGGCTAGTTTAGCTTAGCACAAAGACTGGAAATGGGGGGAAACAGCTAGCTTGGCTCTCTAACAACGATAACAAAACCTGCCTACCGGCTCCTTTAAAGCTCTCTATTTAACATTTCAAACCTCGTTTATTTATTATTTATACCGCTAATGAAGAGCAGAATTGACAGTTTGTTTTGCCGGAGTACCCCTTGGCTGCCCAGCCAAGAAATAATCCGATGAGTGTTTTTAAAATTTTAATGGTACAGTGTGTGGGATTTGGCAGCTTCTAGTAGTGTGGTTGCAGATCGCAACCAGCTGAGTACCCCTCCGCTAACTCCTTTCTTTCCAATACTGTGGTAAGATGAGAAGCCAAGTGTAAAATCGGGGTAACGCCATTCACCTCATTCAGGTCAGGCCATCCTTACTATAAAAACATTACTTCAGGAGCAACGGAAGTCAAGACAGCAGCTGGCGGTACCACAGTTTTTGCACTCTGTGGCTCGCGTTACTGCAGTGGAAAAGTGTGTGGGAGAACTTCAGAGGCCTTCAGGTAATGTAAAAACATGAGAGGCTCTCTCTAGAACCAGTGTTTGGTTTGTCCATTTTGGGCTACTGTAGAAACATGGTGCAGCAACATGACGGACTGAGGACCCGCTCCCTATGTCGATATGAAGGGCTCATTCTAAGCTAACTCAAACACAAGAATAAGTAGTTTCAGGTGATTATACACAGATGAAAATAATGTTCTGAATATTATTGCTAAAATGTTGAACGCTGTTCCTTTAATTTTGTACACATTAAAAAAAAAAAATAATAACATTGATTAATTGGGGGCGGCAGTAGCTCAGTCTGTAGGGAGTTGGCTTGGGAACCGGAGGGTCACCGATTCAAGTCCCGACATGGACCAAAAACTGAGTGTGAACTGGTGGCTGGAGAGGTGCCGGTTTGCCTCTTGGGCACTGCCGAGGTGCCCCTGAGCAAGGCACCAAACCCCCAACTGCTCGGGGCGCTTGTCAGGAGCAGCCCCCTCACTCTGACACCTCTCCATTACTGCATGTATGTGTGTTTCAGGTCTGCATGTACCATGTATGAGTTAAACAGAGTGTAAATTGAATTTCTCCATTGTGGGACTAATAAAGGTAGATCTTCTTCTTCTTCTTAATGATAGAGGTGGTGGTAAACGAACATTGTTAAAGAGCTAGGCGAGCTGTTTCCCTCAGTTTCTAGTCTTTGTGCTAAGCTAAGCTATCCGGCTGGCTGTAGCTATTTACTATATGACAGTGGTATCGAACATCTCAGCTAACTCTCAGCAAGAAAGTGAATGAGCATGTTTCCTAAAACTTCAAACTACTCCTTTAAGCTCAGCTGATTCCTCTGTACTTTGATGGTGAATAATTAATTAATAGGGAGGCTGTCTAGCACCTAGCAAAGACAGACAGGATGTATTACACATGGCCTCAGCACTGTGTTTTTTGTGAGGGTGACAGCTCCAGACTGGACCAGAGAACAGGCCCCGCTAATGGGACATGAAACATTCAGAGGAGCCATGTGCTGCTGCAACAGTTTAAATCTGACTTTTGTTACTTGCAACATGAGGACAAGACAAGTCTTCATGGGAATAATGTAAAAAGAAAAAGAAACAACCTCACATGTCCTATTTAAATGTTAATAAGAAATTGTTCAGTGCTGGAAATTGAGCATTTATTTTCCGTCTTTGGCTGGAATCAAAACAGCACTAAATTGTGGCTCAATCACAGTTACTAGAACACATTTGCAGTCTGATGCCACATTTGTTTCTCTAATAAGTCTGTTTTTTCCCCAATCATTTCCAATGATTGCTGTCATTATGTGACTCCTCAGACAAGGGGTGCCGAGCTACTCCACCCACTCTCCTGTAAAAACAGATAAATCACTTGAGGACGTGCTGGGAAACCTGAACCTGAGCTCCACCATCACCCCTCAGATGATAAACCTCGGCCTCTCACAAGAGCGTAAGTCATCGTCTTCTCGCAACAAATGCTTAGTCACATTGTGTGTCCATGTGTCTGTTATAGCTATGACCTTTATGGCTCTGTGTTTTCACAGTTGTGAATGAGGTGTGGCACCAGCAGGCTGTGTTCAGGCTGTTGCAGCTGATAGAGCTCCCCCTGTTGGAAAAGCTGTTAGAGGGCAAAGACGCATCCCAGCCTCCCCTGCACGGTGTGGACAGTGACCCGGACTTGTTGTATACATCAAGCTACCTAGACAGAGAGGTCCTCAAGGCCTTCAGTGAAGCACAGTAAGTCCTCTAAAGGATTTACAGTGTTATTGTCTTCTGTCATTGTTAATTTTATCAATCAAATGTATGTGTCTCATGATCTATCAGCTCTAATCTAATATATTTTAAACTCTTAACCAGTCTATAGACAAACTGCTAATACAATCCTAAATAACATATGTATATGAGGACTTTTTTGTTGATTTGAAGGTAAAATTATGTGTATATGTTGAGGTTAAACCATTTAAATTATGGTAAGTCACTGAAATGGTATTGAAACAAAAGTAACATCGTGGTACTCAAGTACTATACTTTTATTGTACAATTCTGAGATTCTCGTACTTTCCCTGAGAATGTCCATTTAATGCTCCTTTATACTTGCTTGTCCTCCACTGCATTAGGAAAGGGGCTTATTGAACTTTCTACTCCACTACATTCATCTAAAGGCTATAGTTTAAAATTTACATGATCAGTTGATAAAATAGGATGCATTGTTACAGTATAGATTAAAGTCCCTACCTACTGGTATAAAAGGTTGCTAAAATCAGCTCATTGCATTAAACTACCACTTGAATTTCCCCACTGTGGGACTAATAAAGGAATATCTTTATGTTAATGCATCAATAATAATGGTCCAATATAATAATATAACAGTGACAGGGGCCAATCTGCATAATTTGTACTTTTTATCCTTTTTATTGCAAATACATCTGGAATATTACTGTAGGGAACATTTGTATGTGAGATCTTTACTTGTAATTGACTATTTTTATAGTGTGGTGTACTTTTACTTAGGTAAATAATCATGATGAAATGCTTTATTTATTTTAACCTGTATGTGTTTTTACCTACAATCAACCAAATCCATGCTTACTGGAAGCAGCTGAGCTCTCTCTAAATTTGTCATTCCCACAACTGGGAAGGTGGGTCACAGCAGATTTTATTAGGGTCCTGCAGAATTACTTCCATAGTCTTTTAACAGCTATATATGTAGTACATATTTGAGCCACACAAGAGAACCTGAAAATTCATATTGTTCTGATAATTGTAGCCTATTTTTAACATTGAATCTAATGTAAAAGGTTAATGTACGCTCTGTTTTTTGTCTGATGAGAGAAAAAACAGCCTGTTAACTCTGCCTAAATGCATTTATTTGGTCTCATTTATAATTATAGTATTTAACATGTTTGTGTTTTCAGTAACACATAAAACATCATTGTGGTTTATCCAGTGTATCTCTTGGTCAGGGATGTTCATTTGCGCACAAATACGCTTTTTTCATGATTAGGCCTATTGTTGGATCTTGATGCTCTGTCATTTTGAAAAAAGTTAGACCCCAGAAAAAAAGGTTTGGGAAACACTGCTCTAAATCACTGAAGGTTAAGAGCTTATGTGACCTTTTTCTGTCTCTGTGTTGCTTCACCTTGATCAATCTGTCGGCTGTGTCTAAAATCTTACACTTCCCTCTCCCGTCAGGGCTGATGAGTGGATGTCAGGGGCAGTTGACTGTCTTGAGTTTCTGCCTGATGAACTGGTGGTGGAGGTCAGTCGAGGTTTGGCCGGTTGTTCTGATGACCTACTCCAATGTAAGAGTCTGCTCTACGAGGTCCTGGCCCAGCATTACGGACACACACAGCAGCCGCCTCTGCTCAGCAACCATGTTTTTGACATCCACTCTGGCATCTCGGAGCTACTCGGTAAGAGCAGATCTCTCAGGTGTCCTACGTTTTCAGGAGGGTTGATGAGGCTTTTATGGTGATGCATAAAGAAAGGTTTTGTGTGTTGGTTAGCGCTTTCATCCTGGTGTATTCTGTGGTCTGCTGTTAGTGAACGGCAAGCAAGAGCAAGCTCTAGAGTCTCTGCAGCTGAGCCTGAAGCTCCAGGACTCTCGCAGCAGGGAGGAGCTACGCAGGCTCCTGAGATTCATGGCCATCGCAGCCAAAACACAGGAGGTCAAGCTGCACAAGGAGGTGAGCGCTGCATGTGTGCCTCTTATGTCAGTCAGGACGTGTGTGTTTGATCTTTGTTAACTCTAAATAATTCTCTGTCAGATTGAGAACAGAATGGCAGTGAAAAGGTCTTTCTCAAGTGCCATCGTGTACAGCAGAAGACTCCCCAAAGGAAAGGTGGACCTGATGGTTCTGTTCATGATGGATAACCACTGTGATCTGTTCAAAGTGAGTAATTCATCTCTCTGTTAGTGTGTGTCCAGCGTTGTAGGAGGGATGTAACAATCAACATCCCAGCAAGAGAACTTAGTCATTGGGTCGATAAAATGTTGTTTTACACAGGCTATTTAGAAGCAGGATTTCAACACTTCACACCAGATGTTTCTTGAAAGAGAATTCATAAATCAAATGTGTCTGACTGTGTAAAATTACACACAGCCACAAACTAAGTAAATGTAATTATTCAACATATTAGAATTGTATTTATATTAAAGTTGTGTGTAGGATTTGGCAACATCTAGTGGTATGGTTGCAGGTTTCAACCAACTGAGTACCCCCTAGCTCACTCCTCCCTATGTAAGACTGTGGTAACGTGAGAAGCTGAGCGCAAAACCATGGTAATGCCATCCGCTTCGCTCAGAGGCCATATACCATAACACTACTATAGGAGCAACGGAAGTCAGCTGGTGGCTGGTGGTACCACGGTTTTGCCCTCCACAGCTCATGTTACCACAGTTTCACAACTACGGGTGGCCTTCAGACAATGTAAAAATGCAAAAGACTCTCTCTAGAGCCAGTGCCGGAGCAACATGGTGGAGTCCATGAAGAGGACTCGCTCCCTGTGTCGACATGAAGGGCTCATATTTAGATAACGAAAATGTGATTCTTAGTTTCAAGTGATTATACACTCATGAAAGCATAGTTATGAATGCTGTATTTAATTTCTGCTAATAGATCCCCTGAAATCCACACTGTTCGTTTCATCTTTCATCTTTAGGTCAAGATAAACGTTATGTCTTATTTTGCTCTCTATTCCACCAGATTCCGGTTTCATTGCACAAGATGGTCAGTGACAGAATAATGAATATTGTGAAAGGGAAGGATCCAGATGTGATAACAGGTTTGCAGATGTTGCTTTTGTCTATTCATCTTAAACACTCAGTTTTTTTAACAGCTATTTGATGAATGAAGACTTCATTTCTGTTTTCCAATCTCTCCTTTACTGCAGGATCAACATACTGCACAAGAGTGAGTGCTAAAGCCTACTCAGAAAATGCACAAAAAACTACTAAAGAGGAACTTTGGTCCTTGCTCCGGACAGTCCATGAGAACCCTAAACTCTCTGCTAAAGAAAAGAGACGGCTACTTGGACAGTTTTATAAAGGCCACCCAGAGATTTTTGTTCAGTACTTTGGAAATAGATTGTCCAGTGTCAACATGTTGCTACAGTGATATTTATTAGTTTAACAATTGTGTATTTCAATGTAAAAAGATGTGAGAACAAAAGCTAATGTGATGTGAATGATGTGAAGATGTGCAGTGTAGTACGTGGATTTCATTTGCTTGTATGCAAATAGTGTAAACTTCTGAAAAAGAATGTGAATTTTAAATGTATGACTGCAGTATTTAAGGGTACATTTCATTTCCTAGATATTTTCTTTGGTGCAGGACACTAGCATGAAATGTCCTTGTCAGTTATGAGGCTGTTACTTTCCCAATATGACAAAATGGACCAAATGTTCTTGAGAGTTTTTTTTTGTTTTCCCACTGCAATGCGTCTTGTCTGCATGTATTGCTTTTCAATGGATGTATTCATTGTGCTTGTGCAATAGGAACAGTGTTAGCAATAAAAACGTGTCTGTTCATGTGGTTTCTCATATACAGTGTGATGCACAGTAGAGCTATGTCTCGAAAAACCCTCAAACGGAAATTTGAACCTGGACATTTGAAAGTCTGATGTTGTGCAGTAGTGAACAGTCAGAGGCATTCATGAGAATTAGACCTCTGGATTTTTGTGTTTGTTGCAACATATTGGCAAAACAGATGTTTGAAAATTGTTCTTTGTTGTTTTGTTTTGTTTTGTTTTTTATTCAAAATCTAGCCACGTTTTAGTGGTATCTACCTTTATGTTTTCCTTCTAATCAGCTCAGGAAATCCAGAATTTCATCAATAAAGTACTATCTTATCATATTTTCAAGTGATAAAAGCATTCCCAGATTAGGTCTAAACCACTCACATCTTGTTTGTGCTTTGGCAAATCTTAATAAAATTTGACTGGAATTGTTGAACATGTGCATTGTCCAATTTCATTGCAGACACAAAATGTGTGCATTCTCATGAAAAAAGAACAAATGGCATTTGTGATATCAAGTACTGTATCCATGTTGACTCAAATAATATTCACTTCAGAGGCTCAGCTTGCAGTACTTTGTGTCCATTCTTACTCGATCCTCTCACAGGCCTTGCATATGGGTTTGTTCTGTTAAAAACAGACATACTGCCCCCTCCTTTTTTTAAATAGTGTCACAATTGTGAAATTTAAGGCTTTGTCACTGTTTTGTCACTGAGGTTCCCAGTCAACTAACAGACCTGTGAAATTGTATTTTTTTTTTTTGTAACAATCAAAAAGCAGTTTATAACTACTGTAATGTTTAGTTCACTTGTCATACACATCCAAAACACAGAAGCATCTCAAGAGTCCACTTTAAAATGCAAGCAATGGCTTATCAATTCAAATAAGAAAACGAGCAGTGCTTTACTTTCAAAGACCTTTTGTTCAGTTTTGCTTTTGCTGACTGACATTAGATATTTCTTTGATGCTAGAAAACCGAATCACCAAACCCCTTTATATGCTTTGACTGGTCTCTAGCTGTAAATCTTGAAATTCACAGCTAACCTGACAATGAGAAAGGGACAACAAGCAATTACTTTGCTTGATAGGTACTCAAATTATTCTATTGTTAATCATTCAGAAGCTAATAAATATAAACACCCACAAAGTAAATACATGATTAGACATTCTTTTCTGTATTGAAATAGGTTGTTTTAATTTCTAAGAGCATTTGACAAAGAGTTATATATGGTGCAAATTTCAAGGTAGCCTTCAAACTATTATGATTGTTTCATGCCACAGTGTTATTACCTGTGAATAGGCTCAGAGCTGAGACAGGCTGCCACATACTCAGAACAAAGGCAGTGCTGGGCAGACAAATAATAATGTAATGAGACCGATGTGAAAATAAGCAGCTGGCCTGGCATTGAAAAATATTCATTGATAAGTAAGAAAATGTTTCTCAGTAAAGTAGAGTTTGTAATAACTAAGGAACTGTCTGGACATGACATCTGTTGTTTAAATCAGTTTGAGGTGAAAGCAAGCCATTTTTGTTTATATTTTCACACTAAATTGAGTCACGTTATCTTTCTTGTGATTAATGTTTTATTTTGAAGTACTACCACCGGAAGTGCTATTGTTGTTGCTGCTCGGTAATCTCGCGCGGAGCGGAACCACAAGTTTCTCGCCATTTTGAGTTGTCGGCCGCCGTCGAGCAGCTAGTGGCTTGAGGGCAATGTGATCGACCCTATGAAGCTATGCCGATTACTTAGTCGTTTTTAAAGCTGCAATCGCGTCATAATTTGAGCGTTGAATCAATTTATACATCATTTCTAACCCAGATTACTCCTCCAGCCATGTCCACCGAGGGAGCCGCCGACCAGGTAATGTTAGCTACATGCAGTTGTGCTGTGGAGCAAGCTAACCGCTAGCATCATTTAGTTCGTGTGTTATTCTTAGATATCGTTAGCATGTAAACTTTACTGCAATCTATACATCATGTTACGTTTATACGTCAGTTGTGACTACTACGACACAATTAGAAATTGTTTGTCCGTGTTTTGTCGTAAATTATGTAACTTTAGCTCGTACGCCATATTGGCTGGCTAAATGTAGCATTGTTGCTACTTGACGTTAACGCGTTGGGCTAACTCAACATCGCCTACATGTTAACTTGATATGCACTTTCACAGTTACTTCCAGGTTGTCAGTGAAACATATTCTCGGTGCTGAAGCCTTCTCTGTGGTGCCAGCTGTAAAGATCTGACGTTTGCTAGCTACTGGAAGAGAAACAAACGGTATTCATCGTTTGATATGTGATTTACTTCTTCAATAGCCGCAAGGTTTACCCGTAAACCTTGAGGCTATTTAAGAAGTAACTTCACACACTGCAGGGCGGGGCCAAACATTCAGGGCCTAGTGGGCACAACTGATTCAAACCATATATAAAAACCCAGTGTTTAGTGTTGTATTATTGACCCTCCCCAGCCCCTAGACAATACATGCATAACATTGCACTGGAAGTCTATTCAGCAGCATAACCCCTTTTTTCACTGTCTTTGTGTCTTGCAGGCAGCAGCAGAGTATATTCCTGAGAAGGTGAAAAAGGCAGAGAAGAAGTTGGAAGAAAACCCATATGACCTTGACGCATGGAGCATTCTGATTCGAGAAGCACAGGTTTAGTGACACAGAGTTGTATTCCTGGGGTTAAGCAAACTGGGAATACGGGTGGGGGGGATAAGGGGGTTAAGGATTAAATAGATGCAAATATCTATAAAGCACTTCATCAATCAATAGTGTGGAACATAAATGCGTTCTCCTTCTTTAGAACCAACCCATAGATAAAGCCAGGAAGACATATGAGCGACTTGTCACGCAGTTCCCAAGCTCTGGCAGATTCTGGAAACTGTTCATTGAAGCCGAGGTTAATACTTTTTCTTTTCTTTTAGTGTGCATGGCTGGGAATTTTTCTAACATGATCAACAATGTGATTTTCACACAAACATAATGTCTCATTCTTCAATGAAGTTTAAAGTCTCAGTTCTTGTTTTGAGTCACTAAGCCTGACCTTGTTTATTATTGATGCTCAAGAGTAATGAATAAAGCCATTCCAACAGCTGATTGCATCTACCTGCTGAATATCCTACACTACGAAGGACCTGTAGTGAACATAGATGTAAAATCACTAGTTTGTCAGGCTCTAGCCAAACTCATTCAGAATTGTGCCTTTAAACACAAAGGGGAAATTAGCACTAACATTTCTTTTTCAGAAAACTCTTATGTTCCCAGGATTTAAAAAAAAAAAAAACATATTCTCTGCGTCATATTTAAATGGGGTAAAGTGCATTTGTTGCATGTTTGGTCTGCAACAGTATTAAAACTATTTTAATGGTATTGGAGTGCATTAGCCTTTTATTTACTTGTCGTGTCAATTTATTGCCTCCTGTGTCATTTCTTCTGGGTAAGTTTATAAACAAATATTTTGCTTGTGTGGCCCATTCTTTCCTTGAGATATTTCCCCCCTCTCCTGGTGACTATAAGACCAGTGACCCATCTGCCTTGATGCCATCAACAGGCTTTGCTCTTACGCAATAAGCTACTGATAGGATGATTCTTTTTCCCTTGCATATAATCATTTTTGCTTCTGCACTCGGTGAAGTGCGTCTTCTGATACACTCCACCTCTGCAGATGACTACTGCAGTTTGTGTTAAGCACATTGTTTGCACAAAGTTTCACAGCATTACCAAGCATCAGAATTTAGCTTCTAGGTTAAAGTCCAGTGTGTAGTTCTGGCTAATGATTACCTCTATGCTGTGAGTTGAATGTTCTATGTTGAGGTTGTAGTGGTTGTGGTTTGTTGTTGTGGGGTTGCTACCCCTGCCCCCTCCTATCCCCCATACCCTTGTCCCCAGCGGATTATTCAGAACAAGAAAAGGCCCATTATTTAATGAAGTGGACATACACGTGGAATGAAATGGGAAACAAACACATTGCAGCCTTTTCCTAACAGACTAGGCTTCCCAAGAACAGCCCATGATGATTTATTCTAGCCTACAGATGGCACTAACTGTACCTGTGCCAGTAAAGCATCAGTGTCACTCTCCGCACTATGAACCTAGTAACCCCTCTAACGATTGGACAAGCAAAAGCAACACAACAAAGCCAGAGCAGAGCAGTTACGACAGCTATCAGGGATGTTTCATTTGTGGATCGTAATGAATATGCAGAAGATCAGAGAGGAGGAAGTAGATTTAAACATCCCAGCATCAGTGAAGCTTCAATTTTGTGGCAGGTACACCGTACATTTACAGATTTAATATTTGGATTAGTTTGAAACAAGCCCATTGTTACCCAGATTTTTTTTCCTTTCACTAAAATATGTAATCTCCCCAGATAGTGAAATATATATTTTGAAATAAAATGCTTAAAATCTCATACAGTTGCAGCTTTGGAAATTGATAATGGCAGGTGGATTATGACCAAAAGTATTCATGGAGTATGGGCACAATTTAACTGATGAGTACATCTATGGTAGACTGATATTAGCACCCAGTTGGTGGAATGATTTATAATTTCACGTCAACTTTAACATTTGCAACAAAACTAAAGGAAATCTAATGATTACACTTTTTAATGTTTCATTGTGAAGTGATTAGGTTAGTGTATGTACATGTAATAGAGAAGTTGTGCCTGTGAATGTAGACTTTTAGGCAAGTTTTTGTTGTTTTTTAGGTTCCTACCAAATAAAAAATACTTTTAATAGAAAGTTTAGGGGAATGTGGGCAGAGAAGTTAAGTTATAACTTCTTTTCATCTGTTTATTATTTAGCGTCACTTTGTCCCACATAATGCCAAACACAGCCCAAGATAATTGTTTCGCAGATTTGCTGAGAGCTTTCTGTTTGCTTGAATGAGAAACTGGACTTTTGAATTGGCATAAATTTGTGTTTTATTCTGGTGGGAGCTTTAAACGCAGACAGTTCTCAAAACAGATGTTTAAACAAAGGCATGTGTTTTCAGTACGTTTTAATAGCCTCCGTATAATCTTATATCTTATTTGGTAAGTATGTGAATCAACCCCCCACCCCCTTCATTAGAGCTACATGTAGGTCAGAACTATTAATTTACTGACCCATGTTTGAAACCCGCGTTGCCTGACAAAACCCTCTTCTGGAGTGAAATTCTCCATACGCTACGCCTTTTTAATCAGTAGAATAAAACATTTTCCCCTTAAGGGTACAGTGGATCCTTGTGTTTGTGTGGGAGCCTGGTTCTCATGAGGTTTCACATAGACCTCATTTGTAAAAGCTGCATACTAGGCAAATCATTGAGTCCTTTTCATTGTTCACACCTTTTAGAGAGTCCAGGTCGATCTGGATTATTTCACACACTGCATTCATTGAAACACCCAGTGGAGACAATGTGCCAGCACATGATGCCTGACACAAGGCTGGAGTTCATTGTTGAATTATATCGTGTCCCCCGTAACAGCATATTAAGGCCAACTCCCCCTGTCTGTCAGTCTTTGAGACTATTATGCTTATTTTATTTATTTTTAAAGATTCTTTTCAGCATTTTTAAGTGGTAAAGTATGGGTGGCATAATACACAGAAAAAAATATTTATTTTAAGGGAAAAAAGCTAACTCAGTTTAGAGTCTAATTTATTTTCTCATAGAAAGGAATTGTGTTTGTGTTTGCAATATTGTACTGCATAAATAGCCTTAAAGCAGTGACTAAATGCAGTGTAGTTTCTGTGTATTCACACCTTGATTGCTGAGTTGGTTTACAGTCACTTGTTAATAATGTAGGATAATATCAGTGTCAGTCAGTGTTGTGCTTTTACTGGATGTTGGACCTGAGATAATTACACACAGTAGTGTAATTATTGGGTTTGTTTTATTTGTAACTTGATTGTGATTTTTCTTTTCTCATATTAAAGTAGGTTGATAATGTGCTTAAAGGATCATATATTTTAGGTGTGTGTGTTAGTAGAGATTGTGCTTAGTCAGGATCAGGGCTCACCCTTAAAGCAGCAACAGGAGTCGTGGTAATGTTTCCCTCTAGAAGAATCTCGAAAGATCTTTAATAATCTTACCATCACCACTGTACCATTATCAGTCTATTCTACTAGAGTCTCATTAGCCTTGAGTCAGATGTGCTGTTGTCAGTGCCTGGAATGAGTAATGTAGGTCAGTCTTTTTTGGGAAGTTACCCTAAAGGCAGTCTACACTGCAGTTGGCGTTTACTGCATAGTTTTACAAAAGTTTAGCTTTAGCAGTTATTTTTCTTAGAAATTATATTTTCATAGGGTTTCAGTGTAGATTTATTCAATTTGAAATTTTTTTTTCCCCGTTGTAGGAGAGTTGACCATTTGTGTGAAATGCATGCAGTGCCTCAGAGTTTTGCATTGCTTTGTTCATTAATTGCATAATTTACCTTAATGAACTTTTCATTTAGCATTGTTAAGTGTTGCATTTGCCTTTGGGGTGTTTTGTACTGTATTTGTACACTCCAAAAGATGCAGATGCTTTTAGGTTTCTAAAAAGTATTTTTCTGGAGCCTGTAATCAAATGGTGGAAGCTGAGCAGGGGCCAGACTCAACCAGCAGGACGTAACACTCCCACATATATGTGTTATTTTAAAAGTTTGTTACAGCAGGCCACTTCACCAGTCTGATGGTGGCATTCAGTTGATAATATGTGAATATTATCTCATTGTGTAGGCATGCTTTTAGACTTTCACCTGCCAGGCAATGTTAATAATTTGACTGTTTCTTTGTAACTAAACTGCAGAGTATTTCCCTGCCATGTATACTATTAAATTTATGTCACTTCCAGGCCGGTCAAAGTTTTTTTTTTTTTTTTTTTTTAAACTTTGTAGAGCACAATAATGTGTGTGACCACAGAAACAACAGCCTCTCCTGTCTGTACTGGAGGCTGCTGTGAGGCTGATGCTTCAGCTCATCAACAATAGGGCCAAATAAAATCCATTGCTGCAGAACACGCTCACCTATGATTGTCAAAGGATGAGTTTTTTTTTAAATATCAAATACTGATTTACAAAGAGCACTATTTCAATGTTTACATTTTTGTGTGACATCTAGGCACTGGTGATTTTCTGGGTTTTGTTGCACAATCTGTCTGTCTCTCTCTTTTTTTTAAAAGATAATTTTTGGGGGGCTTTTTTCTTTTTTCTGACAGTACAGGAACAGAGACTGGGGGGGGGGGGGGGTGCAGTAAAGAGGCATGCGCTGTAACCACATGGCTACGAAGGTGCTCCACACTCTACAGAGAAAATAAACCCCCTTCTTTTTAAAAGTAGTTTGTCATTCTTGTGTGAATTTCACTTTGTTGATCTAAAAGGTGTTGTGTGTGTGTGTGTGTGCGAGTGGTCACATTTGCATGAATGCATGTTAAATGCCAACGACATAAAAGTAGAGACTTGTATTAACTGCATTTACACTCTGATTTGCAGATCAAGGCTAAAAACTATGACAAGGTTGAAAAGGTAAGTGTCCACTGCAGTCCTGGAGGCTCACTAGTGTGTGATTTTGATAATATAGCATCCATTAAAATAATTATGAGGCATCTACAGTATACACGTGAAAGGCATATAGTTTTAGTCAGAACAAGACAAAGTGTGCAGATGGCAGAAAATATCTGAAAATGAAGTGCAAATTGACTTCCCTGCACACCGCCTTGCAACCAGAGCTGCTGCAATTAATATTACCCATGACTGTATTATTAGGCTATTGTTTCATCTCAGTTGGTAACACCTTTTTATATATAACCATGATTTTAATTTAAATGTAAATATATTCAAACAGTGACACTATTACGTCTACATTGGTTTGGAATTGATTTGATTCTGCTAAACATAAACACAAATGATGTGGGTTTCCTGTTCAGTGTTTTGCCTGAATGTCAAGACAACACATCCCTCAAACTCTGGTGTATTTATTAGTCTGGAGGAGCTCACTGAAATGTAGGGCACATATGAGACCTGTCAAATGAAGCAGAATAACTACAGTGCACTGCACAACTACTGAGTAAAACCTGGAGCCTCCTCCCAAATCTAGCATACAGGCTGAAGTATCCTCCTACGTAACTGAACGTGGGATAACGATCGGTTTTTAGCATGGGTTTATAAAGGCAGGTCAAGTAGAATATATACAGTATATGCAAATTCTAGTAATTTGATCTTGTGTTCTTGCCCCTGTAGCTGTTTCAGAGATGCCTAATGAAAGTGTTGCACATCGACCTGTGGAAATGTTACCTCTCGTATGTTCGAGAGACCAAAGGAAAGCTGCCCAGCTACAAGTAAGAGAGCATGCTGCATAGTGGGATTAAGTACACTGACCCACTGCTGCACTATGAAATACACATGCATTACTTCATTTTCTTACCTTCAGAGAGAAGATGGCCCAGGCGTATGACTTTGCCCTGGATAAAATTGGCATGGAAATTATGTCGTATCAGGTACAAAGCTATTTATTCATACCTGTGTATATATGTTTCTGTTAACTCCTGACACCTAACAGCTATTCTTTCTTCCCCTCAGATTTGGGTGGACTACATCAACTTCCTCAAAGGAGTGTAAGTGTTTTTTCCTGTAATAATCTGAGACTTCATAAACTGCAACTCTCAAATGTGGACGTTTTTGTATTATGTTCCATCAGTGAGGCCGTGGGCTCGTACGCAGAAAACCAGCGAATCACTGCAGTGCGGAGGGTGTACCAGAGAGGCTGCGTTAACCCCATGATCAACATTGAGCAGCTCTGGAGAGATTATAGCAAGTATGAGGAGGTGAGTGCCCCACCCAGGTCTCTGACTGTCTACCTGCATGTCTGCACATATGGAGTTAAAATGTGAGAGTGATAGACTGACTTTGTCTTTCATGAACAGGGAATCAATGTGCACTTGGCCAAAAAGATGATTGAGGACCGAAGTAGAGACTACATGAATGCCAGGAGAGTGGCAAAGGTGAGATCACAAATATACACAGACCTCTTTTGAATCATTGTGGTGTCTGTAAACTCACAGAGATCATTGCATTGTTTGTGTATTTCAGGAGTACGAGACTGTGATGAAGGGTTTGGACAGGAACGCGCCCTCAGTACCGCCCCAGAACTCCCCTCAGGAAGCCCAGCAAGTGGAAATGTGGAAGAAGTACATCCAGTGGGAGAAAAGCAACCCACTGCGCACAGAAGACCAGACCCTCATCACAAAGAGAGGTGACTATTTGTGCTCAGGATATGTTGTGTTGTGTTGCAATTAGGGCTGCAACTTGCAATTCTTTTCATGGCCGATTAATGTGTCCAATATTTTCTCCATTAATCGATTAGTTGTTTGGTTTGTGTAAGTGTGCAAGTGTGCTTTGGTCAAACTCAACTCTAATTTCACCAAGTTTGGTGTGAAAATACGGCGACTCTACAGTCACGGCCCCCTCCCCACCCCGGCCTGCTGTCTTTCTCTGTTTCTGCTCCCAGAAAGAAGGAGGCTGGATCACACGTCATTAACACTTGATCACTTACACTGTGCATGTGTTATATCCAGTGGTCTTAATGTTATGGCTGATCAGAATCCTGAAAGAAATCCTGAATCGGGTTCATGATCCAGATCACCACCAAAATGTAATGGACTGTTCATTGTGCCACACCCCGTCCCTCCAAAACATTTCATTCAAATCCACTGTGAACTTTTGGAGTAATCCTGCTAACAGACAGGCAAACAAACAGTCAAAACACATAACCTCCTTGGCCTTGTCGGAGGTATTGAACCTGTTTCTCCTCTATGAATGCAGCCACTAGAAAGCGTAGGTTGACAACTTTCTCCTCACTCAAGGTGTAAATGCATTGATTCTGTATTTTATGAATTGCTGTTGTGTTTTGCAGTGATGTTTGCGTATGAGCAGTGCCTGCTGGTGCTGGGCCACCATCCTGACATATGGTACGAGGCAGCGCAGTACCTGGAACAGTCCAGCAAACTCCTGGCAGAGAAAGGGGTAAGAGCTAAAAACCTTTCAGACTCAGCAATCAAACAGAAGTCAAACGGTCCTATAAGTCTTTAAATGTCTTTCCTTTCAGGATATGAATAACTCCAAACTGTTCAGTGATGAGGCAGCTAACATCTATGAACGTGCCATCGGGACTCTCCTGAAGAAGAACATGCTGCTATACTTTTCTTTCGCAGACTATGAAGAAGTGAGTACAAAGTCCTTACAAACTGTGATCAGAACAGTAAGAAAAATGCAGGGATTTATCAGTGTATAAATTTTTCCTTTCCTTGTAGAGTCGCATGAAGTACGAGAAGGTCCACAGCATCTATAACAAACTGCTGGCCATTGAGGACATCGACCCCACGCTGGTCTACATTCAGTACATGAAGTTCGCCAGGAGGGCAGAAGGGATTAAGTCAGGTCGCACCATCTTCAAAAAGGCCAGAGAGGATCTACGTACGCGTCACCACGTGTATGTGACGGCAGCACTGATGGAGTACTACTGCAGCAAGGTAAGTACACGTTTAGTATATGTACAATGTGACTAAAATCAATCTTAATAGTTTTTTTTTTTTTTTTTGGTAAACTCTTTTTATCTTTCCCCACAGGATAAATCAGTTGCTTTCAAGATTTTTGAACTTGGTTTGAAGAAATATGGGGACATTCCTGAGTACATACTGGCATATATTGATTACCTCTCACACCTTAACGGTATGTGATATGTCATGAAACGCAGTGCTAATATACATAATGTAGGCAATACGTTTTTAATCCATTAACGTGAGAGAAGTTGCTTCACTGAATGATTTGATGCTGATGTAGCAGTGATGTCCTGGTATAATGAAACCTACATTACTGTCATTGTGATGAAAGATAAATGTGTAATGCTGTTTTTCTCTTCCTCTGCCTCTTCAGAGGACAACAACACCAGGGTTCTGTTTGAACGTGTCCTCACCTCAGGAAGCTTGTCGCCAGAAAAGTCAGGGTAATGTCAAATATTGATTAAGTTGCACGCAAGTGCTGTAGTATTCAATATCTCTGCCGGTGTTTGTTGATTTTAGTTTTTCTCTCATCTTACAGCGAGATCTGGGCTCGGTTCCTGGCTTTTGAGAGCAACATTGGAGACCTGGCAAGTATCCTGAAAGTGGAGCGCAGGCGATTCACTGCTTTCAAGGACGAGTATGAGGGCAAAGAAACAGCCCTGCTTGTAGACAGATACAAGTTCATGGACCTGTATCCCTGCTCTACGAGTGAACTCAAGGCCCTCGGATACAAGGTGTGTATTTTGCTGCCAAAGCAGTTATGCATGTTCACTACTGGGCCCACTGCCAACTGTTGTTAAGGGTGTTGGTGTCGACCTACTGCAGAACTACAAATATTGGGGTATTGTTCTTAATGAAAAACTGTGCTTTCAATCCCATGTTGATGCTACCTCTAAAAAGTTCTAGCAAATACTTATTTTCTTCCAAAGAAAAATGAATTATTTTAATGTTTCTTCTGAGATGATGACTCTTTTTAACAGATGTTTTATTAAATCTGTTTCAACCTTTTTGTGTATTTGCTTGATTTGGAAATCTAAATCTGTCCAATAAGAACAGACTTGAAAGTCTTTTTAAAATAGTCAGACAGATTTCAGGGGGGCGTTGGGGTCTTGGACATGGACAGGTCATTAGAAGGGCTAATGCTGTATTGGATTGCCAGGCTGCTTGACGTCGTTTCAGGGCACCCTTTAGGAAAACTAATAGATTCCATGTCTCAATATTATTAATATCCTCAATAGCATATAGCACTCTGGCTGCACTTTTCACAGTTCCCTTGCATATTTGCACGATTACATATGTGTATTTAGGACAAATTTCCATTTCCCTGCACTAGCTCTGTGGATGTGTCATTAATGTGGTCTTTTTGTATTCTGTTTTTATGTGAACCATCGCTGCAATACAGTTTTTTCCTTATGGAACAATGAATATAACCTAACACAGATAAGCTCTCAACTGATACGTCTGACTGTCTTCACTATGTGTTTGTAGGATGTGTCTCGTGCCAAACTGGCAGCGCTGCTCCCAGAGACGGTGGTGACGCCCTCCGCACCTACACTAAAGGATGAAGCCGACCGTAAACCTGAGTACCCCAAACCTGACACCAATCAGATGATCCCCTTCCAGCCACGTCACCTTGCCCGTACGTAGTCCATAGCTGCCTTAACAAATCAGTTAAAACTGAGTGCTTGTTGCTATGCTGTCTCTCCTTCATTTACCCAACACATAAAAAGATCCATCTTTGATGTCCCCCCACAGCTCCAGGTTTACACCCTGTCCCTGGTGGAGTTTTCCCAGTCCCACCAGCTGCTGTAGTCCTAATGAAGCTGCTTCCTCCGCCTACGTGTTTCACTGTGAGTAGCAACAGCAGCAGCGTAATGTTATCACGCCCATGTAATGAATAAAAGACGAAAGGAGCAGGAGTTTTTCTCTACTAGAATGCAATAAGTTTGTGACTGTTTCTCACTGCAGGGACCCTTTGTTCAAGTGGATGAGCTCATGGAGACATTCAGGAGATGCACACTTCCTGAGAGTAAGTTGCTTTTGTCAGCGCTTTGGATGTAACCAGACCATTTCTATGTTTAGCCACATGAGCAACATGGCTCTGATGATGGAAATGTCAGTCAGATGTTTGGGCAGTCATCCAGTGATTAAACCAACCAGAGTTTGATCCAGAGTGAAAATATCTTGACAACTGTTTCATGAGTTGGCATAAATGTGTTCCAGTGTGTCAAAATGTTCTGCCCTCTATTTGGTGTGTTTCTGATGTATTTTCTGTCTCTACAGCTGTTGAAGCTGCTGTAGAGCTGATCACTGGTAGACAGCCCGATGCAGGAGGGGAGGGCAATGGATCCATGGAGAACCATGCTGTTGCCAAGTCACTCAAGAGGCCTAACGCAGACTCCGACGAGGAGGATGACAAAGGAGCTGTGGCTCCGCCCATACACGACATCTACCGTGCACGCCAACAGAAGAGGATTCGATAAACCAACTAAAACACACACTACGAGAATGTAATCTTAACAGGTGGTCACACGGGGCAGACCATCATGTCCACATTTCTGAGTACATCAGACAGATTATACGTTTATCTCTGTACAGAAGCATACATACACACACACACACACACAGACATACAGTATGTACATCTGAGTGTTCTCATGTCTTTTTTTCTTTGTTAACAGTTTTTATTTTTAAAGACTGACCATTATACTGTACAAAATTTTTAATTCAATCTTTGATTTTGGCACACAGTTCATTTTGGCCTTGTGGTGTTCCAGTGATGGCAAAGTGGAATAAAGCTTTTTTTCTTTTTTTTTTTTTTTAGATAACTGGTGGAAACACGATTCCTTTCAATAAAAATAGAAAAACATTCAACCAGATTTGCTTTTTTAATTTCACTTAACCGAAGCTTTATGCTGCATGCCTGTCTTTCTCTCCAACTGACTGGACATTTTTATCAAGACTTCTGTTTTAGGACAGCCATGCCAGGCCTTATCATTACCACTAGGGGGGAGGATTTGACACTGAGCTGAAAAGATCAATCATCTCTGTTCAAATAATCAGATTCCCTCTGACAGCAGGATTTCATAAGCTTAGATTTATCCTGTCTACCAGGGCTGTCCTCGCCCAAAGAAATTGACTAGCACTCATACAATTTCATTGACTAATAATTTATTTGATCAACAGATCTGTGAAACTGAGTTTTTCCACAAAGCATCTTGTGTTTACCAGAGACGTGCTTGTAGGTTTCTTGGAAATTAGTCATTCAACATGAAAAATAAACAGAAAAAAACGACTGATCAACTAACAAAATGTTATTATCAATAATTAGTCTTTATTTTTGGAACATTTTAGCTATGTCAACTTTAAATGTGTATATGTTGCAACAACTTCTTGTGGAGTCAGAAAGGAGTGTAGAGGCCAATATCCTACCTATACTGGAGAATTTACCTGATTTAGACTTAGATTGCCTATTATAAATCAGATCAAATGGCTATTTCATTATATTATTATTATTATTATTATTATTGTTGTTGTTGTTAATAACAATAACAATAATAATAATAATAATAATAATAATAATAATAATAATAATAATAATAATTGGGAACAGAGGATATAGAGGGTGTGTCCTCTATATGTTCTTGTCTTTCATTCATTCATTACTAAGCTAAAGCTGTAACAAACTAATTGCACTGTGTAAAACATTAGCAAATCATGCTATTAGGCTTATGTTTATGCCACAGACAGCCTTGTGGTTTATGCATGTCAAGCACGTGCATTCAGGTGACTCATATGATGAAACTGGAAACCAAGCCTCTAATCTTGGCCGATAGGCGGCTTGTCTCAGTGGTCTGTAGACCAGCTCCTTGATGTTTTTACTACCCTACAACCCCATGAGGTTTATGTTATGAACCTTAAGCCACTTTGTATGTCTGGCTATATACAGCTTTTGGTGACTATAATTGCAAAATATCTATCATTCATAACACAATGAAAAGCTTGTTTTGTGCCGCACAATGCTGTGACCCTGCCGACCAGTAGGGGGAGACAAACGATAGTCACCGAGAACGTGCGCTTGTGTGTATCTGGCCAACGAGCCAAACCAGACCAGAACAAATGATCACAGAGCAGCCATCTGATCTCCAGTGAACAAGTGTCTTTTCCCCTCACCCATAAAAAAAAACTATTCTTGTGTATTATCACTCATAGCGTCGTGCTGTGACATCAAAATTGTTTTTACACTTTTCTGAAAGTGACTGAGTCTTGGTGGACCAACATTTATTGTAAAAAAAAAAAAAAAAGAAAACAACCTAGAAATCTAAGGTTTTGAGTTAAAATTGGAAAACTCGTGCCTTGCATGTGGGTGCAGTATTTTTTTAATTGATTTGTATTGTTGTTGTTGTTTTTGTTGTTATTGGAGGGTGTGACTGTGTGATTTTGTGTACTATTTTCCAGGACACTGTTAATGAGGTCTTCTTTTCACCATGTTATTTAAGTAAGATAAGTAAGTTTCTTTTTGTCCAAGTGGGGAATTTCACGTTAAGGGAATAAAATAAAATAATTGTATATAATAATAGAAAATAGAAGAAAAAAGTAAAGACAGAAAAATGTGTCAATAAATGTATAATTGTACATAAAGCCTTTTGCAGTTGTCCGGTGAGTTTGTTGTGAATGTGTTGTGGTTTCTGGGAGAGTGCTGGTTGTGGAGTCTAACAGCTGCAGGCAGGAAGGACCTTTGTACGCTCCTCGTACATTAGGGTGTGCAGCTGTCACTGAAGGAGCTCTCCAGAGCTCTGATGGTGTCTCTATGGGGTGGGAGTCCTCTCCATCATGGATGACAGTTTGCCGTCATCCTCCTCTCTCCCACCACCTGCACTGAGTCCAGAGAGCATCCCAGGACAGAGCTGGCCCTTTATATCTTTCCAGCCTTCTGTCTGCAGCTGTGATGCTGCTGCCCCAGCAAACCACTCCATAAAATATGGCTGATGCCACCACGGTGTCATAAAAGTTTTCAGGAGTGTCCCCTGCCTCCAAAAGACCTCAGTCTCCTGGCAGATACAGCCTGCTCTGGCCTTTTTATGGAGTGAGAGGAGTTTGTTGTCCAGTCCAGTTTATTGTTAGGTGAACACCCAGGTTTTATAAGATGTCACTTTAATGTCTGATCCCTGGATGTTCACCGGTGTTGGAGGGGATGAGTTTGCCTGCGGAAATCCACCACCAGCTCTTTAGTTTTCCCGCGTTGATTGGAGGTGGTTCCGCAGGCACAGTCCACGAAGTCCTGGGAAAGTTCTCTGTACTCCGCGTCGTCCCCATCAGTGATGAGGCCGACGATAGAGAGTCATAGAGAACTTTGCAGGTGACAGGTTGGTGAGTTGTAAGTGAAGTCTGCAGTGTAGAGCGTGAAGAGGAACGGAGCCAGAACCGTTCCCTGCGGGGCCCCACACTGCAGACCACCGTGTCTGAAATGAAGTCCTGTGTCCTCACAAACTGTGGGCGGTTTGTGAGGTAGTCCAGTATCCAGGATGTAAGATGTTGATCTAAATAATTTGATGGTAAGTCATGCACTACTGACTGGGAGGGACAGCATAGGTAGCACTGGAGGCAGCATGCCTATGTCTAACTATAAACTAAAGGGACTTAAAGTGGGCTTCTGTGTGGGCCACCCTGTTTACTCATGATGCACCAGATTAGACAAGAGGTGTTCACACCTGCTTTCCAGCTGACCAGGTCTGTTGGTTTGCTGTCTGGGGTGGGGACTGAGGAGGAGGAGGACTGGGGAAAACAATTATATTTTGGTGGATTAGATTACAGCTGGCCTTCTCAGACACCGGGGCTTATGAGCAGCTTTGTTTGTCAGCTGGGCGCCTGCTGGCTTATGCTCCCCCACTAATTTCCTTAAGAGCACTCTGCTGTTGGCAGATTGCTAAAGAAGAAAGAAAATGAATTAAAGTTGGTTATTATCATTAGTTTATTCTGTTGGTTTTTCAAATATCAGTTGTGAAGCACATTTCAGAAACTAATCAATGGATTGATATTATACGTGGCCTCATATTTGTATTGTATTTCTGTATACCTTTCTGTATACCTTTGAGCAATCAGTTATCAATGCATCAGTTTTCAGTTATATATATTTATATAGTTATATATACATATATGCCTGTAAAATAAAACATGCAGTTGCACAGTGTCATTGCCTGTATAGCCTTTTCAACTCTATTCTCATCTATATTCTAATGCAGGACTTTCATGTTTTGTTTATTAATGAGACTGCAAGATCTGAAGGGTGTGATTGTCTTATCATCACTGTTTGTTTTTTGTTTTTTACCAGCTTGTAGGAGAGCCATCAGAATCAGTCAGTTTTATTTGCCAAATACATACATCCAAGGAATTTATGCATCTCTCTCAATATATAGTGCTTACACAGACAAACAACAGTTGGGGACAAGGACAACAAAGCTGAACAAATAAAGGTAAGGAATACACATAGACAGGACTTTTATGTAGGTTGCACAAGTACATTATAAATAGGTGTCTATATAAAATTATGTAAATATATACAAAAAACATCAATGACCAATAAGAGAATAAGAAATAAATGAAAAACATCAAATGGAAGTCAAATGTTCTGTAAGTTTGAAACAATACAAATAGTTCAAATACATAAATAGTTAATGGATATTCATGGACTGTATGATAATGTACAGTATGTTCCTGTAAAAATGTCTATATACTGAATGTACAGTGACTAGTATATTGACAGTGACATGTAGCCCATGTATTAAAAAAAAAGAAAAAGAAATGCATTAAAGACTGTACACTTATCTGATTGTACTGACTGTAAATGAAAAACACTGCACACAGACCTAAATCTTATTTTACTTGTTTTATTCACAAGTCTTGTACACTGTAACCCCTCTGATCACTGCAACCCATACCTGTATTCAACGCATCCTTGTAAATGCAAGGTATCTCACCCCAAATATTTACTAAATATTGACAATTTCCCCATACCCCATATTTTTTCTATAAGCTACAGTTGAATCTTGAATATGATGATTTTATGATTATCTGCTCGGTGATTGATTGCTCAGGTCTGGCCGATGCCGTCAGTTCACAAACATTCGTTTGCAGTTGCTGCGAGAGAAAAAGGACATGTTAGAGGCTGGCAGGGCCGCGGAGCAGCGCGTCTAGACGGGGTAACGGATACCCTCTCCGAGATGGGCTACTTCGCCCAAAGAGAAAGAAGACGAATTTGAACTGTGTAGCTACATCCTGGGCTCGGTGCGGTGTTTCTGGACGCTCATATGCAAGAGTTATTTAATGTTTAAAATGTGGGAGATGGTGGCGTTACCGAGAGCGAGCTCTCCCTTCCTGTCGTCTAGGACAAGATGGCAGCAATGCAGGCGAACTGTGCATGGTATGGATTTATAAGTCCATAACATGTTCAGAGAAGCCCTGGATTATACTTATAGTGACTCTATGTGAAGGTAAGTGGTGGAGAGGAGGCGGTCTGTGGTGATATTTGTTTATTTGAAACGATCGTTTAAATGTGACGTAATAAAAAGTCATAACTTGCCTTCAAACTTAGCTAGGCGAGCTTCTGGCTGTAGGTTTCAACCCTTCAACATTAGCTTTGTAGTTAGCTCTGTCAGCACTTTGGGTAACGAATGTACTCGTCGTGAATTGTTTTTATCCAGCGGTAGCCATGATGACGTTAGTGGCAATTATTAACCTGAGTGCATTTGACACTCTGTTGTGTTTATCTCACTTTTGTCACGGCGACCCAACTTGATTTCTGGTTGCTTCGATCATTAACGCTAGCTAGGTACATGTTTAACTAGATCCATCTATCATTAACAAACCCTATAGGGACTATATGGACCGAGTGACTCAACTTGTGAGTGTTGTATTGACGTTACTTCCTCGGCTGTGTGTTAGCTTACACCTGGCTTCATACGTGACTCAGGTCACCGAGCAAAACATTGAAAGATAATGTTAACGCTCAGCCATAGCAATTCATATTTAACAAAACCAAAACTATAGACCTGTGAATTTTCAGACATGCTGGATGATTAATCTGTACAATACGTTTAACTTTAGTAATGTCACCTGTTACTAAACTAATGTGACAGTTATTAAACTATATTTTAATTGTAAAGCAGCTCTTTTACATGTGTTTATCTGAGTAGCATATAATGTTAGCTGTGTCAAAACTGCGTACTGAAGCTAGTTAGCTAACATCAGAGGGCTAGTTGTGAATTTCCCCACTGTGGGACTAATAAAGGAATATCTTATCTTATCTTAGTTCTCTTTTAAGCCTCTTTCAAGGTGTGTGCCCGTGTATATATTATTATTATTATTATTGTATTGTCAAGTATTTCGGTAATTGTGTCTGGTTTCCTGTTCATAGACGCACTGTAAGTTGTTAGTGTTTTTTTTCAGTCAACACAGCTTAAACAAAACCTTGGTCTCACCAGCCACCTCATCCTAGCCAGCTTAGCGTTAGCACAGCAACAAACAAGAGTTATTAGCATCCAAAATTGGATTTAATGTCAGGTTAATCATACTAAATGTGGGTGTAACAATCCACTTGGTCTTTTACCACAATTAAGATGGTGTTTTTTTGTTAAGGAGGAGGTATAAGGTTATAGTTGAGCTCCTTTATGAGGGTGTAGACATCACCACCACCCTCCAGCAAAACAAAAGTACCTGACGTAATTGTAGACAACATTGTTTGCCCTACCAGTCATTATGTGGCAGGGAACCATCATTTTTTTGTAAAACTGTGAAACTTGAAAGAGAAAATCAATACTCATACTATGGCCCATAGAGCTAAAAGTTAATGTACTTTCCTTCCAGCGTGTGTGGCCTGTATGATAGTTTTACTTATTATTATATTGCTCTGAAACTAAGGAATACCATTTTGTCTATTTGTTTTGCTGTCCTATGTTAAGCTGTTTTGGTTTGTTTGGCTAATGAAGCAGAAATAGCTGCTTAGTTTAGTCCAAAGAAGTATAGGCTAATGCATGGCTGCCATTTTTGTAATTTGTGTTCTTGTTAAACTGGGGATACGCCAAGCCAACATCAAAAAGACTAGCTGTGACGAAGGCTGCCATCTGCGTCGCCTCACATCGCCTTTGTTTTGGCCAAAAAGTTGCACTCGAACACACCGCAAAGACAACAGCCTGACGGCCAACTACCACGTACGATCTGCACCTGCGTGAGGTGAAGTAATACCTGCAGGTCGCTGTAGTCTGCATTTGTCATTCAAAAAGGGAAACCAGAAGACAAATGACTGTGGAGATACAAGCCGTTGTTATGATGTGTAAATGAAACAAAGCAGCGTTTGCTAACTATTTTCACCGCACTCACTCACCGCTTCATTCTAGGTGGCCATGTCGTTGTGAATTGTGTGTATTGATTGATCAGATGAAGATGAAATATGAGAAGAACCCTTTGTGTTTTCCTCTTGACTTTACCTGTTGGATTGCTTTCCTCGCGTCCATTTCTCTTCTTGTCTGCTGATTTGCTTAAGCTGAATCAGAGGGATGTCCCTCACCGACAGGTGCCGCACCAATTCAGCATGCTGATTCAGCAAATAAAACTTCAAGGCTCGCCGACTAGAGCTGACAGTTTGGGACAAACCAAAAAAACTAGGCATACAGACACTCACCAACTGCCCCAAACTGTCTGATAGCCGACTGTGGGGTGGTGTGTCGGGGCCTTTACTGGACCAAAGATTACTGGTCTTTTACTTGTGATTTTTATTGAGTGTATGGAACACTGTAGAGAATTGTATACAGTATATCTCGTACATAAATAGTACCAAGTAGGGCTGGGCAATATGATGATATATCATAACATATTATAAAAATGTCTATCATATATAGTTTTTCTATATTGTGTTATTGTGATATAGGCTAGGCCTATATTTATATGTTTTTTCTTATTCTTATTATTTAACTTAAAACGGTTATGTTCATTTTGCGCTCAAGTTCTTAAAATGAGAAAATAACCAGTATACAGTATTTCATTCGTGAAGTACTTAAATCACACAGGAGTAAACAGAAATAGGCTTTACCATGTGGTTATTTCATTTAGACTATTTATTGAATTTCCAGAAAACATGATCATATCATGATATATATATCATCATTGGACTATGAAGTGACCTGTATCTTGATAGAAGATTTTGGCCATATCATAGCGCTGTTTGTGTAATTTCCCTTTGCATAGACACTCCCGTCTGCTGTACGTGTGTCACATTTCTCAGCTTATCAGTAGCAAGGCCACAAAAGCAAGGTTGTGGGTGGTAATGATACCAGTAACGGCAGAAGACAGTCAGCACAGTGTGGTCAGTAAATAAATGTGTAAACAGTGTTTTCCCCTTCAATAATTGGTATTAGTGCGTAATGTTGGTTGTTGACAGGGGTGGGGAGAAAGAGTTGGGAACATGTTGTGCTATACTCAGGGCAGCTGGTTATCTGTATTGCATTGTGGCCAACTTGAAGACTGGTTTCCGAGTGAAGTCATCGTGAGATGTGCGTACAGATATAAGGCAGTAACCAAAACAGAATAATTGAGACTTCATGGAGAGAACAACTCGACAAGAAGACGTGTGGTAACACTCATGAATCCCAAAAGTAATGAGTGGAAAATGTCCAATATCTGAAGATGTAAACAACTATTCCAGCACACAGTACATAATTACCTATATCCACCAGTGATCTGGTAAGAGCCCTGAATTTTCATAACATGGTAGATGCTTTTGTCCGTAAAAACTGGTGAGGAAAAAGTATCTGGTTTAGATAAAACTGCTCACTCTGCTACTGTGTTCATGGCTGGTTTAATGAGAAGTGTAACAGTATATACCGCTCTACGATCAATGCTATGCTGATTAATACAAGGGCTTGTTTGGGCGTCTTGTATTTCAGTGTGTGCAACATGGTGACAGCTGTTAATACATGTTTGATATAGGTGATAGGAGGCTTTGTGTTTGTTTCTAGATTTTCATCTATGTTTACAAAATGTATAAAAAGCTGATGAGTCATATGCTTAATGTATATCGAATAAGGAATGCACCAAGATGGGCGTGATTAACAACATGTTGACATGTTGAAAACTGAATTTCCCCACTGTGGGACTAATAAAGGAATATCTTTCTTTCTTTCTTTCTTTCTTGACTAAAAGTACAATTTGGTACTCTTGTGGTGTTAATTGTCAACTGTAAAGTATATTTCCTGTTTATACAGGGCGAATACTTCTAAATGGTAGTCATAAGTTCACAGTGTACATACCATGTGATCACATGTTTTAGAAAATAGAGGGCCTTTTTTTATCTAATGAGCATAGAACATCATGTTCACGAGACACAGGCAAAGCAACACAGTGTGATGTGAGGTTGTGGGACTGTGAGTTAAGTAAGGCAGCAGCCCTGCTTAACAACAGCCACGTTTACATGCGCCAAATTTCTCCAATTCGATCTAAACCTTGGTTAATCGGAAATTCCAAATGCACTGTTTACATGGACTCTAAATAACATGATCCGATCTTAACGTGTGTATACATGCACTGAGCTTTTAATCAAAATAAATCCTTTGGGCGTGAGCAGAGTTGTCTAATTTTCTGGAAATAGAAGAAGAAGAAGAAGCTGTACTTCTGCCTGTGTTATAAACAAAAGGCGCGTTGTTACTGACGTAGCACACATGCGCCGTGGAGATAATTTTACCCCAACCAGGAAGACATGATCCGAATGGGTGTGTACATGGACACCGATCGGAACAATGATCAGCATAAACCACCTCTCTCATTCGGAATGAAATTTCCTTCCGATTGGACCATATCGGATCAGAATCTTCCAATTGACGCGTTTACATGGAGCATTTTTAATCTGGTTGGGCCTTTATTCCGATTATTTGTGTCCATGTAAATGCAGCTAATCAAGAGATCGCAACAACAGGAAGCAGAGAGGGACTAAAGTAGGTTCTTTTATATCCACTGTTTGCCTTTAGAACCATCATCTGAACAGTAGCCATGAAGACCTGATTGCATTATTTCATAAATATCCAGACATAATGGACTCTCGTTAAGCGAGTATTAACCATTAACCGACAACATTTTTGACTTCAGGGGTGCACCAGCTGCAGTAACAGACAGCTGAATCCCCAGTTCACCATCAGGAGAGTTACTGTAGCAGCTACGGTGCTGCGTGCACTGTCTCCATGGTGCTGCGTGTAAAAGTCAGTGGAGCAGTAAAAGTCTCCACTGCATATTTAGTTTTATTTTGACAGGTTGTCAGCTGTGTGTCTGCCCGAATTAATGTTAGTGATTGTCTGACAAACAAAACGGTGTCTGTGTTTGTTACATCAGCAGCTGTAGCTCTGCTGGTAGCTTTGTGTTCACCGCCGCCGCCACACACATATGCTCTGTCATTCTGGTGTAACGTTAGCGAGTTTCTGACAGACTGCGTGTGTGTGGTGGTGGGCAGTGTGGGGTTGTTGGTGGTGTTACAGCTGTGAACGTAGGTGTAACTGAAATCCCGAGCCAACTTCCTGTATTTGTAACTCCGGCTCAGCTTTTTAATTAATTAGTAATATTTGTTCCAACAGTTTAAGCAAAATTGGTTAAAATGCTTAATGTCGGTTAATGGTTAAATGATTAATCCCTAATCCAGAGATGTTCTGGCTCTTGTTGGGTGAACAAAAATTGTCATGAGTAGCCAAAACAAGTTTGTATGGCATAGTTTTGTTGAAGCTTAAAGACCTAAATTAAAAAACACTTAAGGCAGAGAGAAAATTTTGTTTGCAGAGCATGTATTTGAATACCGTGTATGAAGACGTATCTATCAGCTAATGTTTTTGTAGCTGTAATAAAACACACTGAGCCATTTTCTTAAAGAAATGTTGTATAGTAACTCAGTGTCTCTGTATACAACACTAACATCTGTTTATTTTCTGGTATTGCCTAACAAAAAATGGATGACCTTATGTTGCTGTTCATATTGACTAAGCTTAGTGCCTCTAGTCAAGCTAGAGAACAGGGAACCAAAATGCCATTACCAGACACTCAATAGATAACCTTTCCTTTTTTGGCTGGTGACTGAAGCAAGTCTAGCAGCAACTTGCGTATTTTTACAGCATTTGGCTGGTTGCTGGTGATAGTTTCCAACCCTGATTAGGTTCATATGTCATAACCACCAATGGGCTGTTGGACGGTCTGAAATCTAACATAGCCTCATAAATTTAGGGGAAAAATCTCTGTCGCTGGCCACCCAAACAGCTGGAGCCTAAACATGTATGGATACCATGACCTATTGCTTACGTTAACCATGGCTCTGATCACCACTGCAAAACAAAGGGTTAATGCTTTGCGAAACAAGCTAAGTCTCCTCAGCACTGTTCTCCATGTTGTGCTTCATGACGTTACACTTACATTAAGTATTGAGCAGCAGTCAGAAATGCGAAAATTTTTGAGGCCACAATAGATTTATGATCATCATCATACATACATGAACCTTTTTATCAGTATTGACTTAATCATGAACAACGTAAGCTTACGGACCGTGACAAACATTGATGAACTGGACTAGGCCTCCATGTTTTGAGACACGGAGCTACCTACCTACCTAACAGATGCGAGATGATGTCACCCAAGCTTGTATTGATCTCAGCAGCACCGTGTATCACTTTTAGCGTGAAGTCAGGCACATGGTTATGAATGGCTTCTAAAGCTCCTAATTGACTTACAGTTTTGGCTTTTATTGGCTCTCACTTATGACTGATGGAAAAAAAATATTTTTGGATAAGCAGTGATGTAGAGGTGCCATATGCTGCTGCATCTATTGTAAACAAATCGCTCGCCATTCAACTGCACCTTTGCTTCACCGTACAGCACAAAGAGTCAAGAAAAGATACAGTATTCAGGTGAATATTTGCATCACAGCAGATCATTAAAACACATGGATATGTATTATATTGTACTGTATATTCATTGTTAGCTTTTTAGAAATGACTTAAATTTAAACATAACCTGACTGTAGATGATATTAGTGTATTGGTTTTTCCCCAGTGGGGGAGAAAGAAAACTGAGTGGGAAGTTTACTTTAGCCCTTTTGACATGTAACACATCAGCGTTGGTGTCTGTCCCTTTTACACCGACATAGATTCGGCCCTGTGACTGCCAGCTCAGCGATGGACCAACTCTGTTCCTCCATGCTGTCTCCGTACCCTTCATACGGAACAACTTGGCGCAATAACTGTGCAACTGTCCTGTCTTGAACAGGTTGTGTGAAAGGGGCTACAGTTTTGTGTTTGCTTTCACCCCCACAATATGCTGTGACTGTCATCACCTTTTCATCTTCTCACCAATTACTGTTATTTATGCCTCTTAAGACACTTTCTTTTTGTCAGTCAGCACCATTTGGTCACTGCGGACAGGTGTCTAGTGTTTATTTTCTTCTCAAATTAATTTAGGGAAGACTGGGGTCAAAAGTTCAACTGTGAGCAATTACTTAGCAGGTTGCAGGAAAGGTTCTGCAGCTTTGAGGGCAATGCGATGCCCCAGTAGGAGCCTCACGGCTGACCATGGGAGTATCTGGCTTCAGATGGTAATAATAGCAGCAGCTGCCATACTCTGGAAACAACAAAGGCTGTCTACTTCACATCCTTGAGTCAGACTTCTCCTGATTATTTAGCGGTAGTATTTGTGTGACCAATGAACCAATGCTCAAGTTAAGTTTTGTTTTGAATTGACTTTAGGTGTGTTATTACACCAAGCTTTTATTAAGATCTGGACATCTTGATTGCTCTGCTCCAAGTGTAGTCTCCCTCCATCTTGGGACTCTGGCACCAGACAGCATACTCTCCATCCCCAGACCAACCAATTAACATTTCCATTCCCAAGGCACTGAGTTGAAACTTGCAGCATAAATCTGGTATTTCATGTGTAAGTCCATCAGTGCTGTATGGCTTTGTTATTCAGTTAGCCTCATGTTTTCTTCTCCATCAACAGTCTAGATTACCAAGCACAGACTTGAAAATAGTGCAACAGACATCTTGATTATCCATAAAGTATGGTAGTCCTGCCTTGTCGTCCCATTTTTGATTAATAAGCAAACACTGGTAGGCGAAGGGGCGGAATAGTGGTGCAGTGGTAAGCGCCATTGCCTCACAGCAAGAGGGTTCAGGGTTTGAACTCGGTGGTTGGCCCATCTGTGTGGAGTCATCAGATTACCTGGCCTCCTCCCACAGTCCTAAAGCTGGGGACACACCAAGCCGACTATCAAAGATGATAGTGAAAGTGGCGATGAAGGTCACCAGCTGCGTCGCCTCACATCGCCTTTGTCTTGGCCAACCAGTTGCACTTTAACACGCTGCAAAGGCGACAGCCGATGGCCAGTTACCACATACATTCTGCACCTGCGTGAGATGAAATATCGCTAACTATAAGCAGGTCATGGAAGTCTGTATTGTCATTCAAAAAAAGGAAACCGGAAAACCGAAAACTGCAGATGTACAAGCTGTTGTTATGATGCGTACATGAAACAAAGCGGTGTTAGCTGACATTTTCACACCACTCTCACTCACCACTTAGCTTCATACCAGATGGCGGTGTCCTTGTGAAATTATAATATTGGAACAATCAGATGAAGATGAAACAGAGAAGAACCTTCTGTGTTTTTCCTCTTGACTTTATTCGTTGGCTTGCATTTCTAACTTCTGTTACTCTTCTCGTGCACTGATTCGTTTAAGCTGGACCATCACTCAAAGTGATTTCCCTCACCGATGGGCGGCGCCGCTGATTTAACATGCTGACTTAGCCAAAAAAACCTCCAACACTGGCAGACTAGAGCCAATGGTGCAGGACGCTGCAAAAACTAGGCCGACAGACAGACGCTCTCCGTCGGCCCCAAACTGTCCATCTGTCGGCTTGGTGCGTCAGGCCCTTAAGAGCGTTCTGGCTTTGAACATGCTGGTCAGCCCGGTGTGGTTTTACTTTACTTTCCTTTTTCTCCCTGTGTCAGTGTGCATTTACTCCGGGTTTTCCATCTTCCTCCCACAGTCGATAGACATGCAGGTCAGGTTGATTGTTGACTCTAAATTGGCTGTAGTGGTGAATGCAAGTGTGAATGGTTGTCTGTCTCTGTGACTCTCAGCCCTGTGATTGTCTGGCAACCAGTTTGGGATGTACCCCACCTTTGCCCAATGTCAGCTGGGATTGGCTCCAGCCCTCATGCAACCCTTAATAGGATAAATAGATGGATGGATAGATGGTCCACTTCTTTGTGTGATTTTAGAAATACAGGGGTTAAGAAATGGTAGCTTTTAAGCATTTTTATCTACTGTGGCGTGTACACGGTTGGGACAAGTTTGGCTACAAAGGTGACAGACCTGGACTGATCTTTGTCTGCACTTAGGAGTGTCTTGCTGTTGGTTTGGGTGTGTCTATGTACCTTTGAACTTCTGGGTGCTACTCCTCCCTGGGGACCTTTGGTAAGCTCTCAGTCAGCATGGTTCCTGCAGAAACCGGCAAGGCATCTCCACTGCAGTTATGTACATGCAATCTGCAATAACTAAAGGGTAACTTTGGTATTTTTCAACCTGGACCCTGTACTGTATTTCCCATGTTTTCTTATCTAAGTGACTTAAACATTGACTCAATTTGTTTCCTAGCGATCAGGTGTCCCATCATCCCATGGCAGAAAAAAATGATTGAGAAAGATGAAAATTAGTTTTGGGATGAATTTGGGATGAGAGAAAAATACCCATTACAAAAGAATAAAGAGAGAGGAGCATCTTGTCCAGCAGCTCTTCCAACTTTAAAATTACTCCAACTAGCAGGGCCAGTTCTAAGTTTTTGGGGGCCCACATGCAAAATCATTTTTTTTTTGACCAAATGCTACTTTTTACACATATATAAGTTAACTCCTCTGCACTGGATAAACCATAAATATATAAACAGAAATAAACCACTTACAATGTTTGATTCATATTAAAGGTCACTTTGAATGACGAACTAATTATAATGTAGATTTTTTTTTTTAAATTTGCGACAGTCCCTTTTCATTTTGGGACATTTGTATTATGGGATGGTTCCGGGAGGATGTCCTGCTAGCAATACACCTCTGTGTAGTTGTTTATATGTTCCACACACTCATGATTCTTCAGTGTGAAGTTTGATCGAAGTAGAGTATTTAGCAGTTAATTGGCAATGTGAGAATAGTTGAAACATACTAGCTTACAGATCAAAACAGCAAAAAGTGTAAATCCTGCACCGCTGTGTGCATTACCATCTGTGTCTTTTTTGGAAAATTCCATTTCGGAAATCCCCAAATTACACCCGGAGTGGCTGTAATGAATAATGGATCCCAGGCTCTTAAATTACAGGCAACACACTATAAACGTAGGTACGTTAGCAACTGCCCCAACAACAATTAAGCAAATCCCAGCCCACACTGGGCGAGAGGTGGGGTACTGTACTGAAAAGCAGTAACATAATAATTAAATGCTAAATGTGTTAACATTCAGTCTAGTGAACCAGTCTTTTTTTTAGCTATATGGTAAAGTTTGTGTCACTGTGGTGGTGTTAGATACTGGACAGCCAGGACAATTACTCATAGGTGTGCATGTGTAGCCAGTTTTAATTTCCCCCTGGAGTACATCCAATTTTGTTTTCATTCACAACCAAAATGGTTGCCCTTTTGAGCCCTGCTTGGGATAATTTGAGGAATTGTGTCGAGGAGAGAAGACGGTAAACAGTGTTGCCAAACGGTAACACAGCGTGTTATTGTGCAAAGAGCTGCCAAGGGAATAGGCTGACCTTATCTTGCTGCTCAGAATAGAGTCAAAGGGGTGGCTCACAGCATCGGCGTTATCACAACACAAGTGTGTTTTCCATCAGGGGTATTTATTTTAGGAGGCTCTGCGGGGACACTAACGGCCCAAACCTAACTTGCTTGTGTTGTCCTGTTAAGATAACTTTTTCGAAAGCGATCTTCTTGAATGAGCTGGGGAAATAAGGTATTAAAAATGATGGTGGTAGTAGTAAAAATAGCCTGTTTGTACACAGCACTTGGAACGTTGATTAATTTTTGACTAATTTGTTTTTTTTTTATGTTGGTAAACATGGTTCTGTAATTGATTAAAGCATGGAAACTCTTGGTGACAAGCCGCTTGTATTTCAGCAAATTTGCCTGGAGCGAAAGTAGGTCATAAGCTCCAGTATGGCACACAGACAGTGTCTGATAAGGTTACTGTGCCAGTTTTGAATATGGATTTAAAGATGATCAGGGTCATTAAACTTGTTATTTTACTTAATCGTTCTTTTTCTGTTGCACATAATTGCATTTCAGATTATTTCATCAAGATGTGATGGTCTCTGTGGGCTTGAAGTGCTTTATCCTCCCCCAAACACACTCACGGTGGGGGAAGGAGAGAAATCATGTCTTAGGTGATTGGACATGTGGGGCTGATGATGGTTGGTGACTTTATTTTTCTCTCTTTGTCTGTCTCTCATCCTCTCTCCCTCTCTATTGGTTGCCTAGAGACCTGCAGTAGGATGCATGGAAATGGCAGGAAAAGGTCAGGCAAACCTTTGAGAAGTTAGTCATCCACTGTGTGGAGGTGTTAGTGGGATTGCAGCAGATAGGGCAGAATGATGAAGGTGCTCTCAAGTACTCCACTACTGTGTTATCTTGCCGTGATCCATTTGATGCGTGCAATTGGGGTGACAGACGTTTGTGGGGGCACTCCTAGTTGTGATGCCATCAAGTAGGAGTAATTAAAACAATTAAATGAGATTGGGGGTGTCTGTCAGGTGTTTTTGACTCACTGTAACTGGAACGCACCCTCAATCTTAAGAAAAACAGGAAAACAATGGACTGTTATTTGGTTTTTCAAATGATGATGTAACCGCTAGATAGGTTTTTATATTGCACAATATGTTGTTCAATATATGTTAAATACGAGTGTGCCACTTTACTAGGACTGGGTATTGGGACTCTGTACCTTTTTATGGTATCAACTGCAATAACCCAGAACTAAGTAGCATTGAAACTTCTCCAATCAAACAATACCTGCAATCAATACTCTTTTTGCTCGGATATAGAAAAAAAATACTATTTGTGTTTTTTTTTTTTATCACCCCAAGTGCTCTTTGATTTAATGCAACATGAGATTGGCCCACTACAGCAGCAGCTATAATCCATACAGCCAGGATTGCTTCAACATGGAGATGTCTGAGCTGGCAGCTAACAGCTAACAGTGCTAACAACAGCCCTCAGTGATGACAGAGCTAATATTTTTAATCTGAAGGGGAACCGGAGGGTGGGCTTTAAGCTTCCGCAACAACGTGGCCCTGCCACTGTGGGTCGGGGGACAGCATTATCAGCGGGAATCGCCATATAAATGCAGTGCAGTGGTGATTAGCTAGCCAGTGGAACACACACACAGCTTCCATTCAGATGATGGGTATTGAATGAAGTAATTGGTATCGGTATTACTTTAAGTGTACTGGTACTGGTATTTTTAAAAGCTAACCAGCCCTATATTTTGCATACATTTTCCACAGTTCTTTAGTATTTATTTTAAAAATGGCTCCATGTCATGTAACATGCTAAAATGGATCCAAACTAATGACCTATTGCTTTATTCTCTTTCTCTGCAGGTATGGCCTCACAAGTCTTGGTCTACCCACCACACATTTATCAAACCCAGACAAGTGCCTTTAGCAGTGTGAAGAAACTCAAAGTTGAGCCCAGCAGCTGTGTGTACCATGAGAGGGCACACCCGCGGACTTATCTGAACAGCAGAACCCTTGGCATTGTGCATCCAACAAAACAAGCCCACTCGTTTGTGAACCGAGGCTTGACAGTGGGTGTGAAAGCGCGTGGAGGACAAGAGTACCCGGTGCAGACGGTGGTGGTGCGTGGTGTACAGAGACAACCCCCTGGTAAAAGAGGAGGAGGAGGAGGAGGAGGACAAGGCCCAACTGCGGCCCAGGAGCGACAGGACGCAGGGGTTGTCCACTCGCAGGGCAAAGAGCAGCAGCAGACAGACACAGCAAGTGGGGGCAGCAGTGGAGCAACAGGGGCAGGAGGAGGGGGAAGGGGAGAGGGCTGCAGTGGAGGAGGCGAGGGAGGTGGAGAGGAGGAGGAGGAGGGTGACAGAGAAGAGAACTGTGGAGGTTTGAACTCAGCCGACAGCTCTCAGCGATGTGGGTTGAAACGTAAAAGTGAGGAGCTGGATAACCGAGGGAGCACCATGCAGATTGTGGAGGAACTGTCAATGTTGCCTGCTATGATGCAAACGACGAATGTGGGGAACGCAACCATGACTGCGCCTGCGGCCGTGGGGGCTGGAGGGGGCCCCTCGAAACAGGGTGTAGGTGCAGCGGGAGGGACGGGAGGAGGGGATGGGGACTATCAGGTGGTACAGCATGAAGTCCTGTGTTCCATGAAGAATACTTATGAAGTGCTGGATTTCCTGGGACGTGGCACATTTGGCCAAGTTGTAAAGTGCTGGAAGAGGGGCACGGGCGAGGTAGTGGCTGTGAAAATCCTAAAGAACCACCCTTCATATGCACGGCAGGGTCAAATCGAAGTTGGCATCCTCGCTCGTTTGAGCGGGGAGAATGCAGACGAGCACAACCTAGTGCGAGCCTTTGAATGCTTCCAGCACCGCAGCCACACCTGCCTGGTGTTTGAGATGCTCGAGCAGAACCTGTACGATTTCCTGAAGCAGAATAAGTTCAGCCCGCTGCCCCTGAAAGTGATCAGACCTGTGCTACAGCAGGTAGCTACAGCTCTGAAAAAGCTGAAGAGCATGGGTCTTATTCATGCAGACCTCAAGCCGGAGAACATAATGCTGGTGGACCCAGTGAGACAACCTTACAGGGTGAAGGTGATAGACTTTGGCTCAGCCAGTCATGTGTCCAAAGCAGTGTGCTCCACGTACCTTCAGTCTCGGTACTATAGGTGAGTACAAAAAAAAGGACAACAAGATTTTTAAAATATTTTTCACAAACTAATTCAAACTAATTACAGTATCTCTTGGTGTCCAGACCGCCATAGTTGGGTTAAAAAATGCCCTTCCTCTTGCAAAACAAGGAAATGTCTCCCCTACTGCACAACATCCTGCCTGTTTAGGAGCCACATACCACAGACACAGAAAAAATGTGACCCTGCAGTGTTTACTAGCAGACTATAGACTCAATGTTCATGTCCCTACTGCCTGGGAAAGAAAACTGTTCTGCAAGATGTTAAGTCATTAAGAAAAAAATAAGTTTGTGGATATTTCTGGTATTGTTTGCATTAAGGGACTTAAGCGTTGAAAGGAATAACCAATATTATAATATGATAGAAAAATAATGGATAGGCAAATATTTGAAGAATGGCATTAAAACATGTTGTGAACAGTTAGATTAAATCAAGAAAGGCTGTGAGACATTACTGAATGCTAGTCCAAACATAAGTATGCTGTTAAAGGCTCTAGGTACGACATGGTAGTAGATACAGTACCTAATGTTTATGTTAGAGGGGCGCTGTGTTTCTGGACTTGGATGTGCACTTGGAAAACCAGTAGGACAAATTACCTTTGGCATTATGTTATGTGTGCTTTGCTTTGATTTGAAAAACAGGCCTGAAATGATTTCAGCTGTTGGGTAAGAGGCAGTAGTGAGTGACCCAGTTCACAGTTTGATTTGTACCTTTCCCTGTTTTGTATAAAGACCCTGAGATGGTAAGAAGACATGAAGCCATCTTGCACTAATAGTGTCCTCAGATGATGTCCAGTAATTTCTTTTGTGCAGATCTTGACCTAGTTCTTAATCCTAGCAACTAGAAGTGATGTGACTAATGGTTGTTAAATGATTTGAATTCAAACCTTGGCAGCTGGGGTCACACTGTGTTCATTAGTGATTCAACCAATTCATATCATAACTGACCCACTAGCTACAACATCATTATATGCTTTCCTAGGACCTATCCACAGGCACAAGGAATGAAAAATCGCATCCATGCAGTCAGGATAGCTGCAGTGTGCTGTCCCTCTGCTAGTGACCCACTGCTATGAGGACACAGTGGAAATGCAAAGTATGTTACATTGAGCTCATGGAAAAGGTGCATATTCAACCAAATCTAGCAATGGTCAGAATACTATTTGCCTCTGTTTGTACATGCAAATAGATTATTACATATTAAGCTGTGCTCCCAGTAAGGACATGATACTATTTGTAATTATTTGCATTACTGTGGAGAGTAAACTGCATTAAACATGTGTGTTTCCTTTGGACAGCCATATGTGTTGTTAAATGTTTGTGAGCCTCCACAGTTGGCGCAATAGGATACCAGGTTTAAAAATATCAAAGAGATTAAATAAACGCTAAAATGGAGAACAACATACCAGTAAAACCTGTTACGGTAATGTTCAGGGCATATTCAAGGGGCACACAAGTAAAATGAGTATTACCTAAATATTGTTTGGCCTAAACAAATGCAATGCTTAAATAATATATACTGTGCAACAGAACATCTGATCGTAAACAATGCTGCTCTAAAAACATGGTCTGATCCACACTGGTGGCATAGATCCACATAGGCCCTTGTATGCTTTCAACCATGCCAGTGGGTCTTCCTCTGTGATGACATCCTATAATAGGTAAGATGTTGACTCTGTGATTGATGTAGTTTGTGGTTTTTACTCTGCCTGATCAATTCGCTCCTCCTCTACTCTCACAAACTCTTTGTAACTCATCTCACCCTCAAGCCAGTATCTAATCTTCATGAGCTGTGATGTGATCAAGTCAAGAGAAAGACAGCGGTGCGTTAACTTCAGACCTACCTGAATAAGTTTAGATCAGCTTAGATCTAGACCTGGACATCTGATGAACCTGCGTAATGGAGGTGTGGACGTATTGTTCTGATAGAGCATGTCAAAATGAAGCTGATCCGAAAACCATGAGGCACATTTTTTATTTAACATTTAGTTAACCAGGAAGTTCCTTGATTTTAAAATCTCTTTTTCTATGGAGAAGATAGCACACCATTACTAGTTTATAAAAAGTAAAAAAATAAGGCAGGTCAAAAACAGATGAGCATTTATTTGATCAATAGATGGAAAAACAGTCATGGTGCAGTAGATACTTATCAGCAGTTTGTGCTTCAACATGTGCTGTCTGTCCTAAGCAAAAACTATTAGGATTGTCCATGTTTTAAGTCTCCTGGTCACGGTTTCTTACAGCCTGGCACGGTGTGGCAAGAATATCTGAGATCTACTCAGATGGCCAGATTAAGTCATTGGGTTTTATGATACAGATTGTTCATGCTTATTTGTCTTGGTTTCTGAGGCAGGGGAGTGAGCAGGATTTATGAGCCACATTCAGGTCAGTGCTACTCTGTTTTTGGTGAGAGGCATTTACATTGCATTTGAATAATTCTCACTGCCTGCACACTGAGCCAGTGAAGCAGTATGCCCCGCAGGGAATAGAAATACTGTCGATGAATATTTGCATTTACTGTAGCTTTTCTCACTGACTAAAGTGAGAAGACAATACTTGCTTTGACCTAATCCTTGGCCACAGTTTTATGGAAATTGTGGGAAAATATACTTGTCAGTGACACCTAATTATTGCGTTCTCTCTTCATTCCACACATTAATCATTTCACCATTCTTGTGAATTTCGTCGTATTGTACTATACACGTAGTTTCAGGAAGTTGCTGAAAATAGAACTGTCGTGCTTTGCTGTACTTTTGGGGGGGAGGAAGTGAACAGTGCAGCTGCATCAGTGGTGTTTTTCAGTTCTGTCAAACCATGGTGACCAGGAGTTTCTCGCAGGTGTATTTTGATTCGCAGATTGAACACATTTTATCCTGAAGTGAAAAACAAAAGAAATTTACCATATTATACTGATCACCGTCACTTTGTTTATGCCAGTGCACAGAAATATGTAAAATATGGTTTTCTAGTTGTATTATACAATATTTGTCATTGGCAGAGGGGCAGTTTACCTATATTCATTACATATTTATGTATTCATTTTATTTAAAAGGGCTTATGTACAGTTTAAAACAAAAATGTCACCAGTTGGTACAAAGTTCAAAATTACAGCTTTGAGCTAATTTGTATCTGTAGTCCCTTGGCAGGTCATACGTCAGTACGACTATAGCTGAATATTTTGATTTTATTTCTGATTTGATTCTCCTGTCAGGCTGAAGTTGTTTTGATTTACAAAACACTAATAGATGAAAAATGCTTTGTAAAAATGTGTTTCCTCTGTAGTTTATACCCCGTCGCATACAGGAGTATGCAAAGCATACTGTGAGGGAGCAGCGTTGCTGAGGCTAAGAGTGAAGGGTTGCTTAAAATAGCTCCTGGGACGCCGGCCAGTGGGCTTTGACTTCTATAGATGGTGAAGCACATAGGCAGCCAGAATGAAATAGGGACAGCTTGAAATACTACAGAGCTCTCACTTACTCACTCAAGGTCAACCAGCTCTAACGTCAGCTGTTTTGATTTTCATATGTCCGTTTGTGTTTGTGTGTGTTTGGCTATCTAAAGTGGCTGGTGGGGACCTCAAATCCATCAGCTACTCAAACCAATAAGTTTGACAGATACACCAGCCGCTTCCACAATTCACAAGCATTTGGCCAGTGGCTGCTCCTAATTTCACCCTGTCAGCCAAGCTGGAACTCACAGAGTTCAATTTTCTAGAATTAGCTGTTTTTATATTTTTTATTAGATACATATTCAACTAAATAATTAAAAATAACAGGAACGATTAGATTAGATAAGGCTGATTTAGATTAGACAGAAATGAGACATGGTAGTAAATTATTTGGATGTGGATGTGCAAGTACAGTGTCCTTTAACATCTCTAAAAAGTAGGTCTGGCATTTTTACAGAATGAACAAGTAATCTCCCTGACAGTCTTTACAGTTTTTATTATTGTGATATAAGTAGATTTGAGTCCATCAGTTAGCAAGAACCTAAATTGTACATCAAGGTTAGTTCTCCAATGTTTTTTTTAGCAACATCTTGTATATTGTTAACAAGATGTGATCATTTGGTTTTCAGTCCATTTTGATGCTTTGTCAAATAAGTATCCCTGTTGATGATAATACATTTTTTCAACTTCATGTTGGATGTGTGACAGAAACAACTCCCTTAAGGTTGACCAGAATATCTCAAACTCATGCTCACATGCTAAAGGCTCGTTGCTGATCACATTGCTGAACTCGTTGTGCCAATCTGTGTCACATGCTGACCGACACCGCTTCTTATTTCCAGCCGCAACAAATTACTTTGTGAGTGTGTTGTGCCAGTGGTCACATTGTTTTAATATAGTATGTTGCTGGGATGAATAGCAAGAACTGCTCCTGTTAACCAGAGCAGATAAGACATATTTTTAAGAAAGAGCACTTTGGCTGTCCTCCTGCAAAACTGCAAATGTGTTGTTGTGTTACATTAAATGTGCGCAAACTTAAGCTCAGTGAGCATTTGATTGTTGGCTTTTGGAAGTGTGTGTATGGTACAAATATCGTTGGAATAATTATTAATGATAATACCACAGTGGGCAGACACAGTTCATTATAGTGTGCTGTGATAAGGGCTGCACAATTACCAAATTTTTCGCACTATAAGGCGCACCGGATTATAAGTCACACTATCAATGAACATGTCTATTTTCATACATAAGGCGCTCTCGTCATTATCCGAGTCAGTCTCGTTGTTGTTACTTAGCTGTTCAGTGATGATTCCTGCCTTTGTGAAAGTTCAGACGACACTTGACGCTGATACCTTGGCCCAGGCATCCACAATCCATTGGCAGATAGTGGAGTAACTTGGCCGGCGTTGCCTCCCTGTCTTGGTGAATGTGTGTTCGCCCTCTGTCACCCAACGCTCCCACGTAGCTCGCAATTTAACTCTGAACGATTTGTTGACACCAATATCTAGCAGTTGGAGTTCGTTAGTTAATCGACCCGGAAAGACGGCAAGCTCCGAATTAGTTTTCTTCACTTGGGTTTTGACAGTGTCGGTGAGTGCTATAATGCCCCGACAATCCATCCAGCGGTGCGGCATCGTAGCTTACCAAAGTCGTAATATAACATTCTGACAGATTTTTGAGCGCCCTGTACCACTTAAAATTGGTTCGAGGTCAGTAATCACAACCAGAATTGATACATAAGGCTCGCCTGATTATAAGGCGCATTGTCGAGTTTTGAGGAAATTAAAGGATTTTAAGTGCGCCTTATAGTGTGAAAAATACGGTAATCAAATATTAATCACGATTTTGGCTTTCCACCATTAAATGAACATGATCGTCTGTAATATTGATACTTAAAATGCATGTTCTATGCATAGAAAACTCTGCTGCATAAATCAAGCACTTCCTAAACTAACAGCCAGCCACCAGCCAGCAACTGAAATGTTTTGGCTTCACTTTTGTGTAGAGATATTATCTATGCAAGTAATGTGTTTATGATTAGATTGAGAACATAAAAAAACATAAATCTAGCCTCTTAATGTTGCTAATTTTGCTCTCAAAGTGCACCAGATTGAAGCTCTTAACTTTAAATTTGAGTTAACAAAAGGGTGAATAGTCCTGTATTTCTTCATATTGCAGAAAAAAAAAATATTGCAGTGGCATTTTTTACCAACATCGTGCAATCCTAATTTGTATATTCACAGAATTGAGACACACCATGGAAGTAAAAACAGTGCTCGGTATGTTGTTGCTAAAATCAATGAATAATCATGATCTCAATATTGATCAAAAATAATTGTGATTATCATTTTGGCCATAATTGTGCAGCCCTAGCTGTGATACAGCCTTTCTGGCCTGTCTGGTTTGAGCTGGTAGTTTAACAAACATAACATAATAAGAGAGGAGGAGGAAAATGAAAGCCTGTATGTCCTTGGTGGTATTTTCAGAAATGAATGGCTTTGGGGTGTAATGTCCATGGAGTACTCATGAGACTGCACCTTGAAATCAGCATCCTTCATGACTAAGGCCACATAGTTGGCAACAACAAGCAAAGATATGTAGTTGTCAGGGCTGTAAATTGCAGATGGCTTCATTTACCATGCATTCTGGTAAATATTAGGTTTAAAAGAGATTTTAGTTGAATTTAATAAGCTGTGGGTTATTTGCTAGCTTTGTTTAAAAGTTACAATCTTGAAGATCTCTGTTTCATACCACCTGGCAAAAAACAATAATTGCAGGTGTGGTTCTGGATCCCCACTTCCCAGAAATCCAAACAGTGTCGCCTGTGTTCGCGGGAATGTCGCCACAGACACCCAGTTTGTAACACTGCACATGCATGCGCTTTCAACAGTGGGCCATAGGCTCAGTCACCATTGTGTTCCCTCATTCAGTGATAGATAGTGACTTAACATACATTTATTTAAATGGAAATCCTAGAGATTATTACTTTAATATCATTAGAAAATTTGATTTCTCTCACAGAATTATAAAAGCGTGTTTGTTTCAGATGTTTTTATCAGGAATCTTCATTTTTCCAAGAAAGCCCAACATAGTATTACCATGTTTCTTTTTTATATAAACATATAAACGAACATAGGGCTCTATCGTACACCCGACGCAAAGCAGTGCACACCGCAGCTGTCATTGCTAGTTTAATAGTTGCATCAGAAAGTGATACAGTAGGGATGCATTGATTTATTGGGCGAACATCAGTATTCATTTCCTCAGCAGATTACGGCTCGCTTCTCCAATTTGATGAATCTGTCTTTTAAATAGCAATGTGTCAACATGCAGGGGCACCTGACTTTTAAAGGGAATGGGAGATGACACCCTTTATTGGTTTTGATTGGTTTAATTCCTGTTACTCTCAAAACACACCTATGATTAGTTGAGAGACTAAATATGACCCTTTTGCCATTGCGCCTTACTTCGCCCCCACATTATGTGCCGTTTCACTAGCAAAAATGGTGTTGGACATGCCCTAAATTCAGTTGTGCTATGCACTTAATACCATGCACTACAGATTGTTAAAATGGGGACTCATAATGTCAAGAGACACAAGAACACTATTTAAAAATAAGAAAATAAATAAATAGATAAATACATAATTTAGAAAAAGGAAAATAAATGAATACTGAAAACAATTATTAAGAATAATAAAAATGTATAAATAATAAAAACAAATTACAAAATCATGTAGATTAAATTAAAGTAATTGCTCCTTAATATGCATGCATATATTGCATCTGGTGTTTATGGGTTAAGCTGGACCTGCTACCTTAAAATCATTTACATCAAGGATTTTCCTTATGGGTGTGCAAGAAAACAAATGTTTTTTGTTGGTTTATTTTATTTTTTCCCCCCTCAGGCATGGGTTCTTGTTATCTTGTACAGGTGAATTCAAAATACTTTAATTCAAACACCAAAAAGTTAGAGAAGAAGCTCAGTCCACCAGAGCTGGAATATTAAGTCTTTCTTAAACACTAGCTCCATGTCAGCATGTTGAATGGTTAACATCTGTAAAACGTGCCTAAAGCCTCGTATCCTTAATCTAAGGTCTGGGTAGATCAGAGTGCAAGTGCTACATCCGCCTGTGCTGCACTGGCCCTGTGTTCCTCTGAATAATGCAGAGTGCCCTGAGAGTGTGTGTGGAATTACAGTTCCAGGAAGAGACGTGCGGTAAAGCTCCATTCTTCCATCATGGAGTCACTGTGAGTCAGTTTGTCTTTGTGGCTGAGCTTATGCCAACTGCAGTGCAGCCCAAATTAGTTGATTTATCAGAACAAGCTTACTGAAAGGGCTGCGTAAACATGCAATGACAATGTCCCCCCCTCCCTATGTGTAGCCACCCTTATTTGCTGTTCTCTGTGTGAGCTAGTTGGATGCCACTTTACATGTTGTTCCTCTCAGTGAGGACAGAGCAGGGAGGATCAGAGAACTATTTTTGGACTGTAAGATAATGGCCATGAATAAGAAATAGAGATGGAGATAATTTCTCTGCTCTGCGATGGCCCTTCTTGCAAAGAATATCACTCATCTGCACTCTTGTTTTTTTTTCAGGTTAGATAAAAATATGATATAACTGAAGAAAAAAGACCTGTGTATCAACGGAACACTGGCATTTTGGGAAATATGCTAGTTTGCTATCTCAGTCAGAGAAGAGCATTAATACTCTGTGCAGTACAGAGTACAATATAGAGATGTCTGAGGTATATTTAGCCTAGCTTGACACAAATACTAGAATCAAAAGGAACAGTTAGCCAAAAGTTAAGAATACACTTTCCAACAACTCATATTAGCTGTTTTTATATGGACACAAATAATCGGAATAAAGGCCCAATCAGATTAAAAATGCTCCATGTGAACACGTCAATCGGAAGATTCTGATCCAATACGGCCCGATAGGATAGAAATGTCATTCCGAATGAGAGAGGTGGTTTATGCCGATTGTTGATCCGATCGGCGTCCATGTACACACCAATTTTGATCTTCTGGTCTTCTTGGTTGGGGTGAAATTATCTCCACTGCGCATGTGCGCTACGTCAGCGTGACGCGTGACAGACAATGCAGCGTTTGTTTACAACACAGGCGGAAGTACAGCTTCTTCTTCTGCTACTATTTTTGGAAAATTAGACAGCTCTGCTCGTGTGCACGTCACGATCGGATCATTTTATTTAGTGTCCATGTAAACAGTGGATTTGGAATTTCCAATCAACCAAGGTTCAGATCGGATTGTAGAGATTTGCTGCATGTAAACGTGGCTGTTGTATTAAATGTTAGCCATCAAGCCAGGCACTGATAGAGCCATCAGACAAATTTGTTCATAGTTAAGGCCCTGACACACCAAGCTGACAGTCGGTTTTTGGACAGTTTGGGGATGTCGGTGAATGTCTGACGCCCTAGTTTTTGCGGTGTGTCCTGCACCGTTGGCCCTAGTCTGGCTTTTTTTGGCGATTCAACCTGCTGAATTGTAGAACGTATAGAACGTATGTAGTGATGATGTGTTCAAGTGCAACTTGACACCTGTGACATGAGGTGACGGTTCATCGCTGTCGGGTCTTTGTCAGTTTGGTGTGTCTGCACCTTTAGGACAGTGTGCAAAGCTGGTGTCCTTACTATGAGGAGAGGACCATTGACATACTTGATGGTGCTGTTTTTATGTTTTAATATTTATTAGCATCTTTAATTCTTGTGTTAGCCTGTTTCTGTGGTCCCAAAGCAACTAGACACACAATGGCAGAATTTCATAAACTCAAAATTAGTACATTTTCAATTGACTTTATGAATATTGAAGATATAAATTGCAGCCTTGGTTAAAGAAACGTGTTTGAATGTTTAATTTTTTAATTATGAGATATCAGGATAGAAGACCAAACTTATTTACAGTGATTGAGGAGTTGTTCTGAACCTTTGGGTCAACAATTTAGTGCACCGGTACACTGTGTGCTTTGGAATGTCGCCATGCATCATGTTTGTGTTGGTTTTACTAACATAACATTGCCTTGTGCCTCAGCCTCTTTGTGGATGAGACGGACAAACAAAGAGGGAGAAAAAGAAGAGATGAATGGAAGAAGGGAAGCAGCTGTTTGAGGTGAAGGAGCGAACAGTTGAACTTGTTGACCAGGGAAAGACTTGTTTTCATTGGTCAGAGGAGACTGTCCACAATGTGGAAGCTTCAGGCTGTGAGAAGAAAAAATGACAACCAAATCGTACCAATGCTCTTGCCTGTTTGGGTTTTATTTTGTCATTGTTGCTGAATATCATACCTGCAGTGTGGGCGGGTTATACTTGGCACAATGGTGTGCCTGTGCTGGGCCTGCTGTTACTGCTGCGCTCAGCATTGTGCATTAGGGTTTGTTACTGATGGTTTCCATTAAAGACAAGCCAGCACCCAGTGCAGTGTGTTATTCTCAGTCAGGCCTCGTTCTGTAGTGACTAGAGGTCGACCAGTATGTTTTTTTTTTTTTAAATGGCCTATGCCGATTTATGCAGAATGGCTGATATATGATGATATATTTTTTTTTTAGGCTGATATGTTTGGTTGATTTTCTTTTTTCCTCAATCTGATAAAATCTAACAGCTTAATAATAACAAATGCTACACAAAATTTCTCAACTTCAGTAAACATTTATTGAACACCACCTATGGTCTGTCTCTCCAATCAACATTTAGTGTCTACACTGCAGTGCACTTATATATTTAAAATAGAAATAATGTATAATCTAAATATTGAATACAGGTAATTAAAAAAACTAAACTTTGTCAAATGAATTTTGGAACAAAAAAATAAAGTTTTAGTGTACCTGCTTGATAATTGGCTTAATATGGTCACACATTGGCCGATACAAATTATGTGAAGAATGTCAAATAATCGGCCCGATTAATCGGCCAACTCATTAATCGGTCGACCTCTGGTTTTGGTAAGGTCACTACTAAAGTACAAGTTACATATTACACTGTGCCATGCGAAATCTATTAAATAAAATCATTTAAAGCACAACTATTTCCAACTTAGTGAGCATCTCTAAAATAATGCTATACAGTGACAGAAAGGTTGAAAGTCTCAACTAAAAGTGTACTGGGGAATGTTTTGAAAAGAGCATCTGACAACGCTGCTAGCAGGCGCAGAAAGCTCTTTGAAGACATGTCTTTTTTGCCTTTCCCCTCTGCTGCCTCTGGATGTGTTTTTCACCGATAACACAAGGCTCTTTGGAAACCTTTGAACACACTGATATTGTAGACAACTAGTCTCACTCGTAGTCATTCATTTCTAACCTTTGAACAGCGCAGGAGTATCAGTTAACACACCTGATGTGCACCTCTTTGTCTTATGACTGAGGAAAAACATGTTCTGTTCTCATACAGGATATATTTGCAGCACATTAAAGCATTAGAAACTGATTCACTGCCCTTAATGGATTGTAAAAATATATTGATGTTGGGCTAGTACATGGCCTTGTTGAATGCTCTATTCAGATGAGCCAATTACAGCATTCTGTGGTCTGTAATTTCTTTATAGCAGATATATACCGCTGCTATGTATAACAGACCATTGCTTTGGCGGACCATTTTTGTGTCACATTATTGGTACCCATGCAGTAAGTGGGGAAAATGTACAGCGAGCGTGTCATTGTTGTGAAATAAACCCCTTCAGGCCTCATGTCTGGGTGTGCGTCCTGCATCACCCTGTCAGGGTTTATTTCGCAACAGTGACCCACTTGCTGTGCATTATCCCTTACTTGATGCACCCCTAGTTGTTGCATAAGGCATCACAAATCATAAATCTGAGAGAGAAGTCCATAATAAACCTGATAGTTAGCATAGCAGCATCTATCTTGTTCAGAAATTAATCGAGGGCTGACCTGAATGCTTCGAAGCTTTGACCATTGTCATGGTTATTGACCTCCAAATCAGTATTCGAGATCTTCTGTTTTTTTTATTTGTTTTTTATATATAAGCATGAAATAATAATTTATAAATTCCAAAATAGTCCATGAAATTAGGTATAAACCCACAACAGTTTTCATTATTCACTACGAATTATTAGTAGTTATTCTCAGACGCATATCGCTGATTTGTGTGTAGTAGTGTGGCAGCAGCACTTTCACAGTCCCTGAAACGGGGGAGATGGAGACAGACAGATGGTGTTTTTTATTATTATGTATTATTATATTATTTTTGATCCAACCATCATCATGTACTGTATGTGTGTGTACATATTTGGGTAGTCTTTGTCTGTGTAGCCTAAACTGTGCATGTTTTGCATGGTTGTAAAAATGAAGTTGGTTTTAAGTGAATCACTGCCTGTTAAGTTGCAGCTATGAAGTATTGGGTCATTTAATATGATAATTGCAGTTTTGTCTAAAAGGTGCTTATATAGGTGCTTTGTACTAACACTTGTCTGTGAATTTGTGTCTGTTCAGGTGACATTTATTATCTAAATCCACCTGTTCCTGTTTAGTGTTACGTGAAGCAGGAGTGCATCCATGCGTGGCAGGATACTAGTCCACCACCTTGCTCATCTTTGTGTTGTACTGTCCGTTCCCCCCCAAAGCTCTCGCACATGGCAGTGAATAGTCACGAAGCTCCTGCTCCTGTTGCATTCAGTGGCCCCCTCAGCTTCTACTTCATATCCTCAGGATGGGAAATAGATTTAGTTTCACAGGAGGGCCGTGAGGCTTGTGTTGCGTTGATTAGGACGTGCAGCCATGGCAACATGGACTCACCCCCCTCCCCCTTCCCCAAGCCAAAGAGACGGGGACCTGCTGCTTTCTGCTTGGCTCTCTTTATTTCGCTCTGACTTAACATAATGATGCACTGCTAGTGTGCATTCAGCAGGGAAATTTAAGGGAAAGAACAAGAGCATATAAAGAAAATAACACATGTCCAGAGGCACTTTGCATAATATTTGGGGCAATCTGTTGAAGAAATGAAAGACTGTTTCTATCTCTTCCTTTTCTTGGTCTCCATCTTGGTTATTTTCCTGTAAATAGAACTGTTATAGGTTTTAGTTTCTGACTACCTTTCCATGTTGTTAATTTGAAAACAGCCCAGGGCAATTTTAAAAATGTTGTTTGTCACAAGGATAAGAATACCGTATCCCTGACAAGGTCTCAATAGGGATGTGATTTGCAGGCTTATTTCTACTTGAAGAAATAGGGAAGGATTGTTAATAAAAGCTGATTATTGAGGTCTGTGTAGAAGCTCTTATCCAGCTCATCTTGAATTGACGGAGGCGGCAGGCTGTCAAACTAAGCAGTTGAATAGGAGCTGTTGATGGACTTGTGCATTGGCTGTTGCAGGGAGCAAGACTGTCAGTTTTGGTTACAGAGTAGTCTCTAACTACTAGGCCAACTCTATGATGCCTTGTTGTGCTGCTCAAGTTGTACTGATCCAGCCTTACTGGAGTGTATCCCTGTGCTAAGGCCCTTACACACCAGGTCGGCTGTCGGACCATTTGGGGTCGTCGGTGAGCGTCAGCCAGCCTACAGTTCGCGGTGTGTCCTAGTCTGTCGGCTGTAGTCCGTCTGTGTCGGAGACTTTTTGGCTGATTCAGCATGTTGAATCGGCGGCGGAGCTCATCAGTGAAAGAAATCACTCTGATTGGCTGTTCAGCCTAAATGAATTAGTACACAAGAAGAGAAACCAAAGTGAGGAAAGCAAGCCAACGAGTAAAGTCAAGAAGACACACAGAAGTCTCTACTCATTTTTCATCTCCAAATATTTTCACAACATCACCACCTGGAATGAAGCTAAGTGGTAAGTGAGAGTGGTATAAAAATGGTTGTCAAACGCCGTTTTATTTCACGTATGTATCATATCAGCCGCTGATATCCGCAGTCCTCGATGTTCCGGTTTCCCTTTTTGAATAATGAATACAGGCTTCCACAACATGCCGGTGTGTAGAATTATTTCCTCTCACGCAGATGCAGAACGTACGTGGTAGTTGGTCGGCGGCTGTAATCTTTGCAGTGTATTCAAGTGCAATTTTTTAGCCAAGACACAAGAGATATGAAGCAATGCTACTGTCAGCCCTGGATACTGCTAGCTCTGTGATGTTGTGTTTTTAGCCTTGTGTCCACATGAATGCAATGGTGTGTTGATATGTAGCTTCTCTCTCCTTACTCCTCCAGGGAAAACCTGTTCCTCATAAATAGGACATGCCTGTGAGGCTGAAATGGTTGGCATAACTGCCTGGTTGGTTTTCTGCTGCTATGTTTCCTACTGCACCAGCTGTTGCGTGCATTTGTTTGGACCATGTGATGAATAAGTCTAAAACTTATTTTAGCAGGTCTTAAATTTGCTGTTGCTATCCATATGTCCCACACCATTCAGTCCCATATGGCTCCAAAGACGTCATAGAGCTGTTGTCTGGTCAAGCTTTTTAGATACATGCAGTCTGAAAGTTCATGATGGCCTTAGTTGGTATGTCCGGCTTTCTGAAATGGCACTTTTTCACTCTTAGTCACTTGAGATAATTGTCCTGAAATCTTATCCATGTTGTTCTTTACTGATTCATGTTGTTAAATAGGTTGTTGAGGGTATATCTTGTGTATATGCTGCACGGAAGTGAAATGCATCTGTCAAGTCATTCATGTTTCGCTTTAACATAATTTTAGGCTGAGTTATTCTGAGCGATGCTATTATTTATGTAAGCACAAAGGGCATAATTCCTGTTGAAATAATTGTCAAAACATGATCTCAATATATTTGCATTTATACATTTATTAAGATTATAAACCATGCTGTTGAATTACCCCCTGGCTCTGTTGTTATATGCATAAAATAAGGGAACATTTTACTAGGTCTCAACTTATATCCCTCAACATTTTAGCCAGACAGCCAGACAGTGTTGTTTTTCCCCCATTATCTGATAGGTATGTACTGTTAGTCTGAGTGCTAGATAGTCATTGTGTCATTGATTTCAATGAGCTTGGAGGACATTCCTGCACTGTATCAGAGAAAAGAGCTCAGGCTACATCATGCAGTCAGTGCACTGTCACAGTTTCTAGGCTTTGTGGTGTCTTAAACACTGAGGTCTTGACAGTTAACATGTCTTACCTGTATTAGTGCTGACAGGCCGGCCATGGTGTTACAGTGCCATTATGGAGTTACTTGAATTGACACTGAGCCAGCACGTAGGCAAAGAGGTCGAGGCCATGTTTCTTATTTTCTATCAGCCTAGAGCAGATACAACATCCTGTCAAAGCTCTGATCCCAGGCCTGGCTGACCTGCTAACCCACTGACTCAGCCTGTTGATGCTTGGCGAGTAGACTTTCACACACAAAGCGGACTTGTGACTACAAGTCACTTGGCACAGATACACATGTACCACAAATTCTTCGCCATCTGCAGGAAATCCACAACATTATCTAATAATGGATATTTATTTGCTCAAGACATCAGTACCAGCGTACACAGCCAAAAAGCAATGCTTGCACCAGTTGTGAAATTAAGAAAAAATAGTGTGTATTTAGTGTTTGTATGTACACTTAAAAGCATTACATGTGAAAATATGAAAATAAAAAATATAAATAATATATCAAAGAAGATAATATGCTGTTTTTCATAGAAATCACGTTTAGTAAATGGTTTATGACTAAATAGTGTTTGCTTGAGAGATCAGTTTAAATTTTGTGAAAATGGAGGAAAAAAAGGTTTTTGCAAAGATTAGGGGATGTTTATAATTAACTGTTAAACCCTTAACCGACATTAAGCATTTTAACCGAACGGTTAAAAGAAATATAAATAATTAATTAAAAAGCTGAGAAAAACACAGAGTGGCCCGTCACTTTAAGGAGAAAAGCTGATCCGCCTTAAGAGAGTCGGGTTAAAAGAAGGAAGTTGGCTTAGCATTTCCATCTGAGGAGTTGTAGCTTGGAGCCTCGTAGCATTTATTGACTGACAAACTGTACACACACTTGTCTGCTGTCAACAACAAACCCACAACTGACAACCTGTTAAACTAAACTAAATGTTCGGTTGCGAATTTTTTTTTAAAATTAGCATCTCCAGTAATGATGGCACAAAACCTGTTTTATTTAACTGTCTTTGTATGAAAAAGCCACACCAGTTAGGGGTGTAACAATACATTTTTAAAATGATATGATGAGTATTAATTTCTATGGTTCTGATATAATTTAATAACTTGAAATCAATACAATAACTTTTTTTTGCCAAAAATTCAGTCAGTGTGTCTGTGAAATAAATACGTGGATACTAAATGGGGCAGGCCAGGATTCATCAAAGTTTTTCTTGTAAGGGAATCAGGGATTAATTCATTATGGATATAAACAAGTAAACCCAATGAGTAATGGCAAATACCTGAACCTATTATTTGAAAATATTAAAAAGTGCAACTTCAGGACCCGCTGCTTCAGTTCTCAAGTGCAGGTATTTAACAAAAAATAAAACAAGCCAACTTCTATTCAAGTTAATTGAACAGTGGTTTAACCACTTGCTTCTGGTCTCATTTTCAATATGAGGCAAAATGTGACCAAAAAAAATAAAGTGCCTGGCCTCTGAGTAGGAAAGATTGGTTGTGATGCCGTTTTATCTGTCCTTTACATATTCTGCAAACAGAGAGTGATTTATCAAGGACATCTCCCTTTTTGCAATGTCAAAATGTCTCCAAATGCTGAACATCAGACGTGGCTCTTCCCCACCATCAGCTTGCTTCATTTTGTTTTGTTGTCTTTCTGAGATGCGCTGCTAAATACAGCAAAGAAGGTGCAAATTATTTACCTTGCAAATTGATTTTAGATTGGTATACGTCCCCTGTGAAGGACAAGTAGGAATATAAATCAATACATTGATGCAGCAGATGAATTGTTACACCCCTTGCACTAGTATATCACTGTTTAATATTTTCATTTTATGTGTTATTATTGTGTGATCTTAGCCTAACAGGTGTGTGTTTTGTCTGCTCCACAGGGCTCCAGAGATTATTTTGGGATTGCCGTTTTGTGAAGCCATAGACATGTGGTCCCTAGGCTGTGTGATAGCTGAACTTTTTCTGGGCTGGCCCCTGTACCCCGGGGCCCTGGAGTACGACCAGGTAAACAACCATCTCCTCACCACCACCACTCACTTTTTAACTTCCACTGGCTCTTGGTCTGTGATTTTTGGGTGAGTTCAGTACCTCCTATGGGCCTTGCTATCCACTCCTTTCTGTTTTATATGCAACATATCCCAGCATTTCTTACTTCTAGTCCGGACGTCCATGACTCTCCTCTCTGTACCATCTCCTCATGGAAACTGGTTTCCTCTTGTGCACTGGGCCTTCCCTCTATTTATAGGTGTAACCCTTTTGACAGCCTTTTCCGCCCTAGGTCACCACCACACTGCCCATGTGGCTGTCTAAGTAGTATTACACCCTCTGTTTCCACCCAACCAGTTATTTTCCTGGTTTCTTCTCTGTCCGTCTTTTCTTTTTTTTTTCTTCTCTGTTTTCCATTACTCCCTACACTTAACAATCAAGGCAACTCACAGAGGGAACGTTCAGTGTGTTTTTGTTTCTGAGTTTGCATTTAATCCAGCTTTCTATTACAGACTTGCCTGTAGGTTGCTAACTCAGATGTGGCTCCCACTGTTTGCGGGATATGTGATCCGTGGCCACTTTAGTGTAAATCTCCCAAAAGACATGTTGCAAAGATTCAGTTGGGAAGAGAAGCTGACAAAGCCTTAAAAAGGCAGACAGGGACGTTCAGCAGCTGAGTTTAAGACAGATGGCTTGAAGCTAGGACAAGAATACAACATTGTCACAGTGTGTACAGTAGGAAAAATCTGTTATTTTAATCCGTGGGAGATCCAGGCCTAATGCTGTTTTAAGGGCGCTGAAGGGATTTTCTGTATGAGGGCATGGATACGAGGGAGAGAGAAGAAACTTTTGGGAAAGAGAAACTTTTGTGCGTAATTAGAACCCTAAAAAGAAAGACAGTAATGGATTGTTTGAATGAAGGAAGAGACTGAGGGTTCAAATTACTTTACAGTTACAATTTAGTGCAGTATTTACTGCTTCCTCAGTGACGTACGTACCCTGAGGATTGCATCAGCTGGTGTCAGTGACAGTGAGCAGAAAGGTATATTATTGTGATTGATGGTATGTCTATTAGGAGCTGTTGGATGTCTGCCCCATCCCAGAGTAGCCCTGACAGTGTCCTCCCAGGACTAGACCGATCTGGGCTTATGTTGAGCTGCTTTCCCCCTGCCCTGGAGTCCTATCTACTCAAAGCCTGCCAACAGAGCCTCCGTCAGATCCTGCTGTGTCCCATGCAGTACCCTATATTACAGCACTCAGCCCCACTGCACACTGCACTTATACCAAAGTATTTTTATGGCCAGGCATCATTTTTCACTCTCCCCAGGACTGAGACAGGAGAGATAACTCAACACCTCCGAAAGAGATTTGACTTGAGTGCAGCACCACCAGTCTAAAAATGATGAATCTGTTTTTGCAGGAGACAGTCAGCATGTCGTAAGGCTGCTCTAGAGATATCTGGGGGGAGCCTCCTCAATTTAGAAAGGGACTGCTTGGAGATGGTGGGGTTGACAAGAGTGAATGGGATAACATATTCATAGATAAAGAGTGTGAGAGACAATTAAATTGAAATCAAGATAACAGGTGAGAAGGAACCTGTGGGTTAAAGTTTGTATCAGATAGAGATCAGAACCTACTGTATGTAAACAGGACTGAAGTAAATACTGTGCAAACAACACAGGCGCAGGATTGCGTTAGACGGCATGAGTAATCTATTAGAGAGAAAGCAGGAGTATGTCGCATTAGATTTCAGTGTGTTCGATCTTGCTCCTCATGTTACCGTCTATTGTTGTCTGCCGATTAAAATATCTGCATTGAATTTTAAGCTCTGGATGTTCTCTGGGATGACTTACCACCCTGGCTCATTTTAGCAGAGTGGTTACGTAGTAGAGTCGGAAGCACACCCTGAAGGATCCCTGTTTTTGCCCCTGTGCCTTTGAGAGACTGAATCCATGTTCTGTGACACCCACCCCATGTGGGAAATACTGTCTCTCTTTGCCATGCAGCCCACCGGCAGACTCAATTTGGTCATGGAATAGGAAAGCAGCCCAGTGCTTAGCATGCAGTGTTTCCACTGCATAGACTTAGACTTATATATTAAAATCTTTGGGGGAAAAAAAAATATCTGAATTCCAGAATTTAAAATTGAACACCTACCCAAATGAACAAATGTCCAAATAGATGAATATTTGGGTCCAGTCCGACACAAGTTTTATTTTAGTTTCTGGTGTTTTCTGGAGGCTTTAAGAATAAAAAGAGTAGCTTTCAGAACACAAACTTATATTGTCCACCCATCCTCAGTCTCTCATAGTCATTCACAACTCGGTCAGTAACGGAAAAACAAATGTCAAATGACGTAGAATTATTTTTAGAAGTCAAAAGAGTTAGCAGACGCAAACTAACATCCCTTCTGTTCAGACATGTTTGACTTTAAAGGTCTGTGATTCAAAAACAAAAAGTAACTGCTCCAACTTGACTTGATATAAATGGGCATCCTTGTAGGGCTGCTCGATTATAGCAGAAATCATAATCACGGTTGTTTTGGTCAATATTGAGATCAAGATTATCTAACACGATTCCTCATTAACTTTGGAAACGTCATGCATTTAGAAAGACAATTTCGTAGCTTACATCTTAAATTAAAACCCATCAATCTGGTGCACTTTGAGAGCTGAGGGAATTTTGTGCTGTAGTAAACAATTAAGTTAATGTCCCTCCCCACAGCCAGAGAGGCCACAGCAAGCACTAAGCTGTGAGGTCCGGACGAGGGGTGCTATAAAGCACCACCTTCACCCAGAGCTTTTCCAAGCCGAGCTAGAGCCAGTCGCAGCACACCACAGTGGAACTGCACCCGGCGAGGGCCAGCCAGCGCTGGGTAGCATCCGTCACTGACCCACCGTGCAGGGCGAAAGGGCACCGTTGTAAAGGAAAGAGGTGTGCTGGATTTATAGCACAAGACAAAACTAGAGCGTCATTGCAAAAAGGAATGCGAGAGTTTTAAGTCACGTTGAAGACATATATTTATATGTTACACAACAGAGCTTCAGAATAGAAAGCTTGTAATTTTTTTAGCTCCTAAAATATATAGCCAGCTGACTGTATGCCAGTAAACAGCTAGGCAGCTGACTGCTGGTGTGAGGTGTCATCCAGGGGCCACAGGGTGATCTGGCTGGAGCTGACTGAGTGGCTGCCACCTCCTTCGTCCCGCTTCTTATCTTTCTGCAAGGGGTCTTGTTCCATGCCATACAGCATATTGTATTTATAACTCTGGCTCCTCCCAATCCCTTCCTCCCCTCTCCTTACCTCATCCTCCAGTCGCACCATCTTTTACTTTACTAGACGAGCACAAGGCTCTCACCTCTTTCATGTGACAAACCTCACAATTCAGCCAGTGTCTCATTATGAGGTGCTTTAGTCTTGGGTAGGACTCCTTTCCTCATACGTCTTTCTTTATGCTCTCTTTAAACTCTTGTTTTCTCAGGCACTGTACAAGTGGTACAGTCATGGGGGTCAGAGCACAATATTATGTGTACTTGTTTGTTTTTTTCTTTGGGGCTCAACCTAGCTGGCAACCTGGAGGATCTGTAAGAATAAGAGGATGTAGGCAGGGTCAGTGGAAGCAAAAAGGATTTGGGTTAGTGGGGGTTGGAAAGCGTCAAGGCTTCAGAAGGAATTTTCCTGTTTGTAAACTGGTAACAAGCTGCTGTATCCCTATGTCCGTAAAATACAGAAGAGATTCATTGTACACCGGGTACGTTGGAGGATGTGGGTACATTAGTCTAAGCTGAGATGTACTTTTATTTATTGCAGTGAAGGATATCATTGAAATGCATCTTTTATGGTGTGTATGGTTTGATCTGGACCGCTGTAAAAATAAATGGTGCCCGTGCTTCCTGTCTGCTCTGCAGCAGGCCTAGGCTCGCTAGATAGTTGTTTTGTAGTGCTTTAGCTTTGCACCAGTGATCTCACTGGTTTGTGAGATCTCTACAGAGACACGCCTTCCAGGAAAAATAAGGGTTTTCCCATCACAAGAATTTTCCCACCCACACACAGACACTGACTGTGTTGTTTTTGTGTTTCTGTTTATATGATGTTGCTGAACTACAGCAGCTACAGTTATATTATGGACATGAAATGAGGGGAATTCAGTCAGTGTACTTTCAGGTTAAACTTTGTTGGTATTGACTGTCAGTAAACCCTGACTATGTAATGAGTAGTGAATGTGAAAGAGAAAATGAGAGAAAGGGAGAGAGACTTTGGTTGACGTTAATCAGACTGTACTGGGAAATTAATGTCTAAAGGAAAGAGCAAATCTGAAAGGGAGGAATAGACAGTGACATAAAGTTTGTTGATATCTGATATGTTTGTGTGCCATTGAGATAAGCGAGGGGATCTCCACCATCCCAGCTAAATGTCTTCGTAGCAGATGACATTCATCAAGCAGACTATCAGAATCCCAATGAAAGCATTGCATGGCCATCAACTCATCTGATAGCCAAACTAACATAGCCTAGGTCCCACCCACACAAACATGGACACATTGCAGTGTTTGCACCTCAGCAACAGACTGATACAAGCCTGCTGCTTAAGCATCACATTGGCCAGGAGGAGCAACTTGAAGATCAACACATAATTAGCTTCCAACAAAAACATTTTCAGTCTCTGTAGTTGACTTTTTAGTAGGGTCATTTAATATATTTCATCGTGATTAATCACATGATTGTCCATGACTAATAGCAATTAATCACACATGTTCAAATTGTACCTGAAAGGGGGATTTGTCTGTGGGACTAATAAAGGAATATCTTTCTTTTCTTTCTTTCTTGTCAAGTATTTAATACTCTTCTCAACATGCGAGTGGACAAATATGCTGCTTTATGCAAATGTATGTATATATTTATTATTAGAAATCAATTACCAACACAAAACAATGACAAATATGGTCCAGAAACCCTCACATGTACTGCATTTAGTATAAAGAATATGCTCAAATCATATCATGGCAAACTCAAGTTAACAAACAACAACAGTTGTCAGTGTGTCAGTGTGCTGACTTGACTATGATGCCCCAAAATTGAATGTGATCATCATAAAGTGGGCATGTCTGTAAAGGGAGACTTGTGGGTACCCAGAGAACCCATTTACATTCACATATCTAGAGGTCAGAGGTCAAGGGACCCCTTTTGTAAATTTCTCCACTGTGGGACAAATAAAGGAATATCTTATCTTATCTTGAAAATGGCCATGCCAGTTTTTCCTTATAAAAATTTAGTGTGTTTGAAACTTTATTTAACAGAATACCAGCTAGTTCCAGCTAGGATGACATGGTTGGTACCAATGGATTTCTTAGGTTTTCTAGTTTCCTGTGATTCCAGTATCTTCATTCTAGTTTTAAAACAGAGCCTCAACCTCTGAAAGATCAGTTGCGTTAATGCGTTAAAGAAATTGGTGGCGTTAAAACAAATTTGCATTACCAAATTATTATTGTATGAACTTTGATAACTCTACTTTTTGGATATGAGGTGCCTCATGGAACTGAAACACAAACTCACTCATTTACATTTAGCAGGCTGGAAAACTTAAAGTAAATGGGTGAGGACGTGTTTGTCTGCCTTACTTCTAGATTTGTGCATTTCAAAGATCTCCCAATGTGTGGCTCTTTGCTTCTGAGCAGCGCAGAATCTCTAATGGTTGTTATCCTTTACACTTGGGTGTGATTGACGTCAGCAGGCCTCTCGCTGGTCTTCTCTCATAAACCTGTGTGTGACACTCTTTGCCCCATAGCGTCTGACTGACGAGCATCATTACCCAGCAAAGTATTTGGCATTGAGACTGTAGGAACCTTGTTATCAGAGTTTACATATAAAGACCTTGACACCTGTCAGAGATCATAAACACACACTACAGTCAGTACAGGGGTTTTATTTGGGCCTAGCCATTTGTCAGGAATGTGCCATATTCGGGGACTCTGCAGCTGTTGTCACTATGTACAGCTCCACATGCAGTTACTTTAACTCTGAGAGACTTAACCCCAACCCTGTGACGTCACCGTGAATTACCTTGGAAGTCATCAGTACATAAGTGCGTAGATGATGGAGAAATTAACAATAACAGTGGAACAACAGCATTCATTGTTGAAATGACATGTTCAGAATGAAGACAAATGTTAATCATTTAATATAAAATGGTAGCACTTTTTAGCTTTCCCATTCCACTTTTAAACCAATGAAAAATGGCCTTTTTCTTTAGCTACAAGATATATTTCTTCTTCTGTTCACATTATTTATTTCCTTTTTTCTTCCTCCTTATCCCCCAACAGATTCGCTACATCTCTCAGACACAAGGTTTGCCAGGGGAACATTTACTGAATGCGGGGACAAAGACGGCACGGTTCTTTTGCAGAGAGTCCGACTCACCTTATGCAGCATGGAGACTAAAGGTGAGGAGTATTTACACACCTGCAAATTATGGCAAACTGGCTTATTCCCACTTTCCACAAAACAACTACTACAGCTCTACTATTGTTTTGCTTCACTAAAAGCTGATGGTGAAAATCATAGGTCAGCTCTTACTTAGTCAACAAATATTTTCTTCCTCCCTCTGGGCAAAGAAAGAATGCAGTTCCCTCTAAAGAAGCAATGATAGCTTTGCAGAAATAAACTGTTAAGATAAAGTCTTATCAAAGATTAAGTCTAAGAAAATATTATACTTAGTCACATTGCTCCACATCCTGTTAATCAGTTTAGGCTCTACAGTGACATTTTTCTGAGGCAGAGGCAGTAGAGACAGATCATCAACATAATCATACTCTGAAAACCACGCCCACAGCTAACTAAAAACATTAGATTTCTGCATGTCAGAGGATTATTTTAGCACTCTATGTCTACAAGGTGTTTAGGTGATGTGGGCAAGTTAGCTATTCATGAGCTAAATGTTAGCTATGTGTCATCAAGTTACTGTAGTTTGCTTGCAACATGACCTGTAAGCATAATACTGCATAGCTTTCTGATGTATCCACATTCCACAAGGTAAACAAGTTGTATACTGTCAAAATGCTTTAGCTTAACTTACAGATAGTTACAAATAGATATAGTTGGCCTAAAACTGACATTTGGAGGAAGTGCTTGCTGACATGTAACGTTAGGCATACTGTGTGTAGGGATCGAACAGTTTTCCCATTCTTCCCGCTGATGCCTCTCGTTTGATTGACTGTATCCTCATTTTTTTTTTTTGTTCGGCAGCTTACCAAAAAATAGTTCTGGGGATCTTTACCATGTTGGTAATGCAACTGACCACACAGCATCTTTTAAGCATTTCTTTCTTGTTAACTAGCAGATAAAAGTGACAAGGAAGCACCTTCATGCAATATAAAGTCAATCGAGAACGAGAAATTGTTTCCCCCTCTGGGGTGGGTGGATCTTAATTGTGCTTAGTGCATTTTGGGAGCAGGAGTCATGGGAATACCCACCCTGTCTCCATACTTTGGGATCTGAAATTGTGAATATGCAGGTTTTTCAATTTTTTTTTCATAGCATGAATGAACAAGTTCATAGCAATATAAACTATTAAAATCGTAACATAACTGAGCACTTCAACTGCTTTGTTGAATTTAGTGCAGCCTCACTAAACATTTTCTTTTTCTGTAGTCAACAGATGAGCATGAGACGGAGACGGGGATGAAATCAAAGGAAGCCAGGAAGTACATCTTCAGCTGCTTGGATGACATAGCGCACGTATGTTCAGCTGCTCGGACCACAATGTACCTAACAGGACTTCAGAGGAAGTTCAACATTAAATGTTTAGAGGATGTAGGCGACTGTGTCCTTACCAGAGGAAGTACACCCACAGCCGTATGAACAGAATACACATCTTATTTCTGGGAAAGGAAAGAGCACCTCTAAGCTTAACTTGCCTTCAGTTAAATGCTAAACCCAAATTAAAAAATGAAGCTTCAGGTTTCATTCACTATACCCTGTTAAAACGCACCGCGGGTGGAATTCCCCAGAGAAGCATCAATGCTTGTTCACGTCTGTTTGTTCGTAAGTCAGAGGAGATTCTTGAGAATTCATGTTCATGACTAATTGCTTATCTTTCTTAGGAAATTGCTATCATAAAAAACAGTCTTTGATTCATCATACACAGAGCGTATTGTTCTTTTAATATGTAATTTCTGTTGATGAATAGTTGTTTTGACCTCTAGTTTTAACAGTAAAATGTTTGTCTTCCAGGTGAACTTGGTAATGAATCTGGAAGGTAGTGACTTGTTGGCAGAGAAGGCAGACCGTCGGGAGTTTGTGGGCCTGCTGAAGAAGATGTTGTTGATTGATGCAGAAGAGAGGATTACCCCTGCCGAAGCTCTCAGCCACCCCTTTGTGACGATGCAACACCTGCTCGACTTTCCCCATAGCAACCAGTAAGTCCACTTAACCTCAGATTTTCAGACATGGTGTCGTTTTGACCTTTCTCCATAACTTACACTCTCTGTGTCACTCCTCTGCCTGTAGTGTGAAGTCATGTTTCCACATCATGGATGTTTGCTGGACTCGTCCCAGTGCATATGAGGCGGCCAACAGAAACAAAGGGCCTTTCATCAGACCTGTGACAACCACCGCTGCTGCCTCCGTCAACCACCCATTCAGCAAGATCACCGGTGTCCACGCTCAAGTAAGTCATTTAGGATGTGTTTGCATCATGATCTGTGTGGTTGGGGTGTTATTACATGCACACATAGTAATCTTTAAAGCAGAGAATTAAAACATTTCACAACTACAAGGGCACTCAGACAGCGTAGACCTCTGCCATGGTCAACCTGCTCCAAAATTTAATGGGTTCCTTGGCCCATACTACACCCTGCCACCAAGTTTAAAAAACCAGGCCAGTCGTATTCTCTGTAGTCCTGCAGACAAAAAAACTAAACCAAAAACAACAAAGGAACCAACCAGTAATTTGGTATCGTGTGTGTGTGTGTGTGTGTGTGTGTGTGTGTGTGTGTGTGTGTGTGTGTGTGTGTGTGTGTGTGTGTGTGTGTGTGTGTGTGTGTGTATACATAGAAACACAAATACACAATTTTCTTGTTTCCTGAACTGGAAATTGAAGAAAATATCTCAATATCTGAGTGATGGAATAATCACAGATGGTGTGGGTCATTGACATGCAATGTGTTGTTCTGTTCATCTGCTCCTGTGAAGACTGATCATGTAGACAATTTCCTTGCCTTTATTGCTTTTGTGTATGCCAACTCGCCCATCTTATTGCGTCCTAGCACTGCTGTCATGGCAACAAAATCACGTCATGTTTCTGAGGTCATGGCAACAGTGCAAATCAGTGTTGTTGCTGAGGAAAAAAAAGAAGCTGACCCTTTTTTTGGCATTGGATCTTTATAATGCAAAACATCTTAAAGTCTAATCAAAAGCCACTACTCTGAGGATGAAATGTGAAAAGATGACCAGTGGTGACGACTTGCGTGTCTCATCTGTTCAGACATAAGGATAAGATTTTATCTCTCTGTCCTATTCAGAATTGAAAGCTGATGAAATAACTGGTCACACTCTTTGTACAATAAAACTGCTCAGCCATAATTTCTGTTTCCATGGACTAGTGTAGTTGTTGTAAATCTTTCTTTTTCAAGAGAATTTACCAAGAACATGTGGAGGCTTTTTTAGTATTTTCCTCTGAAAGGCTGCTTTGTGTTTACAATCATGTGTATGGGGGGTTGGGCTACATGCAGGAGCTGTAGCAGAACAATATAGGCCTAGTTCTCATTAGTCAATAAATGTGATTATAGCCAGGCACGAGAGCAGCCTGAGTAGCGAAGCAGAGGCACATGCTTAACAGTTCTGTGTTTAGCCCTCAAGCCTGTCTCAAAGAGTAAGTTCAATACTATCAGACGACCTTTTATTTACCCAACTTTTAAAAATAATCTAACCTTGGTGAACCTGGGTAAATTTGTTAATCAGATTATGAGCGTGTTCATATAAACAGGAGTCCAATCATATGCAATATCAGCAAATTACAAGCAGCATTTTAATGAGATGAAAGTATTGATCAAGACATATTTTCTTTTGCCTAATGGATTCCTTAAAGCACAGTGGCTCCAGTTTTCCAGGGACTTGATTAGTAAGCAAGTTAGCCTTGAATACTTTTTGATTTAGTACCCTGAGCTTCCTCTGAAGTAGATCAGCCATGTGTTCAAGGTTATGATAGTGATGTACCACAGGTGAGCCAAGCGAGCCACCATATTTCAACTGAAAAGCCTGGGTTATGCATGAGGATAACTCACAACCTACGTATCTCACAGTATAGGCCTCTGGGCTCTGTCTGGCTGAAATACACACTGCTCTTGACAGGGGTATCGCCATCTACTTTAATGCTATTGTTGATCATTTTATAATATCTCAGATAAGCCCAACCATATCCTTTTTTTTTTTTTTTTTAGGGATTAGCCCCATCAGCCCCATCAGTGATGCACCCTGGGATACCACTGCAGACAGGAAGTGGTCAGTTTGGATGCAACGATTCATTTCAGCAGGCACTCATTCTGTGTCCCCCAACCATTCAAGGTACATAAACCTTTATTTCACTTGTTTATTATTCTTTGTGGTTAGACTAAATACCACTAAAGTCATGTATTTCCTTCCTGTCATATGTCCCTGTAGGAATCCCCACCAACACGGCTAAACCAGCAGGCTACTCTGTTCGAATGGAGGGCTCTGTGCCTCTGGTCACTCAAGCCCCCCCATCCAACCCATACAGATCAGACCTGGAGTCATCACACAGGTAAGGGGGTAACCAGGATAGTGATGAAAGAACATAGGCTGAGATGGGGGACAGCTTGTTTCATTAGTAAGTGCAGGAAGGTAGGTAGGTAGGTTGGTAGGTAGACAGACATGCAGGAAGGTAGCCTATTCAATCATCTTTTTTTGGTTGAATGAAATGATTTGATGGGTTTATTATAGTCCTGTGACAGCTACAGATACCAGAATACCGGATACCACAATCTCAGTCCTTCAGAATGACAAAAGAAAAACACTAATACAAAGATGTGTGTGTGTGTGTGTGTGTGTTTGTGTGTGTTTGTGTGTGTTTGTGTGTGTTTGTGTGTGTGTGTGTGTGTGTGTGTGTGTGTGTGTGTGTGTGTGTGTGTGTGTGTGTGTGTGTGTGTGTGTGTGTGTGTATGTGAGGTGTGTGCGTATGTGTGCATGTGTGTGTATTATGTGTGTGTGTATGTGTGTACGTGTGTATAATGTGTGTACGTGTGTGTGTGAAGCTGAAAGTTTATGTTTGTGCTAGAAAATTAAGAGATGTAACTGCTTTGCTTCTCTTTCTGGCAACAATTGATTTGAAGGCAACTTGACTCAGATTTATCTCTGAAGACGTCGTCAGACTAGTGGGGACTAGTCAGACTGTAGCGTTCGAACTGATGAAGCCACTTGGATAAGGGGCGAAACGTCTTCAGAGACAAATCTAAGTCCAGTTGCCTTCGATTAAATTGTTGCCAGAATGAATGTGACCTGGATGAACGAGAACATTCACATGCTTTGCTTCTCTGAACTCCAACAGGCCTGGTCGAACCGTGCACAGCAGATTTTGGTGCCCACTTGGCAGCAGGTGACATCAGTGCCCCCGCCACCAACAACTTTGGCATCTGACTCTGTGGCGGGTTCACAAAGACTGGGTGACTGGGGGTAAGCAATTTGTATGTCTGTTTCTGGCAGTTACAACACAATATCCATATCCGTTCTTGATATTCCTTACAGTTCCAATATGTAGTATGATCTGAAGTAATATGTATTAGTGCTTTATTAGTTGCTATGTACACCCTTGGGAATGGCTGTACTGCTCTGATACAGCACGCCTGCTCCCCTGAATATTAATGATCGATGAGTCATACATGTCCCTTGGGACCAGTGACTGAGACCATTTTGTTAGTAATGGAGCTAAAGGCTTTTGGCTCAATTTGCAATGTTCTGCTTCCTTAATGCAGGAAAGTGCGTCCCCATGGTAACCATTACAGCTCCATGATTGCACACTCTCAGCCATTCTTAACCAACCAAATGACCATGTCCACCCACCACCAGCCAATCAACATAGGCATTGCACATGTGGTGTGGCCACAGCCAGCTGCCAACAAGAGGGCCAAGCCTTGTGTGAACAGGTATGGCACATGAATTTTACCTTTTGCAACTAAGGGCGCTTTCACAAGACAACATTGAGTCTGTTTTAACCACACTCTCATGCAGTTCATTTGGGCCGTTGTGAATTCAGTGATTGTACATTGGTGTGGACTAAAACAACCAGTCCGAGACCACTTGCAAAAAGTTCCAAGCGAACCAAAACATAGGCTGTCTATACAGGTGATGGACACAGGTAAACGACAGGTTAACAATGAGTGGGAGAGAACTGACCTGGACTTCTGCAGAAGTCTGATGTTTGCTTGACATCTCGGCCAAAGAGAGCATACAGAATATGTTAAATAAAGCCCACAAAAATAGTTATGTTTATGAAGTAATTCCAGATAAACCAGAGAAGGGATTCATGTGCTCAGCAAATCAGTGCCGAGTTAAAGTGAAAGCACTTTGTCAGCAATATACTGTATCAAAGTCCACAATTCCCTGTCTAGAATTAGCAAATTATTTTCTCATTTGGTCCATTTTCAGTTGTGCACTGTGAAACAGAACCAGACTAAAGAGAAAACAAACCAAAAGTATAAATTTCTCTCTAGTTCAGATGAGCCAAATTGCCCATAGCATGTGAAAGCGAACTAAGACACACATAAATACACTAAAACAGATTCTTCCTTTCTTAAACTGACTTGTTTTCCTCAATAGGGGCAGCAACTTCTCCCAAAACACAAACGTCCAAAATTTATCATGCCAGTCCCCAAAGATGGCCGACACAGCGAAGAATGTGCAGCAGGTAGAAGCCAGATGTCCAGAGGAAGGGCATACTGCTGAAGAGGAGCAAGGAGCAGAGCAGGTGGAGGAGGAGCATGAGAACTGCTGTAAAGTGGAGCCGCACTGTGAGGAGCTTTCAGTTTCGCAGGAGCAGCGGCAGGCCATGGTGATATCTGACCTAGCTAGCCCGACTGTTAGTGTCATCAGTATCAGCAGCGATGAAGACGAGAGTGCGCAAAGACACTCGATGGGGGAGTGAGTACTGACCATCAGGTTTGATATTTCTAAAGTGGTTTTAAAAATGTTGTCTTATTGTATTTGTCTCTGTCTGCACACAGGTGTAAGGGTAGTGCAGATTGTGAGGCGTGTCAGAGCACCGTCAGTATGGAGAGAGTCTGCTCCCTCAGCAGTCCAGACAGCACGCTCAGCACCAGCTCTTCAGCCTCAGCCCAGTCCAGCACCTCACCCTGCAAACACCCAAACAGGTGCAGTCAATGGAACCGATTCAAACAAAGCTCCTACAAATGTTTTTCCTGGTTGCACATTAACCGTAACCACCTCCCTCATTGGTTGCCCTCTTCCAGTATGTCAGATGACGAACAGGAGAGTGGTTGTGACACGGTGGACAGCTCACCTGCCTCGGACGCCTCTGGCCATAGTAAAAGTCCCTTCACACAGCGACGCTTCATCGCCGACGGCAACCAGAACTGCGAGCCCCGCGTTGCGTGCGTTGCCCCAGAGACCGAGCCCAGCAAGCCAACAGTTCGCACTGTTGTGGTGCCTCCAATGAGGGTGCAGAACAACAACAACTACCCTGCTCCCAGTGAAACATATGGCAACACAGGTAAAACTGGACATATGATGAAATGCATTCAGTGTGTTCCTTATTTAAGTCTGACTTTTGAGTTGAGCTAATAATTTTTATTAAACGTCAAGTCTACAGGCTGAAAACATGCTTTATTATACTTACAAACAGCTAGACGTGACCTGTATTAGACCCAGACACCTTTTCTTTTGCACACTCAGTTGCTTTGTGTGTGAAGTACACTCTGATGGTGTTATCTACTCAGAAGACTAGCAAGTGCATGAGTAGGTCATGCTAGCTCGGAGATCCAGTCACCACTGCTGCTGTCTGCTCCACAGGTCACATGGCCTGGGATTATGCTGTCTTTGTAGACCACAGAGGTTCTCACAGGTGATTATGGGTGACCTGCTCTCTGAAGTATCTGCTCTGATCTCTGGAGTGGATATTTGTTTGCTGTCATCACTCTTTAACTCTGGCTCCAGACTGACTCTGAGTGCCTCTGTATCTGTGTGGTTCTGCACTTTTTAAAGCTACATAAGACATGCGTAAATTGCCCCACAATTTATAATGTCCTGAATAAATTTTTCAAAACATGGATGTCAAGCAGAGAACACGTTTTCTGGCTGTCATAAACAAATAAAAGCTAGATAAAAATGTTCTTCCTGGTGTTAAAGTGGAAGTACGCATGCTATATGTAGGCTTTATTAACAGCTGGGACATCACTGTCTTTCTCAGCAACTGACTACATTTAAAACCTCTTTATAGGTGTTTTAAAGTGGAAGGTTCAACTGTAAATCCTCAGAGAAAATCATGCAGAGTCATATCGCCTTTCATGTCAACCCCCCAACCCTCAATCTATTGCAACTAAAGCCCCACATAAAAGGGCACAGCTTGCTATTCTTGTGCTACCAGGTGTATTTATAGCTGATGGTCTGACCCCACCGTAAGCTCCACAAGCAAGCTTAGTTACCAGCTCCTCCCAGATCCCCCCTGAACATATCTATTTATAATCCCATAGATCATTTTAAGAGGACAGATGCCACTATTTTTAAGGGTTTAGACCTGATCAAACACAGCTGAAATCACTGATAAGCCTACAAAGCCAACAGATGTCATTTCTGTATTCTGTAGTTGGATCCAATCCCAGGTTGGTTTTTTTTTTTTTTTTTTTTTTTGATATTGATAGCGGGACACCAAATTGTCTGCATTAACACATCATCTCCATCTCTCTGTTTCTCTGTACATCCCTCTCTGCTTGACTTCGTAACCGTATTAGAGTCTTCATGCCAGTCCAAAGGGCGAGGTATTCCTGGGCGGCATCATCACCACTCCACTCCCCTCCTCAACCGGCCTCAGAAGATCACCCCTGCATTCCAGCCCCAGCAACAGCAGCCTATGGGCTTTGGGCAGGTGAGCACATGTAATACACAATCTCAAAGCCATGTGCAGATGAGTAGGTAAACCAATTTTCCATTTTCCATCATTGACAACACATGGAAAATTATTGAAAATGTAAAATGTCCTGTAAAATTACTTAAGTATTCTGCTATAGCAGACAGCTGTAGCTGAGAAAAATGGAGTCCAGGGACCCCCAGGAGTCTGTGGCACTCTATCAGGGAGTATATGAAATAATTTGCTATAAATTATAAAATAGTGTTATATCCTTAGAAAGTGCAAATCTACAGATTGGGACCATTTGTGCCACTAAAACAAGTATATTGTGTCCATTACTCCCACCTATATTACAAACTGATGACTGTGACACACAGCAGCACAGTTAATTGTTTTGAAGAAGTGATTTCTGAAAGTCACCTTTAACTGGTAAGTTTAAACATCTGGATTTATCAGGACCATGCCAGTTGTGCTGCTATTCATTTTCTGATGGATCCGTTATTTAAAAAATATAAATTCTGTCAAGTTGAGTCCAAATAAGTTTGAATAACATCATCCTCTGTTTATGTGGTATCAACAGTCAATAATATCACAGATTTCCCTACCGTGGGACTAATGAATGACTGTCTTATCTTGTCTTAACATGTTTCAAATTGAAATGTGTTTGTTTATCACTATGAAACAGATCTGAAGTGTTTATGTTAAAACGTTTTAGAATATAAATAGTTCCCGTGGAATCCAAGAGTACTAACTTATAACTAGTAAGCATACAGTATGTTTAACCGGTTTTACAATTATGAGGGGGTCTTTGGAAAATTTCCCTAGCCCCAACATTTAGAGAACCCGTGATGTAGGCTATCTATCAGAGCTGATAACATTCCCATCTGAATGTTATGTTCAGGATCATATTAACGCTCAAATGGTAGTTTATGAACAAGAGTTTTTTGAATAGGATGCCCTTGGGAGAGTGTTCACAGCATTTCCACAACATAACCAAGTCATGTCACATGCAGGTCGGATGACAACATAACTTAGCTTTCTTCCCAACTTGTTTTAAATGATTTAATAATGTTAAATTAGTTCGTGCGTGTAGTTCAGTTGCTAAAGTTGATGTGTAATTTCTGAGCATATAAGAGATGATTTCATAGATAAGTTGTATCCATAGACTGCACGTCTTTTAAATCAGTCCTCCACAGAGAGGAATGTGTTAGTGCATCACTGAAAATGTTCAGGAAAAGAGTGGGAACCCTGATACACAACTTTTTATATTTCACGTGTTAAGGGTTGTTGGCTGCATTGGCCCATTGATGAAGCAGAATATAGCTTATAAGCATTTGTATGGCCAGAGAGAATTTGTGTTTATTGAAGATGGCAAAATATATTTCATTTTCATAAGAAAACCGATTACAGGGATATAAGTGCTAACGCACTTCTGCGGTTTAATCACTGGCAGAGGTAATGCTGGCAGGTTCTCTTGGGAAGTCTCATTTTATAACATGTCAAGTCATTGTATCCTCCATCTGCTCCTTTTCTGGAATGTGAAGAAGTGGAGAAGTTGGCAAATTGTACCAGAAAGTGCAAGTTTTAAAGTGGATGTGACTACACTCTGTACATTTAGGTGATAAAAAGTACATTTGAATTGCAAATATTTCCTTTTTTATAGCAGAGCGGCAGCCAAGAGCACACTTCATACTGTAAATGGAATTTAATTCATCTGCCACAGTAGCTTTTGTCGCAAACACATCAGCCGGCTCTGCTCAGGATTACTCACAGTTGGTGGGTGAACATTTCCAACTGTGTTTAAGGGTGAAGGCATTTTACTTCTAATACTGCTTACTTAATGGATTGCCAGTAAGACAAAGTAAATGCATAGAATATGTTAATGTTATATGCACACATTAAGATAAGCAAATTAATCACACATTTTATCTGTTCAGAATGTACCTCAAAGAGATTTGTCAAGTATTTAATATTCTTATCAACATGGGAGTGATAATGTGGTAATGTATGCTGTATATTTATTATTGTATGATGTAATGAACAACACAAAATCACAGATATTGTCCGGAAACCCTCACAGGTACTGCATTAACAGCATAAAAAATATGCATAAAATCATAAAATGGCAAGCCCAACAGGCAACAACAGTTGTCAGTGTGTCACTGTACTGGCTTGACTACAACTTGCCCCAAACTGCATGTTATTATCATAAAGTTGGCATATCTGTATAGGGGAGACTCGTGGCTACCCATAGAACGCATTTCCACCCCTTTGAAAATGGCCAAGACAGTTTTTCCTCACCAAAATTTAGCACAAGTTTGGGGTGTTATTTCACCTCCTTTACAACAAGAAAGTATCAATGGATTCTTTAGGTTTTCTAGTTTCATATGATACCAGCATCTTTACTCTAGCTTTAAAAGTGAGGCCGCTACAACCTCTGAAAGATCAATTGCGTTAATGCATTTTCAGAAGTTAGTGGTATTAAAACAAATTTGCATTAACATGTTTTTATCACATCAACTTTGACAGCCCTAATAATGAATATTACAACACAACATTGATGTGCAGAAATGTGGAAATGGCAGCATCTAGCTGCTCATAAAGTCAAACTGTGAGTGAAGATGTTGAATCTGATGAGCAGATATTCTCTCTCTCAGGTGCAGCATTTCGGTTCCTGCCATCAAGAATGGAACGGCAACTTTGCCCACCGGAGACCACAGGCCTATATCCCTCCCACCATGCATGGGCACACATTCACCCTGTCCCACAGCAGCCCAAACCACACCGCGGGCCCCCACCCCCACCTCGGGGGCCACCCGCACACCCAAGCCACCTTACTGTCCTACCCCGCTACTGGTCCTCTGGTCACGGCTGCACCCGTGGCCCACCTCCTGGCTTCCCCCGTAGCCTCCCGCCCCGTCCTCCAGCCCACCTACAGCATCTCCCACCCGGCAGGCATCGTGCATCAGGTCACCGTGGGCATCAACCCCCGGCTGCTGCCCTCCCCCACCTTGCACCCCCCGGGCCAATTCAAGCCCCTCTTTCCCCCGCACTCCTACATTGCCTCGCCTGCCTACGCAAGTTTCCCTCTCAGCCCCACCAAAATAAACCAGTATCCTTACATCTGAGCATGGCTGCCCAGGTACCCTTTATACCACCTGAGGGCTAAGAGAGCAGGGCGAAATCTATCTTAAACCACAAAACATGGTTTTCATTTCCAAAACCATGGCACAACCACAGAGAAAGCAAGCTATTTTTTGAATTATGTAGACTTGGGTGTAATTGAACTTCAAGCTTTAAAAAAAAAAAAAAAAAAAAAAAAAGAGTTCCAATGGTGGAGATGATTTGGGCAAACATAAAGAAGGAAATAATGTATGAATGATTGAATGAAAGAATGAATGAGTAGTTAAACTCACACTTAATGTGTTTTTTGCACATTTGATATATATCTTTGCATTGGATCTTCTACGAATACTCCTCAAAACAGGTAAAATAATTGGGGTGGTGTTGAATAGTTAGACTTTGCACCCCTGATCCCAGCTATTTTTCTATATTGCCTTCTTACGTGTGCAAGACACATCCATATTTGTAAAGCCATCCCAGTCTCTAGCTCTAGATCGACAGATGCACACGTCGTCCACAGTGTATGTTGTACTGCGTTTGAAGTATTTGTACCTTTTCGGTGTCTTTTGGTGTTAGCAATGTCAAGTCAATTAACCGATTTATATAGGGTTGTTCCTCACGCTGCATGTGGTCTTGCATGAGCAAAAATGTAAACGGAAAGATGCATAGACGTTGCTCTTATTGTTTGTGTCACAAGACTCGCTGCATTGTATAACTGTCCCCAGCCATAGTGCCTTACATATTTGAGGTTGTTAATGTTACTACTTATATATGACTATATACATGAATATTAATGTACTGGACTGCAGCACTTGAAATTCCAATCAGTCGATGCATCCTATGTGTGAGTATATATATGCACATGTGTATATGTCCATGCATAGCCTGCATGGATGTGATGTATCGCGGATAGCGGTGCTTATCTTTTGGAGTCGGTGTATATTTCAGTGTGTAGTGAGTTACTTTTCTGTTCTTTCAAGAAGAACAGCATGCTTTGCTGTTGCGAATGCTTACTGTTTCATTAAAAAAAGTTCGTTTTATTTTTTTTTTTTCCGTTCTCCCTTTTCCCGAATGAACTAGTGTACAAAGTGCAAGTACTGAGTATTGCTTAATATTTGATAATCACTTTCTATTTAGTGAAACTATTATTACGAACAGTATTTGTACTGTTTGATGAAACTGCAATACAATCTAAATAGTCGTCGATTCGTTTTTCTTTTTCGTCTTTTCATTTTGAGTGTTTTCACTTTGTTTCTTAGATGTTTAGAAGTGTGGTGGGCATGGCTTTGATTAGGTAAGGAGAAAAAAATGCAAATTAATTCACGGTATGGATTTTTCTAAGCCTGAGCAAACCATGCAGTATTCGATATACACACATATATGGACATATATTATAGAGCTAGACTATTTAGTACAGATGCTTGATAAGGTGTGAGTTAACTGTGTGCAATTCTCTCATTTATGCATGTGTGACAAAGTTAACTTTTTCCCTTTACATTATACCATTTGTTAAAGGCTTAAGGCTTAGCGGTGTCGACTGCTTATTTTATACATTCCGTCAGGGAGGATATATACATATATATATATGATGGTAGCACCAGTCTATATATATGTAGATATGCTGTGTGTGCATTTTATCTGTTCATTTTACTAGTTATGTGTGTATTGTTTCGTCTTTTATTTTCAAATGAAGTTGCTTGTGCAGCACCAAAGACTGTAATTCATTTCCTGAGCAAGGTAGCTATTCTGTTTGCATAGACCTCAGTTATACTGTAGTTGTAGAATGGGGTTCAATTAAAACAAACAAAAAAAAAAAAAGTATTAAAAAAAAATGGCAGAGGTTTTGTCTAGCTTATTGGGCAATTAATAAGTCGTATCATTTCTTTCTTGAATGTATCATAGATAAGCTGCTACATGATGATTGCCACTTCGATAGCTGTGAAATTAGGTGATTTCTCTGAGTTTAAACCTAGCGTTGCTATTTTTGTATAGGTCCCTAATTATCTGAAATAGAAGTGGTTTTGATTTTTGTGTTTTGCGTTCATATTTGGAGTGTCATTGTAACTACTGTATTGCTGATGATGAACATTAGTTGCATTTGTTGTTTCTCGGGGTGTGTGTTTTTGCATCAGTATTTTATCCTTATTAACCTTTCGGGCTCATCACTGCATATAAATGATGTATCGATGTAACTTAATTTTTTGTATGTTTTCATATTGACGTTTTGTACACATCTAAAGCTGTAGCTTGCAGGATTGATTTAACTTTTTCATTGTGCGTGTATACGGTATAGTAGCAGTACTCACTGCATTTCAGGAGCACTGTGAGATGCCAGAAAACTCAAAATTCATTAGTTCATTGAAAAGCTTTTGTAACGTTTCCACCGATTACACACTCGCCACTAAGCACTCATACAGGTAGTCAGGCTTGTAAGGGTTTGGGGTGATTAGACTGTGTCCAAAAATAAATTTAGCCCAATGTTTCTGTTCCAAAAATAATGTTGTTTTACTGTTTAATATTTATTGCAACTTTTTTTTTTAACTGTTCAATGTCATATCTGGCTTCACAGTTTGTTGTTCTAAACTGCCTTGTGTTCGGATCGCTCTCCCCTTTATGAGTGTCTCATATCAAAAATGATGTTTTGTCCACGCAAGACTGTGGCCATTGTTATGTGTTCCTTATCGAAATTGAGACAGTGTGAGCAGCACTGTGTATGTGCCTTGAGCTTCAGAAAGTGAGAATTCAAGATGGTGATTCTTCACCTCTTATTTGAGGAGGAAGGCATAGAATCCACTAACATCCGTTACCGTATCGAGTAGATTCTTAACGGCCACACGACCAGGAATAAAACAAAACATGTATTAGGACTTCATCGCAGTGTCATTCCAGGGACTTGTACTCCTCTGGTCAGCTTGTAGACACGACAGAGGACATGTACACGGTGGTGGTGCTCCTCTTGTTTCAGATAGCCGCCACCAAAGCCTCTCTGTGATAACACACACTTTGAATGATATGACACTCAACGATCTTTGGATAGTCACTCTGGCTGCTCAGCAGATGCAATACTTTACATTGTGCGGTCATTGCACCACCAAGTGTTCTTAGATAATCTCCATGCTTTACATTACCTTGCATGTACACCTAAGTTGCTTCACTTTGTCTGCCTAGAAGCTGTCTGCTCAGAGCAGCTTTTCCGTCACGCAAGTTGTTATGGCAGAGCGGGAGTAACCGGAGCACAGTTGACAACACTGGCCTTTAGAAATCAGAGGAGCCGTGCTTTTATATCCAGTCTTATCTGGATGTTTATTCTGTGTTCTGGAGAGATTATTGTGGTTTCTCTGCACACAGTCAGTCATGAGTGCAATACCCCACATTTAAACACTGACATTGATATGGTTGTATGTATTTTGATAGCGTTTTTTCTTACCTGTACGCTTTACTGATCATACTCGAGTATCGTTTTTGGGAAAGAAAAAGCTTATGATGACAAGGCATGAACTTGGCAGATTAGTGCTTGAAATAGTTCCCCAGTAATAATAAGCATGTGAAATGTAATCTGTGTTTTGATTCCTCCAAAGGTATTCACCAGCAATGCGCCTGCATAAACTCTCCCATACTTGTTAGGAAAAGAATGGATGCAAGAGGAGAGAAATCTTAAAACTGTTTTTTAATTTACCATACGATTGACACCTTGGGTTTATGGATATCTCCTTTTTTTAATTTGAGGATTCATGTGACATTTAACAGATAAAACAGTCTTTGTAAAATTACTATTAAAGTTATGACTTTGATATCAGAAAACAAATCCTCTGCTGCGGTATTATCCTTTTAGAGATGTTAATTCAGGGTCTGTATTAGTCTAAATGTACTACTGTGTTACTCTTTGATTTGATTTGATGAGGTTTGTTTTGCTCAAGCTCTTATTTTTCTGGTCATCTATCAATTTCAGAGTTAATTCACACTGCAAGTTATGGAATCATCTGTTTAGATTGCTCATCAAATAGAAATCTGAACTGTTACTGTTTTAATACCTGTAGTTTTTATTTTTGTGGCTTTGTTTTTTTGTTTCATTTTGCTTTTTTTATTTTGTGCTACACTAGTTTGCCATGTAGCAATTGCACTGTGCAATATTTACAGTATGAGGACTGGGAAAACTAACTCTATGGATGTGATGTCTCTTTACAGTTTGCGATAGTGTTTCCTCTCTAGTTCTCAGTGATTTAGGTGTGACCAAGCCTTCTCTACTTTGTCACATTAAGCGGGTTTTCCAGGTGACTCTTTTGGTGAGTGTCAAAATAAGACTTTATGGTGTATTATTGTTAAGATTCACTTTGAATTAAAAAAAATCTATTGATGCAGTGCTTTCTGACTGTCTTTTTTTCCATCATTTTATTAATTCAGGTGCTTTTCTTGTATTGAACACATGGAAAACAAATGTGATCATAAAACAACTTGTTCACCTCAAAGTACTCTCATCCCATCTGCAATCGATGATTAGCATTTATTATTGATTTATTGGATTTTATTATGTTGGAAACATTTGTACGTTAACTGATCAATCCCGTCTCTAAAATCTTAGATGTCAAATTTGAAATTATACAGATCACATTTGAGAAACTGGAACCAGAGACTATTTGGTATTTTGTTTAATAAAATATATTAAGTATTAATTGATAATGAAAATTGTTGTGGATTACTTTTCTGTCAATCAAATAATGGATTAATATGACTTTTAGCATTTCTGCGCCACAGAAAAAATAAATGAATTTGAACATTTTATGGCACAATTTCTTTAGAACTGATGACGAAAGATCATTTGGTTTGAACAAAAGCCCCAGAATAGCTGCTAATTTGACTTTATGGCAACATCCCCAATGATTTAATATGGACGAGCATGCCACTGTTCATTCTTGATTCTGTGCAACAAAAAATGTATATGTATTATTACTACAAGCCTTTCTGCAAAAGGGCAGCTGACAGCTGGGGAAAGACCTGATGATGGCCTGGAGGGAAGGATGGATACAGACCCCACCGGTCATGCCGGTGGGGTCTGTATCCATCGCTAAGCAGTGTAGTGGATCGACCAAACCATTCGGCGGACCCAGGAACGGAAACAATGATGAGTCAGAAGACCAGCGCCACAATTGACAGAGCAACAGCACTGGCAAGACACAAGCTACAAAGCTGCATCTGTGGCTGGACACAAGATGACACCAGAGAAGGGCCTCAGGATTCACCACAGCAGGACAAAGTACCTGAGGGAGCTCAGTGAGGGGCCTCGCATTGACCATTATTTCCTGAGAGGTAGGCCAAGTCAATCGAGTGAAGCCCAGTAGCAGGACAACCACCACAGTTCACAGGGCATCAGCATCCCGGACGAAGCTCAACCAAGCACAGATCTGCCAATGGACACAAGTCCAGAGCCCAACCAGCCATGGCCAGCAGCAGAAAGGAGGAAGGATGGACAGAAGCTGCAAATTTTGTGTCCAAAGAGTAGAAGACCATCAACACAGACCTCGTCCATCTTCTAGAGGATTAAAGGGAAGTGTGTCAAGAAAACTGCAGAGAATGGGAGACACCATCCACAACTATGGGGCAGAGAGATTTGGCGTGAAGGTCAAGAACCAGACGCTGAAACACTCAATGATGTCGAGGTACACAACTGAAGATGTGTCCCAGTGGCAATATCATCCAACACTCTCCTCCAAGAACAACCCCACTCTGGTAAATGAAGTGCTGAACATGTGGCGTACATATCTACACTCTTAAACAACACCTTATACACTTATTTCACATTATATGCACATTACATTATTATTATTGTATTTTATTTCACTGTATTGTTACCTCTGTATGCTGCTATTTTGAGGAGCCAAAACAAAAGAATTTTACTCTCTTTATATTGTGATGTGACAATAAGGGAATCTTGACTCTACTAAATAAATTATGCAATATATTGTTTTAATAATGTAGTACACTACAGCCTACACCAAAAGTCAATATTATTTTCAGAAGATTTTTATGGTGAATTCTTTTACATCACCTATAATTTTCATTAGCCTATACTATAGACAGACCCAGAAAAGTAGTTTCACCTAAATTAAATGAATTTGGAAAAAAATAAACGTGTTCAATCAAATTAGGGGAGAGTGAATTGAGTGAGGGGGTTGTTGAGGAAAGACAGTTTTATACAGTCTTTTTTTTTTTTTTTTTTTTTTTTACTTTTAGTAATAGCGTTTAACAGAAATGAACATGGAGTCTTAATTCATAATGATGACCAGGAAAATGTGCAATAAATATAATTTCACATCCATGATTTAGGATATGCTGTCCCAATCATCCAGATGTTACAAAAACATTTGGGTCAGTTTACACAAAAGGTATGGCATGCCTCCCTGGGATGTGATATGACCTTATTTCCTCAGTTGGATAGGTAACACCTTCAGTAATTAAAAAGTGTATCATGTATTGGCCATTTGTTTTTATTCAAGACAAGACAGTTTACACAAAACTGAAATTCAAAACTCCGTCCCTATCGTCCTTAATTCACCCTGCAGTACTTTTCTGGGTCTGTGCTGCCATCTTGTGGCGGTAAGGGGGAGTAGCCTGCAAACACTGGTCTTTGTATCTACACAATTCAGGGGCTGTCCTCATGTAACATTGAAAGCCTTAGCAGAGGTAAAGTAAGCACTTTAAAGTTACGCTTTTGAATATTAATCCATCATATGCACAAACAAAGTTGAAATGTACCCAGCTTCATGCGGAGTTAGTTTGTGGCTTCATTCAGCCACCAGAGGTCGTCCTACAGGCTGCTCAAAATACCTCTTTCACACCAGTGATCAGGGTTATCTGACCCTGATTCAACCCTCCTTTAGTCAGTTCAAACCAAGACAGTAAACCCGGGTTGAACCCTGAATTCAGATACAACCTGGGTCACAGCCCAGGAGCAATGCGTACACTCCGGTGTTAGAAATGGGCTGTAGGATTACAGAGAGAGGAGATGATGGTGGCATTATCAGTGTGTGCAAAAACACAGAATAATGCTTATTTTTCTGATATAGTGTAAATATAGTACACAGCATTTTTTAAGTTTTAGAAAATGTTTAACTATGGAGCTGTAACATGCAAAAACATACAGAAAACATACTGTACAGATTTACACCAATCAGCCATAACATTAGGTGAGAATGAGCACCTTGACTGGTCTGTGGCTACACAGCCTCATATGCAACAAACTGTGATGCACTGTGATCTGACACCTTACTATCAGAACCTGTATCAACTTTTTCAGCATTTTGAGCTAAATTTAGCTCTTCTATTGGATCGGACAACATGGGTCAGCCTTCACTCTCCACATGCATCAGTGAGCCTTGGCCGCCCATGACCCTGTCACCGGTTCACCGATTTTCCTTCGGGACGGGAACATCCCACAAGAGTTACAGTTTTGGAGATGTTCACATCCAGTTGTCTGGCCATCACAATTTGGCCCTTGTGAAAGTCGCTCACATACTGAGGCTTGCCCATTTTTTCTGCTTCCAGCACATCGACTACAAGGACAAAATGTTCACTTGCTGCCTGATAAATCTCACCCACTGCCAGGTGCCATTCTAAGGACTGGACTAATCAATGCTAGTCATCTTAGTCATAATGTTGTTAATGTTATGGCTGACCGGTGTACAGTATCTATTCCTGAACCTTTTTTCCTCCATCTACAGTGCCATTTATCATGTATTAGACTACACTGTGCTGTCTAATATCACATTATAAGCAACATTTACAAAAGGATTAGACACTGCTGAGGGCTAAAATGCATATTTCACTCTCTCCACCATCCCAGCAATGATTTGTTTCATATAGAGATATTAAAGTTTTCAGTTGGACATGTGTCAGCTGTTGGATGAAGTGTCCAAATGTAATAAAATGAGATTATATTTCATTTGGTTTGCTAATTGATTGATAATGTATTGAACTGGGACTGGGTTTGGTATTTCATGCCAGATGGAACAGAAGACAGATGGCTCCTCTTGCAGGTTTATTTGGAAAGATAAAAAATTGAAAAGGTAACGTTACAGATAAAAAACTTGCGCAAACACGCTTTAAAAACACGCGCGTTCAGCTGGCGGTTTATTATCAACAGGGTGTTTCCGTGTAAAGTAACGGAGGATGTCTCCCTGCGTCTCATCGTCCCCTCATCTACCACTCTTCTCCTCACCGTGGACGTGGACGGCCAGCAGCTTCACCTCAAAGTCTCGCCACGAAATCAACCTGCCGCCGTCCTACCGGTAGTTTATGAGCCACGGCGACCTGTGACACTTACGTCACGGACTGTACGCCCTCATTTGCAACCGAATAGGTTTGTCCCGCCCCGATTGTTAGCGACCCTGGTCCGTGCCATTCACATCGAAAACGACCCTGGTCCAACCCTGGTCTGACCCACGCAAAGGCGAGTCGATCGCGAGGGTTAACCCTTTCATACACACACTCCACCGTGGTTTAACCCTGGTTGAGTCCCCGGTGTGGAAGACTGCCTGCTCACAACCAGGCTGCTGAAACAGCAGAGAGGCTAATTAGCTCAGTGTGACCAAGGGGGCGTTATTAGTCTTTAAATCAGTGACCCTGCAGCTCCCATAGCTTTAAATTCGCGACTAAACGTCCCCCGAGTGCACCCAAATGCCTGCCATGCATGTGGAGCAGGTCTGCATGAGGCAGTTTACCACCAACAGCTAAATGTCAAACCTTTAGCAAAGTGTGCGCGCCTCCCTGCGCCACTCGGTGCTGATGGGTGGACCGAGCGGAGCGGTAGGGGAGCGCATTCCTTAATTTCCCTTCACCGCCGCCGCTCCCCCCCCTCCACCCACCCCCCCACCTTCCTACAGCCCTGGACACCGCGACGAGACCGCTGTGCTTTTTTCACGTTCACGCACGAGGATTGATCCGATGTATTATTTACGACCGAAACTTCAGCAACTTATCCACTGGATATGGCTCCCGGTTTGAGGAGCGGGCGGACAGCTCACCCCGATAAAGTGGTGGGAGCCGGCGGAGCGCAACCCGGTGATGGGCGCTCGCCGCGGAGGACGGATGCCGGCGGAGTGGGGAGGTGTTTGAGGACCAGGTGGCGAGCCGGACCAGCGGGGATGCTCGCAAACTGTCTGCTGTCTGTGGGGATGCTTGCACTTCTTGTCCGGTGCGCTTTGGCCGCAGAGGGTAAGCACACAAACCGAGACCTCTGCGAGTGAGGAGTTGGAAACGCACTAGGTGGAAAACCTTTTGTTTCACACAGGCAGCGTTTTGTAATCCGCACATTTACTGCTGCCGGGAGCATGATTCTCATACGGGCTTGTCATATCATTTTTATTAAAGAAAAGAGCTATAATCTCATTGCATACGCTCTGGCATGCAGAAGGCTGTTATTGCATTGAAATTTGCGCAGTCAGGGAGAGTGTTCAAACGGCTATTATTCAGCATTCATCCCCATTCACTGACCGCACTGACATATGTGCGAGAGTGTGTTGATGCTGGACTGGGCAGGGTTTGCTTGTACGTGATGTAACTCTGTCATCTGTCCTAACATAGTCTTTCTACCTGAGCCTAATGCCAGTCAACTCTTTTGTCTCCGATCATCAGATTGCGCTGCACAAACCTCAAACCTCTGCTTCTCCTCTGCAGCTGGACTCATTATCTCAACCTCAAGTTTGTCTCCCATCTCAACTTCACTTCCCCCTGGCTTTGTTCTGCAATGGGCATCTCATTTAGGTTGCATTTCCATGACAGAGGGTATTATTGTGTGTGTATAATAAGCTTAAGGGAGTTTTATTCTGGGAATGCAGTGCAGTAACAGGGCAGTCAGTGTTTCAGAGCATCTGGGTCAGCACTAATGACACACATACTGTAGCCCACTGGAGGTCTGTGTGTCTCTGGCGGGAGGAGAGGCAGCTGGAGTAAGGTTGGCCGACATAGCTGCCCTTCAACCATGAACGCTTGAAGAAAAGGCTTCACTGCAAAACACAATTAGTCTCAGCATCACCCCCTTTTTGCCCTCATGTTAATATTTACACCACCTCAGTGTGGACGGCTTTAACACAACAGAGCAAAACAAGATGTTTAGTGTTAAGTGTGTGTACCTAACAGTCGCTCCGTCGCCTCCCTCCAGTCTGCAAACTGTGATGTAGTGGCTGTAGTCTCACCTCTGCTGATGCACTGCTACAGTAGCAGAGTCTCCTCCTCCTCCTCCTCCTTCTCCTCCCTCCCACCTCCTTCTTCTCACAGTCAGCACATCCATTCTTAAACACATGAGCCCAGCAGAAGCAGCAGCAGCACCTGAGTTATACATTACATATTTGGTTAAAGAACTTTTAGTATTCATCTTCGTCAGAGACAAGAAACTGTAGCGTTTTGTGTAGACATATGAACTGAATGTTTGATTCTGTGGCCTTTAAAACTCGTTGACTGGATTTTTAAAATGCTGTCTTTGTAAGTCTGTGAATGTTCTCATTCATCCAGGTCATATTCATTCTGGCAACAATTGAATCGGAGGCAACTGGACTTAGCTTTGTCTCTGAAGACGTTTCGCCCCTTATCCAAGTGGCTTCATCCAGAATGAATATCACCTGGATGAATGAGAACATTCACAGACTCATAACTGAGAATTTTGGGCTGGATACCCTTAAAACGAGATGAAGCCACTTGGATAAGGGGCGAAACGTCTTCGGAGACAAATCTAAGTCCAGTTGCCTTCGGTTCAGTTGTTGCCAGAATGCTGTCTTTGTAGTAGTGTTACTGGTATGAAACATGGATGATGTACTCTGGCTCCAAAAAATGATCCTGGGTTTACTTATAGTCAACAATGTGTATCTGGTAAGGTAGCAGCTCTTGGCTGAGCTTGCAGACAGACCTCTGCCCTCTCTTTGATTTACATTTTATATATGGTTCAGTCATTTTAATCTAATTTTTCAGCTCTGGCTCATGCCAAATCTCCTCCTTTCATGGTTACTCATGGATCTTTAATGGAATACATTAGTCATTGAATTATGGATGCACCATTTCTGATGCGCAGGATCAGTATCGCCACTAATACTGACCTTATTAAGTCGATCAGGCCACGATGTGACCGATGCACATTAAAGACTGGTTCTTTGTCAACGCCATTATGAAATTATTAGGGCTACCCCTATGCTTTTTTCATGCTGAATGAGCACTTCTCTGGTAAACACAAGATTTAAAGTGGTGCTTTTGTGTGATTCTTTGTAGAGAAACTCAGTTTTTAAATCAACTAATCGCCAAAATCGTATGTGTATTAGTCAGCTAAGAATTTCTTTGGCTGAGGACAGCCCAGAATGTGCTGCCTCCATTAGTGACGGCGAGCCACTGATTCAGTCTTTGTGCCACAGATACCTCTGGCCTCATATTACCTTACATTAAAACATTATTCCAATGGGCTATACATATTTCAAATTTTGAAATTTATGGTACTGGATTGATACTCTGATGACCAGAAGGCCTTCTTCTAATATTGAACATCAATCACGATGTGGCTTTAGGTGGGAAAAGAGTCAAATTTCAGGTTGTCTAGCTGATGATGTCTTTCATATTGGTGGCTTCAGGCTTAAATTACAAAATATGATTACCAAAATAGACAAAAAAGTCAGATATGATAAATAATACCTGACAAAATTGAAGATTGCACTCCTCCTTTATCTTTGTCAGGCACTGACTTTCAAGCTCAAGCTCATATAAGCTGCTCCTGCACAGTGGCTCAGCTACAAAACAGTTGTGTCGGCCTCAAAAATCCAGTATCAGTTGGACTATACTGCTGTGTTTGTGTTTCTGTGTGTGCGTGTGTGTGCGTGTGCGTGGGCTTGTATCACTATATGTTGTGGGGACATGACTCTATTTACACAGTCACATTGTGGGGACAAAATGCACTTCCCCACATTATATTTTAGAGTGAGGACTTGGTTTAGGGTTAGGTGAAGGTTAGGTCTAAGTTAAGGTTAGGGTAAAGGTTAGGATTAGGCAACAGTTACACTTTGGGTGAGGGTCAGTCTTAAGTAAATGAATGTAAGTCAATGTGAAAAAGTCATGGAAACACGACTGTGTGTGTATGTGTAAGGTTTACTGAATGAAAAACATAAGTTGCTGTGAGCTGGTAATATCCTGACTCACAGCTTCCTCCCCTTAATGTGTGAACCTGGTACAACATGTGGTTACTATAGGAACGCCAATTTTTGTCTAGCAATGACCGCCCCCCCCGCCTGAAACCCCTCAACAGTCAGTACAGTAGAGGCCAGTGTAGGGTGCATTGTGTGCGTGTCCCGAGTAATGTGGCTGCAAAGATGAAGCTTTTTCATGTGGTTCAAGTGATGTTTAATGCACTTGCTGGATTTCTTGTCTGGTTTATGGCTTTCTCATTAACACTGCTGGTGAAATTATGCTCAGCAGCAGCAGCTTGAGGACACGCAGAAGAGCGAGCTAAGCAAAGGCATCTTGTGTTTCTTCCTTCTGACGTTAGCTCTGTTTACTCCCACTACCACAAGCCGTCTAGTGCTTATGAGTGCTGACAGCTCGGTTTCGACAGGGGTTAACCTCACAGACCGGTGCTATCCATGTGCTGTTGCCACTTGCCAGTCGTCATCACTGTCTGCTTAGGAATTCATTGAAAGGAGACATGATAGTAAGATTCAAAGTGATTTCCTGTTTGCAATGCAATCTGGGGCTTTTAGCCATAAAATGACTGTTAACATCTTGTGTGGTTTGCCTCTGTTTCTTGTTTTGAGTGGTTCAGGTTCTTGCAGTTTTCTTTCCCTCCGTGTAGTTTAGTCTTTGTGAGGGCTGTCACAATGGTTAATGTTAAAATGACTTCCAGGAATTGGTTTTAAAGAACAACAACCATGACTCACCCTTGGTCTGATGACCTGTCTGCGCAAGCTCGGGGTTTTTCAGGAGCACACAGAGGACACGATTTCCCTGTTTATTTCCCCCGTTTCATCTCATCGCAGTGATTTAATGGGCAGCACTTCATTATGTTGTGGGTAAAGCATGTCAACGGGGCTTAAGATGTGTGTGTGTGTGTGTGTGTGTGTGTGTGTGTGTGTGTGTGTGTGTGTGTGTGTGTGTGTGTGTGTGCACAGTCAAGATAGATGATGTGTCCTCAGGTGAGTCTTTCATTTGATTTGCACGCAGTCACGATGCAAACATTAGTCTTTGTGAGCAGACAGATTGGGATATCAAATTGCAAAATCAATTTACAAAACCAGTGATTAAAAAAGCATTGTTTATATCTACTCACAGCCCTCCATCTGTTTTCTTTTGCATGCTACGCCAATGTTTTGACGGGGAGACTGTGTGAGTTCCAGAAATGAAAATGGCACAGAGTGTTATTAAGTAATTATATATATTAGTATTTCATATATTAGCGCTGACAATCACTTGGAGAGGGAAAGAACATTCACTGATATCCATCTCTGCTACTATTTACTCACAGGGCTCTTTGAGTCTGTTTCTGTCAGATCTTGAAGAAAGTCAAAAGGTTTGCAGTCTTTTCTCCTTCAGCGCTGTAAACAAAGCAGGAAGTACTTCTACTACACATTAGATGTAATGATAAGAGAGGCAAACAGCCTCCTAATTAGTATCTTGGACCATCTGCCTGGCATTATCCCTGGTATAGTTCAGTGCAATCAGGGAATATCGTGTGTGTGTTTCCCTCCAGTATCTCTCTGTACCTTTGCGCCTCTCTGTTCTTTCGTCTGTCTCTGTGTTTTGGCTGTTTGGTGCAGGTTGATGGTAGACAAAGGCTTGGCTCTGCTGCTGCTGCTTGAGGAAGGACAGCAGGCTGCCTGATTTATTGGGACTCACTGTATAATACAGCACACTGCTCTTCACGAGGCTGCCGTCCATCACACCGCATCACGTCGCATCACACGGCAGAAGACAGCATGAGAGGCCCGATTCTCTGGGAAATTAATCTTTTAGATTGAATATATAACATTGCATTGTGTCTGATGAATCTCTCAAATTAGGCTGACTGAAGTAATAAAGGCAGTAATTGTCAGTAATTGTAAGATTGCAATCTGCCTGTTTGAAAGAGGAAATCTGCTTGTAAAACTTTTTAACTATATCAAACATCTATTCTAAGATAACCGATCTTAGATTGTGATCAGAAATTGTCAGAGGATTTACTAGATTTGATTAGATTTACTCTGCTGGGGACTTTCCTCCCTAGAGAATGATTTAGGACAGTGATGAAGCTGGCTTTGTTAACAGTTTTATATATAAGTTTATCCTAATTTTAAGGAACAATTGGTGAATATCACTTTAGCGTTAACTCGTTTTTAAAGACAAAGAAGATGCACCTATTGAACCAAGATGTTTATCTGGTGTTTACTTGTGTAAATCACAAGTTTCTTCATGATACTAGGGCTGTCCTGAATACTGAGGCTTCGGTGAGAAATATTCAAAGGTATTTGAAGCTTCGCTGAGCATCGGGTCATGCTGACATGTTCTTCTGTGTGTCTCTCTCCATCTCCCCTGTTTAGTGCCACTACCGCACTACTGTACACACACACCCCTCAGACACAACAAACAGCGATATCCTTCTGAGAATAACTAATAATAATTGATGCTGATTGAATAATGAATAATTTTGTGGGATTGTTCCTTATTTCATGGTCATCTTGGTTAATATTACATTTTTACAGTGTATATTTATATACTGTAAGTATGTTGTATTAATGTGTATATCCGAATTTGAATAGTGATTTGGAGGTTGAAAACCATTGCAACGGTCAAAGCTTTGAAGCATTCAGGTCAACCTTACACGATACAATATTATATCCAGTCTTTGGACAGCAATATGATATCTGCTGATATCACACTGTCTGCCATGATACAATTTTGATTTGATTCAGTTCATGGGTCTGCGATCGATATGAGGTGATGTCATATGCCCATTTAACTGGTTACATTTATATCACCTCATGAAAAACAACTAAAATTGGCATTTTTATCTTGGCTCTTCCAGGCAATTAAATGAAAATCAATCTATTTTTTTTTAAATAAAAATAATAATTGTAAAATGTGAATTTCAAAATAAAGGCGTATCTTAAAGATGACCATATGTATCAGTATTTCCACTTCTCACGTATTAGCATCAATGATATTGGATCATTTATCATTGAATTGATATAATGTATATACAGGTTTATCTCAGCTGATTAGACAGGTTGACAGTTCAGGTTGACGGTGGGCATAGCTACACACATGGACAAAATTGTTGGTACCCTTCGGTTAATGAAAGAAAAACTCACAATGGTCACAGAAATAACTTGAATCTGGCAAAAGTATCAACCATGCTTCAACAGAATTATTCAAAAAAATAAACTCATGAAACAGGCCTGGAAAAAATGATGGTAAAAGACTGAAAATAGTGTGACTAGAGGGACATGTTAATCCAAGGTGTGTCCACTAATTAGCATCACAGGTGTCTACAACCTTATAATCAGTCAGTGGGCCTGTATATAGGGCTACAGGTAGTCACTGTGCTGTTTGGTGACATGGTGTGTACCACACTCAACATGGACCAGAGGAAGCAAAGGAAAGAGTTTTCTCAGGAGATTAGAAAGAAAATTATAGACAAGCATGTTAAAGGTAAAGGCTATAAGACCATCTTCAAGCAGCTTGATGTTCCCGTGACCACAGTTGCACATATTATTCAGAAATTTAAGATCCATGGGCCTGTAGCCAACCTCCTTGGACGTGGCCGCAGGAGGAAAATCGATGACAAATCAAAGAGACGGATAATACGATGATGATAAAGGTTTAAGGTTTGTGCTACTATTTGTACCACTTGTGTCCTTCTTTAGTTAAGTTTTGGATATCAGTCTTTCAGATTATTTCAGAAAAGCTTCACCACCAAATCAAGCTAAATCCTGTGCCATTTTTGGCATCGCCCCAGACTTGCTGAAAGTGAACTTGTTGGCTTTTTCTTCTCCACTAGCTCCATAAAGTATTTTAACTGAAGTGGGAGGATTCTGCCCCTCCTTCCTGTTCCCATCAGATTACAGACATTATGTCCCGTATGAATCCAGAGAAATTTGTTCTACTACTCGGGAACAGAGAGTTTTACAAGGTGTGTGGCACCTCTTCTTGACACTTTTTAAGAAACCCACTACAGTAATCTCTGAATAGTTTTTTAAAAATGTATTTATTATTTTTTTAAATTTAATTTTATAAATATATGTGTGTGTGTGTGTTTGTATATTAAATAATATTGATTTATTTATATTTATTAATTTTTCTTTTCCTATCTATTTACCAATTTTCCATTTCCTGTATTTCTCGACTTGGCATATTATAGATATTTTCTCAGTACTGTCCATTATTTTAACTTTTTTTTTATCCATAATTAAGAATATATTTACTGTGGTCAGCTGCTGTTGCTTGTCAGTGTTGCTGGGCAAAACAAAATCTTTTCACTATACAGTTACTGTTTAATTCATTATTGACAATGAATAAAAAGACCCTTGAAAGGTGTCATTTGTCTCACACTAAGGGTCGGGCTATGCTGCCCAAACAGCGGTGTGTAGGGTAAGGTCTTTACCGTATTTAATTGATAGGATATGGCTCTATAAGCTATAAGGGCCTTAAACTCTGGTGTGTTTTGTCTTGTTTGAACAAGTGAAGTCATTCTCTGTAACTCTGAGTGATTTCATGCATGGAAAGTGAAAGATATGGATGTTAAAAATTTAAGAAGATTTTTATGAGAAGTGAACGAGGCTGGATCAAACCAGATTTATGGTGTGCATAAATGAGTGAGACAGAAGGACAGAGAGAAAGCCTCTTCGCAGACGTGGTCATCAGTCACATTTAATGGTGTCACTGTCATTTTATCATATTTAGATTTTGTCATCTATTGTTATAAAAGCAAAGTGTAATACTAAGAGTAGCTGTAGGCTTTGCATTGTCACACAGATGCCTCTATGGACTGTGGCATTTCAGCTAATCCCTTTGAACCGTTGGCGCTGGAGGCGGGAATGTGAGATCACAGACACACACATTTATTACACTGGGCCTCCAAAATGTTATATGCGTAGCAGCTAGCGAAGGGGAAAAAACAGTAGCTGCTCAGTAAATCCTGTTGATTTATTAGTTTTGACTAACACAATCAATATGCAATATGTTAAGTTGCAGTTGTTATTTGTGGCCACTAGAGGGCAGAAGATCCCCTAAAGCAGTCTGGCTCATTACAGTTCTCTGACGGTACTGTGTCGTAATGGCGTTAACATGCTAGCAAATAGCAACTGTCGCCCACTTTGAAATGTAGCAGATATGAAACAACCGCCAACATTATTGTCCCACAGGAGTCGTGGTTCTGTCCCCCTGATGAACATGCGTCCAGTGTCCGCTCTTTGTTTTGCTCTGTAGCTGTTGGACTTTCTTCACTAACTTTGTCTGCCGTTTGGTGCTGGGCAAGTGGTGTATGGCTTATTTACTCTGAAAAAATATTGAAAATCTGTGTTTCGTCAATTATTTCTCTCTTGTTACAATGCTAATTGGCATTGAATTTTACATCCCCTGTTTATTTACCTTCACAATGATGTCCAACTTGTGAGGATCGTGTCTTTGTGGGATGAGCAGCACAGCTGATTATCTGGGTAGCGCCCAAATGAAATATGCCAAAACGCTCTGCCAATGCTAAACAGTGTATACTCCTGTTGGTACTGACTCTTGTTTTGAGCTTCACGTGACTGGTAGCAAATCATCTGATGTCAAAATCATGTCAGAGAGAAGATGAGGAGTTTTGTTTTGAAACTAAATTTTAAACAGAGCCATGTTGGTTTTGAAAAAGCTGACTTTTCTGAATGAATCGGATCACTTTGTGACCCTGTGGTCTTGTCTTGTGACGCTTGATTGGCAGCACCTGGAGCTCAAAACAAGAGTCAGTACTGTCAATAACTGTCGCCGAAACGGAGATCAGAAACCAGCTGAACTTGGTTGAATGTTACATTGCATTGCATTATGTGCCTCTACTTAATAAAAATCAAGAATTGGTGTAGGTAAATTATAATGTTATTATGACGTGTTCAATTGTTATCTTGTAAAATGTAGTTTTTGGCGAGACATTTGAATAAGTTCAATTGTTATTTAGATTATAACCTTTAATTTCATGGTATTTGATGCATATATTTTCAACATGGTAGGTTCTATAGGACCTCCTGGACAGATTTCTTGGCAAAGGCACTTAAAAATGTAATGTTTTGCATTACATTTTATGCAGCTTTACATGTGAGGTTTAACTTTGGCTTAACTACAAGCTAAAAAGCTGTGTAGAGCCTCAGTGTTAGTTGATAATTCTTTGTGGGTTTTTCACTGCAAGCGTCTTCTTTCATGTTACATGTAGTCATGTGAGTGAATGTGAATATAGATCACCTATGAATGGTACGCTGTTAGTCTGTGACCCCTTTTTTTCGGTGTGAGAAGAATTCTCTTCACCACAACTATCGGAGCATTTTTGTATTGTCATGTAAATGTGACCATGCCCTCCTTCTTTTGTGTGCTCTAATTGGATTGTATAAAATTGGGACTAGGCTGGCATAATTCATTATCTATGAACTTACAATAGAATCGTACCATGATGATATGTTGAGTTGTGTAAAAAGTATTTTTTACTTCTGATGTAATGCATAACAATGTAAAAGTTCATTGCAGTGACCATCTATTTTATCATTACAGTATTACATTCATGCCTGCCTTATGGTGATACCAGTATAGCCTATGGATATCACATAAATATTCAATATTGTACTATTAGACCCAGAGATAATTTATTCATAACGACCAGCAAGCAACATCAGTCTTAGACACTGATCAGAATTTATTCCCCACGTTTCGACCCCATGTAGTGCCCCCTGCCCCAGGCAGAGAGAGGTTGTTTGTAGTGTATTATGTCTCTGAAACATCAGCGTCCCACTCACAGTCTATAGAGAAGCCTTTGATTTTAAATCCCAGTGACATCACAGATTCAGGGGCTCTCTCTGGGATTTCTAGCTTTAGTGGAGCAGGTTTAGAGAGGAGGCGGAGACTACAGCACCAGTGTAGCATCAAGAGTACTATGGAGGACTAAGCCAAATTTGGAGCGCATTAAAGGAAATGATCAACAGTTTTAGAGGCCTAACTTATTAATCAGTAATCAAAGCTATCTTAAGAATTTAAAGATCGTCTACTGTATTGACAGAATATAGAAGCGGTTTTAGTACGTATATTTACTTTTCTCACATTTGGAGGTAGTTTAAATGATTTGCACAAACTAAGTTAGGGTTGTGAGAGATACAGTGCTGAAATTTGAATGGATGTATAAAACCTTAAAATGTATATTTTCAATCATGGACAGTACTTTCTAAACTGTTTTTTAAGAGAATGAGGAAAATGTTCGTGCAGCTACACATACACACTAGGGCTGCTCAATTAATGGAATATTAATTGCAATCACAATTTTGGCATGCTCCACTCAGAAACCTCTGCTGCATAAACCAAGCACCTCCTAAACTAACAGCTAGAGATGCAAAGTCAGTCCGCAGCTCATAAAATCAGCGTCTCATACTGTATATCTGATTTTTGCTTGTCACATGATGGTTTTGACAACCTGCTAAACTAAACTAAATGTGCGGTGGAGGCTTTTACTGCGAAAGTGGTTGCATGTCCGAGACACCACACGCAGCACCGTGGCTGCTAACGCTCCCGGACGGTGAAGTGGAGACAGTGAACGCAGCACTGTGGCTGCTAACGCTCCCTGGACGGTGAAGTGGAGACAGTGAACGCAGCACTGTGGCTGCTAACGCTCCCGGACGGTGAACTGGAGACAGTGAACGCAGCACCGTGGCTGCTAACGCTCCCGGACGGTGAACTGGAGACAGTGAACGCAGCACCGTGGCTGCTAACGCTCCCGGACGGTGAAGTGGAGACAGTGAACGCAGCACCGTGGCTGCTAACGCTCCCAGACGGTGAAGTGGAGACAGTGAACGCAGCACCGTGGCTGCTAACGCTCCCAGACAGTGAACTGGAGACAGTGAATGCAGCACCGTGGCTGCTGCAGTAGCTCTCCTGACAGTGAACTGTTGATTCAGTCGTCTTACGTGGTCATATACTGCAGCTGGTCGCTGCTGTGAGGCACAGATCTTGTCGGTTAACGTTAATAATAGGTTAACAAGGGTCGGTTATCGGTTAAGCAAATTTTTCAAAATTAGCGTCCCTAGTCAGTACACAGCGGCACAGTCACACTCACAACATGTTATTGTGTGGAAGTTCTTCAGCTGAGTGAAGAAGACAAGTTGCAATTTATCACAACTGTAAGTTCAAAATAAGATGTGGAGGAACAACCTTTAAAACATTTGGAACAACTAACTTAATCAGACAGGTGTTGTATTATAATTCATTCCCATGATGCTGCTCAGAGAAATCACGTTACCAGCTGGTCTGCCAACAGCGCTGAGCCGGTGTTGCCAGCTCCTCAGTAAGGAAAGTACCGGTAGCTATTGGCTGTCCTAAAAGTCATTAGAAGTCGATAAATGACGTCATCACTCAATTTGCATAAGTGACCATGTGCTTGAAATTGTAATGGATGCTGTAGGAGGATGTGATCACATCCCAGCATGGAACAGTGTTCACCGATAGCTAATGGCTAATAGCTGAATTTATAATATATAATGAGAACAACTAATGCCAAGATTTTCTTTAATCAAAGCAAGTATTTAAATAAAAATAAAAATATTTATTTCCTAATCATTTGAATTGTGTGTTTTTATGCAAATAACTACTATTGATGACAATAACAAAGTAAAATAACATTTAGAGTCTCTGACGGTTTGAATGAAGCACAGTGTGGAAATGAAAGCAACACTTTATTTAAATGTGAAATTGCAGTAAAAACATTTTGTACCTAAAACATATGAATAATCGTGATCTCAATATTGATCAGAATAATCTTTATTGTCAATTTGGCCGTAATTGCGCAGCCCCAATACACACACAAGCACTTATATAAATGCATTCACTTTTCTGCACATTCATAAATCTATACCATAAAGCATTTGTCTGATTTATGCCGTTACTTTAGTGTGCTGAAGTCACCCCTTAAGTCTTAAAATGAGACAGGCTGTTCCCCACAGGCTAATTCATTATAATCCAAGTGTGTGGCTCCACTGCCGCTAGAGAGCTAACCCAATGCATACACACAAACAAGGCCTTTACACATCCTCCAGCTCATACCCATCTGTAGTCTAAGCTTCAGAGTTTGGATATCTTATTAGTCTGTCTAGAGAGATGGCCCCTGCATATTGTGTGTGTGTGATTTGTGTCACATCTTGCCACTCTCAGCACTTTATAATCTGCTGCAGAGAGGGAGCATTGCTTTTGTTTTGATATTTGTTCAAATTATGTCGCTGCTATATTGGATGTTCAGTTTGTCTCTTAATATAAAGTGTACTGCCGTCAATATATTTCAAGCTGAAATACAGTGCAGGAGACCTAGAGCTCAATAATTAAATTACAAGAATGAATGTTTCAGTTTTTCATCTATAAAGCAAACAAGCAAACCAAATTAACTATTTAACTACACAGTAAAAGTGATATGCTCTTTAGAGTGTGTTTGTGATTCAATGTCACTCTGTGGCCTGTGAAGGTCAAGCGTGTGTCCCTAGGATTGGATCACGGTACCGCATGGTATACGTACTTCTCATTAATGATATCATTACCTAGGAGATAGGCCTCTCCTTGACACTGGACGTCGTTATGAGTCATGGATGGCACCCATTAAGTTGCGCATACTAAATGTTGTCATAGCGGGGATAGGGAGGTGCACCAGTTCAAATTACAAAAATGACAGGATATCTAATTCAAGAAGTAAGTCTGTAAGGACAGCTTAGGGTTGATAGGAACAGGCAGACACTCGTTGGAGTAAGATTCAAACTGATGGAAGAAAACTTTCACTCATTGGTAAAAAATTAAGAAGAACTTTAATATTTAAAGTTGTGTATCAAAAAACTAAAAAAACTCAAGGCACTTTGTCTTGTTTGTCTTTTTTTCTCTTATAAAAATTAAACATACAAGATCACAAGTGAGGTAAATTGCACACACAAGCATAGAGTGAGAGCACAGGGAAAAGATCCAGTTATCTTCATTTCCTATGTCAGTTTCCTCAAAGAAACACTGCAAAGCATCTTATCTTCTTTTGCATACACTTTAATTCATATGACACATTAGAAAAATGTCCCCATTTTAATACGTACTGATCTGTCCTATTTCTCATCCTGAAAGAAACCCACTCAAAGGAGGCTACCTTGCCTTTCCGGATAAACCATGCCTGAAAAGATGGCTCCCGAGGGGGCGTCCATCCTCTTAATAGTATCTGTCTGCCGGCCATTAAACTTGTCTGGGCTGATTCTGCAGCACTACAGCGGACTACTGTGAGTGGATGTATAATCTTCATTGTAAGTGTTTTAAATTATGAATTTTCTGCCAAAGGAATCTGAATTAGAAGACATTCTCGCAGATGGCCTCGTCTGAACTGTGACACTTCCAACTGTTTGCGTTATTTGTCCGCCCACATCTTGACTGGTGTCCAGGAGAATCAGTTAAGTACCTTGAAGTAGACAGGTTTTTAGTATTTTGAAAAATGTCCTCTGTTCTCTGCATTAAGCACTTTCAGTAATAGTCTGAGAGCTGCGTTTTCTGACAGTGAGGGGAAAAAAACCCATTGAATAATATATTGAATTCATTATACTTGTGAACTTTGAGACTCGGTCCAAGTGTTGATGTGCTTAACCTCACACAACCCAACGAGCAAAGGAGGTGTCTTAGCTGTAGGGAAGTTATTCCTTATAAGATTTACCTTTTCCACTTGCAACAAATGTTTTCAGCCCTTATAAATCCTCATACAAAAAGTGAGGACTCCCTTTTCAACCCCAGACTTCAAAAGAAGTAGAGCTTTGACTGTATTTTTTGGGGGGAGCCTTCTGACACATACTAGTCTGAATCAAGATGTGTATTTATTCCTTTTAAAAGCTTTTAAGACCATGAAGCTTTTGTGCACGGTCCGTTTGACCAACTTTGACCAGGTGCATGGCATAGCGTTGTGTCACTCGACACCCGTAGCGCAAAGCGGATGTGAAATGTGAAAGGACAGAAGATGTACAGCAGTAGGAATGTGATGATCAGGGGAGCAAATGTCATAAAATTCCTGCTTTTCTGTCGAGTCGACCAGATCCATGTCAGGGAATATTGCAGTGGTGTATGCTTATGTCTTGACAAAATGTCACGGCATCGAGAGATTGTAGACGCCACCAGTGTGCAGGCTTACATAGGAAGCAGTCAGTGCTGGTGTTCTGACATATGCATTATCATATGCTGCCAGTGTGTGTTACATTTTAGAGGCAACTGTAAGATTTCTTGTAACAGGAGAGACTTCAGAGACCAGGTCCACGGCGCACTGGTTCACACAGATATAAGGTAGTCAACTTTATTAGAACCCCAACATTTCAGTGCTAAGTAAGATTTCTTAACTGGACTGCCTTCTTGTTTCAATAACAAATTTAAAAGTCAAATGACTTTACCGGGATCACACAGTGACCCAGCTCTATTTGTAAAGTATGTAAAAAAAAACATATCACAGTTCAAGACTGACTTAGTTTTTTGTGCTTTTTCTGCCAAAACCATTATGAATGTATTATCTACTGATTTTGCAATTACCATTAGAATAAAATATTCTGCCTGGATGTTAGAAACATCCGCAGGAGCTAAATCCGTTTTCACCTTCCAGTGAGCATTGGCTTCTCTATCCACTGCCAGGTCTCACCTCTGGTGCTACTTTCGAACAAAACCTCCTCTCTCTTATCTAAATTCTTAATTCACTTACATAAGCTGGCCTTTGTAATGCCAGGTTTTAACTTTGGATATGCCCGCTAAGCGCTCTTTGTTTTCTCAACTGTCATAATTAACTTGCTTAATTAGATGTTTGTTTTTTTTGTTTTTTTACCCAGCTGAAAGAGCATTACATAATTGCTTCTAAATCATTTAATTGCATGCTTTTCAAAACGGAGGAAAAAAAAATGAAAGGGAATTTTTACATCAGTCTGAAATTACAATTAGCCTACATTATAATGCAACAATAGAGAAACCTACCTGACAGTAGATCTATCAGCAGCATCAACATACTCTTGACTTTCATAATTTAATTAAACCAATGGTAACCTATGAGAAAATCTGAATAAAACAAACATTACATATATTTGAATATTTATAGTAGGGCTGGGCAATATACCCAGCATACAGATGTAGATATACTGTAGGTCATTTCATGTCTCGATAACTTTTTATATGCCAAGATATAGCATCTTTTCTAAGTCAGTAAAGAAACAGACTATTTGAAATAGCGGCGTGAGCCTATTTTTGTATAGTTCTATGTGAATTAAATAACATATTCCTCACTGAATTAATAACAGTTTCAGGTGAAATTATAGAGAAAAAAATGAATGAATATTTCCATATATACAGTTATTTGTGAATCGCATTGAACTGAATGGTAATGTAAATAGTTATGTAAAAACACCACAATCTTTAATTTATATTCCCTCAGATTTTCTGAGAAATTTGAGTTATTTCATCATGATATGATTCTATTGAAAGATGATAAATGATCATATTTAATGTTTGCCCAGCCCTAATGTATAGTGAGTAAAAACACTGGAATGGCCCATGAAACATATCAGATGAGACACTACCATGTATCTAGCTACTCAGGAGGATGCTCACATATCACTGCCCTGCTGTACATACCTGCAAAATGAGCACACAGACTCATTACAGACACGATAGTACGACCTTGTGTGGAAAACATCATGGCTGTAGCTGCAGCGCGACGCAGCTGTTGCCGTCGGCCCGGCGACGTTGTGGTGAATTGAGGATGTAGCTGAGGCCTTTGGTTGAGAACGCATCCATCATGTTGGAGTCGCTGGTGATCTCTGTGTTTGCTTTGACTGTGAGTGTCAAGGTCGGATGTATGATTGCTGTGATGTGAAGCATGAACAGTGTTGTAGCTCTAGCGTATTGTTCGACCTGGTGTTCAGCTGTGGTGAACTGCATAATGCAGCCATGTTGTGTTTTCATTTTCACCTGCATGCTGTATCTGTAAGATTTTCTCTGTTCTCGGTCTCAGTTTCTCCTACAATGTGCTCAAAACACGTAGTACTGTTTAAAGTGTTACTTGGCGTTTCTTCTCTGGTCACTAATAGGGATGTTAATAATTAACTGTTTAACTGATAACTGACATTAAGCATTTTTACCGATCGGTTAAGCGGTTAAAAGAAATATGTAATGATGTAATGATTCATTAAAAAGCTGAGCAAAACTCAGCGGAGCAGCTTGTCAGTTTAAGGAGAAAAGCTGGTCCACCATAAGAGAGTCTGAGGCAGAAGATACACAAAGTTCGCTCTGATCTTGAGCGGAGGAGTTGTAGCCTCGAAGCATTTATTCACCAACAAATAAACTGTACACACTGTTTGCTATAGCTACGCTCAGAGCTACAACACCACCAGCAAACCCACACTCACCGCCGCCACACACGGTCTGTCGGAAACAGGTTAATAATCAGTTAATGAGAGTCAGTTATCGGTTAGATGTTTTTCTATCAAAATTAGCTTCCCTAGTCACAAGAGAAGCAGCTTCACTTTTTGAAGTCCAGGAGATATTTCAGTGTTATATTTCAGTTATTGCTAATTTAATATATCGCTCTGACTCACCGACACAAAACATAACATGGTCGGATTATTGAATAGTGGCTCTTTGTGTGGACTCACTGCGCCCACGGAGATGCAGGAGCTAGTGCTGCACTTTTACAATTATTTTCATGATCTGCAAATTGTTTCGATCAACTGATTAGTTGTGCTCTATAAAATATCAGAAAACTGATAAATGCCCATCACAGTTTCCCAGAGCCCAAGTAGACATATTTAAATACCTTATATTGTCCAAAATATTCAGTTTAAGACCAACTAACAGTGGAAGACTAAGAAAAGTAGGACTGCAACTAACAATTGTTTTCATTGTTGATTAATCTGTTGATTATTTTCTTGATTGATAAATTAGTTGTGTTAGTGTTTCCCAAAGCCCAAGATGACGTCCTCAGATGTATTTTTGTTTGAGGAGTAAAGAAAAGAAGATATTCACATTTAAGAAACTGTAATCAGAGAATTTTGATTTTTATTCTTTTTCTTTTTCATTACTCAAACCGATTAACTGGTTATCAAAGTAGTTGTTTAATTTAATAGTTGACAACTAAGCGATTAATCACTGCAGCTCTAAAGAAAAGCAGCAAGTATTAATAAGTATCAAGTATTTGTGGGTTCAGTGACACCACTGAAATCTTAGCATTTTGGTTTGAAAGATTAGTAAAGTAGTTTCTATGATTCTGTTGATTTGTCCTATTAACTTATTGTTATATAATATAGGGATGTCATGATACCAGAAATTTAGTAGTTGATACCAATACCTGTAAAATTCCATGATTCTCGATACCCAGTTCGATACCCTGATAAAAAACAAAACAATAAACGCTTTGAGCTAGTGTTAGGAAGTTAATTGATGTGAAAACATCTTCAAACAACTGGATTCATTCAGCTTTCTCACCAAATACTTAATTTCACAAGATGATTTTTGAACACATCATGATAATGTTGTAATTTACCTTTGCCCAGTTGTCATTTTGCTGAACGTCTCAATCATGCTGATTTAAACACACATTTGTTGTTCACAGTGTAGCATTATGGAAAACCAGGGTGCATCCCCTCAGGTTTAGTAATAGTACCGCCATGCTTTAGAGCGCATCTATGCCATGGCTTCCAGTCCCAAATAAACTGAATAACTAAGCGTACATATGCGTCATCATGCAACGTAAGCATCAATATGAGGAATTAACAGCCACGGAGGCATAAGATGCCAGGAAAGCGGACAACTACGGTTCTCTTTTCCCATCACGAGCATTTCCATTTCTGCCAGAGAGGCTGGTGTCCTGATGATTTCACTGCCAACAGTTTACTTGTATTTGGCGGGTGGCATATCCAGATTTCAGACCATGATTATGAGGGGAAAAAATAGGGTGCATCCTCTGGACAAGGTGATAATGTGATCACTGCATCCTTTAGGATTTTTTTTACTCCATTGATCTCAAGCCGGGCTACACGGTGGTGCAGTGGTCAGCGCTGTCGCCTCACAGCAAGAAGGTCACAAGTTCGAATGGTGCTTTTTTGTGTGGAGTTTGCATTTTCTCCCTGTGTTAGCGTGGGTTTGCTTCAGGTGCTCCGGTTTCCTCCCACAGTCCAAAGACATACAGGTGAATTGATGTGGTGTGAATGTGAGCGTGAATGGTTGTCTGTCTCCATGTGCCAGCCTACAATGGACTAGCAACTTGTCCAGGGTGTAACCCGCCTTCGCCCAGTGTTAGATGGGATCGGCTCCAGCCCTCCCCCATCGTGACCCAGATGGGATAAGTGGTCGTAGATGGATTGATGGTCTCATGCCCCAGGTGGAAGCTGTGATAACTGCAATACTGTAAATAAGTACTCTCACGTCAGAATTTTGGCATCGACTTACAGAGGTACCGGTTCTTGTGACGTCCCTAAATTAGCTGTCTTGAAGGCCACTAGTATAATCTTGCATTTCAATAGCTAAATAGAGTCATATGTGTTATCTGTTGAAGCTTTTGAAAACTTAACATCACTTATGGGGGGGAGTAGCTAGTCTGTAGGGAGTTGGTTGGGAACGGGGGGTAGGGTTAAACCGAAAAGGAAAAAAAAAAGAGGGGGAAAGGGGGGGGGGGGGGATTTTCCTTTTGGGGGGGGGGCCCCGAGAAGAAACAAAACCCCAAAGGGGGGGTTTTAAGGGGGACCCCCCCTCATATATCTTTTTATTAATATATGTGTTGTGTTGTTCAGGTCTGCATGTACCGTGTAAAAGATAACAAAAGAGTGAAAAAAATAAATTTCCCCTGGGGGAAAAAAAAAAGGACTATTTTTTTTTCTTTTTTCTCTTATTTGTGACAGTAAATTATAGTCCTTCCAAAAATCCTTTTCAAATGCCATCACCAGCTAAAGCGTGAGCAACTTCATTTGTGGCTTGCTGCTTAGTGACCCCAGATTAGAGCATTGTGATTTCATTACATAAATTTTGACATTCTTGTGCTTGACTCCAGTGTGTATTTCAGAGGGGATCCTGGAAGCTTAGCAGGCTTATCCCACCTTGTTATCCCTCATTGTCCTGTTCCCTCCATCCTCGTCATGCCTCTGTTAACCTCTGCTGCACTGTAGCCAATATACAAGGTCAGAGTCAGTGCTTCTGCACACTATTGTATGTTAGCGGTTCCCATTTGGTTTCTGTTTGGTTGAGCTGCTCACCACACTGCCTGTACGGTGAAGGTCAAGGTGGACAACTGCTGCAATATGTCTTTGTTATACCAATTTGCATCATGTTTATGTTAATCAAGAGGCAATTTGGTTTGACATGGAAGGCATGAATTATGTATTGCTGTGACACAATCTGTTATTTATTCACCAGGTAAATGCAGAAAATTTCTTTGCCTCAGTGACAATGATGTGAAAATGTAGAGGTACAAGAAATTAAAGAAGAGTAAGAGTAAAATAATTTTGGTTAATTAGTATTACTAATTACTAGGGATTTGTGGCTGTCTGCGTGTTTAAAGATGTTTTTGGGATTGGATGTTTAGAAGAAATCTACTGAACAATGCAGGAATAAAACAATTAAGTTTATTGATTACTTTTTATGTGTATTATAAGTGAGGCCAATGCTGTGCCTATGCCTAAGTCTGATTGTATTAAGGTCAAGGTCTCTAGAAAATGAGTCTACATCTAACTTGATTTATTGCCTCAGTAAACTTGCCTCAGTAAATTGTAAATGTGGTCCCATTCAGAGTCAAATAGACCTTAAAGCAGGGTATGCTTTTTCTACCTTGTGACTGACAGGTTGTTACCATGGTGTTGTCTGTGGATGTTGTCTGTCGTCTTAGAGCTTTAACCCTTTCACAGTGTGTTTCCAGTTCATGAAGGTTAATTATAGCCTTTTTGGTTGCCAAAAAATAAATGGTATTTAGCTCCACCCTTGTCATTTCCAAAAAAACCAAGATGGTGACAACCTGAAAACGGCAATCTGCAAACTGCTGGGTGATGCTACGGTGACTATGGCCACTTCTTATATACAGTCTTGATATTTGATTGTTATTAGGTGCTTATCGTGCTACGAAGCAGTCACACGACGACGAATGCCAGGGAAGGGCAAAAGGTTGTCCAGATGTACAGAAAATATGGTTTGAATTTTCATAAATAGTAGCTGACAGTAATTTTTTTTAAAAATATTACAGATATTTCAGCAATAATATTGAAAACTGAAAACTGCTACATGTTGTACCTTTAAGTATATTGCTATGGGAGAAGTAAGAGGCCTCACATTTGTGCAAGAGGTTAGCACAGGACATATAAGACACAGCAGGCACATTCAACGTTCTGTCACTTAGACGAGCTTTGACGTTCTCTGAAGTCTCTCTGAGGGCCCAATTAGAAAGTCAGAGGCAAAGCCATGTGATTTCCCCAACAGTGATACCAGAGTACTCTTGTGGAGCCTATTTTTTTCTAGCTCAGACTGTCACAGGTGACCAAGCTGTTACTTCATCTACCCTCCCTGTGATGCACAGTACTGGTCTTTGAATAGCTGACTGCAGGCCCTCTGCAGGGACAAAGTATTTGTGTTCTATTTTAGCGATGCTTACTTTGTGGTGTGAGGCTTACATGACCTTAAATGTGTAGACATCTTAATAGGTTTGCTTCATTTACAGTTTTAAACCATCTTGTCGTGTTGGTTATCATTTTTCACCATTTCTCCAATTATTTCCCTCACAGAATATTAGATGGGTCTTGCTAAAGACCCAGCGCAGATCTAAACACGATCAACAATGCTTGTACATAATAAAAGTGAATTTGTCTCAGCTGGCTACTGATCAGGCTTCACTTTGTGAAAATAGGCCCTCCACTTTTGATTCCTATATTTTTCTAATTTAGACTAAGCAGCATATAATCATACATCATGACCCAATACAGAGACAGCTGCAGCATATAAAATTAAGCTTGATCAGTATCAAATTAAATGTCATTGTAGTAAATGCACAGATGTATTTTTTTCTTACAAATCTAGAGGAGAGATGTCTCTAGATGTTCTCGATTATTATTTAAGAAGTGAAGCCAACTCCGAAACTTTATTTATATTAGCCAGCAGGGGGCGACTCCTCTGGTTGCAAATAGAAGTCTGATTGCATAGAAGTCTATGAGAAACTGAGTCTAATTCTCACTTGATTTATTATCAGTCTTCTTAAATACAGCACGATGTTCATTTAGTAAATTATGGTCCCATTTAGAGTCAAATAGACCATAAAGCGGGGTATGCTTTAGGGTGTGTTTTCGGTTCCGAAAAGTTAATTATAATGTTTTTGGTCGTTGTAAAATGTCTTATGCAGCTGTTTGGTTGTACTTACCTCTGCCCTCTCATGTCACTTCTGGTTGCAAAAGACCAACATGGTTTCAAAACGGCATTCCACACACTGATGGATGACTACATTCACTTCCTACATACAGTCTACCTACATGTTGACTTGATCTAAGAAATGTGTTTAATGCATTTCCTGTCTCATAAAACATTTGCAAATCAGATTTTTCAAAAGTATTTTAAATCCTGTAATGTTTATATCCACGTTTACTAGTTTGCAGTCTTCTTCGTCATTGCCTTTGCTGGTGCATTGCAGCATATCTTGTAGTAATACTGCCGCTTCTATATCAGTGGAATAGTGCGAAACCATCGGCAGGACTGTGTTTGTGTACAAACAGGGCCCTGCTTGTAGGAAAACACCTCCATGGTGCTACTAGAGGTCAAAAACTCCACAGGGAGTCTTTGCTGCGGTTTGTCATTCAACCGTTACCTGAAAAATGCCCTCTTCATTTGATCTATTTGTGCGTTCAGAATTAAGCAGAGCATAAACATAACTCAGCATGCTGTCCCGTCAGCTGCTGCGGCACTATCTAATGCCCTCCCTTGACCTCTACCTGTCATTTCACACCCACCCAGCCTGCCATGTCAAATGGCTTTTCTAATCCCCGACCCATCACAGTCCCAGCATGCACACTCGTCCCCTGCCTGCCCTGATATGCACGGCCCCAGGAGAAGGCCTTGAGCTCCAGCCTGATACATGGCCCTTATAGTACAGTATGTACAGTATGTGTATGAGGTTAAACCAGGACAAGAGCGCCTCACTTGAAGGGGAAGTTGTAAAGTTGTATGTTTTTAACGATTCCAGATTACCTGGTTTGGAGCTTTGTTAACGTAGAATGTAAACACAAACCTAATAGCTGAAATATGTTTCATCTAACAAGGTCGGAAATGTCGGGCTTTTCACATTGTACTGTATTTGTACAACCTGAATGATAAAACATTTTTGAAGACACATAAATGGAATCATTATATTTCATTTGTGTGATGCATCCATAGCAAGGCAGTACATGCATTCACTGTCATTATCTTTGCCACTGGCTCATGCTCTTTCTGCTTTCAACCTTGACAGTTGACAGGCCAGTGTTGCCTCTGGGCACGGTGCTGAAGTGAAAGATGACTTACTTTTTGGTGGTTTTAATGGGACTGCGATTGCCTGCAGAGCCCTAACTGAGTTCTCTGACTTCCAGTCACCCTGTCTGCCATATACAAGGTCTCATCTGATGGCTCCATGCATCAAAGGAATATTTCACCCTGAAAATATTCTTACAGTTTTATGTACCATTAATCTGTAACGATCAGTGCATTTGGAGTGTTATTTTGTGATGAAATGCACCCAGTTTCTCTCAAATTTACCAGTCTACTTTTAGCTAATCCAAGAAATAATACCTCACAGGATGCAGAGCAACTCTGTATCTTGATATAGACATTGTTGAGTCATTACAGGAAACATACAGGTGTAATTAATGACAGAAATAATGAGTGCATTCCATTAATGAGAGTCTGTATTGTTTATGCTGGCTACTGGGACAGTTAATGAAGCTGAGCTACCATTAATGTTATTACTCCCACCTGTGCTTTTCTTGATATGACAAGACAAAATATTTACTGTAAAAAGTCTATTAGACACGCTTTTCTACTTTAATACACTGAAAGTAAACAAGCCATGTGCATTTATGATTAGTGCAAGAGGGAAAGCATTTATCTCCCAGTTTATTTTATAGTTAAATATTTGATGCTCTTTAGTTATTCTGCATCTAGAAATGAAGTTTGGGGATGGTCATGATTAAGGTAAAGGAGAGGCTAGGCTTGTCTGTGTTTGTTGTCTCAAAATAAAACTGAACAGGTGGAGCTGTGAATAATGCAAGTTTATGCAAATATGCTGTTTATCTGAAACTGTCAACGTAAGAATCACATCTGTTGATCTCTTAATCCTTAAAGGTGTTAAATTCAACATTTAGGGCATAATATACTGTAGCAGATAACAACTATTTTCTATGTATAATGGGGTAATGTCTACCTGAGCAGACAATGAAGTTGCTCTCCCTGTGTTTGTGTTGTAAGGATGTATAAAGAGAACTGGATACAGCGTTGGAGGTGGGCTCCTGTTCATTCATATGAAAGTTGCTCAGTAGCGCATGAAGCCAAAATGGCCCGATTATGAAGTCATAAAGAACCAGGATCATCCGGTGAGCTGCATCCTGTATGCCCACAGAGCAGGTGCGGTAGCCTTTCCTTTAACCCCGCCTCCTAGCCCTCGCTCCAGCCACGGTCTGGGGCACATGGTGCCTTCAAATGGGAGTTTACGAGTTAGGCCCCTATGAACGCCCCCCTCATGTCTTATTCACAATCTCGTAAGTGGAAAGTTTCTGAAAGCTCTGAGTTCACAACTTGTGACGTGTTTGTTGATGTTGTGAGACATGGTGGAGCCCGTAGAAGTTCATTTCTTGGTGCATAATTTTATGTTTATAATTTTGTGTAAGTTAATATTGTAGAGTATATTATAATTTTAGTAACATGTTGATTTTCTTGGTAATCTTATAATATGTCTGAAAAAAATGTTGATATTCCCAATGACCTCATCCTTTTCCTCTGTCATTATGTCTTTGCATTTCCTGCGTTATGTCACCTACTTGCCTAGCCTAGCTCACCTAGCTTGCTAAATTGTTAGCCTCTGTGGCTTTCAGGCTAGACAGTAACGTTAATATTGCTGTTGCTTACAGTTGTGTTCAAAATTATTCAACCCCCACAGCAGATAAGTGTTTTTGCAAGTTTGACATTTATTTTTCGTCTTGTTTATAATCACATTAAATAATGACATGTCAAATAGACAAATACAACTGAAATAACAAAAATATTTTTTGGAATATTCCAATTAATGGCCTTTCTGTGATTACCTCATTGACAAACTTATTCAACCCCCCTAGTCCACCACTCTTAAGAACAGAGGTTTCCATCAGGTGTTGTCAAACAGCTGATGGAAACACCTGTAGATGTGAATGGAACCCTAATGAGCAGCAATTAAGCAGATTTAAAAGGACTGTGACACATGGCTCTTCTTGGCAGTTAATGACATCTTTGCAACATGGTGAAGTCCAAGGAATGGTCAAAGAAGTTCAGAGAGGAGGTCATTTCACTTCATAAGCAAGGATATGGATATAAAAAGATGGCAAAGAGGCTAAACATTTCAAGAGACACAATTGGGAGCATAGTCCGCAAGTTTAGAGCTAAAGGCACAGTGGAAACGCTACCTGGGCGTGGTAGAAAGAGGTTACTGTCTGCAACTGCTGTGCGATACCTGAGGCGAAAGGTGGAGAAAAATCCCCGGGTGACAGCTGAGGAACTACGACAGGACATGTCAAAGGGAGGTATTCAGGTTTCTGCCCAGACAATAAGATGCAAACTGCGAAATGATGGCTTCCATGCAAGAACTCCCAGGCGCACCCCCCTGCTGACTCCAAAGCACAAAAAGAGTCGACTCCAGTATGCCAAACACCATGTGGACAAACCACAAAGGTTTTGGGATACTGTTCTCTGGAGTGATGAGACCAAACTGGAACTTTTTGGGCCAATGGATCAACGGTACGTGTGGAGGAGAAAGAATGATGCCTATAAAGAAAAGAACACCCTGCCTACTGTGAAGCACGGTGGGGGGTCAGTCATGCTCTGGGGTTGTTTTGCTTCTTCAGGTACAGGGAATCTTAGGCGTGTGCAAGGTATTATGAATTCAGTTCACTACCAGGAGATCTTGGATGCAAATGTCATGCAGTCAGTGACAAAGCTGAGGCTTGGGAGACGTTGGACCTTCCAACAGGACAATGATCCTAAGCATACCTCAAAATCTACCACAGCTTGGTTGCAAAAGAAGGGCTGGAAGATTCTGGAGTGGCCATCGCAATCACACTTAAATCCCATTGAAAATCTCTGGTGGGACTTGAAGAAGGCAGTTGCAGCACGCAAGCCAAAAAATGTTCATGAACTGGAGGCCTTCGCCCATGAGGAATGGGCAAAGATACCTGTGGATCGCTGCAAGAAACTTGTGTCAAACTATGCTTCACATCTAAAGGATGTTATTGTTGCAAAAGGATGTTTTACTAAGTACTAAAGTTGTACATACCTAAGGGGTTGAATAATTTTGTCAACGAAGTAATCACAGAAAGGCCATTAATTGGTATATTACAAACATTTTTGTTGTAATTTCAGTTGTATTTGTCTATTTGACATGTTATTATTTAATGTGATTATAAACAAGATGAAAAATAAATGTCAAACTTGCAAAAACACTTATCTACTGTGGGGGTTGAATAATTTTGAACACAACTGTAGCAGCGGTGCTCTTCCACCACTTGAACGCAACGCATATGTACCCAACTTCCCATGTCGTGAACACAAGTTCGCGAATTCCATTTGAAGGCACTAACATTCACATAAATAGGGAAATAATTGTGGATTCAGCTATTAGTGCATTTTCCAACTTTTAGACCCTAATTGTTAAACTATGGACTATTCGAGGGTTTGTGCTGGGAAGTTGATTTACCTTAAAAAACAGACAGTTACAGACATCTCTTTCTCAATGTGTGCCTATGAGAAAAGTGTTTTTGGGCCCAAGGGCATCAGAGGACAGACACAGAAGTTGTAATTTCACTGTTTGGCCACTATGAGAATGCACTTAGTTGTCATCCAAGCGTCTCTGTGCTTTGTTTACGTAGCTGGTCCGGCCGTGTGTGCATGTTAATACAGTTAGTCCCTGGGTGTGTGAACCCCACTGGATATTCTACATAGTACTAATATAGCAGTTACCACTGATAACGCTGTCCTGAAGGCGAGCACCAACCTCTGGTCCCCTCCCCTCCAGGTTAACACTGTCAGCTCTGTCAACAGTGTTGCTGTTTTTTGCATTAGCGCTGTTAGCACCCATAGCACCCTTAGCTGCTAGCTGCTGGCTCAGCTGTTGCCATGTTGAGAACCATGTGAGAGGCAATTTGTTAAACATATGGTGCCTTCAAATGGACCTTGTGAACTCCTGTTTACGACATGGGAAGTCGTGAACAAGACGTGTTGCGTTCCAGTGGTTAAGTCGTGAAGAACAACACTGCTAAGCAACGTTAGTCTAGAAACCACAGAGGCTTTCAATTTAGCAAGCTAGCAAGTGTGTAACATTATGCAGGACTTGCAAAGACATAATGACAGAGGAGAAAGATGAGATCGTTGAGAATATCAACATTTTCCTCAGACATATTATAAAATTACAGAGAAAAACTACCATTATATATGACTAAAATTACAATATGCTGTATAATCTTAACTTATTGTGCGCCGATAAATGAACTTCCATGGGCTCCACCATTTCTCGCAATGTCAAGAAACACGTCACAAATCGTGAACTTGGAACTCGGAGGTCATGAATACGACATGAGGATGGCGTTCATGTGGGCCCAACTCGTAAACACAGTAAACACGACCCCATTTGAAGGCATCAATAGATACTCTGAACCTACATTTAGTAATCACTGTCTGAACTATAAACTTTATATTATACATGCTAAACAACATTCCTGAGAAATCTCTTTTGAACTGAATCTTGTGCAGTGTTGAACATAGACGTAAGAATTTTCTCTGGTGTGATCGTTTTAGGACTCTTCAACATGTCAGTACATTGCAATGTAAAGGGTTAAGTGTATTCTCAGCCATCAGCAGAGTAACCATTGGCAATTCATCTTCCTCCTCTGGAAGTGCAAAAACAGCACCATATTTTATTTCACTGCTCTGCTGATGATGCTACATGGTGCCGTCTATCTAATATTAATATTAAATAGGCCACCCAGCATATCCACTCCCAAAAAGGCTGAGCCTCTTCAGAAGACCTTTCATCAAAGGTATAAACACATGCTGAATTTATTTAGTCTTCAGGTCTAGAAATGTTATTTGAAACTGCCTAAAGAGGTTTACCTGTCAGTATTACTTGTCTTGAAGGCTTTCATTGGTCTGACTTTTTGGTATCAAGTGTAGAGGATGAGTGCCCCTGTCAGAAGAATAATATGAATAAAAAAGTCATTGCATCTGACTGACTCTAAAGGTCATTCATGCTTTTACATCATCTATATTCATAGACCTCTTACTGCTGATATGTTGATGCGATGGTTTATTTTAGGGACCTCGCTGTCAGACAAAAGATACTGAAATGCTTCTTAATCATCTTAGTGTTTATGTGCCATCTTTAAAAAATACAGTACACATAAATGTTTATAAGTTGTTATGTCCCGGCTCGGTGTTAGTTTCATTGTGAAACCACAATAGATAATACTTCATTAAGATGGTTTTTGTGTGTATTTGCTGGTGGAGCATGCAGTATAACTTAGTCAGCACTTTAAAAGTTATCACAAGCTTGAGTTGGGGCCATTTAGAGGACAATATTTACCAAATGTAGCTTAATGATAAGCACATTTTTGAATGAATATTTGAGACTTTGGGTCATTTATTTAGTAATGTAATTGTTTTTCTTATGTAGACAATAAGGAGGCAAGAGCTATTAGTCAGCACATTTGGTTCCACATTTAAAGACTTTACGACTTGACATCTTACGCATATCAAATGTACTTGTACTTGTTATCAAATGTACATTTTCACATCATATCGAATGATGTTTATTCTTGAATAATTGTTTTTGCTCAGCAGAATTGTGTCTATATCATTTATTCACTGAATTGTTGCACCTTTGTTTCTGAATTTACATAAGGAGGCCCCAAAATCAATTCAGTTTGGCTGCCGTTTGTCCATTTTGCCAAAAGGGTTTGAGCCAGCAGATATATGATCCCTCGTGTGCCTGCGGAGGGAATATGCCCCCTGTCACCTTCCAAAAAGCTTACTAAAAGCCCTGAATATTGGCTTCTATCAGCATCTATCTGATAAGTTAGTTACCAGAACGATACTACCTCACATGAATATAGCTGTTTGTTAAAGTACCTTTCTTTAATAAACTGCTATCCCCTCACAGCATATGCATGTCACCCAGTCTTAAATGAGGCTGGCTCAAACACAGGGACAAGGACAGTAGAGAACAGCTGTGGTGAGCAGTAATAGGAGTGGACAGAGTGCAACAACATAATCCATGACTACAGCGTCCTGAGCTGCATCAGGACAGAAGTCAGTGTGTCGACATGTCGGGCTGAAAAAGACGAAGAGCCTTAGCATCAGTGGATAGGCTGACTTTTATCTGGAATGAAAGAGAGAGAGACAGAGAGAAGGAGGACAGAGAAAAATAGGCGGCAAGAGAGAGCTCCTCTTTCCCCTGAGTCAGTGGATTGTCCATTTTCCATCAAGTATTTGTTTCCTGTCGTTCTATCAGTGAAAAGAAAGAAGAAGAAGAAGAAGATCAACCTTTATTAGTCCCACAGTGGGGAAATTCAATAAAGAAACCATTGGTGTCAATCCGAGGGCTCAACATGAATAGAAATAGAAATGTTTGAAACAAAAACAAGCTTTGACGTGCTAGTTGTTAGATGTGGACTTTGGATGATAGCACACAACACCCAGATTTAACTAGAAAGCACTGTGGTGCTCTACCAAACCTACACAATCTGAAAAATTTGTTAATTTTTTAGATAATAAAAAGTGTTTTCAAATCTGCTGGTGATTCCCAAACTTTTTAACGTCAAGGACCCTTAAACTGACACAAATTAGACGATGGACCCCCATCTGAATAGATTTTTTGCTTTTAGATGTTTTGTTAGTGTATAAAACTCATAACCAAAATAGTCATACATTCTGTCTTTGTATTAATTATGAATAGCATTATAGTGACGATAAATAATTCCCCTTTTTGCTGTGGACCCCCTGGAACCCCATCAAGGCTCCCTGGAAGTCCCCACTCCCCACTTTGAAAACCACTGTGTTAATACACATAGTGAAAGACACATCTCTTTTATGGTATGTATATTCAGATATCCCATCCATAGTTCAGTTGTTGACAGTTAATGCTCTACTATGTACTATATCGTGATGTTAAAAAATACTTGGAGTATACAATATATAATATTTGCTGAACAGCGCCCCCTGTGCAAACAAGTGACAATTACAAGTATAGGAAGTCATCTTCTTCTTTCACAACTTGCTCACCTCAACGTTATTTCTACAGCACCAAAGTCCAAAGTGCCTCACAGAGCAAGATTAAAACCACACGGACAACAAAAGCAAAACAAAAACAAAATGAATAACAAAAAATAGAACTTGGCAAGACTAAAAGTTATGACAATTGACAATAAAATGTAAAAATAAATAAAGGTCACTAGAATAAATAAATCACGAGATAAAAATCATGTGAAAACCAGCGATTAAGACTTATAGAGAAAATGACTGGGGATGCACCGATACTGGATTGGATATTGGCCCGACACTGACTCCTCCATACCTGGATCTGATCTCTGTGACAGTGGTTCCGATCTATTTGATTCAGTTCTATGTTTATATTATATACATTATATACTCACATTTTAATTCCTGTTTATGTTTTGACAGAGTTAAATTTTGAAGTTTTGAATTAGTTGCTGAATTAAAAAGGGTTGCAAAAGTTTTAACAGTCTCCTGTTGATTTTGAAGATTTTATACCAAATTGTTGGTGTACGATATATTATTTTAATAATGAATAACAATTCAGTAAGTTTATATCTTTGTATGTATTTGTTACAGTTTGTTTTACAAAGTTAGGAAAGTGATGTTTAAGTCAAGCCTGATGTTTCCTTACACAGTGTCATGAATGAATGATCCCAGTCTCTTCCACACAGTGAGGCATACAGCTTATTGATTAAACCCTGGTATCGGATCGGTACTCAGTAATGGCCGACATGCAAAGCCCAGGTACCACTATCAGTATCACAACTGAAAAAGTCAGATCGGTGCATCCCTATAAAAGACGTGGCACCTTAAGTAAAAGCCAGATTAAAAAGGTGTCTTAAGGTTTCTTTTAAAAGTGTCCACTTTCAAAAGTGGCTTCAAATCTAATTATAAGGTCCTCTTGGCCGCAAACAGTCAAACTGGACTAAAAACACACTGTATCCTCTTTGTCAAGGAGTACTAAATGAGTGAATGAATGAACATCTCTTGTAATACCATGTACACTTCTGTGCTTGGTTGCAGGGTTAAGTGTTTGCTGGGCTGCGTTCCAGACAGCTGATGCATGTCTCAGCCTGCTGTGCTGTTTGCACCCTCTGAAAAAAGAAAAGCATGGTGTGTGACATCCTCCCTCCCATCCATACTGTCACCTCAGCAGTGCTTGCCATCACTTCCTTGAGCCCTGCGCAGACATAATGCCTCCATACACAGACAGAAATCACAGAGGGTTTGTACAATACACATGTTAAGATACTGCTTTTCAATCAAATCCCTCTCGACTGAAGCTCCTAATTCTAATTTTGATTGAACAACAACAGCTCAAAGCAGTCGTATATGCTGCCATCTTCCACAAACAGCCAAAACATAGGAGGGACATCTGAGGCACTTCCTCAGAAGCTGACTTCCTAAATTTGTTTCTCTGCTCCCAGGGTTCCAGCCACCTCACTATTGAATTATACACTCTTGTTTACCATTTTCCTCACACAAGAGAACAAAAACAGCTCTAAGCAAAAGGAGAAGCAGTGTATAATAAGAGTGGAACAGTGGGAGCTCCGGCAGTGTCATGTCTGTGTCCTGGTAGCTCAAAGATTGTGCTGGATGCAGAGGGTGGGTGAAATGAGCGTGGAAATGAGGTCTGTGGTTTGTATGTGTTGGTTACAGAAGGGCTTAGAGACAAGTCAGGGTCATGTAACTATGTACTGACGAGAGAAGTATACCAAAGCAAACATTTCATTGATCATAGATGCTTGGAGTGTCTTGGCTTGGAGTGTTGGAGTTTTCTACAAGAGGTTATCATTGCATTGTTATTTAACTCCATTGACAACCAGTTTTCCCCTTTTATTTCTCATAAAGTGGCTTTAAAGTTGGAAAAAATCTCATTCCACACTGCCTGACAATATCATATACAGCTGTTCCTTATCAGCATATTTCCACTCTCTGTTCATGTTATGTTAGGTTTATTCAAACTCAACACTCTATGGAAATATTCAAGATGTCTTGAGCAAATTGTTATACATATTTGGCATATTTGGAAACCTTGAATCGGGACTAAAATTGCGAATGAAGCTCTATGGGTTTGAACAATCAATGTTTGGCTGGTAAGTTGGTAAAAAGACTGACTCATCAGCAAGTCAGTGGGGATTAAGATACTAGAGAAAATATTGATTTGTTAAGCTCACATGGCAGTAAGTAATAAATATTTTCATGATCCATTAATATTTTTGAAATGTCAGAGGAAATAGTAAAAAAAAAAAAATAGTTTTTTTCATAACACAAGGTGACAGCGTAAAATTACTTGTTTTGTCGAACAACCTCCAAGATTTTGAGGTTTTCACAATATAATTATGGAGCACAGATCTGACTTTTTTAGGCCTGATACCGATGGGTGTCGGCCATTGCTGAGTACTGATCTGATACCAGTGTGTGATTAATAAGCTGTATGCCTCACTGTGTGGAAGTGACTGAGACCATTCTGTTGTGTAAGGAAACATCAGGCTGGACTTAAACATCGCTTTCCTAACTTTGTAAAACAAAATGTAACAGATAAATACATAGATATCCCAATATTTGGTATCGGTGCATTCATTTAAGAAAGCACTTTCTCACATCTGACAAGAGGAACCAATATACTGTATGTTTGGCATATTTGCTTCATGAATGACTAAAACAATTTAATTATCAACTGTAAAAAGTCATCTCTGTACATTTATAGTAAAGTTGACTTATTACCACAAGGTATTACAAAATCTAGTATAACTTGTAGTAATGTGACATCATTTGTTACTTTGCTTTCAAGGCTCAATCTTGGTAGAATCAGCAGTCACAAGGATGAATTATTTTTGGAAAGGACCTGCAGACTTGTAGACTGCAGACACTTCACTGCAAATTCAGTCATTTTCTCCTTCTTGAACCACTCTTTTACCCAACTGCTGCACTTATTTCTCTGGCCTCGGTGGGACTTTCTTTTTCCACAGCCCACCCTTTTCTCATCACTCTGCCTCCATCGCTATCTCCTTTTACACCTTCCCCTTTCTCGTCCATTGTTAAAACCCTCCCATATGCTCGGCTGTGTCAGAGCAGGTGGAAAACCACAGGTGGACCCTACACCTCCGCTAGGACTGGCCTCCGTCCCGCTTGCCCAAATTCATGTCGCCACTGGGCACGCTAAGCAGGGAGGGAGGGTGGCCAGGAAGTTGTCTTTCAGTGTGATGACCAGGTGGTTTGACTTTTTAGTGGCCTTGAAGAAGGACACATATCCTTTTTGTTACCTAGCTCTTTTGTGTATACAGAAATACATTTCCCCTCTTCCCACTCTTTGTTTTATATCAGCGTTTTTTAAGAATGGATTAAGAATTGCGGTATAGCAATTTAATTAATCACATTTGAGCACATTAGTGATTTATTGAAGAAAAGGAATTAAGGGGGATCACAAATATAGTATGAAAGAGCTGTCTATAAGAAATGAATGGTTGCAGTTAATGAAATTCAGAGATTTATCCCTCTGAAAACAAATTATAAAAAGTATGATTATGCCAGTTCTCTGGGATATCGGTGACATTTAAGAATACATTCAGTGTTAGTGACCTGGAACATTTACTGAATTTGTACGTATCAGATATATTACAGTTTACATTTAATGGTTAGGAAATCTCTTAAGACAGAAAAAAATGTTTTCAGACAGCTTTACAGTGCCAGCGTGTGAGTACACACTGCCTTAGGCAGATCATCATGCGTGTAATTCAGAAAACATGGACTCAGTGGCCTCAGTTCTTTCCACAGTATGTGCTGGGCAATTCTCAGGATTTTACAGTTTATGTTCAGGATGTTTTCATTTGATTGAACTTTGACAAAAGTATGAATAAAAAAAGACTGATATCTTTTACCCATAACAATCCAGGTACATGTTTTTTCCCTCCAACACTGGAGCGCTTGTATGTGAGTGCTGGCTGGATGCACTTCAGCAAGAGAAACATGCTGAGGGGGTGGAAGGTGTGACAGGACTGCAAAGCTTTACAAATGGATGAAAGAACCCCTCTGTGGATGTGTCGAGGATGTGCTGAGAATAAAAGGAGAGGACAGGGATGGACGAGACAACTCCATGTCTATCGTCTTGGTGCATTAATCACCTCAAGCATCTGTGTGATAGTTACTGCAATGTAAACCTCCATATCTATTCTCTCTTTCAGCCTTTTATTGAGGCATTATTTCTGCAAAGGCACAAAACACTGTAACATGAGTCCACCGTGCGTTATCTCTTAGCTGTACTTGAGCACACAGCTGCCATCTCTTGAATGGGCTAATTCTGTTTGTTCCACTTTGAAGATCTGTCTCTTTTTTCTTCTGTATATACATAAATGTCTGCCCTTGGTGTACAGTGCTGTTTGTGACTATTAGAAAGATGTGTGTGCACCTCCAAACTTGGCATGTGATTTTGTTTCAACTTAGCACATAGGTTAAATTAATTACCATCCAAGAGTCGATTAAAAGATTGTACTCAAAAGTTTTTTTCTAACTTATCTTATCTAACACCATCAGAATGGATCCTTACAGCTCTAGTCATCTGGAAAATGTAAACAGGTGTCTTACATGGTGATGTGACATACCTGGCTCTTTGTAATGGCTTCATCTGTCATGTTTAGAGGTAATTCTGTGCTGACTGAATGAATACGCTCACTGCTTAGGCTGTCCCAATTTTTCACGCTGCCAGTTAATAGCACAGAGCATCACTGTGTCATTTTATACAGTTTATTATCTCACTACCACTTTCTAATAAAGCACCTTCTTATAATGGGTTTATAAGTTGTAAATAATGGCTTTAATAAATCACTCTAATGTTTTATAGATCAGGTCTGAGCCACTGATCAGAACAACTTTTGGTTTTCCAGGTTGTAGAAAAAAAAATCATTTGGCTGGGGTATATCCTTTAATCACATCTACTTTTTCAGCCCTGTCTCCTAAAAAATATGTTCCCATACAACAAAACTGCATTGTGAATTTGAGAAACATATTTTGTCGCTGATTATGTTGGTATTTGACGTATCACAAATATGTTTCTGAAAATCTGCATAAGGAGGTCAGGGTGGTGGACAGGTCAAACAAACAGGACTTTCACTCAGGAGATCTCTGTGCATGTCCCATGTGAAACCAAAAGTTGACTTTCACTTATTTTAATTTACATCTGTAGCTTAATTACATAACAAACATAGTCATCTTAAATCAATGATGTTTATGTCTATGATGTTTTTTACTAAACCTAACCAAGTACTTTTGTCTTGTTTTTGTTTTGTTTCAATTTACAGGGTTTTTTGAATAGCTATTAGGAAGACCCTCGAATGGGCGTTTGGTTTACCTTATGGAAAAGAGCTGCAGAGTAGCTGAACCAAAATCCATTAACAAACAGCTGCAGACTGGATGGATTGTTGTAAATACCCTCCTTTAATAATGATTGACAAATTTTTGTAGCACCTTTCAAGGGATGCAAGGATGCTTTACATGATGGCAGAACAAATAACACACATACACAAAAGTAATGGTAGTAGTGTTTGGTGGGGATAACAGGATTAATTGAGTCCATAGCAGGGTTATTTTAGTTAACTGAAAAAAAAACGAAAATAATAATTTAACATATATTAAACAAAAAGTGTATCCTTTGAGAAGCTATATTGCCAGGTAAAAAAAACCCAAATAAAAATAATTCATTTATTTATTTATTTATTTTTTTGTAATTTATCACTACCGAAAAAAGTCTCTTGTGAATGTGAACCACAGAAACTGAGGAGACTTTACATTCCAGGAGATTGCGCTGTCCCACAACCGCTTCACACCGAACACTAAAGTAACACAAAGATTAAACATTATTACATTATTATTATTATAATTATTAAACATTATTCCAACTCAAAAGTTGGCAGTCCTTATGGTACCTTACAAGGGTTTTGACCACATTTCCATGGACTCAAAAGGAATTAAAATAGCTTCAGCTTAACAGTAGGCTTTTCTTGGTATGATAACCAATATTAACCTGTCTTCTCACTGTCTTTTCTGTTAATAGAAAAATCCACCTACGATGCCTCCGGCTCCTCGTCTTTACCAAGCGACCCCGCAGTCACAGCTGCTCCTGCTCATCCATTGGCTGACCTGTCGGTGGCACAACAGGTGCCTTTCTCAGTCTTCCATTCAGATGGTGACTCAGAGTCTGAGGGGGAACGTTTATCGGGTCGACCTGCCTTTTCTTCTGTCTTAACCGTCATGGCAGGAACTGTCAAACATCCAGTGAGCCTGGATCAAAGTAGAACCTCGCCAACCATCACCAGGGACAAGACCCACACCACCCAATGGCCTTCACATCGTTCCAGCCAGGGCTCGGAGATGTCCTCCTCATCGTCGTCTACGGGAGACAGGATCGCCTTCGCCAGCTCAGGTCTGACTTCCAGCATGTCTCACCAACATACCACACCGCCTGAGGCTGTTACCATGACATCAGCTGTCTCCAGGCCATCACATGTGTCTTTTACGGATGGAAATGGGAGTGTCGCATCATTGACAGTATCATCTTCTTCATTGTCATCATCAGTGTCTTCAACAGCTCCATCCACTTCCTTTGTGTTATCATCTGGAGTGTCTCTATCATCTGCTGGGTGGACAAACAACCCTGCTTCATCTCAAGGTCAAAAGATTGTGTCCACCCATCACACATTATCATCAGCAGGCTTTCTGGGTTGGACAGACAATTTAACAACCTTACGCTCCTCTACTCATTCAGTGATTGACCTATTAGGTGTTACGCAAGGACTTCACAGTACAACAACCAAACCATCACACTTTCCAAGTGAAACTAGCATTGAAAAGAGCAATGAAGTGACAAAACTCTCATTATACTCCTCAGTGGATAAAATCTATGGAGTGACTAGCGGACATATAAGGAGTGCAAGTACAAAAGTGAGCAAGACACCAGTAACCAGCACATACACATCATACTCTCCTCCTAACCAGGGAGAAAATCTTTTACAGATTTTATACGCAACCACTCAAACCCAGATCCCAGGTATGAACTCTGCATCAGCCAATAATATAGAAATTAGCACCTCATTTCCCTCCAATCAAGAGAGCCAAGCTGTTCAGAGGCAGCAGGGAGCTTTACAAAATCCCACATCAGCACTGCAGCCTGCCCATCTTAAAGGCCATTCAATTTCTAATCATGTCACACAGCAGATGTTAAATCAAACAGCATATGCAGAAAATGAAAACAAGACAGCGGTAGATAGCCAGACTTTTGTTCACAAAAGCGTCAGAGATACAATCACGTTGCCTCTGAATTCACATGTTGTAAATCCAACTGTATCACCAACAATGATGCTCAGACCCACCGAGGCTCCAGCAGGTGAAACGTCTCTCTCTGAATCTGCAATCACTGAGCTAACACCTATCCACTCTGGCACGGTGTCCTCAGAGCATGCATCTAATCCCAGTGATTTACTGATGGCAACGGGTCACGGCAGCCCCAGAGTTCCTGCCATCAATATAAATTACAACCAGGGAGCAGCAGCAGGGCTCAAATCCATTTCCACTCAAGTCTACCCGAATAACTCACTTTCACTCATGGGGCCGTGGCCGGAGTCCACCACTGGTTCCATCCTCAGGTCGATCACCAGAACGGGAACAACTTCCTCCACATTAGAGTCAGCTTCGCTTCATTTGCCAAGTAATAGAGTCATAAATGTTCAAGAATATGTAACACAAACAGAGTCTCCCAAGGGCATCAATCAGGAGCCTGGAGGATGGACGATGCCAAAAATGATATTTTCCTCCAACAGTAGGACACCGTCTCTTTCTGGTTCAGTGCTGCCTGTTAGCTTAGCAAAGGATATGACTGATAAAACCATGTACGAAAATCTCTCACTACCCACCCGGCCTGCATACTTATTGCCCTTGATTCTCAGCCACAGCCCAAACAACACTGATAGTAACACTGGTTTATCTGCCAGTAGTGAGGTTAATTTTGCAGCCCAACCCAAAGCCTCATTGTCTCAAATGACCCTCACACAAAGACAAACAAGATCATTACTTAACTTTTATACAACTCCACCTCCCAATAAATCTCACCGGACAGCGTCCTCGAATGAAGTCTCTGCTCATATGATAAAATCTGAGAGAGCTAGTCGCAGTATACCTTCCACTTTCGAGGTGGAAACAACTGCAGTGGACAGTAAAATGCTGCCAACCTCTGATGTTCACGTGACACATGGAAAGAAGCCTACTGAGAGTTTCCACAGAAATGCTGCAAAGAGTTCAGTTTCAACTTTATTCAATGACAATGAAGAGTCTACTGTAATCAGAGACGCAGCGCTTTACAAGAAGGTTGTTCCATCAGGGCCGTTCACAACAAAGCTTACATCTTTTATAACTACACAAGATTTGGTCATGTTGAATAAAGGCTCAGACGTTTCTGGCAAAGGATCTCCAACGGAAATCCCCTTTTCCCCACTAACTTCTGATGCTGCGTTAGAACGTCTTACTAGTAAAGACGATGTGACACACACGAGCCATTTTGAGCAGCCTTCTCCTCCCTCCTGGTCTGAAATCATCCCGACACCGAGGACAAACTCCGCTTCCCGCTCTCAGGGACCAATCACCAGTGTGAGAAGTGATAGATCAAATTTTTATTTAGGCAGACAAAGGACCATTCCCTCCACTGCTTCCTCTGCGGCAACTGCTTCCTCCAGTGACGGGCAGAACAGCAGTGCATCATTTAGTGCTATTTTCAGCTTTGGCACAAAACTAATGGCACCATATACAAAGTGGAAAGCCACCACGCCTGTGTCTTTTCAAAGCACTGCCTTTGAATTAGAAAATACATCTATTGGCTTTGATAGGGCAAAGTCTAATTTACAAGCAGATGGCCCGTTGTATGATCATCCAAAACTGGGCGATGGACAACAGGGTAATGTGCATATACTGAATTCAACTGATCCAACTGTAGTCGCCAGAGATTCAAATTCATTTTATCCAACTGTTGGTGAGGAGCCATCGTTTCCATACGTTAAACACACATCAGAATATAAAAAACAGACACCGAATTTGTCCCCAGCTAATCTCAGATCTGCAGTGGCTGTCAATGTACAGCAAGGAGTCACTATAAACACAGCATGGGGTTCAGATGGTTTTCTGCCCCACTCTCACACAACCACCGACTCTGTAACATCTTCAAAAGCTTCTTCTCTTGCATTGGTGTATAAGGACAAGCACAGTCCCCCTCTGGCAGATGTTGACTCTCTTGAATATGCATTTGATGCTGCTGTCACACTTTCAAACAACCCTGCACTCAGTTTCACAGACACCAATAATATCAGTAACACAATTGATTCGAAACTGAGGGGGTTAACCCCTCCAACAGAGCTGTGGCCTTCATCTTCATTTCATTCATCATCTTCAGAGACTTCACCACTATCATATAGTAGTATCAAAGCTTCTCAGTCGTCCTCCTCACATACGAAACTCCCCATTTCAGTGTCTTCTAAAGCTGCATCGACACCATTGTCATCAACGTTAAATTCAGTTGCATCATCATCCGTGTCTGTAAAAGCCACATTTCCATCTTCATTACCAAGCCTGACCTCATCAGAAGATACTGATCGTTTAGAGGAAGTGACTGAGGCGTTTGTTGTCCCTACAGAGGCGGGGACGGATGAGCTAACCGCTGGAACATCCAGATCAGTTGCGCTCACTTTCCCCAAAGAAAAAGCGGCCAGTCTAGCCCCCTCTCAATCAGTCAGAATTACCATTTCTGCTGGGCCCACTGAGAGGACATCTCAGGTATCACCTCTGCCCCCTCAACAGGACACCCTGACAGACTTTGTCCAGCTCACCACCACAACTGTAGCTTCAACCGCCAAAACAAAACAGCCCACCACCACCATGCCTCCCTTAAGAGTCACCACCAGAACCACACAGTCTGCCACCACTACCACACCACAGCCTGCGCCTGTGACCAGGAGAACGTCGACTACCACAACCACTAAGGCTCAAATCAGCAGGAGAACATTCACACCACCTGTTCCCAGAACCAGCCCTCCCAGGGTGGGTACCACCATCTTCATTTCACCTTTTACCACCACCACAGAGGCTCCACCACAGCAGTGCAACATCACAGAGCGATTGTGGGTGAAAACAGGTAAACAAGACTTTTGTAACAGTCTTCAAATTAATGATTAAATTGTAAAATATTTCTCTAACATGTTTTGTCTGGTGCATGTCTTGGTTTTTCCTTCTTTTTGTCTCTATATCCCTCTTAGTTGTTTCCATCTATGTAAGAAGAAACAGGCTGGACAGCATTCAGAGGCAGAACCTGCGAAGAGGACTAAGTCAGGGCCTCCGGAAAGCTCTGAATGATACGTCTGCCCAAGCACAGGTCAGACTGTCAGTTAATGTTAATCACTTTAAAAAAATACAGCTCCTTCAACTAATGGATATACACTTAACATCCATTTATCTGCATGTATAGACTCAAAGATACCCTGTGGAGCCTTTTTTAAACAAACAGAATGATATGCATTCAACATATTTCACCAAAGCATACTTTATGTATCCTTGAGGCCTAATGAATTCATTGAATGCATTACTTTCTGCCACCACTTGTGATCAGTGGAATAATATGAAACCATTGCTAGGACTGGGGCTGCACGGTGGTGCAGTGGTTAGCACTCTCTCTGCAAGAGGGTCGCAGGTTCGATTCCGGCTTGGGACTCTTCTGTGTGGAGTTTGCATGTTCTCCCGTGTAAGCGTGGGTTTTCTCCGGGTACTCCGGCTTCCTCCCACAGTCCAAAGACATGCTGTTTAGGTTAATTGATGACTCTAAATTGCCCGTAGGTGTGGATGTGAGTGTGAATGGTTGTCTGTCTGTATGTTGTCTGTCTCTATGTGCCCTGCGATGGACTGGCGACCTGTCCAGGGTGAACCCCGCCTTCGCCAAATGCCAGCTGGGATCGGCTCCAGCCCCCCCCGCGACCCCTAATGGGATAAGCGGTTGATGATGGATGGATGGATGGATGGATGGATGGATGCTAGGACTGTGTATCATGTCCACTCGCATGTGCATCCCTGTGTGCATGCACGAGAAACCAACAAAACTGGGACACACTTGTAAAAACTCCATAGCATTACTCGCAGCCAAAACTCCCAAAGTTGTCTTTAATATATGTGCACTTCACAGATATACAGTATAAAATAGTATAGCAATGAAAACGTAGCAACTCATAAGAAGTAATCACAATTTTTCTAAAACTGATAATGTCACTAATGTGACTTTAAAGAGGCACTGCACACTTAAACTTGTAGTTTTTGGCTTTAAACTAAATGATATGACTTTACTGTGATGGAACACATCGATGCTAGTGTAAATATTGACATTTCTTACCAAATTTATAAAAATGAACATTTAATGGGTTGAAACTGGCTCAACATACCATTTACTGAACCTCACAAGGCCAATGCTGACTTAGTTTACATACAGATAATCTTCTCATCATGGCTAGTAGTTATTTATCTTGACAGCATCAATATACAGACATAGACTAAACAGTTTACCACTGTCATCTAAAGGAAAGTTAGAATCCACATTAATGCAAAAATGAATTTTAAATGAATTCAGAATGGATTTTTTTTTTTGTCAGCCTTGTTGTGGGAAGTGTTAAAACCTCTGCCAAATACAAGAATTGGTGTCATTAATGCTGAGATTTTGGTTCTTTGTGCAGTAAGAAAAGTTGCCCATGGAGCAAAGTAACATGTACTCAGATTAATTGCTGTTTATTTTAATTTAATGACTATGTTTAATTTAAGCTTTTATCTCGCATATTGTAGTTTGTATTTGAGGTGTATCACAGAGTATTATTTTTACTTTTAAGCAGTTTATTGTAACTATGACATGTTGATTGACCCAGATTGTTGCTTGGCGTTGGCTGAGTAATCAAGCTGTTTTCTAACACTGGCGAACAGTGAATGGTTCCTAATTGTGCCCTCACCAGCAAGATATTAGTGTGGAGTGAATCAAACTCTTATACCGAGGACCCTCATGTAGGCTATGTGAGAAGAGACGAGGACTAATATAGAAATTGGGTTGACTGAATGTGTCCCTGAAGGCCGTAGGTGATGTCACATATTTGAGTAACTGTACCAACACTAAAACAAGATGTAGATTAGGACTGTAGCAGAGCTGTAGATGAGAACTGTTGCTGCAATTCCCTTTTATTTAGTTTAGGGATGTTAATAAATTAAAAGGTTTAATCATGATTGTCCATAGTTAATCGCTATTAATCACACATTTTCAAAATGTACCTTAATGACAGATTTTTCAAGTATTTAATACTCTTATCAACATGGGAATGTGCAAATATGATGCTTTATGCAAATGTATGTCTATATTTATTATTGGAAATCAATTCACAACACAAAACAATGACAAATATTGTCCAGAAACCCTCACAGGTACTGCATTTAGCATGAAAAAATATGCTCAGATCATAACATGGCAAACTGCAGCCCAGCAGGCAACAACAGCTGTCAGTGTGTCAGTGTGCTGACTTGACTACGACTTGTCCCAAACTGCATGTGATTATCATAAAGTGGGCATGTCTGTAAAGGGGAGACTCGTGGGTACCCATACAACCCATTTTCATTCACATATCTAGAGGTCAGAGGTCAAAGGACCCCTTTGAAAATAGCCATGCCAGTTTTTCTAGTTTTGCCAGTAAGTTTGGAGAATACTGCCAGTATCTTCACTCTAGCTTTAAAACCCACTACAACCTAAAAATCACAAGTTGCGTTAATGTGTTCACAGTAATTTTTGTAACTGTTTGTAACTTTGTAACTGCTTTGCTCTTCAGACTCAGACTCCAACACAAATAACACAGAAGCACTAAAATCGCAAAGTTATATCTAGCAATGCCCGTTTTGCAAAACAGTGTTAGCTCTTCCTGCTTCAGCCTCCCGTCCGTGGTCAGTAGACACAGTGGAGATCATAGCTTTGGTCTTCAGGGCCGGAGGTGATACCGCTGATTGCTTGCCTTCGGTTTCAGTGTCTTGCTCCCTGCTGCTGAGGGAAGTGACGGGGGTCCAGAGCAAGTAAGGTTAACATCTCTGACCAATACTCTGTCTCCTCTGTTACGTCTGACCACGGTTGGGAGGCTGATGCTGTTAGAGTTAACACTAGGGTCAACATCGATTCATGGAGAAATTTTCGTTTGGTCATCTAATATTAGTGCCAAGCAGGTGATATTGTGGTTTTAGCTGTCAATCATGTGTGTGTGTCAGCAACAGGATGCTGGCTGTCGTTGACTTAACGGCCACAGGTGTCACTGTTGTTAAACAATTTAGGATTCTTACATTGAGTCCCTTTAAAGAAATTAGTGGTGTTAAAACAATTTGCGTTAATGTGTTATTACCATCTTAACTTTGACAACCCTGATTTATTTCTTTACTTATTTACAACCAGCGAGTGGACAGAATCAAGTCACACTTCATCAAAAGTCAGTCTACCCACAGCAGTGGACACAATAAAAAACTCAGGGGAAACCAACCTCCGAGTTTCCCATGCAATAATGACACATACTGATCCAGTGTGCACACAGTGATCTTTGTGCCTGTGGATTAGCCATTTGTGGAACCAATCGTGGTTCCCACTATGCCAAAACCATTTTCTCTCACTCCAGTAAGCCGCTAATACCTCCGCTCAGTGCGACTTAGTATCAGGAGAACCTCTTAGGTATGAGAAGCTATGCTTAAAAAACAGTCAGTGTGAAGTGGAAATGTGTAGGTTTGAGTATAGTGGTCGTGTATAAAACGCAGAGATAAAGACTTCCTCTGGGAATGATTTTAGCTAGTTTGTAAAATGTTTTCTGTACATACACTGAGCAGGGGAAAAAAAAACAATTTCTAGGATTAAGTTAGGATGTAATATACAGTTTTCAGGGGAAATAGATGAAGCAGCACTGGGATTTCTTCCTTACATACAAAAAAAATCCCTCCTCCTGGTCTCCAGTGGGTTGAAGTGCCTTTAGAGTGTTGCAATTTTGAGCAAGTGTTAAGTACATCTGTGTGTGCATGTTTCTGTGTGTGTGTATGTTGTATATCCACAATCCAGTGAAATGTTGCGGCGTGTTGTGTTTCTCAAAGTGGAAGTATCAGATAATTGAGAGTGAGGCCTGTGCATTCGTCCTGCCCGTGTGAAGGTCACTGCTCTCATATGTTCACTCTCTCTGTAGTCTCTGAAGGTGTCCTGCTTCAGTGCACTCCTGTCACCCATTTCAACACTGCTTGGGTTCCTTTTTAGTCGCACTGCTCTCTCATCCAATGGGAAGCAAGCTGTTGGCAAGGGAAATTGCTTCTGCGTTTAATTATAGGTTATAAATGGTTGGGAGGAGAGCGATGTGCCGTGCTGATGCTAAAAAGATGAAGAGAAATAGACTAAATGAATTGAACCACAAGACTAAAGCCATTTGAACCTTTAAAGAATGTATAAAAGCCAACTATTTTTGTGCCTTGTACTTAGGACTCTCCAGTGACTTGGAACTTTTTAGAAACCTGACTAGATCCGCCGGGTTAATCTGATGGCAATCTTTCACACTCTTTGAGATAGAGTTAGTGGGTGTGTTACCAATCTCTGGCTCACTGGAAATGCAATCTCTTAATAACACCTTCACATGGGTGAAGCCTGAGAGGATGAAGTGATAATAAAGGGCTCTTAGTTTCCACAGAGCTCGTAACAAGGCTGAATTGTGAGGAGGCAGAGTGGGGACTCTCAGCTACAGAGAGGATAGGCTCTCAGTGTTTTGGCCAGTGGATCTCCTTGTCAGCGCAGGCTTTCAGATGGGTTTAGATAACGGATCTGAATGGTTTCACCTCTCCTACACACACACTCCTAGTTTCGCTACATCTATCATCATACTCTTTCCGGTTTCATTGTACGTAGAGTTCACCAAAAAGTCAAACTCTCACTGACAAACATGTGCATTTGAACGTATTACACACAGTTTCAGACCACACACATTTCTCCTGTGTTTTTTGTGAGAATGGCAGTGCAGTGATACCTGGCCTCCTGGGTTAGAGGTGAAGGAACATAAGCCTCTTTGTCCCAGACTCTCTCTTTAACAGTCTCTCCCATGTCTCGCACATCTTTGCTCTCATCTCTCCTCCAGCAGCCCTTCAGTCTCTCCACAGATCTGTATTCCATAATCACTCTCTCTTCTGTTGCTTTCATTAGCGAGTGGTTGGAATACTCTTTAAGTGCGCCATCAATCCAATACAGTTCAATATCCTGTCATTCAGCTCTTTTGCTAATATGACTGATTGACACCCTGCCCAAAGGACTATACCACTAATATGTTTTTGCCGATTAACTACAAATATTTTACATCGCGGCCTGCTTCCAAAGAATGCATGCAGAATGGGATTGATCTGCCAGCTTCTACACAGTGGATGGTTTTCTTTTACTCATTTCATCAGTCTGGTATGAAAATACACTTGAAACTTGTTTCATTAGGTCTTTTTCACAGCAGATATTTTCACTTGTCACAGTAGAAAAAGCTAATAATATTAACAATAACTCTTTTCTATTCAAGAGTCCAAGTGAGCCATGACATTGTGACAGTGAACCCAGCATGCACGGTACCAGGACCCTGAAAGTGAAGCAGCTAAATGAAATTCAGCCATCATTCATTTTATTATTTACACCTGTGCTTTTCCGACACATGTCATATTCAGAGAACTTTTAAATCAGTCCATGCTTTTGACCATATATTACCACACAATAATTGACAAAGGAAGTAAAGATGGCTGTGTTCACCATCATGGATTACTTATTTTAGGCAAATTTCTGCAAGTCTGCAAATGATTTTCATACTGTATTTAAGGGGATAACAAACAGACTATCTGAAATGTTGAAGATAGACGATAGACACCACAAGACAAAATCTGTCAACTGTCAGAGACTTTATCATGTCATTTATTACTTTAATACCTGTGGTTGTATTGTGGTTAATGATGCCAATCAAGCTGCAGTGCTGCTAACAGCTTTTGCTTCAATGTGATAAAGTTCCTTTTTGTTCCACAGTAGATCAACAACTTTGTCACATAGATGGAAACAAGACTTAGTAGTTAGTTAGTTAGTAGTTTTATGCTGTTTATACCTATGGTTTTATTTTGTGAGTATTTACATGTATTTCCTGTGTTTTGGGAAGCAATGATGGCAGTTTAGAATCGGATCATTGCAGTTTATTTTATTTATTTAATTTTTAAAGTATACTGTAATTTAATGAATTACACTTTCCTCTCTGGGCTGCATTGCAGTGTAGTGGTTAGCACTGTTGCCTCACAGCAAGAGGTTCGAATCCAGTTTGGGGCTGTTCTGTGTGGAGTTTGCATGTTCTCCCTGTGTTAGCGTGGGTTTCCTCTGCGTTCTCCAGCTTCCGCCCACAGTCCAAAGACATGCAGTTTAGCTTAATTGCTGACTCTAAATTGCCTGTGTGAATGGTTGTCTGTCTCTATGTGTCAGTCCTGCAGTGAACTGGCAAACTGTCCAGGGTGTACCCCGCTGGGATCGGCTCCTGCCCCCCAACAACCCCAAATGGGATAAGAAATTGAATATGGATGGACTTTCCTTCTGTGTTTTTTGTTTTTTGTTTTTTTTTTTTTACCTTAAATTGTTTCACAAGTGAATTTTCAACAAATTTATTTTCTCGATATTCTCTATATTAATATTATGGTATTATGGTTTAACTTCCCACCCTGCTGTTGTTATGTACAAGTGTACTCCAAGACACTGTGACATCACTGTTAGGTTACTGGAACAACAATCACTCTTCTGACCACACCTGACCATACCCATTAGTGACGCTGGCTGTGATCAGAGGTGAAACAAGCTTCATGTTTTAACCGGAGGAGGCAGTGAAATTGGTGTTTCATTACTCTTTGATATTGCCCACGTAGGTATAAGCATTGTGTAGTTAATGGTCTAAAACATGGTAAAAATGACCAGTTATGGTTCTTTAAAAACATCTAATTCTCATCTCTACTTTACCTTCTCAGGTGGAGACAGTATTTGGTTCTCCCAACATGACGGTGGCTTATCACGTGACTGGAGGGGACATGGTTTACTCTCCCTCTGTAGTGCTGGCAGGATTGGACTCCTATGGCCGTGATAAGCTGATTTCAGACCTGCGACAGTATCTCCCCATGGTAACAGCCCTGCCCCTCCCAGTTGCATTATGGAGATCCAACCCAGCCACTGGCTTCCAGCTGAAAACAGGTCAGCCAGTGTTCAGTCAGCATAAAAGAAAAAAGAAATAAGTCAGAGATCAGCTTGAGACTCGTTGTTATTTGTTCCCTGCTGCTGTTGTTCACTGGAGCAATTTCAGAGGAAACTACAGTAGGTTTGTGTAGTAATAGAATAACCACATCGGAGGAGGAAATGACAACACCGCATGTCTACTCAAAATTTAGATACATAAGACATAAAATAATATATCCCAATATATACACTGCCAAAGACAGCAAAATCACAATCACATATAGCATATATAGCATCCTGAAGAATCCTTTACAATAATGCCATTAATAGTTTTGCCAGCATACAGTTTGGTGAGCTCATTTTGTTTTTATGTTCCAGTGCTGCAGTTTGTGGGAGCAGGTGATGATCCTCGGTCCTGTCGGTTCTCTCAAATGATGGAACAGAGGCTGGAGAAGGTGTTTTCTGAAGCACAGGCTAAAGTGCTCAACACCAACAACAGACTCTCTGTTCAGGTACTAGGGTGAAAAGCACTTTGTGTATGTGTGTTTGCTTACTGTTACATTGGTAATGCTATGAATTGTAACATTATACAGTGTTGAAACATGTGCCGTGTTGTGTCCTGGCATTCATTGTACTTAAAGGAACAGTGTGTGACATTTTGGGGGATCTATCAGCAGAAATGGAATATAATATTTATATCTACATTAGTGTATAATCACCAGAAACTAAGGATCATTGTGTTTTCTTTGCTTAGAATGAGCCATTCATATCTATCATAGGTAGCCCTCTTCACAGAGTCCACAATGTCACTCTTGATGCCACCAGATCCTATACTGTACTTTTAAATGGATCAAAACAATCTGAGATCTGACTTTGATAAAGTCCTGATGTCACTTTTTTGGACAATCGTGTTCAGAACCACCCAGCAACCCATCCAGAAGTTTAGTTAGATGGTGAATATTAGATTATGCTCAATACTGTTTTTACCATATTAGAACATATGTAACTTCAACAGTTTTTCCCCTGTTACACAGCAGTATTACCATGTGGTTTAGGTTTTTTTGGCAGCTACAAACAGATGCAAACTGTGTGCAATTTGTATAAAATTGCCCCCCTCAGGCTTTGCCTTTTAAACAAGAGCAGCTTCTGAGATGCAAATTAATTATGTTTAGGGAGGCAATGTTTGTATTAATTTTAATGAGCTGCCACATTAAAGCGCACCCTATATTAAAGCTAATTTGACGGTTATGCATGGTTGAAAATATTAATACTCCAATATTTTTGCACTCTTTCATGCCTTGCCAATTTCCCAGCCGTTGTGCTTCTTGATGTTTTTCATATTTGTTAATCCAAGATGACAATTTTTTTTTTACCTTTGTCACCTCTACTTGTTTTACAAGATTTGTACTAATCTTTTAGATTTGCACATTACAGTGATGTCATCCCAAGCATTTTATGTGGTTATAGCTGTGTTTTTCCTGTACCTTCTTCTGACTCTGAGCCTATATTCTTCTGCTAGATGCTGAGTGTCTCCCAGTCAGGAGGCTCTCCGGCTGTGTCATTGGTCTACGCTGTGAGGAATGGGACTGTCTTCCTTAATGGCACCACTGCCTCAAACCTCCTTGGCCAGCTGTCAGCTGAGCTGGTGGGCTACTTCCTCTTCTATCCACCACTTATGATTGCTGAGCGTAAGTTACAACTTACATTGAAAAATACATCCATTAGACAGTAATTCAACAGCCTTTCATGATGAAACACCAGGAGTAGTTCTTGTGTTCTCTTTCGAATGATTTGTTCTCCAAATACAAATAAGATCCGTAAAAAAAAAAAAAAAAATGATGTGCTTTTGATACAGCATAGTATAAAAATATTGTATCAATACATGGATGTCAAGTATTGATCTTTTATCATATAAAGTATTAGCCTCTTAACAATGCGACGGCCGCTATTTTGTCTTTCAGAGGTTGCAGCAGGCTCAGTTTTAAAGCTAGAGCGAAGGTTCTGGTATCATGTGATACTACAAAACCTATAAGGAATCAACTGGTACCAACCATGTCATGTTAGCTTGTCGGGACAGATGCTCCAAATTTATGCTAAATTTTGGTAATAAATCGCAACATACCTCATCGCAATGCTCAGCATATCACAAAATGTCACATCATGACTTAAGTATCGTGATAATATCGTATTGTGGGGTCTCTGGTGATTACCTCCCCTAGTTGAAGCCTGGAAGAGGTTCAATAAAGATTTCTCAAGCTGTGTCTCACAGCGCTTTCTGGTCTCATATCTTCGGTTTTAGACTTTTGGTCAAAAGAACTAATATATTGATTGATTGACTATACTACAGTATTAGAAATCAAGACCACATCCGACCTTAGACATTGCATTTGATTTAATGTAGTGAAAGAGATGCTTTCTCAGAAGGTCTATCGAGGCAGAGGTAGAACTCAGGAATTCAATCGCTAAGCCTGACTGACGTCCAGTTTCTTAGTAATTGGATGTTTGTGACTGTTCTGCTGCTTTTACGATCACAGTTGTTTTTTTAATGATTGAGTCACTTAAAGATAGTTGATGCAAGGACACAACTAAGTCCATGTCTTTCATCTCAGCCTCCTTTGAGGGCATACTCAGCCAAGCGCTCCGTCTTTGTTGAGTTGTGCTCAGAGAAAAACGAATGAAAAGTGACAGTGAATCAGCAGGAGTCTAAACTGTAATCCCAATGTGTAGCTTGTTTCCAGTGCGATATGTAAACTGCTCACTAGAGAGAGATATAGCAGATGCTGAACTCTGAGATATAAATGAGGCATCACTTTTATGGTACTTTATTGATCCCTGAAGGAGAGATTCACTGTTTTACTTGACCTCGTTCACAATAAATTTTGAATATGGGTTCAGCAAAGGAACTGGGCAACCTGCAGCTGGTATAGGGATTTAAGCTCCTTTTACACACAGTTTCACCAGTGTGTATAGCATGACTCAAAGCACATTTTTTTTAGCTTCAAGCCTATTATCTTCAAGGAGTGAACTGTTGCTCATCTAACATGCTGCTCACACTACGCCTCCTGTGTAGACACAGTGTTACAGGTTGTTGAGGTTCAAGCGTCATTCATTGTCAGGAGGAATGTAAACAGCAGCAAAATAAACACCGGTGAATTCTCTGGGCACATAATATGGCCGGCATCTTAACATCGCACATTCAACATGTGAGAAAGAAACATTGTCCATCAACTTTGACTCTGTTTGAGCTCTAAGCATCATTGATGTAAACACAGAGTCCATCTCGTCTCGTCCCCCCAGACTCCTGCGCTTTGTCTTGTGGTCCGCCCATCAAAAGCAGCTTGATCTGGGATGCCATGATGGAGTCAGGTGTCTGCACAGATGTGGACACAGCGGTCTCTCGTTTCTCGTTGCTGTGTTAGCATGACGTCTTGCTGCGTAGTGGATAAGCCTCAGGTCCTAGCTGGATTAGCTTAGCTCCCATCCCAGCTCTCTTCCCTCTCTCCCTGGTGTGATTGACTCCACTTTCGCTGGTCCGTTTGGTCCGGCTGGTCTGGATAGGTGGTCGGTGATCATCAAGGCCCACCGCACTCACTCCGGTCCCTATGTTTTCTTCTCAGGTACTTATGAGTGTATCTCTATCATATGCCATACGTGCTGCAGTAATAAAGATGAAAAGACAACAAATTCTAACAAAAGTGTAGAGAAGTTTATGGCATCTATATGTGCCGCTGTAGCCATAGCAAGTCAGTCAAAGTTCACTTTTTATCAGTAAACACAAAGTAACTACAGATGAGGCTGATGAGAATATCATTAGTTCTGCAGACAAACATCTTAGATGAACCCAGAACCATCACAGACTCATTTTCAGTATACTGTATGTGCAAAAGGAGCTTCAGTGTTTTCCATAATGTAATCTCTGTCTTATCAAGCTCAAGGAGGTCAAGTGAATATCTATAAAACAAAACTTTGGCTCAAGCAGACTTTGGAAATCCAGAGGCAGGCCACTGGTTTGGCCCATGCCTGGAAATTAGGTTTTTGTTCAAGCAGAAATAAGTGTCACTAGCTTAATTTTAATGGTTTCTAACCAGCTGCAGAGCTTGAATGTCTCCAGACTTTGGTCAGTTTCACAAGACAGAGCTTTGGCTGTGCAAGATCATGCTCAGGATCATTGCAGAGTCGATGCTTGAGCCAGGAATTAAGGTAGGGGCTTCCCTGTATTACCATCTAGCTGAGCTCAATCTTGAGAGCACTTTTTAAAACGTTCCTCCTCTCCTTTGCTGAGCCCGGTGGCTAAACTGGCTACAGATGTCCTCTAACCTCCCAGACCATATTTCGCACAATTTAGAACCAACATTGGATGTTCAGTCAAGTGATGTCAAGCCTGAAGTATGTTAGATAATATCTGTGTATCCGGAACAATACACACTGTTTCTTATTTCCGGGGCTGGTGTGGCCTTTGTGGGATGTGAAAGTGAAGCTGAAACTGCTCTCTTCCTCAATTAAATGCCTAACAGCACAGAGAGCAAAATTAATGGTGTGTTACTGCACTCTAATACCCTGTGACCTGGTGTTAGAGATAAATGGTTGTCCAGGCTACTTGGAGTGTTTTTTTTTACCTGGCATCCATTATTTACCTCCAGCATTGGCTTATTCATTGGTCCAGATGTGATATATTTACAGGTGACTGATGACCAGCTGAGCCAAATACCTGGACACAGTCATGTAATATTACCCCACTTCATGACCATGGGCAGCCTCAATGCTCCATTACACAATCGACCAGCCTGCAATGGATTATGGGATACTGAGGGCCACAGAAGATAAAGATTGCGCCCAAAATCCCATACTAAGATGCTATTTCGTATGCAGAAAACATGAGATTTTTACACCTCGGTAGGAAGCCAATAGTAGGCAAAGTGCATACTATTTCTGTTGAAATATTATTGTATGAAATGCTGGACACAGTGGCACAAATATCCCACAATGCAATGCAGTAGTAAAGACAATGTTCATAACAAACCTTTATGGATAGCTCTGTAAAATCAGTAACGCTTTAAGTTAATTTAAGTATAACATTTCACTTTGCTAGGCATAATATATACACTGAACAGAAATATAAATGCAACACTTTTGTTTTTGCTCCTATTTTTTTGCTCTGAACTCTAACATCGAAGAACTTTTTCTATGTACAAAAAAGGCCTATTTCTCACAAACATTGTTCACAAATTTGTCTAAATCTGTGTTGGTGAGCACTTCTCCATTACCGAGATAATCCATCCACCTCACAGATGTGGCATATCAAGATGTTGATCAGACAGCATGATTATTGCTCAGCTGTGCCTTAGACTGGTCACAATAAAAGTCCACTCTAAAATGTGCTGTTTTATCACCACTGATCCACATCCACAGATGTCGTAAGTTTTTAGGGAGCGTGCAATTGGCATGCTGACTCCAGGAATGTCCACCAGAGCTGTTGCCCGTGAACTGAATGTTCATTTCTCTACCATAAGCTGTCTCCAAAGGCGTTTCTGAGAATTTGGCAGTACATCCAACCGGCCTCACAACCGTACACCAACCGTACAACCGTAACCACTCCAGTACACGTACGTGTATAATATATTATACATAATATAATATATTATATTATACATAATATGCAATTTCAGGCATTGCCACAAATATATGAATGCGTAGGTTGTTTTACTCCAAAACAAAACAATTCTAGGGTTGCATCCCTTAAATCCAGTCTTCAAAGGATGCAGCTCCTGAATTTTGATACTGCTTCAGTGTCACTGAGGGCAAGTAGCAGTTTGGTTTACACACGGTTTAAATCAAGATGAATAGGATTTCTGCTAGCGAGCATTAAATTAAAACTCACTTTGTGCTGTGATTGAATTAAGTTAGAAAGTGCAGCTACCCACGGGCAGGATGATTCAGTTGCGGAGCAGAAAAAAACCCACCAAGAATGGATTCTAAGAGAGCGTAAACTGACAGTGAAAGTCTAGGAAGACAGGAGAGTAAAAGAACGAATGGGAGAGCGCGTGCAGTGACTTTGCTCTGTTTGTTTTGTAGGCTCGCCATTAGTGATATTACACTGTTCGCTGGAGGTGCGAGCATATGCTGGCAGCGACTGCCTCCTCACTTCAAAGGCAATTATCGCAGTAAATAATTAACTGTTGGGGATTTTCGTCCCACCTTGGGCTCTGCCCTGACAGAAAAGGCCCAGGATCTCACACCACTCCGCGGTGCCTGTTTGTAGCAGCGAGTATGCCGCCTCTGCCTGTGGCGCTGGTGTTGACTGGACGGCTGCGCTCAGCTGTTTTACTTCCCCCTCTGCTCTTCAACTATTTCTCTGAGGTGGAATATGAGTGGAGCTGTTTGAAAAATGTGTCTTTTTAGACCATAATAATCATTGAAAACGATAACCCGAGCGCTGATGCAAAATATGAAATATTCTTTCTGTCCATGAATTAGAAGCTTTTTCTCCCTTCTTGGAATAACTTATAAATGCTGTATAAATGTATCCCCCAGGCTCTCATCTCGCAACAGCAGAGGCTCATGGGAAATCTCCTCGCTGAATATGATTCAAACTTATAGACAATGTTGGAGTGATTTTACTGACAGCCCCGCAGCTCTATCCATTAACAATGCTACTGTACAGCCCTACTGTTCCTGTCCCCCTGCTCCCCCTCCACCCCTCTCTCCTGTCATGCCTGAGTGTACATTTCTGAAGCGAGCCTGCTTTGGCTGGCCAGAGATACAGCATTCACCCAAACACTGCAGCAGCCTCCAGCACAAGAGCCTAATCAGGCAGGAAATAGATGTAAAAGAAGACAGAGACAAGCAGAGCTCAGGCAGCTGAAATCTCCTCTTACTTCTGCATTTGTCTGACTTGCAGTAAGCAAGTGAAGATGTTAGCTGAGATTTCAACCACAAAAAAAACGGTTTCCCTTCTTTACTAGAGGATTTTTTATTAATTTGGCCCAGGTTTATAAGCACTGCTTTGTCGAATAACAAATGTCTGGCTAGCAAGACCACCACTTGTGGCATTGCTTACAGTTCTTCTTCTCCTTTCGGCTGCTCCCTTCAGGGTCACCACAGTGAATCATCATAGATTTGCATGTTTGGTTTTTGGAATGTGTTTTTATGCTGGATGCCCATCCTGACGCAACCCTCTGCATTTATCTGGGCTTGGGACCAATACAAGGGAGACACTGGCTTGTTCCCCCTTGAGGCTGCATTGCTTACAGTTGCAGCAGTGAAATAAAAAACAAATGTTCCTTTTGTGCATTTTTAAGATTGAAGACTGCTTGTGCTGACTGACAGAAAGGCTGTGGCTCTTTGTTGACATCTTAAAATGTGAAAAGGCACATGTCAAAGAAACTGCAGTGTGAAAAGAGGATCATGTAATTCTTTGGATTTAACTTTACTTTCAGTTCACAGTTTTTTTCATCTTGCATCTTCACCTGATGTTTTTTTATTTGATTTCACTTCATTACTGTCTGTTTTTATATGACATTCTCTTAATTTGCTACAGTAAAAATCAAACGATTGCTTCGGAATATTGAGTGAAAACTTGTCCGTACAAATTCAAGGAAATTAAAATAGTTTTGTGAAGATTGAAGAGTAAATTGAAAGTTTTAAGTCATGAAGACTAATGATCAGGAGGAAATGATTACGTTTTTATGTCTTTGCAGCCCTGGAGTATCACAATCTGAACACCTCCATTGCTACCAGAGACTTCTGGGTTATTACAGGTAGGTATATCATTGTTTCAGATCTTTTTTTGGAGGAGAGACACTTCGGGAAAAACACAGTTTTTCATGCACTGGTCAATTTTGACATTTTGGGCTATTTTAGTTTCATAGCATGTCATCTTTCAGACTAGTTGAAAGAAAACATCCAAAATACACATTCAGATATTTATTTTACTACTTTGTCTGCTTGCGTCTGTAGATTTCTCCTAAATTCACCAAAAGTTAGCATTAGATAATGTTTCATTTGCATACTTAAACATAACAGAGAACTTGTAATACAAAAAAATAATTATTTGAGGAAGTTTATTGGTGACCTGTTTTATTATCTATATCTGAAGGTTTTTACAGAGGGATTTGTTCACATACCATGACTCATATTGCAGTGGTTGGTACTGTTGCCTCAAGAGGGTTGCAGGTTTGAATATGGTTTGGGGCTCTTCTGTGTGGTTTGCATGTTCTTTCCGTGTTTGTGCAGGTTTTCTCAGGCTTCCACCCATAGTCCAAAGACATGCGGATGATTTAGTAAACATTTTATTCCCTATGGCGTGATACAAAAAGATATCCCAAATCCCATCTGTAAAAACCTTTGACTCTAATATGTCAACAAAATGAAACAAGAATTGTTGCAGATGTTCAGATTTCCGTCCTGGAAATGTATGCAAATTAGGGCATATTTGATAAGACAATACCTCATTTGCATGTTTAAACATACAATTTCAGAAAACTATTGTAATACAAAAACTAATTGTCTGAATTTAAGTAATCAACTGGAAAAGTTTCATGGCAGTATCTATTCATTTGTTTTACCCTTTTCATCCGGGGTGTCTCCCCTTAAACTAAATATTAATAATACTTATGTATGTTATGTTGTATATTGCACACAGTGTAATGCTGCAGTGACTTTACTATCTACTCATGAATCTCTTATAGTACACATTATTTCTTTTCTTTCTTCACTACTTCATGACACAAAAACACCTGAACAGGATGTATGTGAAAGAAATTCATACAGGGCACTATTTATGGAAACTTAAACACATTATGCATCTGCTTTAAACTGTCTCTTTTTACTGGTGCAGTGAGATGCACGACTCCTAGATTGTTTGTCGTTTACTATTTCCATATAGTTCCAGCAATGTGAATACATTTCACAGTGTTCAAGGGCACCCACACTGCTTCTATCCCATTCAATAGATGGGCTGTGTGGCTCTTAACTGTGTGCTTACTGCAATGAGAGGCCAAGTCGGTTCAAGGTCACTGCCTATATAATGGGTTTTACTTACTGAACAAGATCAACACCAGCATTATTGCTTTTCAGCTATTGATTGAAATGGAACAGATTAAAGCTGCATCGGGTGATGTTTGACCACTAGGGGACAGGAAAACGAGCTTCCAGGAAGCACCGGCCATTAGCTTCATCATCAAGTTGTTATGGCTGCCAAGTATTTTAAGTTATTGTCAACAGCATCATTGTGTTTTTACAATAAATGGCAAGAATATACAGGAATATGTAAACTGTGAGTATAATCAGAGTGTTTTTGTCTCACATATGCACATTTCTAATTTTGCCACCATCTCTTCTTTCACTGTACGACTCTCATTCCTCCCCAACAATTTGTTTTCTCTCTTAACAACCATCTGGCCACCCTCTTTCTTCCATGTAGTGATCCAGGATGTGGATAACGCCAGCCTGGAGGGACAGTACCAAAGCTTTGCCAGTCTAATGGAGCAGCGGCTGGCAGAGCTGTTTGTGTTGGCAGGGCAGCAGGGCACTCGTTTCAGACGAGCCACTGCTGTAGGCAGCTACACTGTCCAGGTAAGAAACTGGCTCGGAGGCCCACGGGGAATGCCAAGTCTGTGGCAGAACAAAGGTCTGCGATGCTCAGGGTTAAAGAGTGAAAACAGGAAATCATTCTTATTCTGATGTTTTTGCATGAATGCCCTGGCTTGTTAGTCAGAAGTCCAGAATCCAATAGTTTTGTTGGCTTATTTCTTACATGAATATTTCATGAGATGTACACTTTGATGCTTGCTTCTTCAGCACACGCTTGCATGATTAGTTGTGGTCAGCCCTTTATAATTAGGGAGCTTCTCAGCTCATCATCTGCTAATTGCTCATCAAAACAAGCCAGAGGTTGAATGTTTTACTGAACAAGTACTCTTTCTCTTTTCCTCTCATGAGACTTCACGCCTAAATGCATGATTTTTCTTTTGTTTTCCTCTCTGAAATGTAGCAGCGAAACCTGTTACTGATATCGACTTCTTTTCCACTCAGATGGTGAGTATCCGTAGGGTGCCGGTGTTGAAGAATCCAGCGGAGCTGACCTACTACGTCCAGCACAATGGCGTTCCTTTATCGGGCACATCAGCTGCCAAGGTCCTGAACACAGTAGATTCTCAGACCATGGCGCTCACCCTGGGCTACTTTGTCCAGCTGCAAGCAGAGCGTAAGCACAGCACCCTTCTAGCACTTGACAAGTAGGTAAATAGACAGAAACAACGACAGACAGGCCTGCAAACCAAAACACATGAGTCATGCTGAGTTCAGAAAGAAGAGCTGGTGCTGGGGTGAGGGGAGCAGAAGAAAAGGTTGAGAAAGCTCTTTGCTCTCTAATCTCTCTGAAATGCTCCCGGCAGGACTGTGTTTGTTTGGGCTGCAGTGCTGCTAAGAGAAAGGGAGACGGAAAGACGGAGTTGGTCAGGAGAGAAAGAGAGGGCATGCTGCAATTGCTTATAGATTGCTGTTGTCTACAATAGCTGAATCAGGCACACTGTATATCAAGTTGAGCTGTATGCCGTGTCACTTAGTGTGGGTGTGACGGATGCTTCTCCATGTTTTAGTATAAAAAGTGTGATGTGTGTTATATTGTATTTCCAATAGACTAACTGTTACCGTGTAGTGTTTGGAGTGCATGTAGTAAAATCATGATGGTAAAGAAGTGTCTTTTTTTCAGCTGTGGTCAAGAACCCTCCTAATAACCTTTGGATAATCGCTGCAGTGTTGGCCCCCATCGCCATAGTAACACTCATTATCATCATCATCACAGCTGTGCTGTGCAGGAAGAATAAAAATGACTTTAAAGCTGACGCCATCGGCAACCTCAATCCCCGAGCTAAGGTATCCATGTTTCTTTCTATGCATACATCAGTGTGTGTCAAAGTAGGCCGTAGCTGAAAGAGTTTAGATAAACCAGTCATTGTTTCAATCATTTTTTTCAGGCTTGTCAGTTGTGATAATTAAAGGATCAGTTAGTAGGATTCCAGTGGGTCTATTAGCAAAAATGAAATATGATATTCATAACTATGTTTTCGTTAGTGTATGATCACTTGAAACTAAGAATTGTGTTGTGCACAACTGTAGCCGTGATTTTACAATCGCTGGCAGTTTTTGGAGCTCCCAACAAAAGACCCCAGATCAGAAGCAATTCGGGATTCACCGCTCACACATTGGCGCTCGAGTGTCATGCAAACTGTTCGCAGACACTTTCCAGATATCTAGCAAGCTAAATAACTGGATCTGCCTCCCGCCACAAGCTACAGCCAATGATAGTGCAAGACCCAGGGTGAGGGTTAACCTTGGGGAGGAGGCATCGCCTCTAACAACAAAACTCACTTTATGTGTTGCATTTGCAACACGGAGCAAATCAAACCTAGAGGAACAAATAGTGAAAAAAGAGCGTAGAACTGGTAAAAACAACCCATTTTTTACCATGTGGTAACAGCATTACCACGGTTTTACTCTTGGTGGCTCACATTACTGCAGTCTTGGAAAAGGAGGAGTAAGCGCAGGGGAATTAAGTTGGTTGCAACCACACCACTGGATAGTGCCAAATCCTACACACTGTAAAAGGTTTTCTTGGTTATGTATCAGTGTAAACAAAATGTGTTTGGGCTCTGAACTGTTGGACAAAACATTTAAAGACATGACCCTGCCCTCTAAGAAATTATAATAGGCATTTTTCACCAGACTTTTATAAATGAAGTGATTGATTGAGAAACTAATTAGCAGATTAATCCATGAAAATGATCATTACTGTAGTTGCAGCTGAGTTGGTGATTATGGCTTTATAGCCACAGACTGTGGGTCAGTATGTGTCAATGAGTGCTGAGTATCTACACTGATCAATGTGTGAGCGACTTCTGTACACAGACTTTTATGTTTCTCTGTTGTACTCTGTATTATCTGCACAATGACATCTGTATGACCTGTATTAATGCACTGGGAGAATCTTTAAATCTCAAGCACCACACACACACCTACACACACATACTGTTAAAACATTTCTTCTTGTTTTCAGATGGCGTATCGGAGAGATGTGGGCTATTATCACCAGGTATCCGCTTGTCTGTATTTCCTCTCATTACTGATCTGTGTTTTCATCTTCAGGGCTTAACTGTGCCAGCAGTGGGATTTGAACAGGATTCTGGGCAGACATAACCTATGATATATTTCAATAAATCCTGCTGTGCTGATGAAAACTAAGGAGTAACAATGGGATTTTGTTGGATGAAAGGCTGGTATGGCCTTTTCTTCTTATAGCGGTCTCCAGATGGCAAATTTGAAAGACTAAGCTTGACAGAGAATGGTTATAATGGAGATTGTTTTTTCAAGCAGAATGAGAGTGTGTGTGTACTGACACTTGTTTGTTTTATGTAGAGAAGATTGAAAACCATTTTTGTATCGAGGGTGTCATCACCTCCATGTCTGCTGTTTTTTTCTACCCAGTTGCTCTTTTTGTTTTTATACGTCAGTGTAGTTGAATGGAAATGAGTATAACACTCAGCACATCCTTTATTTATCGAATTTCATTTGAAAGTAATAAAATCTTCTGTATCAAACTGTGAAAGCCACTTTAGTGCTACTTTCAGACCAGTCATTACTACACAATATCTAAAGTCTTGCAAAGTCTCATCATGCAAAAAAAAAAACACACCAAAAAGCTTAATTCAATCAGATATGAAATACAACTGTGTTGCTTCAAACAAACCTTCACATTCTAGCCGAATATATAGCCGTTTCTTTCTTATAAGTAATGTAAAAGCTATGGAAATGTTCTTAAAATGTTCAAAGATAGTGACTCCTAAAAATTTAAATGAGGCTCTTGCACTGCCTCCTCTGTATTACATTCACTGTCTGTAAGCCAAACACTTTCATCGCACACCCTTGTTAGAGTTTCCACTTTTGAGACCATCTTCAGTAGCACTTTTAGTTGGTGAGAAATGGATCCAAAGTAAATCTTTACACTCTCTATATGTGTTGTGCTATAGAAAGAGAGAGGATGCATGTTCTTTAGCCGTGGGAGTATCACGTATTGATTTTGCACCACAGCTTGGCTGCATCGAGGCAGTGATGTGTGTCTGACAATTTATGACACTGCAATGAGAGTAGACCTAAATATTTCAGTATATGTGTGTGTATTAGTGTGTGAGTGTGAACGCTCTTGGCTCCTACCTTCACTATAAACATGTTGACATCCAGGGTTAGGCCATGAATCCTCTTCCTCCTCCCTCTCATCCGCTAACGTTTAACTTGACTACTATATTTCTGTGAGAGTCTGCAGATCTCATCATGTCACCGCCCACTCCGAGTCATTTATTTGACAAGAATTTGGATGAAGATGAAAAAGAGCCTTGGTTGAATCTGTGCTTATCTATTTCAAGGCGCAGCAGCGCAGTAATCCCAGTTCTGTTCCCTAAGTCCTCTGGACATCTCTTTAAAAAATACACTTTTGAGAAATTTTGAGCTATGTGACACTTCTGCTTGGCTCATGTACATCTTTGTTTCTCCTATCAACAATTACTTTATGTCACTCACAGGTATGTGAATAGAAATCAATCTTTGTTAAAACTGTCCCCTTTGTCTTTCTCTGTTTTCACTCAACACCTGTCCATCAGCCAGTCCAGGGTTTTGACTATGCCAAGCAGCACCTAGGCCAGCAGGGAGGAGACGAGGAGACCCTGCCTGCCAGTCAGGATACCCTGGTGATGTCTCTACAAATTCGGGACACTCCACTCTCACTAGAGAAAGCCCTGCAGCAAGATGGAACTGCCAACAAGAAAAGCCTCAGCTCTGACAAACACAAGAGGTATCATCATAGCTACACACATCATCATCATCATCTCCCCATTCTGTATTCTGTATCAACAAAACTTTGAAAACTGAGAAAAAAGATGAAGAAAGGATTTGCTTAATTAGCCATATTTTTGATTAAGTTTTCCTATTTTCAAGGATAAAATCTAGCCTGTGATGGGAAATCAATGACAGGCCATTTTAGAGAGCTTTCCTATTGGCTGTGCTGCTGGTGGGCGGTGTTTGGTATTTCCTCAACATGGCCGCAGTTGCAATGTTTCTGAAAACATTTGAGGAGAGAAATACTCATTACAGTAACAGAGTATTGATTCATATTCGATCAGCGCTGCCTAGTTTGACCATTTGATCACAGTTTGTGAGTGACTGACAGCTGCTCAGAGATGGCAGACTCCAGATCAGCTCTGATTGGTTGTTTTTCTCCAGTCTGTGAACTCTTGCAGATGTCATTAGGAGGATTGGAGCACAGAGAGACACAAGTATCCGTTTTATAAAAATAACTTTTTGTAATCATATTTACTCCAATTCTACCTACTGCAGCTTTAACTGGAGATGGAAGAATATAATACTGTTATTATTAGTGAAATAAAATCTTGACATTATTTTGATCAATCATTGCCAACGACTGGGTAGGTGATAGGTGGATCGTGGGAGATTTTCTTAGGGTTGCTAAATAAATTTACAAAATTTCTTCTGTAGTCTTTTAACAGTTTATACCTGCAGAACACCTTTAATCCATACGAGGAGCCTGAATGTTCGTGTCGTTCTGATAATTGTAGCTTACTTATAACATTAAACCTAATCTGAAAGGCTAGTGTATATTATATTCTGTATATTTTCCGATGGAGGGAAAAAACAGAGCCTGCTGACTCCCCTAAATACATTTATCTGAGTCTATATGTTTTCAAAAACATACATAAAACAAAATTATCAAATGTATCTCTTCGAAATGGCTGGTTTACCTGTTCAACAGTAGATGATATCAGATGATGTGGAGATGGCAGTAAAAATTGTCAGGAATGTTCATTTATGCACAAAGTCATGACTTCACGATAAGGCCTGTTGTGAACTGGGTCATGATGGTTTGTCATTTTTAAAAAGTGGGTTCCCAGAAAATAAGTTTTGGAAACACTGATATAGATCATATTGGCCTTGAAAATTTAGCTTTGAGTAGCTGGATATAGGTGAAGCAATACCTTATTGATATTCAGGTTAACAGAGGAAATGATTTATTTTATTGTAGTGGTAAGTTGAACCACTGTGCAGGGTTATTATCTTTAATAATTATAAGATCAGATTAATTTAAAAGTCTATTTACAAAACAGATTTAGATTCATCGCAGTCTTCTTTACAAAGCTATCAAGGACACAAATGCCATTAAAACACAAGGACATGATTTAAATAGCTGTGTCATTTGTCTACAGATTGGGTGTGTGTGTGTGTGTGTGTGTGTGTGTGTGTGTGTGTGTGTGTGTGTGTGTGTGTGTGTGTGTGTGTGTGTGTGTGTGTGTGTGTGTGTACTTGTGCAAATGGGCATAGTGATAGATATGAAATAGCCTGTGACAGCTCCATTGCAAACAGCTCCCAACAGTACATTTAAAACATGGTTTTAATTTAGTAGAACTTGTGTTTTAATTACATGTTTGACTTTGGAGTCGTGTAAGTTAAACTGTCCAAAGTTAGCACACTGAAGTGCATTTAAGGGTCGAAATGAAATTTGAATTCTCCTCACTTTTTGTGGAAGACTAAATATATACTATAATACTACTGCAGCTATTGTACGTAATTAGAATAATCGGACGTATGTGTGGAAACAGCATCCAAGGTTGACTTGACATCTACTGCCGTTGCTAGGAGACGTGTTGTTTCCTTCGGTGTTGCACTACTGAATGTAAAACTGTCTATCCTATGAACACTGATGCAAGAGTTTCCTCTGTCTTTCTCTCTCTTTAACTGGTCCACGTAGCATTAGCAAGGATCTATCTGCAATTTAGGCCAACATTAACCAACTGGGAAGACCTGTAGTCAAGTTGGTATTCCATTGGAGAGATGAAGTTAGCTAGCATGTCTTGGTAACATGTGCAAGACTGAACAGCCGCGCAAAGCGTTAACTAGGATGCTGCAGACATCTGAATGTAAATAATCACAATATTGATTTTCTAATCTGAGGCCTGTTCTATGAAGTCTGTTCAACATACTCGGGGTATCTTGTCGTTGTCTGGCTTAACTAACCCTGACAAACAAAATCCCGGTTAACGGTCCTACGACGGTGGTTATCAGCTCGATAAATCAATCCGATCTGGCTATGAGCGTGTTCACATGAAAGGGATGGTGTTTGCAGCATCTGACCAGTCACAAACATGGACAAGTCTACTGTCAGCAGAGCAGCACATTTTACAAACCAAGAGCAAACTATAATATTAGGCAAATATGAAGTTAAACACATTATTCAGACTAAAATTAACACAGTTGAAGCTGCCAAATGCAGGAAGGACAGCAGGCAAAAGAAAAAAATGCAAATGTGTAAATGAACAGATTTATTATTTTAATGGTCAGATATGTTCGTCTGGATGGGGCAGTGATACAGTATATACATAAATAGCTTTCAGAATATAATGGATGAATTGACTACACTTCATTATGCCCTTGGTAATGACATAGCATGTCTGACTACTTCAGCCTTCTTTCACCTGTGTCCCTGACTCCGATGGTGAGAAACAGACTTGAGAGCAAGTAAAATAAATATACAAACATAATTCAAAGTGGTTTAACACCCACAGCATAAAGTTAGCTGTCCTTCCTGCATTTGTCAGTTTAAACTGTGTTGTTTTTAACCTGGATTATGATTTAAGCTTCTTCTTATGTGTGTAATATTGTCATACCAGCCATGCACCGAGCTTTGATTGGTCAGTAGGCAGTGCTTTTTATGAGTTGATCTCTTATCTGGAACATAAGAGCAGGTTAGGTGTTCAGCATAAGTTACCATGGCGATCTACCCCGGTAAGAACCACTGTCGTAGGACTGAAAACCCAGGGTTAACCCTGAAGTTACCTTGTTAGCTCTGCGTCGTGGTACTGTACAGGCGTCTGGTATTATCATTCTCTCTCATAATGTTATTTGCTGCAGTGCTTGAGATTTTAATGAATGAAAAAAGCTTAAAACCTTTAAGTGATTTTTTTTGTTGTTGTATTACCTACAGTAGATGGTGGTTGACCTGCCCCCAGCTTGGAGAAACAGAGAGGAGCACCATCACCAGAGCAAAGCAATGTATTGTTGTGGGCGGATGGCAGAAAAATGTATTTTAGCCTCCTAAGAGAAATGTATTTGTTGAAGCGTATGCTATATTTTGACTATTTTCATTGCTTTATGTTGTCGTCAGACAGCCCTTTCCTCCTTTCCAGCTGAACCGCAAGTGAAAATTAACTTTGCTCTCTCCAAAGCCAGCAGGTACAGATGACAAAAACGGTACAGATATGTTTCACTTTCAATTCAGTTCGCCATCAGAAAATATTCTGAATATGGACTACATTTAAATGGACATCAATTTTTTGAGGTGAGCCTTTCTTTTAGGTGACTAAAATGCATTTTTCTGCCATCCCTGTCCACAGCAGTACATTGCTTTGTTCCAGTGTAGATCTGTTTCTCCAAACAGGGGGCGTGCCGGCCTTTATCGACTGTAAGTAATATGCTGACTATGGTTAAGTACCTCATACAACCCCACTTCAGAAATATCCTTTTAAATGTTTAGCAGGGTGGCAAAGAGGAAAAGGTATATTTTTATCTAAATAAAAAGTATTTATCCTCTGTACAAGAGCGATTAGGAATTCTCAAACTCAGTTCACTAGGCTCAGCTAAGCTTTTATTAGTCTGAGCTGCATTTGTCTCATCTAACATGTTAGAAAGAAACATGTTGCTTCCTCAAACAGATGATAGTCAGCTGAATCATCTCAATTTATTCAGACATACAGTATTTTAAGGTTTCTCTTTCAGCTGAGGCAGGATGAGAAAACATAAAGATCCCTCCAGCCCTATTGTCTGTCCTCATTCCACCCTGACGCTGAGTGATAGGTGGTCATTAACAGATTTTTCTGTGTGGGCAGGTGAAATTGACCCTTTTCCTCATCTGACAGTCAGTAGCGCTGTTTCGGAAATTAATTGCCATGTTAAATCATGCAAAATTATTCAATCAAAGATCACAAAAGGGCGTCATTTTTCCAAGCCGTGCAGAATAATGAGATCAAATGAAATGTATGTGACAGAACAGGGAATCTATAGACTGGAATGGAGGCCCAGCAGTAATGATTTTGCAGACTCCTGAGGCAGCAAAAGATTTTAATTTGTTATTTATCAAACTATTAATCTTAAAAGTTTCCTTTTTTTTTAAGAGATCAAGTCATCATTGCTGTTAGTTTAGTACGTAACAAGGTTGTTCTTTAATGTCCCTTCTTTTTCCTAAAGTATGCAGAGATAGTAACAACATAAAGGAAAACAAAGAAATTAGATATACATTGAATGTAACATAGTATGTAGTATATTTTTCAAAAATTAGCTTGAGCCTGGTAGAATTTAACAAGAGTACTTCTCAAAAGCTCCGCTCTCATTATGAGATGATGAAATCTGGAACATGTAGCTAGTGGAAAGTCATCTATCATGCAAGGCTAACATGATTTTAGCTCTGTGCTTGATGCCAGAACCACTGACAGATGAGCGAATCATTCAGTCAGGTGTCGGATCACAATTCTTTTGATGTCTGAGTGAAGGTGCAACCTGTCACTCACCTGTTGTAGACTAATGACATCTGTCCAGAAATGACTGTTGAGCCCTGCCAGACAAAGAGAAATGTGTGGAATAAAGTTATTGTTCTACTTCAAAAAGATTTAGATGTATAAATTCAGGGTAAGGATGTTGTTATGCATGCTGGATCCAAGCAAATTTAAAAACATGCATGAATGCTGTACACATTCAAGTCTAATTTGCTTCTTCCTCTCTGAAATCCCTTCATTTGTGCCAAGGTCACATGTCTGTTAGCCTCCAAATGCCAACACTGGATCAAGCGTACAATCCTCTCAAAAAGGCAATGTAAATGCAATCTGTACACCTCAGTTAATTATTACACATTACACGTCTTTGTCTGGAGCTAGCGCTCTGCAGCACTGCCTCGACATGTGCAGGGAGGGCAGCTGCTGCTCCTCTGTCTCTCTCTTTGCTGTTATCATTTTTACCAGACAATTAGGGGATAGACCGAGGTGCTTTGATGTCACTGTCAGCCTCGTGGTCCTCTGAGCTGCCGCTTGATCAGCTCTAATTCCAACCACAGCACTGCGTTTGAAGCAAGTCAAACAAGAATTGGATAAAGCAATTGTTTGTCCAATTAAGAGAAGAACCAGCTTCACACTGGACATGAACGCATACTGTTTTTTAAACATGCATGACAGATACTGTACTTAACACAATTTAGTAGAGAAACATAAAAATACACAAGTTTTTTAATGAAAACAGGTAAATGAACAAATACACATAAGGGAGGGAGAAGGGAAGGTGAGATTGTTTAAGGGAGGGATGACATAACCTGGCTGTGAGCCCAGCTTCCGGAGAGCTCACCGCCTTTTCCTGTTGCTATGGTTACTTGCAGCAAGTTGCCGAGCGAGGACGGTTCCGTCATCAGCAACGAATCAGAGAAGCTGAATTCCGGCAGGGGCTTGACGGTGCTGAAAGTCACAGCACAGCAGAAACTGACAAAGGAGGAGACGCGCAAGAGGGATGGTGAGAGTCACACACTGATGCAAATACAAATAATTTATTCTACAGCTCCTTCACAGACAAGGTCAGGTGTGTCACAAATGCCAAAAAAATCTTTTCCCATTCTCTACGGCGTGAAAGTCTCTGTTTTTAATGCACACAGGTACCCTCAGAGAAATGCACTGCAGTTTTTTTTTTTACAGCCAGAAAGGTAGCCTCTCAGCAATAAGCAGAGATGGACCAGATGAATATGCATGAGACACACACTCTGCTGACATGATACAGTATGTCACACTAGTGGATGCTGTGACACGCCGGCAGAAACTCATGCACACTCACTAATGCAAAAATGCAGAAAGACCACATGAAGTCACACATCTGAAAGCCATTCAGACGTTGAACTATTCACTTTTCTATTCTTGTTCACTGAGGCTAAGTGTTCTACATGTGGTGGGTGTGAGTTAAATTAATCATCTCATATACCCTGCTTGTGAATTGGATCGAGCTCGCAAGATTATGATTTTCTTAATGTGTGGATTTGAATAATTCATCAGCTGAGTTAAGGGAAACTAGAATTGAATCCAGTTTGATGTCGGATAAGGAATGAAAGTGCAAAGTCAGTTCCTTTCATCTATCACAGAGACGCATTGCCACAACCTTTTGAAACCAACGCTATCTTTGTGATCTATCGTCGCCATCCACCACTTCATTTTCTGACACAGAAGGCGGATGTTTGACATAACCCCACAGTGTCAGCCGCCACAGAGAGACAAGTTTGGGTGGGGTGGGGGGTGTAGGCAGACAGAGAGACAAAGCAGCAGCGTGACAGTGTGTTCTCTTTTTGACGGACAGTGTAATGATTAGAGGTATTTGTAGTCTCTTTGTGAGTGAACTCCCTCTCTGTTCTTCAGATCCATATGACACCTCCTCTGGCTCCCTGCAGCTCATCTCCATAAAGCCCATGGCAGCTCAGCCCCACTACACACACCCTGCATCCTCTGACCGCAGCCACGACTCAGCCATCGTCAATGGAGAGGTGATGCACACGCACACGTCCTTTAGAGAGATACACAGACATACATGAAGAAATTGAACACCAATATGCAAATGTTTTAAAGGCCCTGAAAATTTCGCTACCAGCTTCTTATTATGAGTGACGAAGATGAGGCCACTATTTCACATGATGAATTTATTTGTTTTTCTGCACCAAAGCAACATTTGAATCACAATGTAATGACAGTTGTGGAGTTGTTTGCTTACAGTATGTTTCCAGAACTATCAGTCAGATCTGATTAAACCATGAAGTCCTAATGAAGCAGATTGCCTGACATTTTGAGTGTTTAATAAATATTAAACAAAGACATTTCTGGGCTTTAATCAAACTAAATAAAAGAGATAGATTTTTTTTTTCCGTCCTTTTAAATAAGTTCCTTGGTTTGTGTCATTGTATGATTTACACATTACCACATTAGAATATGATCAGGTGTTTTAAAGTAGTGTTAAAAGCTCCAAAGAGGCATGTCTTGTGGTACTGTAATCAGAATTGCATGGTCCTGCTGTTTCTCTGTTTAAAATATGATATTCTGGATATCGTTATTGTGTTTAGAGCTGTCAAAGTTAACGTGATTAATAACATGTTAATGCACATTTGTTTTAACAGCACCAAATTTGTAAATGCATTGACATAACATGCAATTTGTAGATTATAGCTGGCTCAGTTTTGAAGCTAGAATGACGATACTGGCATCATATGAAACTAGAAAACCTAAGGAATCCATTGGTACTATACAGTACTACTACAATTTCAAAATAGCTTGTCAAGAAGGAGGCAAAATTACACTCCAACCTAACGCAAACATTTTGCTGGGAAAACTGTCATGGCCATTTTCAAAGGGGTCTCTTGACCTCTGACCTCTAGATATGTGAATGAAAATGGGTTCTATGGGTACCCACCAGTCTCCCCTTTACAGACACTTTATGATAATTACATGCAGTTTGGGGCAAGTCATAGTCAAGTCAACACACTGACACACTGACAGCTGTTGTTATGATTTGAGCATATTTTTTATGCTAATTGCAGTACCTGTGAGGGTTTCTGAACAATAGTTTTCATTGTTAACTGATAATAATAAATATATATATATATATATATATACATTTGCATTAAGCAGCATGTTTGCCCACTCCCATGTTGATAACAATATTAAATATTTGATAAATCTATCTTTAAGGTACATTTTAAACAGATGGGAAATGTGTGATTAATTTTGTGATTAATCACGATTAACTCTGAAAAATCATGCAATTAATCACAATTAAATATTTTAATTTGAGAAAATTGGAGCAACATTTCCCATCTACAGCTCTGCTACAGTCCTAATCTACATCTTGTTTTAGTGCCCAATTTCTATATTAGTCCTCGTCTCCTCTCACATAGCCTTGTGCCACTGATCATAATTTAAAATTTTAACTAACTGACAGCCCTAGATGTAAAAATCATACAACTGCCAATTTATTTGCATGAGTGTGTGTGTGTGAGCTGTTTTAGCGGCAGAGCACTGCAAATTACACTTCAATCAAACTCAACAGAAACAAAATAAAACTCACCAAAACTGTCTTAGTTAGTGTTTCCCACAATCACCAACTCTGAAATGAACCTTGATTTCACTGAGTTAGATGTGTGAATATGCTGACTCTACTTGCCTCTTCCCCCCCGCTGTCTCTCTCTCAGCGGCTAAGAGGCTCTTGTTTTTCGGCGGCAGACCATTAAATTAGCCAGATACAATGGCCCCAGACAGCCACACAATCATTATTAATTTCATTCCATCTGTGATTTGTAAGTGATATAACAAACATTAAACATGAAAGATATGCTCTGCTCTGACTGTCATTATTGCATAACAGTTTCGTTTTCAGAGCTTCTTATTCTCGTGATCTCTCTGAACTTTCATCCACACGAGCCTTTTAAGACAAAGCTGAATCACATTACATGCAGCAAAAAGGACCTTGTGTCTGTGTTTGTTCTGATCTCCTCATGTTTCTTTGCATCCTGCTCTCTTTCCTCTCTGCAGGTGAATTTGGCTCTGAAGCAGAAGTCAGACATCGAGCACTACAGGAACAAGCTGAGACTGAAGGCTAAGAGGAAGGGCTATTATGACTTCCCCTCCACGGACGGCAGCAGCAGCGGTCGAGCTGTGGTGCAGAGACAGCGGCACGGCCATGAGAGGGCAGCCGGTGAGCATGGCAGACCACTGGAGCCTGATGATGAGCGAGGTTCCACTTATGTCAAGTCTCACAGGAGGTGAGGGGAGAGTGGGAAAGCAAGTGGAACCTGGGTTTGGCTGAGTGTAAACACAAGAGTGTGACGATACAATTCAAGCAGTCACAAAGTGCTGCAGGTGACATGGCAGTTCATATTGGTGGATCGGGTTTCTAACCACCAGTTATCCATCCTGACTGACCCCTGCCTTGCGTAATTAGCTTACAGATAAGTAAAACTGTCTCCTCTAATGTTGTCATTATCCTGTCTTAGTCGGCAGTGAGAGACCCACCAGGCCTGTCTGATTAATTTGATGCAAGTCCTGAGCTTCCATATTGGAGATAAGAGGATTGGCAGGGTGTCGGACGTCCACTACGCTGGTTCTGTCCTGCTTCTGTTTGACAGATGCACAAAAAGATATACAGAGACTTTGGTTATTACAGACTCAGATGCCCACATGAGATTAACACGCAGCTGCCTTCAGAGGGAAAAGCAGCATTTAAATTTTGGCTTGTGTGTTGACTTTGGCTAAGGGTTGAATGGCTATTTATATATCCCCCCATGGTGAGAAAGATAAGGATTTTAGCAGCTATTTACTGTCGAAATTAATGTGTGGCTGATCACTTACACCAACAACATGCTTTGCCTAACTAAAGTGATCATTTCAAAGCAGGTTTGCTGATCTGCATCTTGTACTTTGTCATTGATTGTACTGTATGTTGTTTTGCTGTACTAGATGCTTTTGTTGCATTTGCTGTGCAACACCTCAAGGATATCTTCATGGCATTATTATTTAAACTGTTTATTCAGCTCTTTTACTTGATGCCTATATGAGATATCCAAACATACTCTATATATTTGGTCTGGATCGCAACTTTATGTACCTTTTTTGAAAGGGAATCAGTCAGATACTTTATACTAGTAAGAAAGCTGAATTGAAAGGATTTTCAATTAATAATAACCATACCCTAGGCCTGATTTGTACTAAATCCACCCTTTACTCTAACTGACAGGAACTCGCAGGTGGGGCAGACAGCCTATCGCAGCAGACAGAGTCTGAGCAGTCACAGTCCTGGAGGGACAGAGATGGACCTGCTTGTTATGAGGGAGAGACCCAGGAGAGGAATCCGCAACAGCGGCTACGACGTGAGTCGCATGTCATCAATGGCTGATGATGATGCAGCTAAACTTGTCAAAACACTTGTATATACACAGTCATGGAGACCCGAAACACACACATGCACAAACAGGACCCATATACATGCAGTAATGGAGAGATGTCAGAGTGAGGGGGCTGCTCCTGACAAGCGCCCCGAGCAGTTGGGGGTTTGGTGCCTTGCTCAGGGGCACCTCGGCAGTGCCCAAGAGGTAAACTGGCACCTCTCCAGCTACCAGTTCACACTCAGTTCTTGGTCCATGTCGGGACTTGAACCGGTGACCCTCCGGTTCCCAAGCCAACTCCCTACAGACTGAGCTACTGCCGCCCCCGCAAATTAGGTAATGTTAGGTAAACTTATTATCAGTAGGAGTGTAAGAAGATATCACTACACATGGGTATCACAATATTATGTTTTCAGATACTACATGGATTCTTCAAAAGACTGTATCAATTTTTAAATAACCTCGGCCACTGTTCTGCCTTTCAGAGGTTGTAGCGGACTCAGTTTTTAAAGTTGTCATACTAGCTTGTCGAGAAGGAGGCTAAATAACGCTCCAACGTTAGCTAAATTTTAGCGAGGGAAAACTAGCATGGCCATTTTCAAAGGAGTCCCTTGACCTTTGACCTCAAGATATGCAAATGAAAATGGTTTCTATGGGGACCAAGGAGTCTCCCCTTTACAGACATACCAGCTTTATGATAATCAAATGCAGTTTGGGGCAAAAACTATGCAGTCCTAATTATCAGGTATTAATACTACGTTAGTATTACTATTCAAATGCATACATGTTTATTTATATGCTTATATGCTTGTAACCATATTCCGATTGATAATTTAAAAACTATTGCTACTGTTTTAATCTAGTAAGATGGAATTTAAAAATAGAAAAAGATCATTATCAGTCAGAGCTAGTTAGTGCTAAATCTGTGCCTTATTGCCCCATTTAAGGCGCTGTGCAGCCACTGAGCTAGAAATCAGACATATTCTACTCAGGTGAGGTGGTTTCACAGCAAGTCGAAGGAAGGGAAGTGGTTCATTCATAATTAAGAGTTGAGATTTATAAGGTCCTGTCTTTTTGATAAGTGTTGTGTCTCAGGATGGCTGGTTTATGCCTCCACTCTTTTATTGTTCCATTAGTGCTCTGTGTGTGGCTCTTTCTGTCATGAAGTCAGAATACTAGTATGTGAACTCCTGAGAGTAATCGAGCAGACCGTTCCTAAAAAGCGTTTTCATTCTGAACTGTCCTTTTGTAAAAAATGAGCGGAGGTAGAAATATTTCACTGACCTGCCACTGACCTGCATTTTGACCAGTCACAGCAGGAAAAACACAGGTGTGCTGGCTCTGGTGTTGTGCTGACTCACTGGTATGGCTTACTGCGACACTTAGATGGTACATGGATAAGTTATTATATGAACCTGTGTAGGGCTGCCACTAATGACTAATTTTCTATTGACTAAGCTCTTGGCTATTTTACTGATTAATACAAACAGTTAATTTTCTTCCAAAAAATCGAATTGACTGTTTAATTTTAGTTAATTTTACTTTGACAAACTGTATGTCATTGTATAATGAAGCACAGGACAAAATGTAAACAATACATACATATTAAAGTGTAAAACTGTAGGCTGATATGTGATAGTGAAATGTGCTTCTGCACAGACAAAAAATATGGTCCTCATATTGTTACAGTATGGAGTGAGAAATGATGTAACATGACATCTTTAGGGTGAGCATGATTTGACAGGGGATATTGGTCTGTTGAGATGCGCTAGATGCTATTAATAACATTGATAACATTCAGCCACTAGATGTTGCAGTCTCCCTCCCCTGTTCCATCGCATTTACTTTACAACCAGTCATTGCCAGGCACTTACTGTCAATCTCAGCCATTTATCCATTTTTCCCACACTAACTGACCCAGAAATACCACGTGATACCAACATTATTTTACTATTAGCTCATATGCCTTGTTAGAAGTGGGACCCAAACGTCAGATATCGTCCAGAGATAAATGAAACATTAATTTTGGACCTGACAAAATTTTTGAAACAAGTAATTCACAGTCATAATAATTGTTTTCAGGAAAAGCCATACTTTTATTTGGCAGCTTTCTAAAAGCTCTGTGGATGTATTATTTCTCAAAGAATACTTGTCTACATAAAAATAGTATCAATAAGACCTTTAAATACTTTTACAGTACATTCACCCCTGTTTGCAATCAAAATCGCTCTACACTAGCAAGGCATCATAAGTCATCAGAACACACTGCCAGTGCCAGTGAGTTGGCCTCAACATAAGCTCAGACTTCTGGTCAGGTGAGCGGGTCGAGCACCGGGCGCTGCAGCCTGGAGGTAGACCGGGACGCAGCCTACACTAAAATGACACAGAGCCAGTTGAAAATCTTTAAAGTTTCCTTTCAAACATTTATTCAGTGTAGTTTCTAAGGTAACAGGCAGACAAGGTTTTATGAATGTATTTAGCAGCTTCAAGGACAAAGATTTTAAAAAACATGTGTCGATGCATTTTCAGCATCAATGTTATTGATTAAGCCAACTAATCGCGGCAGCCCTAGATCTCTGTTTCTCTGCTATTGCAAGTCAAATATCTGCTGTGAGAACTGCCTGTTTTGCATACCAAAAGAGTGACAAACCAAAAGATTATCCAGAAATATATTACTTTCTTCAGATGTCCTATTGTCGTGGCTCTTGGTCAGTTTGTATTTGCTGTGGTTAAATGTTGTGTAGCCAGCTCTGTTAGAAATACGACACAATAGCCAGTACAAGCAGCATACAAGCATCCTGGCCCTGTTGATTACAATGGGACTAGTGTGGCTGCAGGCCCCATCAATGCAGATGCAAGCCTCTGCCGCTCCTTGTTGCAGGGCGGGCTGATTTATGAGGTGCACTATGCTAGGTCTCCTGTGGCTACCTTCTATTCGCACAGGAAGTAGGGCAGCCTCAAGTTGTATTCATTTATCACTGAATATAAGGACTGAATAGATGGAAACAGAAGCTGGGAAATGGAGAAAGAGTACAGGGTATGAAAGAATGGAGACTTTCAAAAACATGAGAACAAGGATGGAAAAGATGGTGTAAGGTAACAGGTAAATAATTAATATGGAGTTGCAATAAATATACATAGGAGACAGGATGATGGTCGAGGTAAGATGCAAAATAGTATTAGCACCTCCAGCAACTGTTTAAGTGTTGCTGGATTCTTTATAAGTACAGAAAAGTGCAGGTTAGCTCTCTCTGAAACATACTGCCTGGTTTTGCTGGGTGCTGGCAGTAACAGAGCTGGATCAAACTCCTCCAGCTGACTTGTCTCCGAAACTCTGCGTAACATTAGACAGCCTCTTCTAGCTCAGTCAGCACCCTGTCAACAACCCACTGAGAGAACGACAGGAGACTATAGAACTTGTAACATTCCAGCTTTCTCAAGGTGCATCTGTTGATATCCCGCTAATTTAGTAAGGAGACGTCTTAATTTCTAATATTTGATCCAGGTGTAACTCAGAACATGTCTTCCCATGTAGCTGCTGCTACAGATTGATCCACACAAGCCGTCACCATAAAAACACCATGAAATTTAGGTGCTTTACTTAAAAGAACAGTGTGTAACATTTCAGGGGATCTATTATCAGAAATGATTATCATATGACTATGTTTTCATTAATGTATAATCGCATGAAACTAAGAATTGTTGTGTTTTCTTTAGCTTAGAATGAGCTCTCTATATCTACCATATTTTTTGCACTATAAGGCGCACTTAAAATCGCCCAACTGTTTAACTCAGACACTGATGATGAAGGATTTGATGGATTTGTGGAAGAGGAACGAACTGAAAAGTGAGTGTATTGTTTTCATGTGTTACAACTGAAAAATGTTGAAAGTTATTGAAGTTATTGAGTTATTAAATGAATTGAATAAAGTCTGACTTATCTGACCGTTTTGTTTCGCTTTATACGCCTTATAGTGCAAAAAATACGGCACATAGGAAGCGAGTCTGCCATGTTTCTACAGTAGCATAGACTGGACAAAACAGTGGCTCTAGAGAGAACCTTTTGCGTTTTTAGGTTACCGGAAGAACATCATAGGTCTCCAGCACCCTTATGAAACTATAGTAACATGATTTGCAGAGTGCAAAACCGTGGTACCACCAGCCGCTGCCTACTTTCCGATGCTCCTAAAGTAGTGTTATTAGGATTCGTTGTCAACTGCCAATTAACTGCAAAAAAACAGCATACCTTATCCTTTGTTTCCCCTCTGGCTCGGTGAGCAATTCCCACTCGGTCACACACAATGGCAGGCGGCCATCATGTCAGATACAGATAAATCAGATACTCACTTCAGTATTCACATGAGAAATTCCTGAAAGCATGGGGCCCTGGGACAGTGTAAATACTTTTATTTATTTATTCATTTGTTTATTAAATGCAGATTGACTACATCACACATGATTCACTCATTCACCATGTCCTAAAAAATAAATAAATCACTGCACTAAAATCTGCACTGCATTTCACTCACACAGACTCAGTCACTTTCTCACCTCATCCACTGTGGGTGTGACTCTCTGTGACATAAGCACAGCATAACTGTGGATACCTTCAAGCAGTGTAGGTAAGCAACATCTAGCGGGCAAGCCCATCATGTCTCAGTCTAAACTGTACATACAAAAATACAGAGGAGTGTGAATCAAACCCTGAATTAAAAAACCCAAAGTACCTCCTCTGCATTTGCGATAAATGTTGCTAAGTGCACCAAAATGTTTTTTCATCCAAAAGTTTATTTGACAAATTTTAGTTTTTTTGATTACCTGTTTCATATATTCAATATTTAGTTTATACATTATTTTTATTTAAATATATAAGTGCACTGCAGTGCAGACACAAAATGTAGACTGGAGAGACAGACCACAGGTGGTGTTCAACACAGCGGCCATAAAAAACCCATATCGGTCGACCTCTAAAAAAGACAACAGATGTGTCAATCGGTAAAGTGTTGATTCAAAGTCATTTTAAGTTTATTAAACTTAACACCATGCTACTGTTGAAAAAAAAAGTTGTGTTATTATGTCAAGAATGACCTCTGAGCGAGGCAAACGCTGTTACCACCATTTTCCACTTGGAAAGAGAGGAATGGGGAGCAGCTAAGTTGGTTACAATCTGCAACCACAATACTAAATGCCACCAAATCCTACAGACTGTAGCTTTAATATGTCCAAGTGTCATATCCTTTTATTCTTGTATGTCTAAAAGATTCCATGTTGTTTGTAAATGTGATTGCTTATCAATCAGATCCCTTGCGCACTGTGTTCGGAAACAATGTATACTGTTTCTATGTATTGTGTGTTGAGTCTCAGTTCATATTCTCTTCTTTTAGACTGAGCCTGAGTTGATTGAGGAGACGAATGTTGACCGTCTCATGGGGCCACGGGGGTACATGTATGGCCAGGGCTTGAAAGGTCACTCAGAGACTTCCACTCTGAGCTCACAGCCGTCCATTGATGAAGTGAGACAGCAGATGCACCTGCTGCTGGAAGAGGCATTCAGCCTGGCCTCAGGGGGGCAGTCTACATCTGGACGGCACTCCCATCACCACCACCCGCCTCCTGACCACTACAGCCCCGCGCCGCCTCCCCTGCCCTACGCAGATGTGGTGACCAGCGCCCCAGGTACAATGAGCTGTGGACGGGGAGGCCTGCAGTGGGTACCATCCTATGGTACAGAAATATATCAATGCAGCCTGCCCAAGCCGGTGAGTGGGATGAGATTATTTCCCCTTGTTCAAGAACTGTGGTAGAGTTGATGTAACCTTAAATGCCTTTCACTATCTATTTAAGGCCTTTCGCTTCACCCAGCTTCCTGAGATGGCCATGGGTTCTCCTCCCCCTTTACCGCCTCGCACTGGACCTCCTCCTGGGACCTCCTTAAGACGGTAAGGCTGAGTAGGTCTCTCTCTCACACACACACACACACACACACACACACACACACACACACACACACACATATGCAGGCAGACACAGACATATACCCACTGTCTGTCTGTATCATCCCAAAGCCCATCAGATATTCCACATTTATTCACATTCAAATTCATGTTCAGGGACTAGATATTCACCAGGTAATGTGCTGTGGTCAGGGTGATTTTAGGCCTTGTTTGAATTTGAATATTGAACTAGTGCATCGAGAGATGGCAAGAATGTTAATGAGGAACTCACTTTTCCACATGGAGTGTGTCTGCCATCTAGTGGTACTGACCAAGTATTTCAGTAACTCTACATTTATGTCCAATCTCTGTTCAACTTAGTTCCACATCTGACTTGGGGCCTAAGGGAAGGAGCTCAGCGACATCCGTTGCTGAAATGCAGAGTCAACATGACAACAACCCATATGGGCCAACGACTAGAGCAGCACTTCCATCTATCACTGCAGAGAAGCCTGTGTCCAACTACTCAGGTAACCATGAGAGGAGATAATAACAATAGTAATAATCAAGAAATGCAGCACAAAGGGCTTTACAATTAAGGAAAATAGACATAGAATGAACATGAAAACTGGTACAAAGTGCCATAATTTATGGAAAATAAGATTGAAAATAAAACACACTTGATAGAATAAAATAAATTATTGATCCCCAATGGGGGAAATTTATATGTCACAGCAGCATTGAGGGACTGGGGTAAAAATCAAAATAAAATTAAGAAATGTGCAGAAAAAATACAATATTAAAAATACAGTAATAAGTAATCAAGTACAAATAATAATAATAAATATTTACACTGTATACATTTACAACCAATAAACAGTAATAAACAAAAAAAATATTAATGATACATACACTGTATAACATAATATAGAAAAATAAACACACTGAATAATAATAAGTTAAAGTGATAAAGAAGTGTTAACACAGATTCATTTTAACATTACTAATTTGTTACACATATTAACGCAACTTGCAATTGAGGTTGTAGCAGGCTCAGTTTTAAAGCTAGAGTGAAAATGCTGGCATCATATGAAAAAACTTACAGAATCCATTGGTACCAACTATGTTAAATTAGCTAGCCGTGCACAAGGTTAAATAACGCTCCAAACTTAAACTAAATTTTGGTGAGGAAAAACTGTCATGGCCATTTTCAAAGGGGTCCCTTGAGCTCTGACCTCAAGATATGTGAATGTAAATGGGTTCTCTGGGTACCCACGAGTCTCCCCTTTACAGACATGTCCACTTCATGATAATCACATGCAGTTTGGGGCAAGTCATAGTCAAGTCAGCACACTGACAGCTGTCGTTGCCTGTTGAGCTGCAGTTTTTCATGTTATGATTTGAGCATATTGTTTATGTTAAATGCAGCACCTGTGAGGGTTTTTGGTTGTTTTTTTCATTGTTAACTGATTTAGTAATAATTTATACATTTGCATAAAGCAGCATATTTGTCCACTCACATGTTGATAAGAATATTAGACACTTTGCAAATCTTCCTTTAAGGTACATTTTGAAAAGATTGCGATTATTCGCGATTAACTATGGACAAGCATGCAATTAATTGTGATTAAATATTTCAATCAATTGACAACCCTAGTACCCTTATTTGCAGTCACATACAACAGTAAACACTGCAGCAACGTCAGAGGGTCTTCATTCTCTTCTGTTTTTGTATTTTCTTTTCTATATCAGTGGTGGAGATTTGAATTTTTAAGACGAAAACTCAGAAATTATTACGTCTCGAGTGCACTCCCTACCAATTGCTGTCTTGGTCTCTGTGGCTATAAATAAACACAACAGAACCTACTTCTCCCGACGGACACAGACTCACCACGTCTATACTTTGCATTTTAAAAGAAACATAATGTGCTTTGCCTCCATGCCAACATACATTTTTCAAGACTAGTGATACATCCCCTGAAATATATTCATCAGTGAATGCCACCCTCTCTTCTCTTCTCTGTAGGAAACCCAATTACAGCCGTCTACGCCATCCCAGCCACCAGGCCCGGCTACTCAGAATACTTTGTCTCCACACCCACCACGTCCTACCACAGTCCCTCCTGGATGTCCTATCCACCTGAACCTGAGGATGTGCCGCCACAGTGGGCAGACTCCGTAAGGAAGTCTATTTTGCTTGCTTAGGAAGCACTCAATCCTACTAGAAAATAAATAGATGACTGACTGAAAGATGATCAATATATAGAGGTAGAGTAATGTCACCAGATGTCTTGATTAAACTAGGATACTCACAATTTTCAAGCATTTGTCCCAGTGCACCAACAGCTCTTTGTCCTAATAATTAAACTTAAGAAAATAAACTATTCTGAGTAGAAATTTCTTATATATTACATATATATCCAGAGCATGAACAGATTTCAAAGTGTTCCAAACTGAAAAGAAGCTCTTTGTTTCTCTCTCTCTTGTTAGTGTAGTAACACGTAACGACTCAAGTTTTATTATTATTTTAGAGTGCTTTCACAAGCCAGCATTTAGTCCATTTTAATCAAACTCTGGTGCAGTTTGTTTGGGTGGTTGTAAATGCAGTAATCAACCTCTAGAGCGGACCAAAACGACCGAGATGGACACAGGTAAACAACAGGTTAACATGAGTTTGAGAGGACTGACCTGCGACTCTGCAGAAGTTCAATGTTTGCTTGACGTCTGGGCCAAAGAGAACGTACAGAATAGTACACAAAAATAGTGACGTTTATAAAGTAATTTGTGATAAACTGGAGAAGGGATTTATGCATATTGTCTATCACAGTCTGCGATCCTCTGCGTAGAGGTGGTAGCTCTCTAGACTAAAAGATAAATTAGCTCCTATGTGCACACTCCTCAGCAACTTAATTTTTTACTTGGTTCGATTTATTTTGTGTGCTGAGAAACCAGATCAAATAGAAAACAAACCACATATATCAATTTCACTTTAGACAAACAGACTATGACTTGTGAAAGCACCCTTAGACTCTTGCAGAGTTTACAGAAACGTTTTATATACTGTAGTAAAGAAGCCCCAGACAATATAATTTTCTACTTTTTAATTAAATAATTGAAAACAGACTAATAAAATTATGAAAGAAAATATTATTGTTACATACCCTGCCCTCACCTCCTGGTCCTCAGGATGTTCTTCCCATAACGTCAGTTCCCCCTATGGAGCCAGAAAGTGAGCTACTTCACTGCAACAGCTTCGGCTAAAACGAAATAAATACTCAGAAACACAAAATAGAAAGATCACTCGGTAAATATATCTGTCATCGTGTGTAGGTGAGATTGCCTCTGTATTAAAACAACCATCTGACATATTCTTGTGCTCATGTTCCTATCTACCCTTGAAAAGGACTGGACTTCATTAAACAATATAAATCTTCCTCCTCTGTTTTTCATTAAAATTACACAGGTTCCATTTGTCCTGTCAGATCTGTTATAACCCATGTGACCCTCCACCCTCCCTGCACAGGAGCCTCCTTGTTTGTATGGATTGTTCTCTTTTTTTCCCCTGTCTGTTTGCCTGTTTCAACCAGATGCCTTCATGCAGTGTCTTTTTGCAGAACCAGTGTCATTTAGAAACCATTTGCTGATCTGAATTTATGGCTGGCGTTGAGTGGACACAACAAAATACCGGGGTAGTTGAGCACATTTCCTAAATGAACTCCTCTTTATCTTTTTTATTACTATTTCTTGTGGTGTGAATCTGACACTTGAAAATTTTCAACATTCAAAAGTAGTCCATTTTGGAGTTCAAACACTGTTTGAACCAAAGTCCATTTCAGTATCATACACCCGCTCAGTAGATCTCCACACATTACTTTTCTTTTGTTTTTCATTTATTATGATTATGATTTTAAATCGTTCTAAAATAGTGGTGCAAGAGAAAATGTTCACTCAGCAAAATAAAAAAAAAAATTGTATCCTTCTAATTATCTAATGAATTATTTTCGTGGGTAGTAATAATATGAAGTTGTTGTATTACTGATATCATATGTACACTGTTTTCCCAGGTGCCCTTGCCTGGGTATGTAGAGGCTTTTCCTCACCCTCGCTACCCACAGGGGAGCCCCACCAGGCTGTCCCTGCAGTATAACCTCCAGGCACTGGAGCAGCCGCCCGCTGCCCATAGCACAGCATCCCAGCAATGCCTGCCCCAGGTGGTGAAGGACATGGACAGCATGCCCCTGAGCAGCCTCTCCACCTCTGCACTTGTGCAGGCTATCCGGCAGGAGGTGGCCAAGCTGGCGAAGAAGCAGAACGATGTGTTTGAGTTCTAGTTTGAACTCTGCCCTCTTGTGTGCAGGAGATGGTTAACGGCGCATTGGTCTTTAACAGCGTACACAAAGGCGGTGCTCCTTCAGACTGATTTTTGATGTTTGTACTATAAAATGGACTCTACCCACTGATTACCCACTGATTGATTTTTTTTTTTCATACACCATTGGTGTTTTGCAGCTCCTGAAAAGATTATATTTTATTTTTAGGAAAAAAATGCCATCCTCTATGGATGATGTCCCGAGTAACTACATGCATCTCCTCTTTGTAGATATGTCAATAGGATATGCTAAATATGGAAAATGTAATTTTTTTTCCAGGATTTAACATTTTTTGTGAGTTAGAATCAATCGAGAAGAGAGAAAAAGCAGCATTACTGTCTGTACTGAGAGGACAAAGTACTTCCTGTCAGACGGTAGAAGTATAAACCACAGTGTATATGAGCATGCACAGTATTAGGACATCATGTATCTTATCTCCTTTTTGAGACCATTATCTTCAATAAGACGGGCTACATCGGTATCAGTTCATTCAGGCCTCCATAGCACATAAAACTACCACTTTTCAAAAACTCAAAAAAAGTTTATTTTCATATCACATACCAACACGGTAATGGTAACAACAAACACTGACCTGTTCTGGTTGTCTAATGATTTTTAGAGATTTAAAGGACCAGTGTGTAACATTTAAGGATATCTACTGTCAGAAATCGAATATGATATTAATAAGTATGTTTTCTTTAGTGTATAATCACCCTAAAATAAAAGTTGTCATGTTTTTGTTAGCTTAGAATGAGCCATTATATCTACATAGGGAGCGGGTCCTCTTCACAGAGCTGGCTGCCATGTTTCTACAGTAGCCCAGAATGGACAAACCAAACACTGTTTTAACTTTTCCTGCTTGGAGTCGATAATATTACTCGCTCCAGAGTTAACCTCCGTCACTCCACTCAGCCACCAGTTTGGTCTTGGTCTTGAGGAGCTGCAGGATTTATTTCTGCACAAACTGCAACTTCCACTGCTAAACTAACTCTTCTTCATTAGCTCACTTGTTCGCTCGCACACATTCGCCACCGCGCTCTCTCTTCCTTCACCACTCACTTCCCACATACACACAGAGTCTACACACTGACTCTGCTATACTGCAGATGACCTACACCACTCTTACAAGTGGGTCTAGAGAGGGTCATTCACATTTTTGTTTTTAGATTTTTAAGTTCTTCTCACCAGATATCACTAAATCCTACACACTGCTCCTTTAAAGTAGTTCTTGTTAATTAACAAATGAACTAAATACAGCATATACTGTATGTATCTGCATTTTTAAGTTGAACCCTAATAGAAAATGAAATCTAAAGTTGCATCTAAGATGATGAAACATACATTGATGGAAGTGTTTGCGTTTATGTATCTAAAATAGAGGAAAGCATTTATCTCAATTTGTTTAAGTGTGCACAAGGTACACTAACCTCATTATTGAGTGAATACTTAAAAACATGATTTTTGACATAACTTTGTTTCTTTTTTCTTGAAGAAAACAAAACATTTTGGTTTTCAAAAACCCAAATGAAAAAGTTAATTCATATTTGCACAGAGTAGCGGTTGTATAACTAACCCAGTGGTTTTCAGACGCACAGATGATTTAATGCACATACAACCCCAAAACCTTTGTCACAAAATAATCCTCTTTGCTGCTGCGAGTGTTGCCACAGTTTCTTATAGTTAAGTAAAACTATAAACAAGGTGAGAATTGTTTGTTTACTGGCCCCAAGAAATCTTAATGATCTTAATGGGTGCATTTCATGAATAAGTTCATGTAAACTATTGACCTAATGAGAGGTCCTACATCAGTACTCCTGTTCTAAGAAGTTTTAAGTGCACAAACCATTGTGTAACGTTGTGAATGTCTGCCTGAGTGTCGACTCGTCAGGATTGAGTGTACAGTACAGCACTTCAGTCGTTTTCCCAAATAGCACTGTGTTCTGTGTGAACATACAGAGTAAGTGTGAAGCAGCAGTTCGCCCGAAATCATCCAGTTTATATGCTGAGGTAGACATTTGCCTTAAAGGGATAGTTTAGGTGTTTTGAAGTGGGGTTATATAAGGTGCTTATCCATAGTCAGTGTATTACTTACAGTAGCAGTCAGCACACCCCCAGTTTGGTGAAGCAGACGGTAGCTACCATAAGCATCCAAAGCAATGTACTGCTGCAGATGGGACCAACAGCAAAAAGTATTTTTTAAAAGAAAGGCCTGCAAAAATCAGTATCAGTTCAACTGTACACTGTGTTTCTGTTGTAAACATTACGGAAAGACAGCCTTGTCTGATGGGGGACTGAAACCATTGTATCCATCTATGGTCTCACCAAAGCCGCCAGACTGCATTGAAAAAACTTATAATTTTACCTCACAGAACACTGTAGCTGCTTGTCTACCACTGCCTCAATTGGTGACTTTGTGTTATTGTGTGACTTTGGTGAATCCCAACTAACCAGACTTCTGTCTGTTTGTCCAAGCAGGAGGCATGCTGACTGCCACCTACTGTAGGTAATACATCGACAACAGATAAGTACCTCATACAACCCCACTTCAAAACACCTAACTATCCCTTTAAAAAGCAAAGTTCATTATTGAGGATTTGTTTAAAAATTGCTTCTTCAACATTAGTCATCAATCTCAGTTATGTCTTAAAACAACAAAGGAACATAACAAGTTTCCACCTACCATTTCACATAAAAACATAAATATCACCATAAAAGAAAGAGAGAAAATTAAATTAAACAAAAGACAGCAAATATGAAAAAAGACCATTAAGGATTAGGACCCAGACATCAGAACAAATTGAACAAATATGTGCTTATAGTGCATGTTAACCAAAAGACTAAGCCTTTGGATGGAATAAAGGAGATTTGCCAGTATTAGTCCAGCAGCGACAAGAGGGAAGGAGGTCAAATCTATAGGAGATCCGAACATTCAATGATCCAGTTAACCTCTTTGACTTCAGTTAATATCTTGAAGATGCACTTATTTTATTTGAACCACTTATCTGGCCATCTCAATTAGCTTGTTCACCTTTTTTTTTTTAAATCAGACTAAAGCCACTACCATACCAGGGCTCAAAACACAGCTATAAACTATTCAGTAAAACTCCAGTGAAACAAAAATCATTAAATCATTGCACACATGAAAGACTTTCTCAGAAAAAGACTCATACTCATATTTCACTGTGGCATAATAGCCTTCAATAGGTTATGATGAATTCTTAATGTGGAGTTGCTGGCTTGGTAATGGGAAGTGGGACTGACTGCAGATGAGTGATTTGCTGCAATGTGTTTGCAGAAACATTCAGATGCTATAGATTGCCTACTTTTACTATATTATTGCAAATCACATGGAATGCTATACTGATTACTATAATCAATGCTGTCATATGATAGATGGCGGTTCTGATATAAGAAAGACAACTATGAGCGAAAATGCCTTTAAATCATTATTTTCTTTGGTAGAGCAGTATTGCTCCTACAACAGTCCTGGATGAATTTAGCCTTTTTGCATTATGACTTTTGAACAAACCCTCCTTCTCTTCCAAGAAATGTTCTTTTATACTCATGCCTGTCGGTGTCTAAGTAAGGAAATACTGTATGTCTTAAACTCAACAAGAACTTTGTTGTTGCTTGTTTCCCCAATCTTCCTTTTACCCATTATTCAGAGGAGCACTTAATGTCTTAAGAACTGTACTAAATACAGTGAAACCATTTTTTTTGTGTATACCAGAAGTGAACACCTTTCCACACTCTCATGCTGGATAACTGAGAAAATATAGCGATATTAAATAAAAGGGTTTTAGTTGGTTTATGAGGTTAGAAAAATGCTGAGTATTTATTCTATTAAATGAAACATAAAGTGAGCTAAACCTATTAAAAATCAGTGTCTTTTTGTCTTCCTGACTGATTTGTCATTTCCTTTTTTTTTTCATCTGCTTGATCTTGTTATATTTGATGTTCCAGAGATTGATTTGATAGAGAAACAGATGGAGAATGAAAGAAATATTAGGCTACATGATTAAACTTAAATAAAAGATTTTATTAGAAGAATTAGTCATCGACCTGTGTCTTTAATACATCTTTTACTTTTTGCATGATGTTTTTACTGGTACTTTTACTGGTTGCGCTGATGCTCCACTTCTATAGTCTTACCTGGTATTTAAGTGTGCTCCTTCATTATAATTTTAGACCTAATTAGTAGGCAGGACTCAGGAGGCAGATTAATGATTGAAGGTGAAGGCATTCAGAGGTTGGTAGTTGTGTACTGTTAAATGTCTGCTGTCGGCCATAATGCTTTAAACCTATTGATCCTTGAGCTTCTGGCTCGGGCCTTTTCTCAAAAAATGCTGTGCCCAAAAATAGTGTATGTCTGCAGCTACAAAGTCTATTTAGATAACCTTGTTATAGTAATAAAGGCAACACTTGTGAGATTTGTGCTGAGATGTAAAGTTGTAAAGAAGAGAAGTGTGAGAGTAAATGAAGATGGAGCACAGAATAATGAAAGATTTAATTTTTGCTTTACAAAGTTTTACACTTTCAGAGTGAATAACACTTTGGAATGATGCAGCTGAAAAGTTTAGTCTCAAAGTGGCCATTTGGGTACAGTCTGTGCCATGTGAAATTTTCTCAGGTAACTGCAAATTTTTTTTCTGTCACTGTGTTCAATTATCCTGTCATCATTAGTACCATTCATTGTAGTGTCTGTGGCAGTATTGGGAGTGGTAGTATTTGCAGAAGTTCTTGCTACAAGATGCATTATGTCTAATTATATAACATCACTATATATGGTTTGTTTTGCAATTGCAAGAGAAAAACTGGTATTTGTGGAACAATTATTAAAACCACTGACTTATGTAGCCTATTTATGCTTAACCAAAAGCACACTCTACTTTATACAAAGTTTTAAATCCTAAAACACACAGTTATCTACAAACCTACAAGTCTATGTGTGTTGTTTGCTACACACTGTCATTAAAATACCACACTGTTATTAATTATTTTTAGGCCTCATTAATTATTATTATTTATCCTGCACCCAGAATGCACCTGTGAAAACCTATAATGTTACTGTAATTTACAATTACAGGAACACTTAGTTACTGTAAAAGTAAAATATGGTTATGGTAGTATAAATTTGAATTATGGTAACTTCTTCGCTGAAGAGGACTGGCGTGATCTATACTGATGACAAAATCATGATGGTGGATCACATGAGACAGCCATTCAGGGTGAAACTTGACTTCAGCTTGTACAGACATAGTCAGACTGGGCATGGATGCCCAGCAAGTTTACAACTTTTACGCATTTTAGGACACCCGAAATTCTGTTGGGACTCTCATTTTCTGAGGCCACAGATATCTGGTTGCTGGGCTGCGTGATGAGGGTCATGTTGAATGACTTAAAAACTCTTCCCCTGGAGAAATAGCTATAACACACTAAGTTTTAAATTCTAAAACACTAGTTTTGCAAAGTGTGCAAAATCATCGACCTCCTGGGTCTGCCATCCAGCCATCTCATCAAGGCTGGTCTGTGATCCAAGAGGTTTTTCGACAAAACACTTTCTGATCAGTGGATTCTGCAGGAGTACCAGCGAGCAGAAGACCACCCCTTAGATAACCTACACATTCTGTTCTCTGGACACATTGAAGACAATTTGTCTAGAGGAACACAGCAAGACAGAAGCCGAAGAGAGGGGGGCGTGCATGGATCTGTTCAAGGAGATGCTCAGGTGGGATGAGGGGTAGAGTTATATCCCGATGCAATTTTCTCCCACCCAAGTATAACCAAGCGCTACCTTGACAGCAGCTCCCACCTCAGGTCCTGTGTCTCACTGCCATCCAGTGTCGTAATGGCTCAGCCCGGTACCCCCATGAGCAGAATACACCTGGAAAAGACATCTGATCTGAAGAGAAAAACAAGTTACGCACTGCCATCCAGGGTCATTGTGGTTCAGTCTGCAGCGTCTATGAACATCATTGACCTGGAAGAGATGTCTGATCTGGACAGTGAAACAAGTTCCCAACCTACTTCACCTCCTCCCACTCCTCTGGACGCCACCAGGATGCACCCAGACCACAAAGACTTCTCTCCCATCACTTCTGACAAGAAGAATTAGAAGAAGAACTGCTTCAAGCGTTTCCTGTCCTGGATGAAGAGGACCGTTTGCCCTTGCTGCTATGTGACGACGTGCACGACTGACAGGTTTAGTAGCAAAAGACCTACGAAGTTCCTCTCAAGTGTTCTGCTACAGAAGCATTTGTAGTTGTCCTTATAGGCAGCTTGATGGCATTGTTGGTGTTTGTGTGGATTTTCTCCGGGTGATCCGGTTTCCTCCCACTGGCCAATCACATGCATGTCAGACTGAGAATAAAGGGTGGTGCAGTGGTTGGCGCTGTCACATCACAGCAAGAGGATCACAGGTTCAAATCCAGCTTGGGACTGTTCTGTGTGGAGTTTGCATGTTCTCCGTGTTAGCCTGGGTTTTCTTCGGGTTCTCCGGCTTCTTCCCACAGAGCAATTTAGGTGTGTGCCCTGCAATGGACTGGCGACCTGTCCAGGGTGTACCCCTGGATCAGCTCCAGCCCTCCTGCAACCCCTAATGGGATAAGCGGTTGAAGATGAATGGATGGATATCGTGCATGGGTTTTCTGCGGGTGCTTTCTCCCCTGACTTTATGACTTTTCAGTTAAATCATAAATTTAACCTTTGTGTTGCTTGTCTAGCTTGTTATATGTCTCAGTATATAACAGAGTTTCCTTGGTGATTCCACTTGCCAGCTTAATAACCAGTCAGCTTTGTATATATTTTGTGGATTCCTATCGGTTGACGGACCTCTCCTCAGCATATACATTATTTATACTGTCCCAGTATGAGAGGATTGTGCCTACACTGTTAGACAATTCAAAAGATTTTTACAGAAATTACTGTAATTCAAATTTACAACTGAGACATACAGTAGGCCCAGTTTTAAACTGGTCCCAGTATCTAAACTCTGTCTGTAGTCACTCACACCTAAATGGGGTGCTTCTTTAAGGTGTAAGGTATAAATACAGCAGCAAGCTTTGGAGTGGACTTCCCTCATCAAACAAATAAATCTGATTATATTATATTTTCCCTCGTCAAACACATAAATCTGATTCTATTATTGTGTCTCTTGAACACAATATCAGAATCAAAGTTAATAAAAAATATAATAAGAATATATCTGTATTTATAATTATTAGGAGCTGAATTACTGAAGGACTCAGTAGTTTTCCACAGCCTGAGCCTGATATTTTTCCCACTGAAATCAGAACAGCGTGACAGTTATTTTTGATAAACATGTACCAAAAAGCTCCTCATTAATCTATTTTGCTATGTTTTTTTATTATGTTATGTCTTTTGCAGTAGACAACACTCACACATCATTATGTTTCACACGTGTTCTGCACGACTTTATCGTAAACACGGAAATCCCAGTTTTCAAACCGGAAGCAATACGGCGGGTCGTTTGGAAACTTTCTTTTCTTATTTCACAAAAATAGTCCTCCGAAATGTGTTTCTGGAAACATTTCCAGAAAAAAAACATGTAGTTGTTGGTTTAAACATTTCTAGGGAGTTTCCAGAGGCGGCGAGTCGCGTCTGAGTCTGACGCCGTTATTTGCATGACGTAGCCTAGAACTTCACGCAAATAAGGAGCGGGCGACGTGACGTGACGTGACGCCCTGTCTGCCGAATCGCGCCGTCACGCTACCAGAATGCATTGCACGGCCACTTACATAGAAAATGAATGGAAAGCGAGTAAATGACGGAGCCTGTGGACACGTGCCTTCATGGATCTATGAAGAGAGCTAGCATCATTACTCGCAAAACTTCCTGGATTACTCGACACACGCTGCGAAGCCTCCGCACACCGCCTAACATCACGACTTTTGCTCGACTTTTTCGTGTCACGTTCAAAATATAACTCTAACACATTCACACACCCGGTACTGTAACACCTCTCGTCTTGTGGACTGGATTACAAGGAGGACGGCGTGGGCATCGTGGACGACTCTGATCTTGAATGTTCATTTTACAAGACCGCAGGCGCTCTCAGTTGTCAAGTCAAGCAACACCAGTTTTGTTTTGACAAGCGACTTAGCTGCTGCATAACATGTCAGCATATAGCATGCATAATATCTGTATGCACTTTGTGAGTCCTGCGTAGAGCAACTCAGGCCTCCAAATACAACCTGTGACGAGTTCAGAAGCTGTCAACAGGAGCCGCTATGGTAAGCTAACAGCTAGACATGACATGAGTGATAACCCAAGATACCATCCTGATGTGATAATGCCACAGCTGCTGACAGATCACACTGGGAAAAAACATGTTTTGTGTCATTTCAGCTTGAGAAGATATACCTGTTTACAATAAACAGCCTCAGTGAACCATATGAATGTCAAGCCAAATATTAATATTGTATTTTGCATGGTTATTGTTACACAGTTGAAATCGACGTGAGAAGCATGTTTCTATGTATGTATGGTTTATTTCCCCCTCACTGACAAACCTTTGTCTATATTTATCCAGGACCTGCACCGGTATATACCATTCCAAATGAGGAAATCAGGTTGTGAAGAGCCCTGTACGGACCAGGATGAGGACCAACCAGCCACATGTCAACTAAGTTCCTGCTGCTAACCCACAAGCTTGCTGTTGCTGTGACCTCCACAGGGCCATCTTTTGTAAAGTAAGTAATAGGTGTAGGTTATTGGTGGAACTGGGCTCTCACAGTCACGTACGGACGTGCATCAATGTTTTGCATGGAGGCTCCGCACACAAAGTCAAGGTGGAGGGGCAGAAAAAAAGTTCTCCTGCGAATATATAATGCAGCACTATCAGCTCTTTGTCCACAATCCAAGACAGGCAGACCATGAGGAAAAGAAATCATTCTGTGTTACTTTAACCTGCTTACTAGTTTGGTGTTTTCTCTTCCAAATAATCCAGCCGCATAATTATTATTATGTCATGAAATGAAATCACACAATTAAGGATAGTCCTTACCCCGGGAATATGCACTGACATTAATGGTTTGTAAGAGTGGCATTTAACAATGTACGAAACACACGACAGAAGTAATCCTGGCCAGTCCTATTTCAAGCTACAGAACAGAGCATCACCCATTGTAAATAAATAGACAATTTTCCAGTTTCAGAGTGACAAAAAACTGATTTTATTAAAAACGGCTTATTCAAAAGTAGCCGACTATGCAGAATTGAAGAAGATATTGGCAGATTAATCAGCTATCAGCTGTTTTCTGTTCCAAACAATCAATATTTCAGCCTTTAAAAAGCTCAGTGGTTCATGGGTATTTTTCTATCATTTTTAATTTTTCTGCACTTTCGTGAGAACCATATTTCTAAAGGGTTTGTGCAAAATGCAGTGGAACTAATGTGAATATCAAATTTGAGATATATCAAGGGTCTCGCCTCCAAACCTAATATACATTGTAAATTATTTTTTTTCTAAACTTGAAGCTAACCAGCCAGCCTATAGCAGAAATGTTTGTTCACAAGATCAAATAAGAAAAATAGCTTAAATTGTGCATGTAATACAGTGGTGAGTTTATGTGTGATTTATGCGTGTTGCTAACACCAGATTATCCATCTTTGTTTGTGTTCAAATAGTGCAGTAAATCTGTAGTTCAGCATTTTCCCACCAGGGCTCAGCCTAAAGCCATGCAAAAAATGTTCTCCCAGCAAGAGGAGGGTCTTCTTTCTAATCTTTAGAGAGAGAGAGAGAGAGAGAGAGAGAGAGAGAGAGAGAGAGAGAGAGAGAGAGAGAGAGAGAGAGAGAGAGAGAGGTGTGTATTCGCTGGGAGGACTGCATGAAATGTTACATGGGGTGGACAAAATAACAGGAACAATAGTCTGTATGATGATGGTTTACTGTCACAGCATTGCTGATTCAGCTGTGTGTATTTGTGGGACTTACGTTTTTCATGGTGCTGTTGCTGTATCAAAATGCATCATATTGAATGCTGTTCTAGGAAAGGTATGCAAAAATATTGCAACCTCCTGTTCACCAGGTGTAGACCATAAAGATCATCTAGTCAGGGGTTAAGCCTGAGCAATTATGAGGCTGTATGTACTGACAATGCTATACATCAGAGGTAGTGTTTCTTGCTTATGGTGGCTATAAAGTACTATACATACTATAAACTTCTTTTGCTTACTTTGATGCTGCAGTGGGTAGAGATGGAGTAAATATGATAAAAAAAAAAGTTATTTTTATAAAGCAATCACTAATCTTGACAGTAGTGCATGAGACGGGTAAAAGAAAATCCTAATGGCATCTTTATGATTTCACAGACTCACTCGCGAACTCCGACCAAACGGTCAAACTAGGCAGCGCTGATCAAATATGAATCAATATTCTGTTACTATAATGCTTAGTTCTCTCCTCAAATTTTTTTCAGAAACATCTTGTAGTGTACTGTTTAGCTGTAAAATGAGAAAGTTTGTGACTCATCAGCCATGTTGAGATCTCTTGAGGAAACACCAGGCACCACCCACCAGCTGGAGCACAGCCAACAAGGCCTATTGAAGATGGCTGGGACTTGGGTGGACACAGGTCTCCACTGTGGGACTAATAAAGGAATATCTTATCTTATCTTATCTTATCTTACAACACATGTGCAGTGGAACTGGAGCTACGGTCATGCTTGGCTCAATTTCACGGAGTGTAGACCGGATTTTACTGTGCATGTGTTGTACCCCAAAGATATGATGCGTTAATGATGACCCATGATGACCCTTGACAACCAATAGGAACGCTCAGTAGGATCTCTGAAATGACCTGTGATTGGTCAAAGTCTTCCGTCACAGGCTAGATTATCTAAGGCCTGAAAATAGAGACATGAGATGCAGGAGTGTAGTTTTCTCTCAGAACACGAATTAAAATATGCTGGAAGGTTATTATGGCCGCCTTGTTTCTACAGTAGCCCAGAATAGACAAACCTCTGTGTTAACTTTTCCTTTTAGGAGTTAACTCCTCGAGACCAACTTCACCACTACATGTAAATGTCGCCAGATGGTACACACTGTACCTTTAACACATCAAGAGTTTATCAGTGTCTATCGTCAAGGGAAATAATACATTAGTGTTACAGCATTTCTTTCAAGATATCCGTTTATCTTTATCATAAGTTTTTACTCCATTTATATTTTTCACCTGATAAGTCCCCATTTTAATTCATGAATTTGTGCAATGCTTGTAAAACAACTCATACTTGTTTTTGATAATGTGTTCTCTCTCAGGTAGAGTGTAGATAGTTGGAGCCTAATTTGGCAGCTGTAATTAGATGTGATCTAACGCTGAAGGTCAATTATCTCTAATAAAGGCTACTTAAAGTAATTATAGTACGGCTTCTTGAGCAGCACAAAGATTTGTTAATCACCACAATGGTTAGTGCAAGGACAAGTCAAGGAAAACACACTGACTGTACAGACGCTCTTTGACACTAAAAGTGATGTTTCCATACTCTGGTATTCAGGAGAAAACTTGCACTTTCACATCACTCTCAAACTGGATTCAGACTGAGGTGTTGCTTGGAAGTCGGGGAATTAGACAAGATTTATGAAGTGAAGCGTAAACCGCAGACTCCGCGCGTGGTCAGAAGGTCCCGATGAGACAAATGATGAATTACTTCACCCTTAAATGACTACGATAAGAAAACATTTCCCCTAATATCCATATCATTTGATCTGGATGAAAATGACACGTTGTTTTCCTCTGACTGAACTCTTCCCCAGTGGTGCCGTTTTAATATGTGAACTCAGTGGGTGGTGGATTGAAAGTCAGACTAAACCAGACTGACTGAGTCTCATTAACTGAGGCGCCTCTGAACCACACTGTGGAATAGAACATTAAGATGATCTTATCCCCTGTCGTGCCTCCGTAACAGATGCTCTAGTTCAAATGAATCATGCATGTACAGTAAATAAAGCTTTGCAACTTTTTCTGTCGGCCCAGTTGAGCTGTAAATAGACAAACCTTTGGGGTTTTCATAACAGTGGGTTTGTGTGGTTCAGCCTGCTGTTTCATGTAATTCTATTGATTATTTCTCTGCCTACTCTGGTCGGTGCATCGCAGCAGATTCTAGTCCACATGAGATGTCCACCTCCACAAAAAATGATCAGACCACTGCTATGACCTGGTTACTGTTGCTGTAAAATTGTGTGTAGCCTCTCAGTTCTACCATTACTGTACAGTAGTAAAATAAGTGCATGCCCCGTTCAGTCTTTCCTCTCATGTGCTGCTCTCACATTTGTTGTACTGGCTGTTTGAAGACACTAGGGGCTGTCCAAGACACTTAACCATGCAGATGTCACATCACCCCAGTACCACCATACTGCTGAGGAAATGCAGTCAGCTGGAGACTTTTTCCCCAGCAGTATATGCAGTATATCTTACACAAAGCTAGATAAAAAAATTATCTGATTAAGCTGTTGAGCATAGAAGGCTTGGATTTTTACCCAATAGGCAGTTAATGTTCATGCATAAAGCCTACCTAACTCAAGACCATCATTTTTTTGATTGGTCCATAAATTGATTTATCTTCAGTATGAATTAGGGCTGTCAATCAATTCAAATATTTAATTGTGGTTAATGGCATGATTGTCCTTGATTAATTGCAAATTAATCACACATTTTTAATCTGTTCAGAATGTACCTTAAAGGGAAATTTGCCAAGTATTTAAGACTTTCATCAGCATGGAAGTGGGCAAATGTGCTGCTTTATGCAAATGTATGTACATGTATTATTGGAAATCAATTAACAATGTAAGACAATGACAAATATTGTCCAGTAACCCTCATGGGTAGTGTATTTAGCATAAAAAATATGCTCAAATCATATCATGGCAAACTGCAGCCCAACAGGCAACAACAGCTGTCGGTGTGTCAGTGTGCTGACTTGACTATGACTTGCTCCAAACTGCATGTGATTATCATAAAGGCGACATGTCTGTAAAAGGGAAACTCGTGGGTACCCACAGAACCCATTTTCATTCACAAGTCATGAGGTCAGAGGTCAAGGGACCCCTTTGAAAATGGCCATACCAGTTTTTTTTTGGCAAAATTTAGAAAGTGTGGAGCATTATTTAGCCTCCTTCACAACAAGCAAATAAGACATGGTTGGTACCAATTGATTTCTTTGGGTATCTTGTCTCTAACTTCATGAGCCTGTTACAGCTGCTGAAAGCTCATTTGTGTTACTAAGTTAAAGAAATTAGTGGCGTTTAAAGCAAATTTGCATGAACACATTATTTGACAGCCCTACTTGTTTTATATCGCCACACCAATTTTCACCAACCTGTTTGATTTGCTCGACTGTCTATGAAAACAGGTTCTGTAGCATGTAATTCAAAGCCATTCAGTAACTAATGGGTGCTCTCCTAGTGAAGAGATTTACTCACTGCGTGCTGGCTGCATTGTTGTTAGAGGACAGGACAACATTTAACATCATATTTCTCTCAGCAGATCACTTTTTACTGAGGCTGAAGTAGTAAGGTTTGTCATTTTTGCAGAATAATACAGATTGATTATTATTGTTCTAAGCTGCTCAGGATAGTTTTCACCATTTTTTTAACATCTGGTAGAGAATAATTCATGAACTAATTGTATTGGGTTAGCGTCAGAAATCTCCAAAGCCAAAACTATCTGCACGACTAGATGAGGCTAGCTATAAAAGATAAAGTATACTTTTGTAATTTTTTTGAGTGGATGAGTGGTTCATGCTGTCTCCTCAGAGCAAGAAGGGTCTAGGTTTGCATGGTTTGTGTGTCTGTGTGGCATCTTCCCTCAGTCTGAAGGCATGCAGCTTAGCTTAGCTTAATTGGTGACTCTAGCCCTTAGTTGTGAATGTGAGGGTGAATGTTATGTATCAGCCCTGTGGCTGCCTGGCAACCTGTCCAGGGTGTAGCCTGCCTCTTGCCCCAAGTCAGCTGGGATCAGCTCTAAAGCATAGGAGGGTGTAGCTAATGGATGGATCATGTTTAAAGCCTGATTCATTTATGATCCTGATTCTGTTTCACTCAGGTGTGCCAGCTATTGCACTCCGTGAGAATACTGGCACATTTTTTAATGCACACTTAAGCAAGAGCAAATGCAGGAGCCAGATGTTTAATAGAATACATTTGTTGTTGGTGCAGTGCAATTTTTACATCGTGGCTGGATAGGGAGTAAAGACTGTTCCCTTGAGTGGTTAAGGAAGCCTGGCATGTTTACTGCGTGCCTTTGGCATCTTAAAGGAATGATCTCAACAAGGAGTTGCATTAAGCTGTGCAAGACAGCTGATTTAACTCCTACCGGGAGGCGAGGTTAAGACGGAGACAAAAACAAATGTATACATCTCAGTATAAAAGAAACAGCCGTACAAATTGTCTCAATTGATTGATTAGTTGTTTGGTCTATAAAAGAGTGTAAAATGTCGCAGTGTTTCCCAAAGCCCAAGATGACGTCCTCAAATGTCTTGTTTTGTCCACAACTCAACAAGTTATTCAGTTGACTGTCGTAGAGGAGTAAAGAAACAAGAACACACTTAGATTTAAGAGGCTGGAATCAGAGGATTTTGACTTTTTCTTAAAAAAATACTTAAAGCAATTATCAAAATAGTTCATGATTAAATTAGTTTAAGTGACAGCTAATCTATAAATAGCTGCAGCTCTACACATGTACAAGAGCTCTGTGTTGCTGCCTCTTTGCACAAGACAAAAACAATGAACTAAGCCAGTGCTGTCAGTCTGCTCTTGTTCTTTCAAAGAGCTGAGGATGCGAAGCCATCAAACTTAGGATTCTTCCTGAAACTCTGTAAAACCAGTTATGCCCGTTCTTCCATGCTGTCTGTGGGATGAGTGCCTAAAGTGTTTGATTTGGCTCAGTAGTTGGTGGGACAGCTGTAATGTAGGGCTCAGAAGCATTATAAAGCTGCTGCTGGTGAAGCTATCATGTAATGGTCCTTTAATTCAGATCCCTGGTCTATACTCTTCCATCGTATACTTGCTCTTTTTATGACTTGCCCCTGCTCTGGAATTTTAACTATTTGGCCAAACTGCAAAAAGTAATAAATATATATACATATATCTTTGAAATTTATGGCCACAATTAGTGTACAATATTTATATATAGTTAACATTAAGCACAGATCTATAGATCATAGACCAGTGAGGTTAAATTTGGGATTAAATTTAGAACTAGGTTGGATTTTGTGGTGAAAACCCAGCTGGGTTTCTCCTTTGTAACTTGGCCATTAAATTATAACTCTGCCTCGGTTTTAATTGAAAGCATCTTTGGCTGTATGGGATATGCAGAGCTTTGGCTAGAGCAGGAGCAGAAAAACTGGCAAAGCTTAGCTCTCATGTTTGGATTAATATCCCCAACACCTGTCTTTGGGGAAATTAATGGGTGTTACTGTAAGCAGCTTTCTCTCTTTCTCAAACCATTTTCTGCTGATTTCTTACATTCTTGACCCCTTCTGCCAGCTCCTTTTCCCTCTCTCTGTTGTCCCTCGCATACTTTCCCTCTGTAGATTAATTGCTCAGTGATACCGTATGTTAAGGACTGCTGTAAGTTTCCCTACCCAGCTGTTTGAAAGTGCAGTAGTCAGCAGGATTTGGCTGCTTGGTCCTCACATGCCACATCTTATGCATTCCCTCCTCTCCTTTCCAACTCCCCTTCAAGGCTCCTCCTCTTGTCCTTTACCCTTCTCACTCATCTGCCTGCTTTCAGTGCAATTTTCCCTGCTGGCACTGCCATGATGTGGAAAAAAAAAGGAAAGACTAGGACAGCACTCCTATTTGACTTTTTTTAACATCGTCACATGGCTGTTTCGGGCAAGAGCGTGTCCCAGTGCATATTTTGGCAATTTCACAATCAATTCACCGTATTTTTCGCACTATATGGTGCACTTAAAATCGCCCAACTGTTTAAGTCAGACACTGATGATGAAGGATTTGATGGATTTGTGGAAGAGGAATAAACTTAAAAGTGAGTGTATTGTTTTGTATTTCATGTGTTACAACTGAAAAATGTTGAGTTATTACCTCCGCCAAGGAGGTTATGTTTTTGCCGGCGTTTATCTGTCGGTTTGTCTGTGTTCAAGATAACTCAAAAACTTATGGACGGATTTTCTAGGTTATTCATGTTTTAGTATCCTACTGTACATAATGAGACTCTGTGCCTTGAAAGGTCGGGCTCCCCTTGTTGGAATGTACTTTTTGTGCTGGTTGCGGTCACCTATAATTAACCCCACCTGAGTACAGTATTGTTCGCACTATAAGGCGCACCGGATTATAAGTTATAACTCAAACTTTACTCAATTCATTTAATAACTCAATAACTTCAACGAGAAAAGCACTCGGAGAGTGCAGACCTCCGCCAAGCACCATAGTTTCCCCCCTGGCGGTTTCTTCTGGATCTATCTCCTCAAGTATTAAAGCGAGATCAAATTCGTTGACATACTTCAGATGCTGAATTGTCTCAGCTACATGATGCCGCTTGTTAGAAATCTCTACCTCTAATATTAAATGCACAGTAGGCCAAAATGTAAGAGTACCCCCATTTTTTATATAAATTGCTATAAAATCTGCCATCTGGATCAGATCTGGATCAGCCTTTGGGATTTGATAGAAGTACACATTGTAAATCCCTGAGTCAAGTTTCATGAGCTTTGGGCAACAATTACCAGAGATATTGAGAAACAATTTTTTGGGTCCCATTTACCCCAATGTTAACAAAAATTTCAAAGTGATCCAGAATCCAGGATTTCTTCCGGATCACCCCCAAAATTAAATCAGTTCTTCCTTTTTACATTTTCGATACACCCTGAAAATTTCATCAAAATCCGTCCATAAGTTTTTGAGTTATCTTGAACACAGACAAACAAAACAGATAAACGCCGGCAAAAACATAACCTCCTTGGCGGAGGTAATGATCAATAATCCCTCCAAAATACCACATTAAGACACCAGGCGTTTGAGCAGCACCATAGAAAAAGCCATGCTGTGATTTGGTATTAAAACAAAGTTTTGACATTTGGAGATTTCTGTAAGAATTGTAATTTTCAGCAACTGGACGGTCTGTTCTGGAAACTGCTCAAAACATTCTGCATGTTTTTTGTCCTAAACTGCATGTGATCCGGAATAAATCCTGGGTTCTGGATCACTTTGAAATTTTCGTTAACATTGGGGTAAATGGGACCCAAAAAAATGTTTCTCAATATCTCTGGTAATTGTTGCCCAAAGCTCATGAAATTTGACTCAGGGATTTACAATGTGTACTTCTATCAAATCCCAAAGGCTGATCCAGATCTGATCCAGATGGCAGATTTTATAGCAATTTATATAAAAAATGGGGGTACTCTTACATTTTGGCCTACTGTGTATTTAATATTAGAGGTAGAGATTTCTAATAAGCGGCATCATGTAGTTGAGACAATTCCACATCTGAACGAATATGATCTAGCTTTAATACTTGAGGAGACAGATCCAGAAGAAACCGCCAGGGGGGAAACTATGGTGCTTGGCTGAGGTCTGTGCTCTCCGAGTGCTTTTCTAGTTATTATCAATTCTCAAATGGTAAATAATTAAATATAGCATCAAATCTGTGTAACATATGGTGTCAAGCCAAAAATTGGTGCAACAATGTATGAGCCATAATAGAGCATGTGGATGACCATCACAAATGCATATCATCATGTTGTGATACAGTTCTGCACAGCATTTATTTTAATTGATTAAACAATTTATTAATTAATTTTTATTTGTTATTAATAACTAGAAGAACACAGTGCTGAGCTGCCTCTCAGATTAATCTGCAGGTTCCCAGCTTTCAGGTGATGTGCCCCACCTCCATCTGACATCTGCTGTTGACTATTTATCTACCTCCAAACATCCTGTTCTCCACCCCATACTCCTCTAAATTAGAGGACGGTATAGAGGGGTACGGTAGCCTAAATACAAAGAGCTTGTTTTCTCAGATTTCAAAGAATTGAAAGGATTTCCAACCATTTCTCTACATATTTAATGATCATCTTGTAACAAGACTCTCTGCTTTATGACCTCTAATTGACTGAAAGGGTGCTTTCACATCTAGCCTTTTAGTTTCAGTTCACACAGTTCAGAACCAGGGACTGGGGATGAAAATTAGCTTCCAGCTATATCTCCGTGTAATGCATAAGATTTCAAGTATTGAGAGATGTGAAAGCTCCCAAATGTTTACAGTTTAGAACCTTGAGCTATATTTCATGAAGCCCAAAGCAATGTGTTATTGGCTGCTCTACTGATGAAGCAGCTTCCTTTTCCTGATGTTTTGTGTTTTCTAAAATCTGTGACTATGAGGTGTTGCTGCTGTCTTTAGTGGTCTGTTTAGCTGCACAACTTTTTAGGTAGCTTTTATACAGGGATACAGTGTGTTACAAGTGCAAAACAGCCAAAACAAGCTGTCATTATGGCAGGTTCATGGTGCAGTTGTACTTTCACCTATAGGACACTTTGCTTGACAGATTTCACTTCCCATGCTGTGGCTTTTCTAACTGCTGCTGTCAAGAACAAGGAAGTGAAATGAAGGGAAGGGAAGGAGTTAATGAAAGCCAGAGAGGCTTATTGAATGCATAAATCACTTCTTGGATAGAGGGTATGTTGTTTCATTGCTAATGGATCTCTGCCACTGCTCCGTAAATCACAGTACACACAGCCAGACATTGTAGTACTAGGAGGCAGGACTCCTGTGATAGAAGACATTATTCTGTTGCTTTCTATTTAGTTTTCCTCCTTTCCTCCCATCCCTCTCTTGCAGGGATTGTGGTTTCCTGCAACACAAGTCGTATTTAGGTTACTGGTCTAACTCTTGCCTCTCTCACCTCTGGGTAAACGGGCACTTTCTCTGTTCTGGGTTGGGGGTGGCGTTAAACCATGATGCTGAACAAATGTGGAGGCAAATAAGGGTCATTAATATTTTGAGCATGTAAAATGCAAATAATTTCACAGCCTGCAGTTGTTTCACATTTTGCGGGCATGTGATAAAATTTCATGCACGTATCTGAATGTGGGAATTTGTAATTAAAAAGAAAAAGAAATCTCACAAATTAAAGTTTATGATTGGTGCTATATAAATAAATTATTATTATACGCAGACTGTCTGTCTCCTGCACAAAATATTTCGACAGCTACAAAAATTGTTCAAGTGTTAAAATTTTATGTATATCTGTCCTCAAAAACTTTTTCACATATGCACAAAATATTTCTACAGTTACAAAACGTTGTTACACTTGCACAAACTTGATTTTTCCTTCCCACAAATTCCCACATTCAGAAACAGGCATGGCATTTTTTCACATGCACACAAGCTGACAAACTGCAGGCTGTGAAATTATTTTCAAACATCATTTCACAAGCTCAAAATATTAATATTATACTTTAGTTCAGTGTTTGTATTTCTGATTGAAGTCCAGATGCCACAGTAGTAGGAGTGCTACTTTTGTATGCTAATGTCATCAAGGAGTCCGAGTGAATAATACCAACAACTTCACCATATTACATAAAAACAAGTTGTTAGTTGCAAGGTGAAGGAGTGGTGCACTGCAGATGAAAGAAAAATATGATATATTGCATACAATATATTCTATGTTTGAACAAATAAAATGGTGGCCAACCACATTTTGCTCCACGTTTGTCAGTAAGTTGCTTTTTACATCACAAGGCTTGAAATATATGTAGTTAATATCAGTTACAGTTAACAGACATGAATCTCATCTTATCCTGTATCCAGTAGTCCTCTCATTGCAGTAATCGCTCTTTCTGTCAAGTCACCATCTGAAGTGTCGGCTAGCTCACTAATAAATATGCAGCATCGATGAGTAGTATCCATACAGATAAAAAGTTCAATGCAATAATTCTGTTTAAAGTTGCCTGTTGGCTTTAGGAACAAAAAATGTAAGGGAGCACTTAATCATCACAGTATAACAAGAAGTCATTTAAACTTCAGGGATATCAATCTGTCAATTTAGGAAGCACAAGGGATTGTGAATGACTTTCACCTGCTTTGGTGCAAATGAAAGGGAATGGTTTTACATGCGGTGGCCATAGACGGTTGGTCTCTCTTTATCCTTCCTCACTGATTTTTCTCTAGTTTTACGTTTTAGTGTCCTTGTCACTACATGTAGCATGAGGAGGTAATTGCAGCCCAGTCAGGTTGCACAGGTAGTCCAGCTCCTCCAGGATGGCACATCTATATAAAGGAATATCTTTCTTTCTTCTTTCTTTCTAGTCGCAAGGTTTGCTGTGTCTCTCAGCACAGTCTCAAGAGCATGGAGGAGATACAGGAGACCAGCCGTTACAAGAGGAGGGCTGGACAGGGCTGTAGAAGGGCATCAATCTAGCAGCAGGACCGGTATCTGCTCCTTTGTGCAAGGAGGAACAGGAGGAGCAGTGCCAGAGCCCTACAAAATGACCTCCAGCAGGCTACTGGGGTGCATGGTTCTGACCAAACTGCCAGAAACAGACCCCATGAGGGTGGCATGAGGGCACGAGGTCCTCTAGTGGGACCTGTGCTCACAGCCCAGCACTGTGCAGCTTGACCGGCATTCGCCAGAGAACACCAGAATTAGCAGGTCCGCCACTGGGTACAGACTGAGCATATGTGACAGCCGTGAAAGAGTCAGGAGACACAGTGGTGAACGTTATGCTGCCTGTAACATCAGGACGGGTTTGGTGCCAATGGTGGACCTACCAATTCTGGTAATTGAAGTGCCATTTAAAAATAAGTGAGGAAAGTGTTAAAATAACATGTCAATTTGAGAAATTGATAACAAGCTACAAAGACAAATGCCTATTAATTGAAAATTTAAGACTGAAGTAGTAACTTGACACCAATCTGAAAATTTTATTTTAAAGTTTTAATGCCATGTCTGGGTAAAAGTTTCAAGTCTATGGCACCTCTGACTACATCTGACAATGATGTGAATCAGTGTGCGCTCTAATCTGGGTCTGCTTTCTTGACTGTGTGACTTCACCATTCTTCACCAGAGCGTTTTCAGAAAAGTTTTGCATCTTTTCTTTAATGAACTCATGGTTGTCTCTGCAGTAAGGATTTTGAAATATTGAGTCAGATTTAATCAGACGTGCATAGTTCCTGCGTGCTGCTTTTTTAAGTCTGATGTTGATCCTGACCCGGGCTGTCGGCTTTCTGTGAGTAGCGACTTTGTTTTTGTGCTCCTAGGCTCCAGAATCCTCATGCTTCACTAGCTGTACTGCAGCAATTGCTAAAATCCCTCAGCTGGAAAAACCTTCATTAGAAAGGGGAGATAGTTAATGAACTCTGATCCCATGTCCACATCTGACATGGTGCCTTCACTGCCTGCTTTCACTACTTCGCAACCCTTCACCCTTTTTACCTTTACACATCACTCTTCCTATTTTTCTTCTGTATAGCTACATATGAGATGGCACTTCCTGTAATCAGTTGCCTGGACCTTTCTCAGATCAGAAAAAAGGAAAAGGTGACAGTTAATCTTGGTTTTTGGCTCCAAGGCTTATGGCCATTAAGGATGTATGAATGGAGCTACCCCCACAGCCCTCTGCAGAGAGTCATAATAGTGTTTATTGTGTCTTTCTTTAGTGAGATGTTTGAGCCGTGGGAGAAATAGCTGGCTATTTTGTGCATGGCTCTTTTCTAATCAATTTGGTTTAGTTAGCGCTGAGTTTTACCCATAGAGCTAAGGGATAATTAGTGTTCACAAATTACTAATTTGAACCCTTGAATGAATAATCCCATCTCTTGAATTACTGACTTCATTCCCTCAAATTAGTAATTGTTCTTCTTAATTCACCATGCTCCCATATTACTGACGCAACTGTCTCAAATTAGTCTTGAAGTACTAAACTGAAGATGCATATTTTAACTTGTGGCTCGTCCAATCAGTCAGTAACAGGCGGTGATTAAGTGAACTATGTGCAAGCAATCTTCACAAAGTGTTTTTGTTTGTGATGGGTGAGATTACTTTTCTCCCAAAACCACAGATTGAGTTTGTCATGTAGTTTACAGGAATACTTTTTATTTCTCGGACTGTGGAAATGATGATGAACAAAGACATGAAAACGTGCATCTAACAGGTAAAATGTGATGTAGGAGTTTAGTGTGGGGCGCCTGCTCTGCATGTGCGCTGGACTGACACTAACGGGCAGGAACTGAATAATATATTTCTCATATAGGTAAGATGTAAACCAGAAAATACATCAGTAATGATGTTGAATGTTTATAAAAATTGAAAATATCTGTATGAGTGATGAGTAGCATGAACCACAAGCACAATTGCTTAAAAATCAAAGGACAAGATTAATGTAATGTTTTTCCAAGCAGAAATGAGTTGTTAAAGGATAATTTTTTGTTCTGTCACTTCACTGTGTAGCACCGAACGTGCACATGGCCACCGATTAACATTTGTGATGCCAACCATTGTGTGTTGGAAAACCTTTCTTTTGTGCGACCTTGATTTCGCAAAAGGCATTTTCCACATTACAATCAATGAGTGCTGGAGAAAGTAAACCAGTGAGCCTTTCCTGTCACCTCTCCGCCTCCTGCAACGATGGCTTTCTCATGCTGGTAATTTCATTTGTTGAAACAGTAGCTCGCTATATACAATGCGTTATCTGCCCCTGCTGCTTTAATTAATATATTTTGCCCACACTGTTGCTCTTTCAGAACATCTTTGTGTTTTTTTTATTATTTTGTCAGACTGACATGCACATGCTCTTTAATTTGTATAGACACAAATGTACAAAGGAAATAGTACCCGAGAAAACACCTGACATTTCAGGGCTGTCAGAATGAGAGCATGATTAGTTCAGCCTTTCTGAGGTACAGCAGTTATCAGCTCTTTTCAGGGTTGTAGTTTTGTTTTGAATAGGTGCCTACTATTTAGTGTTTGTCAAGAGCCATGGTCTAAAGGACTGTTGGGGAGAAAATCAGAGAGGTTATATTAGACTTTTTCTGCATTGGTATAATACTGTGTATTTCTAAACTAGGACCAGTGGATCCACGACTAGCAAAGTCCTTTGGAGAATCGTGTTTTCTATACTATTGTGTCCTCGAAGGATCCTCTTTACATCTTTTGCATCAAAATTGAATTGTTGTTGGTGTTTGTGTGTGGATCACACACATGCATATACTATCATGAATTTTGTTTGCTTCCTCTGTTTGTGTTTTTTGTTACAGTAAATCCATTTAAGCCGACAGATTCTTGTCTCCGAAGACATTTACTAAAGTCTTGAAAAAGATAGCTAATCCACTTTTGAACGTAAATACCCGCCACACCTCTGACCTTCTGGCCTTTTACTCATTATGCTAGAGGGCAAGAAAGTAGGGTGACAGCATATTAATAGCAACCACTAGAGTTTTTTTTTTTTTTTTTTAAGTTTTGATTGCCAATCTACTGCCTGTAGAGCCAGATGGGTTTGGAGCTCAATGCATGAATGAGTCTATTAGTCTTGAATAGAGTTACTTATGAGATGTTATTTACAGCAAGGCACCCCTCCAAGGCACACTCTGTGATCTGGCCTGCATATCAGGACTATGCATCGACCATTATGATTTTTTCAAGGGCAATACTGATTATTTCTACTCCGGGAGACATTTAACTGATATTTGGAACCACTATGCATTTGCAGCAATTAAAATCCTAATGTCAAAATTATACACACACACACACACACACACACACACACACACACACACACACACACACACACACACACACACACACACACACACACACACACACACACACACATACACATTGTATACAAGCATTTGTATAATTAAATGCTGTAAAAGAGAACTTTGTTTAGAACGTTATCTTAAAATAAATGGGCAGAAGTATAGACGTGATATGATATATAATGAAGCCCAGCGTTGCTCTACAACTCTGTTTCCTCAGTGAAGTGTATGAACTAACTATTCTTTACTAACAGTGACAAACAGAGTGACAGCTGGCTTATATGAATGGGTCCAAGGCAGGTTGAATACATCGTGTACATTTATGAAATGTCTTCATCCTTTCTGCTCGCTGCTCACATCTCTCACCTGTGTCCAGGTGCCGTCTCTCTCCCTCTTCCTCTCATACTCATAAAACTGGAGTACATCCAGTAACTACCATTTTTCGCTTGCATTTTTTTTTTTTTTTGCCACCAAAGCAGAACTTTACAGGCAGAAACTGTTTTTTTAACTTCAGTGTAGAGGATTGTGAAGTTTATTTTAACTTCAGCAACATCTGCTGCCTTATGTTCGACACACAGGTCCGATCAATCTCCGGAGCAGCGTTGGTCTTTTCCTCCTTGTGGCACTGCAGCCCTCAGTAGTGTAGATAGGTTATTACTTGTGACATACTGTATAACCAGATATAATAGATAGTGCTGTGGGCAGGACACTGAGCGAGACTACAGAGTGGTGCACTCAGACCAGTTGAGACCAAAGTTGAGTTTGACCAAAGCACACTTGGTGATTGTTGGAAAGAGTAACGACGAAGGTTTAGGTGAGTTTTATTTTGTTCTGTCCAGTTTTAGAGAAGCGTACAGCTGATCTCAACATAAACAAAAATACATGTGGATGATGGTGCAAGCTGAACAAAGATGGGGAGCAATGGTACTCTGGCACCATGGTGGAGGTGCTATTCAAGTGTCATTCTAGTTTTATTGGCAGTCACATTAATAAAGGGGCGGCAGTAGCTCAGTCCGTAAGGACTTGGGTTAGGATGTGGAGGACCCGGGTTCAAATCCCCCATGGACCAAGACCAACTGGTTGCTGGAGAGGTGCCAGTTTACCTCTTGGGCACTGCCGAGGTGCCCCTGAGCAAGGCACCAAACCCCCAACTGCTCTGGGCGCTTGTCAGGAGCAGCCCCATCACTCTGACATCTCTCCATTGACATGTATATGTACTGTGTGAACTGTACTGTGTGAACAACAGAGTGTAAAACTGAATTTCCCCACTGTGGGACTAATAAAGGAATATCTTTCTTTCTTTTTCTTTCTTTCTAAAGATTGCATTAATCGTAGAAATGCTGAATATCGCAGCCAATAATCTGTCGACCCTTTATCAGGACAGCAGATTTCTTAATATGTTTGATGCAACAATGTGCAGATCTACTGAATAAGAATAAAATCTCAGCCAGAGGAAACTTTTATGAAACAAGACTGTAATCTGTGTCTGTATCTGCAAGCGGCCGGCTAGTCTAATGGTAGTTAAAGTGAAAACTATCATAAGCATGCCACCAATAGCTCTTTAAATAATATAAAGTCTGCAGTACAGCATGTTGTTGACTTGGTGGACTTGATGGTAAAACAAGTGCTTAGTATCCCATATGCTAGCCTTCCTGGTCGTGTCCATGTGGTCTTTGAGTAAAGCAGACCAATAGTGCCGAGGTCTCCAGATGGCCGTGCTCCAGTAATAAGATTGCTGTGGGATCAGTGCCATATGTATAAATGTGTCCATTTTACCGTTTTATTTGTGATGTTAGTAAGAGATGGGCTCTCATTGAAGAGGCAATTCTACGCATGGCTGACTCACTGTCTCCTTCATACACCCTTTCTGAACTAAATGGGAGATAGCTGTGATCCCTTATGAACACATTATTTCATCTTAATACAAACTCTTTCTTTTCTTTTCCATTTCTTCTGTTTGTGAAAAATATGCTGCTTAACAGCAGGTGTACTGTGTCCCTGTGTCTGAATATCTATCCTCTCTCAGTACAATAGCATTTCAGCTATTCCAGGTTCAGCGTGGCAATGATTTCTGCAATAGGTGGCCTCTTTCCATAAGGGGAGGAATGATTTCTAATGTCGGTAGAGCCTCCAGGTTGGAAATTGCAGTTCTATCACGCCTCTGCCCTCGCTGGTGAATACTGACAAGCCCATATCTTACACTCAAAAAACCCCCGATGTTGCTGAATAGTGTAGAGAAGGAGGTATGTAGATATGAGAGATTTGTTGTACACCGTTGTATCAAAGGAATGGGAGGACACTGCTGTGTCCTTGTGGAGTTCCTAAGGACTGCATATTAAATGTCATTGCCCCTTAATCATCCACTGCATCCTGGTGCTGGCTTTTTATGTGCTGTCACTTTCTATACAGGGACAACGGACTGTTTTAAAGTCCCCTTCAGCCACTGTGTGAGAACATGGTCATAGATAGTGAGACGTCACTATGTAAAGTTGAGACCATGTCACAGTTTTAATTGATGCACTAGTTCACACACACGCACACAGACACTCTCTCATACATGACTTCTTTGTCTGAAAGGTGTGTTTACTTAATCCATCCATCCATTATCCATAACTGCTTGTCCTATTCAGGGTCATGGGGGCGCTGGAGCCGATCCCAGCTGCCATTGGGTGAAGGTGGGTGCACCCTGGACAGGTCTGTTTACTTAATGCAAAACTAATTTATGAGGTTGAGTGTGCATTGGACTTTTCCTTCTTTTTCTTTTTTTTAAGAGATACCTTTTTGGCATTTCTGCTTCATTTTGATAACGAGAGACACACAGGAAAGGCAAGGGAGAGAGGGGGGATGACATGCAGCAAAGGGTCCTGGGCCAGACTCAAACCCAGGCAGCAGGGACCTTAATGATACCTGCTCCGCTGAGCTGCCAGGGCATTCTGAGGGATGTGAATTGAGGTCAAGACACCTTTCGGGAAGCTGTGGCCTAGCTGTCTACCTGAGCACAAGGTTCCAGTGCCGGGGGGAAAAAACATGGAAAAGGAGAGTTTGGATGTCTAGATCTTACTGCTGGTGGGCAGATTCTTCGGTTTCATCTTGTAGACCATTTGTTCCTTTGTGAAGTAAGTTATGCTGGAGTTGTTGCTTCCATCCAGTTTCTCTCATTAGATAATTCACATAAAATGTTTGCATGGACTTTCCAAGATTACTAGAGCAACATGTCATCACTCTTTCCTAGTTTTAAAGGGATACTTTGGAGCTTTTCAACCAGCTCTGTCATCGCAACGAGGGTGGCGTGTGCAGGTGAATGGTGTTTGGCTTCCCTTCATGTTACCAGCTCCCGGGGCTCCCCGCTCAGGACAGGAGCTTTGACCACTGGCAGCACTGGGAAAGGCCGGGAATGCCGTTCATCTGAACATACTCTGATGACATAAGGCCAGTTGAAAATCTGCAGTTTCCCTTTAAGCTCGTACATTGAACCGGACCGGCAAAAGCAGAAAACGACCCAATTCTTGCAGGGTGTTTAATCAGTAATTTAAAGCCTCTAAAACATTGTTATCATCATGCCATCTTCCTTTTGATGAAGATATATTTATACTCCCAGTAGCACATGGGAAAGTTCTCTTTTCTGAGTTATATTTCCATTGGGCGTTTTAAGTAATTCAAGGCATCCCATAAATCATGTTGCCCTTCCAAAGAGATTTGGCAGTAATCACTCAAACACACTGTAATTATGCACACACATGAGAGCAGGAATCAGCCTGATACATGGTCTGTTTGTGTGTGTTGTTTAATAACAGCCTAGCTAAACCTATAGCATTTTCTACATATGATCTGTAGTGTATTTCTTGACATTTTTGACCTTAACCTGCAGAAGGCAGAATGTTTTTGGCATCATGTTGCAAAAATTACATAACAACCTTTCAGCATATTGTAATTGAAGTGCTCTGAGAGAAAACTCGACTTCTGCACCTCCTCATGATTCTGTTTTCAGGCTTTAAAAAAAATCAAGCCTGTGATGGAGACTGGTCAATGACAGGTGCTTTCAGAGAGAGCGTTCCTATTTGCTGTTCATTCAACAGAGGCAGCTGTCAATCTCTCGCAAACTTGCAAAATGCATATTTATCACCTCAAATGTTTTTAAATAAGATAAGATATTCCTTTATTGGTCCCACAGTGGAGAAATTCACACCTTTAGCTGTCAAATGAGAAAGTTTGGTGTTTCCCAACAGGTCTCTCTGTGGCTGCTGGGTCACAAATTCTCCCATTCTCCCCAACAGTACACAACAAGATGTTTCTGAAAACATTTGAGGAGAGTAATAGGCATTATAGTAACAGAATACTGATTGATTGATTGACCAGTGCTGCCTAGTTTGACTGTTTGATCAGAGTTTGTGAGTGACTGACAGCTGCTCAGAGACAGCAGACTCTAGAGCATCTCTGATTGGTTGTTTTCCGCTAGTCTGTGAAATCTTGTAGATGCCGTTAGGAGCACCAGCCAACACAGAGGCGCATGATTGTGTTTTTTTTTTTTTTTTTTCCGGATTATCTGTCTCATGTATTACTGTCAGGATATAGTGATTGTTTTTTACAAATAACTTTTAAAAATCATATTTGCTCCATTTCTACCCACTGCTGCTTTAACTTCCTTTTCAGAAATCTTGAAGCACTGTACCTGTTTCAATATATTTTTTGCTAGTAATGGCAATGCTCATTTTTCCTCATCTGTCTGTGATAACAGGAATATAGTCAGTACATTATTACCTTTTCAACCATGCATTCATTCTAAGTCCTTATGACAACTTTGACTAAATGGAACTAAACTGACAAAATGTTAATGTCTCTCTGTCTACTTCATGTCCTCCTCTTGATATTTTAACTCCTGTTTTGTGTGATAATGCACAGCAGAGCAGGGTAAGTTGTGATTTGTGTTTGTAAAATCCATTATGACACTGACCTTCGATCACAACATCTATGGGTTTAACTGGACTGTGGGGTGATGAAATGTCTGAGGTACAGCTCTTTCTTTGGAGTAATAAGTATACTGTAAAAGCCTTTTTTTATTCAATTTATATCTTTCACTGCTCTATTGGAAGCTCAAGGGAAAAGTCTTATGAATTACTTAAGCATATACTCTGGCAGTAAAATGCATTGCTGGTGTATGCATGGTTTCTTCGAGGTGCTCAGATTTCTCCCACTGTTCAAACACATGCAGTTTAGATGAATTAGACGAATTAGATGAAATGTTAGATGAATAGATGTATTCAACCAAAAGTACAAAAGTCAAGGACACTATTTTCAGTTAGTAGTGATGTATGACAACGAAAAACAGCAAATCTTCTCATTTGAGAAGCTGGAATTTTCATTTTTGCTGATCGACAAATAGATAAATCAGCTAATTATTTCCGCTATAGATATAGATATACCGTATTTAATGATTTTGCTTTGAATCATGCCAGTTGAGTGACCAATTCACCTCCTACCTGCTGAGATGTTACGTAGCCACTAACATTAGTAAAAAAATCAAGAAAAAATATACACATTTGTCTAAAACATACACCATTTAACTAAACTGTGCAGGACTGAGTCTGGCCAGAGAGCCTTATCTCAAGATCTCTCCCTTTATCTTCTCCATCTGTCCCATCTCTGTTAAACCAAAGGGAGAAATAACCTTAAAAATCAGTGCCCGTTGCATTTGTAGTAAAATACTGTGTTTAATTGCCCTGAAATTCTGTAGTATTGAATAACTGACTTGGCACCACTGAGAAAACTTTAAAATTAAAATTCACTCTTGACTGTAGTCAAGGTCATTGTGCTGTGATCCACTAATTTACTTGAGTCATACACTACATAGATCCCCTGGTTAGTATGGAGCAGCTGGAGTCTTTGATTGCTTTGTCCTCTGCGCTCATTTTCTCATGAATCTAATTTAGTAACTCAGAGGTGAAGAAGAAGGAGGTCGTAGATGACAGTTCACAATTATAGCTCTGTTGCGGTGAAAATGCCTTTTATGAGCTTTGAAATATTATAGAGAAAGAAGTGTGTGGTGAACATTTTTACTGGTAACCAAGCATTCTCAGCACCGTTTGTTCCCATATTTGCCTGTTATTGTGTTGTTGTATCAGAAGACACAAAAATCAAACAAAAACATTCAGTTGAGTCCCTATAATGTGAAGTGGTTGCTATGCTGCCAATCCTACTGGCCATCAACCAGTCTACAGCTCTGTCAACAGACCAACACAATGCTGGTTCTTACTGGCGCACCCTCTCTTTCTCCGGTTAATAAGGCCCAGTGACTATTCCTCTGCTATGGTAGATGAATTAAATGCTACTCTTTCTCTACTGCCATGCTTCGCTATCGCTGCTTTGTTGACAACGGTGACAGCACGATGGTCAACAGATTAAAGTAATGTATGGGATAGTCTTTTCAGTACTGAGTGCCAGCCCAGTCTGAAGGAAAATCTGGTGATACTGGACAATGTTGCAGCACATGATTCCTGGCCAGTACATTATTAGATTTGATATTAATTTGATGCCTTTTAGAGATTTCTCTCAAAATGTTCATTTTCCACACTCTGTCTGAGGATCTGTCTTCATTTAACCTTATATTTTAAGCTTTGTTTATTCTCACATGTGACACGGTGATGCAGGCCTCTGAGCTCGTTGTTGCAGAATGCTCCAAAACGTCAGACAGCGTAGAAATAAACTAGTCTGTGGAGAAGCAAGAAGTCAGAGTGTTACCGGAAAGGAAAGTGGGCTGCCTGGCAACAGTAGTAAACACCGACGTACCACCAAACATTGCATTTATGCACTGTAATTACACAACTTACTTAACTTAATAAGTCAAAATTATTTTCCGTCTCTCAGTGCTTCCTCTCGGGTCGCCACTGTTTCCTGACCATTTTGTAGCTTTTACAAAATGATCTCTCATATTCTTTCACGGCCTGCAGCAAAAAGCCTCTTCTTTCCCCCAGTGTGTTGCCTGTTTCTTTCCAAGAGTTTAATGTCATGGGACCGTCCCTGTGGTCTCTCTATGAACAGTCATACAGGAAAATCTCCTTGGCCAGTTTTCCCTTGAAGGCATCCATGTTGAAATGAAAGGTGCGGTGCGCTCAGCGGGTGTGTCGTCACAAAAATTCAGTGGTGCACAAACCAAGCGCCGCGACAACTTGCAGAGCCTTTGCGCACCACGTGAAAGCAGTGATGGCGTAATGCTCTGGTGCGCACCTTGCGCTGGCTTCACTATGGCGAGCATAAACCTAACTTTACACTCTTATGACTCAAAAAAACTTGAAAAATAGAATACAGTATGTAACTAAGGTTATTTCTAACTACTAAAAAAAATCAAAACAATGTTCTTTATAAAAACAATGCCCCAAATTAATAATTTTAGGCCTGATGTGTGGCTATTCACTGAAAATATTTCTCTTGGCTGGGCATGCTGCCACAGTCATTGTGCAGAGGCTAGCCCACGTACATACATATATATATATATATATCTATATCTATATATATATACACTATATCTATATATATATATATATATATATATATATATATATATATATATATATATATATATATATATATATATATATATATACACATACATATCTATATTTGTCAGTGGCCCTGAAGGGCCTATAGGAGATGCAAATGAATGAGAAGAAAAAACAACAGCTAGTTTGCTTTAGGTCTGCAAATCAGAAACTTTAAGAGTAGGGAGTTGAAATGTTGACGTTGCTGTAATGTATGCTTGCAGACATATGTGAAACATGGTTTATTTCTGAAATGTTTTGAAATATAGACACAGTAAATGGGTCATTAAATTACCAGTTTACTGGAGCGCAGAGCTGAGGTTACTCTATGCTTAGACTCTCTGTGGATGTAAAAATGTAAAGATACAAGTGAAGCAAACAAAACAAACTTTAGCTGTCAAGATGTCTCCAAACAGGCTATTACATTTCACTCCCTCCAGCTGCAGCCCTCCTGATGTTTGAATGAGTTTTGCCAACTGCAAACCCAGCAGGAGCACCAAACCTTGCATCAAAATGAGGCTCTGTAATGACCACTTGGTACTCAAAGGAAACTCAAAGCGACTCATGCTGCTGCAGGCACCAAATGCACCCACAACTAATTTAATATAAACTTTTCTAGTAAATTAAATTAAAATATGGATGTTCTGTTTTGTTTAAAGACTGGTGCTTTAATGATGTCCATTACTTTGGGTTTTTTGAAGTAAACACTATGTTTTAAAACAGCTCTACCACATAATCACAGAATGATTTAACCAAACTCTAATATTTCCATAAATTACATGTAGAAGAGTTTATTTATTCTCGAAGCTGCAGAATTACTTTGCAGGCTTACCTGTCATGTAGTAGTCTACTGCAGTCATGTTGGTGACAGTGTTTTTTTTGACAGCGTTATGCAACCTACTGTCTATTTGAGCGAGGAAATGGGCAAGAAATGACCAGATGTGTCTATTTCCAGGTTTCTTGTTTCACCTGATGTCCCAAAATGCCAGACCCACCTGTTCTCTCCAGCTTTTCCAATTGAGAAGATGGAGTGCAGAAGGTACACAGTAATAACTAGTACAGTAATAACTGGTTCAGACTACACAATATTTTTGTTGGTTTGATGGTCAGATTAGACCAGTGGTTCTCAAACCTTTTCTGCATCATTAATATTTAGCCTCACCATGCCACCCCATTATAACTCTGGGCCCCCCTGAGGGGTCACATCCTCTAGTTTGGGAACCACTGGATTATATGATTGAGAATCATTAACTCTTGAGGGACACGAAAAACTACACGTCGGTCGCCAACCTTTGTTGTCAAAACAGTCTCAAAGTATTCACAAAATGTCAAGTCATGTACCCTGTAAAACATAATGCACATATAAATGCAGAGATTTGTATCTGTAAATCTGTATCTGTGCCTCTAATTTACACCTCATATATCATCATTTGTACATCAACACCTACTTATGTGGATTCTTTAGAGACTGTTTCACTGCGCTTTTGCACACAAAATCCACACATACAGTGAGCATGTGACTCGATATGAATCGTGTAAAACACAATGCACAAAGAAATGCAGAGCGATTTCTATCTTTTAATCTCTATCTGTATCTGTGCCTCTAATTTACAACTTGTGTATCACCATTTGTAAATAAACACAACAGTTGTCATATTTTTACTAAAACGTCCCCATTGGTGTACAAAAATGCAGAACAAGCTATTTTCATGCATAAATAAAAAATAAACATAAGCACACACAATTCATGGTGAAATCGTGGGTCTTGCTTAGATCACCTGCATCTATCTTGACTGGGTCTTGATTGCTTGAGTAGGTCTTGATTGCTCCTACATAAGGCATTAGTAATAACAGGGCATGATGGCACCCACCCCCTATACTGTATACATTTTCATATATTTTTGCTGTTTGAAAGTAAAACAACATATTACCTGAACATGATGTAGCTTGAAATACTGACTTTTGTTTTGGTAGAAGGTGTGGTAATGTGTATTCATCACAGTTTTTGATTGTAGTTGTTTTTTGTGAAATCATTGAAAATGTGTTTTTTAAAAGGAAAATCATATTTTTGTAGTTTTGACTATCATAACACGTTCAAATTGTTGACTCCTGCTCCCCTAATTCTGCAGTGAATACAGCTCAAAGGGAATGCACGATCTGTTGAATATAATTTAAATGCAGTTAGTAGCTTTCAGCAAAGTTTTTTTTTTTTTTTTTTTTTTTTTTTTTTTTTTAAATACTGATAATGATTCACATCAATGTAAAAGAGGACTTTTGCATTTCGCTGAGGGTTCAAACAGCCTTATTAGTGATCAGCATCTCAACAACCACCTCTTTGGCTCTGCTAGGGTAAAACTTCTCTGTTACGCTAATAATTTCCCCTGTAGCACTCAGCCTTATTTATGGAAAATATAAATAAAATAATAAATGAATGTGTAATTGCATTATTTTCAAATGAGATGGAAGCATAAAAGGTTATTGATGGATGGCACATAATACAGATTAAAGGTTCTTGCTTGAAGGCAAAAGGGAAATTATATCACTTCACAACCAGATAATGCATGAAGTAGTATTTTTGAGAAAAGGCTAACCTGCCAAAAGTATAAGAATATTTGCTGTTGTTTGGTAATGCTATAATTCAATTCAAAGACAATGTTAATGCTGAGACACAAAGCTCAGCAATGAGATGGTGAGTGAGCTTATGAGTAAAATGATATAACCGATAGCAGTGATGACCAAAAATAGCCTTGTGTAATAAAGGATCATTAATCCATTAACAACATTTTTGTTCATAGCTATTGCTTTTTTTAATAGTTTACCACCTAAAAGGCAGTACAACTATTGTGCCCAATCATATTTGTTTAAACCTGCAGTAGGCAGAATGTTTTTGGCATCATTTGGCAAAAAAATCCATAATCACCTTTCAGCATGTTGTAATTCAAGTGTTCTAAGAGGAAACTAGACTTCTGCACCTCCTCATGGCTGTTTTCAGGCTTTAAAATGTATTTATTTTCACTTAAATGTATATTATTTATTGTCTGTTTCAGAAAATAAAATTTTAAGACAATAATTTGTCTTGTGCAGGTGTTTCTAACATCATTGATATAAAAGGGGTGGATACACAAATGCTACGCAGTATAACACAATACAACATCACCCCAAACTATGGCCTCCAAAATTATCAGAGTTGAATAAACAGCTCTCTGAAACGGTTTCAACAAAATGTACTTCATAAAGTACCTGTTGATACATACAGTGGATAACACAGTGGGATCAGCTTCAGTGTTGTAGTCTTTTCAGTGGCACTGGTATATTTTTTTCCGATTAAACGATTCACTTAAAACAATGACATTTACTTGATACTCAATAATTTACCACACTTGTGTAATCCCTTTTCCTCACAGTACTGTGGGTGATTTCCTTTTCTTTCTGGTGTCTGCAGCTGTGATGTGCGTGTCGGTATGTGTCCTCATATGCGGCTGGCTTCTTGTCTCGCTGTGCCACTCATCGTGACCAGACTGAGTTAATAAATGGAGCAGGTTCAGGACAAGTTCACAGACCTCCGGCAGTGGCAGTCTTTTATTTCTTTTTCCATGTTCAAGGACTCAAGCTGCATACAAATTAGAGGAGGACTAATACAGCAAAGATCGCCTGAGGTTTTTAACATCTAAATTGGTTATAATTGGTAGTCACATAATTGTAGTGAATTGAATTGCTGAGAGTCGGAGCAGCAGGTGTTGATTTATAAAACGCTTGGTGGTAGTTGAAGTGGCCATATACGTTGTCAAGAGTCCACCTCATTCATTGGCTGGGTACTGGCTTTTTTTAAATTCCTGATTGTAAAATTATATTGTATTAGAAAGAATAAATTACTCTCTCAAAATAACTACAATATGCGTTTGTAAGACCTGATCTGAACACTGCGAGCTAGGGTCAGCTGATACCGAGTACTGATCCAGTACCATTGTTTAATCAATAAGCTGTATGCCTCACTGTGTGGAGGTGACTGGGATCATTCTTTTATGTGTAAGGAAACACAAGGCTGGATTTAAACATTTTCTTAAATAAATATATAGATAATTACTGATTTGTTCTTTATTACCAAATTGATAAATTGTACACTAGCAACTTGGTAAAAAATCTTCAAAATTGACAGGAAATATAATTCACGTGAAAACCTGATGTAGCAAATTAGTCAAAACCTAAATATGAATTTAAATTCCAGTTTATAATGTATACGGTATATAATACATATAGAATTGAATAGATTGGCCCCATTGTACCTGATATTTGATCCGGTATCAAAACTCTGCATAACTCTACAGCTTTTCTGTACTTAACTTTTAAAATGTGACTTTTGCTGACTGGTCATTTGAAATATTGTATATATATCATTAAGACCGTCTCATTCATTTTCTTTCATGAGCTGATTAAACTGCATCATATGTGATGAAACTGCATCTCATGTCAGGTGTTTTTTAATGTGTGAAATACTCCTAAATTTGCTGCTAGTAAACTTGGATAATAAGTAAAAACAGCTTTCAGTTAATACTTTTGGAGCTTGTTATTCTGTTGTACAGGGCAACATAGCTGGCATGATCTTTGCATACTGTGGGTTTCGTAATGATGGTGATTTAGAGTTGTATTTAAGTAGCTTTAGCTATAGGGTCATTTAGGTGCTACTATAGCTTCTTTATTTTAAGCCTTTAGGCTGTTTAGTAGCTCTCATAATGTACATTTTGTCAAACTGCCAGTGAGTTTATTTGTTCATGTCTTTGGCAACTGCGTATAGGTTATATTGGTATCGTAGTATATGTGTTGCACTGTGCTTGCGCTGTGTTTGATTTTCCGCTATTGTATTTATGGGTTATGTGTGCCTATTCTGTGCACTTGGCAAGATGTTTGACATTTTTAACATGTAGCCAACAACAAACATGCAAACGGGATTTTAATCCCGCATGGGCAAATGAGTTGGTTTTCCTCTTCATGTTGGCAAATATTCTGCAGCTTCCTCCCACAGTCCAAAGACATGCACGTTAGGTTCATTGTTGACACTAAATTGCCCGTAGGTGTGAGTGTGAGTGCGAATGGTTGTCTCTATGTGTCAGTGCTGTGATAGTCTTGCAACCTGTTCAGGGTGTACCCTGCCTTCGCCCAATGTCAGCTGGGATTACAGATAATGGATGGATGGATGTTGGCAAATATAAGATCCAAATAATGAATCACTGATTCTATAAAATGTGCAGGAAAGGAATAAACTGTTGACTTCCTAATAATCTGGGGATGAAAGCTGTATTCTTGCATAAATTGCTTCCCAAGAAAGTTAAGTGTCTTACAGCTGTGTCCTTTGTCTGTTAGACTTTCAAAGGTTTGAGATGGTTGATTGTATTTTTTTCCCTCTGTAGTAAACATACAGTGTAGGTTTGCGTGGCACCGTGACACATTATGTTACACTACTCTGTTTTGCTAAGACTGAAGAGGATAATGACTCTTCAGCAGGGCAGAAAATGATATTACTGTTATCAACGGACTTGCTGTTCTACCTGTGTTTGATTGCGAGTGACTTTGTCAGAGCTGATGAGGTACATCATATGAAAGACAATGAGAGAGTGATGCAGCAGATTGGTCTAATTAAAACCATCTTTCCGCTGGGCTTTAATTTATCTTGCTTCTTTGCGGATGGTTTATCCGTCACATTCAAATATCGGGTAGACTGCCATGAAAACTTTTTTGGTGTTAATGCACAATTTACAACCTTGTAGAGTGGGTAAGGTGTGTGTTCATGTATGTGTGTGTTCATTGTGTGTGTGTGTGTGTGTGTGTGTGTGTGTGTGTGTGTGTGTGTGTGTGTTAAACTGTTAAATAAGATCCATCCGATTGGTTCTCACTTCTCCAAGGGACTGTTGTAGGACTTTGGTTCACATTAAATTTAGGACTATGGAGTGGGTATGAATGTAGTCTAAGAATAATTATTGTGTATGTATTTGTGTGTGTGTGTGTGTGTGTGTGTGTGTGTGTGTGTGTGTGTGTGTGTGTGTGTGTGTACACTCGCTAGGGGGTTTTGTGAGAAAGCTGATGGCGTAGTTTTAATAGTGCCTTGTTGCGATGGTGAGCTCATTTGTTACATTTAGTCAGTAAATTTTGGTGTCCTTGCTGGGTGGCCTTATTATGCTCACAAAGCTGTTTGCTGCAACACTAGGGGATTGAATAGACTGTGATATCATATTTTGAAACTGAAAAAAAAAAGTTTGGAAAGGGCGAAACTCTGTTTGAATGCTTGAAATCCAATACAAAGGGTTTTGCAAGACTGAAGCTAATTTTTGAAGGCTTGTATAATGTAACTCCAACTGTCTTGGACACAAGCTGACCTAAAACTTTCAAACACCAAAATACTTTCTTGCTTGTATGAACAAACCTATTGAAGTGCCACAGAGACCCACCTATTTCTCCAGTATGCTGTTTACAAGGCCATGATCATCTGTGTGAAAAGCAGGACTTTGATATAAAGGAACGATAACGATATAATTTCCTCAGTCAGTTTCTCACTATGGCTGTTTCAGTGCTATCGGTGGCATGATAGGAGCATTTCTGATATACTGTTATTCAGATGATCATGTAGTTAGTTAAAGGGGCTCAGTGTAAGAATCAAAGATTGCTTGTTAACAGTGACACCTGTGGCTGTTCAGTCAACAATAGCCAGCGTCTTGTTGCTCATGCTTGTGCTTTGACTACGTAGGTCAAACAGTGAGGCGACACACATAAGACGGAACGTGATTGACAGGCATCATGTTGATTAACGTTAGCAACATAAGCTAGCTAAAACCACAATATCACTATATATTTCACACACTTGGCAGTAATGTTAGCTTAGCAATCGAATGTCCCTCCATGAATTGAAGACTGGCCGATGTTGATCCTAGTGTTAACTTTCCCTGCTTCAGCCTCCTGACTCTGGTCAGAAGGCACAGAGGACACGCCGTAGTTTTGGTCTCCTGGGTCGGAGTCGATGACGTTACTCTCCTCATAGTTAACCCCTGTCACTCCACTTAGCAGCAGAGAAGCAAGACACAGAAAACTTCTATTGCTACAGCATTTATTTCTGCAACTTCCTTAGAGCTAAACTAACTCTCATCTGCTCCACTGCTTGCTCATTTCACCGCCGCTCGCTCTCTCTTGCTTCACCACTCACTCCCCACGTGCACACACACTCTGTTTTTGTTGCATTTTTTTGAGCTTTCGCAGAGTTTGCATTGTAGTCTGAGTTTTAGGGGAGGCTGGTTGTTTGTTTGCGTTTGCGACTCCATTTCTAACCAGCTGTTAGCTATTGTTAGCTGTCCGTGTATCTGCGCTAAAGAGAGCAGGCACACGCAAGCATGCATGATGTCCTGTTTACTGCTACACCGGCCCGAGTCCTTCACAGTAAAAGCAGTCTACAGGCCAATAGAGGAAACACAGAAAGTCCCAGAAGGTATATTTTTTTAGGTTAGGTTACAACCTGGTCACACATTGGCAATAAAAAATCCACATGTAAAAAGTTACATACAGTCCCTTTTTTAAAAAATCTTCTCCAGAAGTTTATCAAGAAAAGACAGATTAGAGATGAGCCTATAATTACCAAGGCCAACAATATCCAGGCTGGGCTTCATAAGGTTTTACCATAGCAGTTTTAAAAGCTGTAGGTAAAATGTCTTATTGCAAGAGACTGTTCGTCTTGTTTCCTGGGAGAGGCACTCACACTGAGTTGTTATGCAAGCGATTAAGTGATGCATTATTACTTCATGACTACCTTGCCCCATTAGTTACCATCTTTTATCCCCCTCATGTAAGTTACCCAACCATCCAACCTACGTAACTGACAGCTAACTATTGAACTTTAATTAATGAATGAATTAAATAAAAATGTATCATCATATGCAATACACATTTATATTCTATTCACATCCACATGCCATAGTATTACTGTAGCTAAAACACCACACTATGTAACACAGTACTGAGTAAGTATTCGCAGATAAATTGCATGTGTGTCTTTGGGCTCCATTTGAAAGTAGGGATGCGCTGATCAGACTTTTTCAGTCCCATACTGATAGCAATACCTGGGCTTCAGGTATCCATGGTGTGGAAGTGACTGGGATCACTCTTTTATGTGTAGGGCAATGTTTATGCATGTGTGTGTGCATCCTTATGTTACAGCAGACACATTGAAGCCTAGTTAATTTGCTGTTCTTTCCAGACAACTGATCACATATTTAATACCACATTGCTGAGACTTTGCAGGATGACCATAACTCCTGTAGCTTGACCAGTGATTTTCATTACTGTACATGAGAGCTGTAGCAGACCAGCTACAGTGGCAACAGAGCTCACCATCTCTTTTGGTTCAGTCAGCATAACACGAATGTTTATGTACACTTAATTATTAGCACATATTCAGATAGAAAAGGGAATAAGGGATGAATTTTTACCACCCACAGGCGGAACTTGTTCTCTACTTTTGAAAAACAATCCCATTTTCTCCAACTTGTGTCTCGCTTTAATGGCAAACTTCTGTGCTCTTTGAACACAGTGGTCTAATGGACTAAAATCAACAGTACTGTCCAATCACAATGAATAGAAAGTCAATTGTGAGACAACTTCTTACATTCATACTCCAGAATGGACCAAACATGGGACCACTTCTACAATATGTGATTTTATTGTTGCCGATGATAAATATTGTAATTGTCTAATATTGCAGTTTGCTGCTGTTTTTTGGAGCAATTGTGGCTTAATTTTTGTATTGAATTGAGGAAAGGTTGCCTGGTGTTTTCAGAGACTCCCTGTAGCATTCCCATATCATAAGTTAGAACTTAAGAGCACAATACAGTTATATGTGCCAAGTACGCTTGTAATTAAAGAGAAAGAAAGAGAAAGATATTCCTTTATTAGTCCCACAGTGGGGAAATTCAGTTTTACACTCTGTTGTTCACACAGTACAGTTCACACAGTACATATACATGTCAATGGAGAGATGTCAGAGTGATGGGGCTGCTCCTGACAAGCGCCCAGAGCAGTTGGGGGTTTGGTGCCTTGCTCAGGGGCACCTCGGCAGTGCCCAAGAGGTAAACTGGCACCTCTCCAGCAACCAGTTGGTCTTGGTCCATGGGGGATTTGAACCCGGGTCCTCCACATCCTAACCCAAGTCCTTACGGACTTGGGACCCGCATACAACTGTGATCTGAATATTGAAGCCAGGATGATGATATTGAAATTGCCATCCTTTATAAAATGCAGTAAGTGCTGCCGTCTTAACTGCCGTAATTTAAGAGGTTCCTTCTGGTCTTGTGGTCACAGGAAATTAACTACCAATGTTATTGAAATTCAAAATGTATTTTATTTTTGTTTTCGGTTCAAATTTAAAAGCATTAGTTGTCAAGTTGTGGACATTATGAAAGCAAAGGCACACCCTGCCTCAGTCATATTGTTTATCCCTGTTGCCTTTTGTAAAAGCTACAGAGTAGCAGGACTAATCTTTAATGGAGATTTGATCTACTCAATCATATGCTGAGACTAAAGCATCCTCGAGAGCGCAGTGAGAGTGAGTGGGAGTCAGTGTGGCCAACAATCAGTATCCACGTCAAGAGTCCACGCTAAAAGAGATGCTGGCATGTTTCTAAGCAACATACAAATGCACACGCACCGATCCGACCAGGAGTGGGAGACGTGTTTTCTCAAAGTGTACTGCAGCTTCCTCTCATCCCTGATAGTCCTCCTTTTTCTGTTTCCAGCTACAAAACATCTCTAATGCTCCCCACAGAGCCCTACGCCTCCAGTCTCAGGGGGATCAGGCAACTCCACACACTTCTCACTTCTGCATCTAGCACTTTCCAAACTCCCTTCTCTCCCACTTATTTTTATTGCAATTGATGTAGAAATGAAGTTTAATTAACATGAAGTTTAATTGCAATCGGAGTGGTGTATGTAGAGGGTAAAGTGCTTGTTCACTGGAGTGCACATTGAGGTAAAGGCAATGAAATTGAGCAATAGATAAAAGGACAGTCAAAATGTTTGCTTGATAAGTAAACTGACCATAGAACAGATTCAACACACAAGGTTGTATCGCATGCTGACATTTTCCACTTGCTTGCGTCACCTTACTCTGCCCTCCACTATTTCTCCTGTTGATCCTTCATAGCCCACTCAGACAGCCCTCTGCGTGTCTCTATCTCAGACCAGCAGTCTGCTTGACATTGTCTCCTCCTTGCTGTCAGGTTAACATCACAAGCTCTTCATTAGTATTCAGGTACAGGAGAGCTCTGTGGAGCTGAGTGGGCTTCAACTCTTGGCCAAAGCCTGGCTCAAACAAAGAGCTATTGAGAACGGGGAGCAACAAGCATCTGAATTCATCATTCACATCAGTGCCAGTCTGTAGTATTTTTCAATTCTTGCAAACCTGCATAAATCCTGCCGTATATGTAGTACACAGTTTGACAGAAACCAACTATACTGTATGCAAAGTATGCACGTCACCATTTTGTCACGAGAGCTGCAGGAAATAAAAGTATGCCACATCATTTTACAGCTCAACAGTAACTACAAGATGTTTCTGAAAACATTTGAGGTGAGAAATAGCCATTACAGTAACAGAATATTGATTCATATTTATATATTCATATAAGGGACCAATAAAGGAATATCTTATCTTATCTTATCTTATCTTATCTTATCTTATCTTATTTGATCAGCGCTGCCAAGTTTGACCATTTGACTGGAGTTGGCGAGTGATTCACTGCTGCTCAGAGACGGCGGACTCCAGATCAGCCCTGATTGGTTGTTTTCCTCTGGTCTGTGAAATTTTGCAGATGCCATCAGGAGCATCTTTTTTTAATCATATTTGCTCCGATTCTACCCACTGCAGCTTTAAAGGACTTTTTTTTTCCACACTAACCCATATTACAGGGTTTCTGCCTCCTTTTTATTATACGTTATAAGTTGAAAAACATCTTATTGTCAATTGGATGAACTGACCCTTTAAACAGTAGGGCATTACTAAGGTAGTCTATAAACAAAAATGTCCTCCTCTGTGTAGACTTTCTTTGTCACATACACATCATTTATTAAAAGTCTTTTCAAGTATGTTGTGAAACAGTTGTAGCATGTAGCACTTTCTAGTACCCTCATCTAGTCTTTTGTATTGCAGCTGAAATAGAAACCATGCAATGTGTGTAAAAGCAAAGAGACGCAGAATATGTGCTGTTCGCACAGATTGATGGGGCAATAAATCCAACATAAGGTCTACCTTTAATAGTAGTCACATTTCTTCATCTCAACGTTAAGGAAGAAAAAAACAAACAGATTATTGTGGCTTTGAGTCCAAAATCAAAACTGGTTCAGGATGGTAGCTGACAGAAGCACGAATCTCGTTATACCAGGATCAGTTTCTCTCTCTCACCATCCTGACTATCTCATTGTTTCAGTGCCTTTTTTTTCATCCCGATCTGGATCACATATTAGGTTTTCATTCTCCGCCGTATTGTCTGGTGTGGCAGTCAAGAGCTGAGAAAGCTAGTAGACCTGCATTGTATTAACACATAAATCTTTAGTGAATCAACTCAAACATCTGCCACCATCTGAGTTTTTTTTTTCACTGCTCACCTTTTATTCCCCTCGTCCCGCATACTCTGATTCTCTCTAGTCTGAGCTGCGTCTCTACCCAGGCTAGTCATTTCAAACTAATGATGCCTCTAACAGTAATTTAGTCCCAAATCTGATTTTTCTTTGTCCTTCCTACTTTATCTCTCTCTGAAATTACTGCCATATAAATTCAGTAAAAAAACATGGGAGATGTGACCTTAAAGTGTCCTCCTGCCTCTCTGACTCTGACTGACCTCGGAGTGTGAGTGTTGACAAATAAATAAAGATTTTGACTTTATTTTCCTGCTGCCAGACTTATCTTCATGAGCAACAAATTGCAGCCACTGAGGGCTGTTAATGTGATGGGACTTAGAAGAGTGTGTCTTTTAACGCCTCATATTAGGATGAATAAGTACAGGTAACATGAAAAGCTATGAGGCAGAGAGCATCTACCCACTCTCTGACTGCCGTTGAGCTTCAGACACACACACACACACACACACCCCATGTGCTTCTTTTGTCCACAGTCTATCGAAACACACCTCCCAACATGCCAGGCAGAAATGAGTAATGCCTCGAGAGGAGTTTATATTGGGAAAGAGGGGACGGGAAAAATGGTTTCATGTAAAGGTATTGGGATTTGGGGGAGTAGATAGTGTGACGGAGAGACATGGGGAGATAACGGCACATTATGGTGATGATCTCTGAGACTTAAGCTATCCCCATGCATAATAGAACTTACATGTTAGACAGAAATGCATCTGTGTATTGCCTGGAGGCTGGTGTGAAAGCCTGAGTCCGTGTGTGTGTGGGAAGGGCTGCTGGATGGATGGGTGTATGCTCATCTCAGAGCCGAAAGCGCTTATAGCCCTGTAGCTTTTAAGTCTATGACAGTACACCACACTGTATATTATAGGTGCTATGTGAAATGAAAACTGCTTTCTGTTGAGATGAAGTTCATGTCACGATATAGGGATAGAAGGAAGGAAGGAAGGTGGAACAGAGGATAAATGTGATTGCTAATACACAAGGATTTCATTTTCATTGTCTGGCCAGCAGTAAAAATAGAGAATAAAAACACATCCTAGGTGGAAATACCTCATTTTCTTTGATTCCTCACAGGATACACTGGCGTTGTATATATGTTTATTGCCGGTAACAATTTTCAGAAGCATGCCATATGTTTTTAGTTTGATTTTCTTCCTTTATAAATGTTGGTTTCAGAAGCCACAGACTAGTTTCAGGACAGGCTAGTTTACAGATGGAAGCAATAAAAAGAAATTAGAGTTTGAAGCAGAGCCCTTCAGTGGTTAATGCAGGCAGCTTGTGTGTCTTAACTATTAATCTGGATGGAGTAAAGATGGTGGTGCTGGGAAGGTGGTGGTTAGACGTTGACATCAGCAACAGAAGCAGCTCATTAGGTTAACATCAGACATGCCGATTAGGGATTGGCTCCAGTGAGTAAGAGGTATTAATGGTAGTTTTAGACTTATTGTTTAGATTGAGTGAACCAGAAGGTTGCCTTTCAAATATTAAATCCAAATGAAAGTGTGGGAGCCAAGAGGTGTGGTGAAGAAATGGATTAAGGAGAAGAAGAGAGGGAATGAAGGAGTCTCCTTGTTTGAAGTTTTATTGAATTCCATTTTCATCAGATTGATGAGGTGCAGCACTCGCCGTAAATTTTTGTGTCTTTGTGTGCTCGCTTAAAACATTTTAAAACAAGCCAATAAATGGATGAACACAATGTACACAGAATACAGCTGGCCTCTCTCTTTTGCCCTAGAGGACTGTGGTTAAGATGCACATTGGTGTGGGGGGATGGGTTTGCTGTAGATGGGTGTCCGTGGTGTTCAAACAAACACCCTGGCTGAGAAAGTTAACATGCCATGAGCCTTTTGTTTCTTGATGCAAAAAAAAGGAGAACACCTGTGTGATAAAACTAGCTAATGGCTATGGTTGTCTGAGCAGTATGGTATGGTATTTGCCTTTGCTACCTCCAATGCCCAGTTGTGAAGGTACCTCAGAGTGTAATGGTCTGTGAATTAAAACGCACATGTTCAGCACAGTTTGGAGAATTGTGTTCAGAAATATTTAACAATTTATAACAGAGCTGAAGTTATATACAGATACAGTGGAAACTGCTTGTAGTGATCATGGTTACAGTGATCAACCGCTTATATGGATCAAAAAGCTCGGGACAGGATCATTCCTACACAAATGTTGTGTAAATTCGCTCAAGGTCATCAAGTAGTCTGCTTACAGTGTTCATTTTACCTTGTGTGCTTCTTACCAGCTTGATACCTGAGGCTGATGCTGCGTGCACATTGATATCGTGACAGGAAAAGGAAAGTCATCTCTGAATGAAAAATGAATACACACGAGGAAAAGCACCCAGAGCCATCCAAAAACGGCAATGCCTCACCCTTGGTAAGGGAAAAGGCAGAATAATTGTCAGCGAGTGAGTAAAAAGCAAAGCGGCCCATTTTATTACTTTGTGTTCATGTAATAAATATACAAATGTCAATTAGATGGTAATCTGCATGAGAAATAATCCGCAACAACAATAATTTAGTTATTATAATATTTGCTTATAATGATCAATTTGAGTCAGACATGATCACTATAAGTGGTTTCCATAAGTTATTTGTCCAGTTGATTCAGCGTCCTCAAAAACTTCTATATTGACTAAAATTGATCAAAATCAGCCACTTCTGGTTTACTGCCATTTTGAAAATGTCAGAAATGGATTCAGCATCCTCAATAACCCCCAAACCATTCCAATATTAGCTAATTAATACTAATTATGCAAACATAAACATAAAACTTAGGGATACTCAACAGTTCACAGACTAATGTGGAAAAAAACATCCATTATTTCAATAAGATGAGCGTCTGCTGATTCTTTTGCCATAAATTGAAAGCAGTAAGCAATTGTTAGACTGAGCCCGTCATTTATCCATCACTTTGATCCTGACTGAAATATCTCAACAACAACTTGATGGAATGAAATAAAATTTTGGACAGACACTCATGGTCTATAGAGAATGAAGCCTACTGATGCTGGTGACCCCCTGACCTTTAGCATTACAAGCAGCTTGACACTTTTGGCTTTTACTGAATTATCTCAACTATTCAGTCGATTGTCATTCTTTCTTATGCAATTTAATACTTGACTATGCTTTCTGTCTTAAGTCAAACATTCTAGTCTTTTTACAAGAGAAAAAATGATATGTCAAAGCTGTATTGGAGGGGTTAGGGATGTTAATCAACCTTTTAACCATCGACTGTTGACTACAACCTCACTATTATCCATGCTGTAACCATGCAAAGAAAGGGGACCAACCAGTCTGACTTTATCTACACAAGGGAGCCCAGCTGTTTTAGAAGTGCTAGGACATCACTTCACTTTGGGCCAGTGAACAAAACCTTCAGGGCCCATTAAATCACATTCAGTTGCTCGCTTGTGAGGCTCACAAATTAAGAAAGATGAGGTTATACTGGGCCAGAAAGGAAACGACCACATACTTCACTAAATGCAAACTGGTGTGCATCTTTGTCCCTAATAATGGGGACTTTGGCAGTATCGTTATCACTCAAGTACATTCTTCTAAAAAACAAAACAAAACAACAACAAAAAAACTCGTATATGATTGAATACTTGGAATTGCAAGGAGCACATCTCGAACATGTTTGTATGCCTTGTCTTGCTATATTATCAGAATACAATGTAAACAGACATCAGTCTTCACAAATGGCGAGGCGGGGCGGGGGGGCAAAAAAGAAAGGGGATTGTCAGATTTGCGGATCATTGCACAAGGAGATACTGGGTGAAAAGAGAGGCAAAATGCAAAATATTTGAAGGGCTGATTTATTCTCTAACAAGTAGTTTATACAATTTGTTGTCTCATTATGTCAAGAAATAAAAAAGAGTTACAGAGAGAAGTGTGTGATGTGGCTGTGATGCAATTAAACCATCTAACAAACACTTCTGAAGAACCATACTGACAACTGTGGGAAATACCTTTTACCTCTAGATCACAATATGGATTACCTGACACTCTCACTTGTGAAAGGGGCCATGTTTTGAATTTAATTTGCTGTGTTTTGATTTATCAGTTTTTAATTCAAAGAAAGCGCCATTCACAAATGGAGTTGCAAAATACAGAGATAAGTCGCTCTTTTCCCAAAAACATTTACCCATCAAGCTGGTGCTCTAACTTGATAGACCAGTGGAGTTTACAGGTGCTGGGCCATGACCTTGTAGGTAGCCAGTAGGTCATTTAGAGTTTGACACTTGTCCCCAATCTGGAGGCAGTTCATCTGTAATTATAAGCTAGTTATTTGGTGACATTCAGCTGATCCTCTCAAACTTGAATAATTTCTTTTCCCCTCCTCTGTCTTGTTCCCTTCACACCTTTTTTCTCTACACTGTGCAAAATTTAATGGGATGAGCATGGGCTTGATATATATGTGATTAATGGAAATTTTCTCGCCCCAGAGGAAAATGTCTTGTCAGAAGCAGGCCTATTTCAAAGCCACTTCACTTAGATACATGCAATTATGTGGCTTTTACCCCTCTTTCTTGCGCTCCGTCCTTTGCAAAATGATTCTCTTCTAACCTGCCTCTCTGTGCCACAGTATCTCTGCCCGCCCGCCTGCTTGTTTGCTGCTTCGCCACGCTCTCATCCTGCCATCTCCACTTGCTCTGGCTCGTTTCACCAGTCACCAGGGGTCTCATTTATAAAACAGTCCTTGGGATCTACACTAAATGTTTGCATATACATACAATGAGGAAATGCATGTACGCCAAAAATATTCAGATTTAGAAAACCATGTGTATGCCTGCCAGCGTGCAATTTCCTTTTATAAATCACAAACCAACTTGGAAATGTGCGCACGTGGATCAGCCTCATATCCCCCCTGGATGCACCCATATTTAACCATAAATGGTTAATGGAAAGCACCTCATGAATGGCGATGCATAGAAATGAGTCTGCCGATCAATGGTTTGTTACGGTGAACCTCGGCCACTACCGAGAGGAATACCAAGTAAATCATGCTGATCAAACTGATCGCTTCACAGCTTGCCAAAATGTTTGCGACAATTAGCAGTATTCCCACCCTGACCTTGGGCTGCTAGATGATTAGGACTCATAAAGAACTTTAACTTTTCATACTAGAGTGTAACGACTCTGCGAGAGCTGGCTTTATTTCCACACTTGCTAATTTACACAATCAATATGTGCACATGGTGAAGATGTGATGAGAAGGCCGAGTTTGTGTTGTGCAATGCGGTGTCTCCAGATCAGTCTGATAGCTGCATCTGATAGCTGTTTTCAGTTTAACTATACTGTATCTGTCCCTGTCAAATAAAGTTGTCTTCACTGCAGTGATTTTACACACAAACTATAGGAAAACTATAGTCATGCCTGGTGATATATGCACAGTATTAGAAGATTATTTAAAACAATATATGCTCTGTTCTGCAATTCTTTGATGCTATTTGATTTTTCTTGGATTTCTATAATGATTTCAACAGCTGTGCACTCCACAGCTGACCACAAGTGTTAGTAGTCTGGCCCGCTCCTCTGTGCTCCGGGAGTGGGGATGTGATGGTGAGGCAGCGCTGATGAGATATTGAGCGGCATTTGATTTGAGATAAGACGTATTATGATTCCTCTCGCATTTAATTTCTAGACTCTGACTTCAATTTACCACCTCACCATCTGTGTCACCTATTTCCCCTGTCTCCATAATGTGTGTAGGCATGGGTCAAAGTTTCCCTAAATGTGCGCATTCTCCCATCAAGTCTGTTTTTATAGATCACAACTTTAGTGTGGGAAGTGGCGTATGCCTCTTTCAGGCCCTGTGTACGCAATGCTTATAAATGAGATCCCTGCTCCTTTCTAATCTCTGCCACCACCAGCTGGATTCTCCTCCACCTGCACATCGGGTACATATAGTACTTCTGACAGCATGTGATACAGACTACCGACTACTCAGAACTTCCCACCTGCTGCTCACTTTACCTCCAAAAATATGCACTAAAACCTTTTAGGATCATTTTGACCACAAAGATTTTCCCACCTTGTGGCAACCATAGTTCTCAGGAGGCTGAAAGTGTCAAGTGTGAGTGAGGTTGCGGGGATGCATGTCCATATGTGATCACAGCTATTGTGAGATCATGCTAGTTTATATTATAAAATGGGTAAATCATATATCATATTTTTTTAGAAGAGCTGCTGCAAATTCAGTCATTTTGACTGGCAATGATCTCAACAAAAATCATGACATCCTGGTGAGATTGCAGAATGAACATTGATGTTGGAAACGTGACAATATATCATGCCATGATATATCACGATATAGAAACCCGATGATATGCATTGTCAAGACGAAAAACTGCATCGTGATATTTTGGAGATGTGATGAATTAATTTCAAGATTCGCTACTTTGGCCCCGATCAGGTCCTCTCTCTGTCACTGCTCTCCACTTAGGCTCCACTGTATAGTCGGACTCAATGTCCCACCCACTGCACTGTCTGATTGGTTACATGTCATCAGCAATAGCCAGTCAACACTGAGGATTACCATGCTGCACACAGGCAGCAGAAAACACAGCCACAGCCTGGAGCTGCTGCAGTGAGGGGACCTGTGTCCTCTCCTCTGTTGAAAACAATCTATTTATATGATGACAAGCCTGCCTGGTCCTCTCTGTCTCAACCAGGACTACTAACTAACATTACTGAGTCTGTCCTGAAGTAGCTCTGACTCTGGTTCTGATGCAGACCTGCAGGATATTGTTGTTAGCGACTAGATGAAATTCATTCATTTAACTTTAATCTGGAGGAATCGGTGAGGACATGCCTTCATTTTCAGTGATGTCCAGAGTAGAATTAATACTGAATAAATACACACAAAAACAATGAATAAAACAAACAGACACAAATAGAACACAGTTAAATGGAGTTACATTAAAGAGCAGAATCGCTGGTTAACATAATATATGGAACTACAGGACAAACAACAACATTGTTGTACTGTTTGTGTCTTTTGAATAAAAGGCTACTTTTTCAGTCACATTTTCATCCAAGTAAAAAAAATTGTTATAACATATCATATGGAGTTCAGTGACTTAGTATTGTGTATCGTATCATGAGCTGAGTGTATCGTCACGCCCCTAGTGAGCGTTTATTCCCAACATCCTTCAGTACAGACATCCACATATCCTTTGTGTGCATGTTTCTTGAGCTTGAGCTGTGATCGTTCATAAGGTGTGCTACGTTGTCAGCTTAAGCCACTTTATCAGCAGTATTTTACAAGGCCATATAAAGAACACCTGGACAATATAATGCAATCCAATCCAATAGCCCTGTAATAAATGTTGTTTATAGCTAATAAAAGTCTGACAGGATTCAAGAGTAATTTCCAGACTCCAGCCCAGTTAAGTTGTTGTGCTGGATTACATTATATTGTAAGATGTTACTATTATTCGATCCATCTTGTCAGCAACATAAATATGGCATCAAAAAGTTGAATCACCTGTCTGACACAGTGCATCAGGCTGCACCTCGCCTGGAAAGTAGACAAGATCAGGTGGCAGCAGCAGGAGACGGTCACTAAAAGCTGTGGTGAAGTCAGACAATTTTCAGTTTTCAGTGAACAGAACATGAAGTCACAGGAAAGGTTACAACCTGTTACATCTGATCTGTTGGCTATTAGTTTGCAGATCACATTCAGGTTAATTTATACTGTGTTTGTTTGGAATTATATGTGGAAATGTGCGCATGTCTGGCGTTGGATTCTATCCTGTATTATTTTTGTGTCTGATATTTTAAAGCACATTGTAATGAGCACTTCATTATTACTTTATTATTATTATTAACAACACAATATATGATTAATAGGTGAAATCTTCCTTGTACAACACAAGACTAATAGCCTACAATCTAGTGTAAAATATTACAGTTACACAGAGATGGATTTTCTACAACATGCAGTGTAGAGCCAATCAGCTCTTTGATCAGGCGACAGCTAGGCATTTCCCATCATGCCTTAGGTCTTGTAGTTGAAGAGCAACAGCAGTGCCTTCCTCTAAAAACTGCAGCTGCCTCAGTCTCATGAGGTTATTGTTGCTTACATGTGCATAACGTCGGAGCAGGTCCAGATCAAGTTGGAGACAAATCTAACCAACATGCATTGCGGCCAGTTGTCGGTGACCGATTCAGTGCAGACCTGGCTCATCTCAAACAAGCCAATTATAAGCTTCACAAATGTAATATGTGTGCAGAGTTATCATGTTAGATTGTACAATATGTCCATTTTGTTGTGCCCACCCCTACCATGTAGTGTTATTTATTGCACTGCCTTGTGATACCTCACAGTGAGCTGCGCTGTCAAACTTGGCATTCGTTTGAAAAAGTACACACCTTACCAAGTAGTGTGTGTTTGTCTATTATAAGCTCATTCTAATTAAAAGGTGTTGTATGGTTCTGAGTGGTAACAGAGTGGGATGTGTCTGAGATGAGAGATTCAGGACCTGAAGTGTTTCTGAGCATGACATTCGAAAGGAGAGAACACAAGAGCGTCTTCAGCACAATGCGTGCGGTTTCCGAGCTAAAGGTCATCAGCAAACGGGGGCTTAGATACAGAAAAGGTCAAAGCCTCTTTGAAAATGCTGGTAACAAAATGTATCATAAACAAGTGAAACATACAGTATCAGGTTCCTGAACTCATGATGGTACAAATAGTATAATTACGGTAGTTTTATGTAAAAAAACATAATAGATTGTGAATTGATGTGATCCACCGACAGACCTATTGTACGTTAAGATCAAGATTTTGAATACTGGTGAGAGTCTGTTGGCCAGACCAGTGTTGGAGAATGTCACAGCACTTATGGCACAGACAGCATAGATGTTAATGTGACATTTAAACCAGACCACACAGTTGGATGTCTTGGCCTTCAACTTTATAAGGATGTTGTTTGCCACAGTCCTCTAAGAGATATAAACTAAATGTTTGCTGTCACAAGCATGAACTCACATGGTCACCATTTGCATATCATCAAAGATTTGTATTCATTTTTACATCTAGTATTAGCATTTCAATGTTCAGAGTCAGCTGAGGAGGCAATAACTGAATATATAAAACTGAAAAAGGTTTTGCAGTGTATTTTTGCTGGTTCCAAGGTTATTCAGAGCACCACATCTACAATAAACAATTCTACTTTAAGGTTCAATTGCTGGCAAATTGATATAATGAAGTTATTAAACACATACCATCCTTTTTCGTCAGTCTATCATTGCTGTGTATGGGTTTCAGTCTGTGTATGCACCCCTTCTCATGTTGCTTTATTCTGTTTGGTGAAGTGCAGTGAGATGGCTTATAATAATGGCTTATGTCAGGTTTGAAGACACCTGAGTGCCATATCTGGTTTCTCTAATGTGCCTCTGTTGTTGTGAGAGTATTTCTTTGCCTGCCGTTTGAAGAGTGGTATAGTCTAAGGACCTGACACAGAACTTATTGATGCCTGCCATTAGGGCTGCACAATTAATCCAGTATCAATCGCGATCACAATTTTGGCTTCCTACAATTAAATGAACTTGATTGACTGTGATGTTGACATTTAAAAAGGACTCATAGAAAACTGCTGTATGAACGAAGCACTTCTCAAACAAACAGCTAGAGATGCAACGTCAACCAGCCGCTGGTTTTAAGCAGTCTTATATGTCCAAGTGTTTGCCGGACACATGTGCAGCTGCCACATGAAGGTTTTTACTGTGGCACACAGCGGCACAGTCAGTAACGTCACACACAACATGTCATATTGTGGAAGTTGGTTAGCTGAGTGAAGAAGACATAACGCTGCAATCCCAGTCCAAAAGTCCAGAATAAGCCGTGGAGGAACAACCTTAAAAACATTTGGAGCTCTCCTTGGATCACTTAAATTGTGATTCATTCTTATGATGCTGCTCAGAGTCATCACAGTGATCAGCTCTTGGCTGGAGGTTCCACTGAGTTACATTATGATGAGTATAGTAAAAACGGGTATTGGGCGCTATCATGATGAGTTCAAATGTAATCAAATGTAGTTTTTGGTGACAAACTTGAATAAATCCAGTTGTTTGAAGATGTTTCCACAGCAATATCAAATACATAATAGAGAGAAATATGACCTTTGTAACTTCCTAACACTAGTTCTACACTGCAAATATCTGAATAAAAATACAGTAATTAATTTCTTAATCATGTGAATTGTATTTTTATGCAAATAACTATTATAAATGACAATAACAAAGTAACAGGATCATGTTTCTAATTTTTGACAGTTGGAAGTAGCACAACATGGAAGTAAAAGGAGCACTTTGTTAATTTAGATGTGAAATTGCAATACAGATATTTTGTCCCATAATTATGAATAATCGTGATATTACGACTGATCTCAATGTTGATCAAAAATTATTGTGATTATCATTTTGGCCATAATGATGCAGACCTACCTGTCATAATGGTTTAGTGGAAAACTGTCTTAATCAACTGCGCTTTTGTTGTAATGTCCAGATTTTACATATCGTTGTCCAAACACATTCATGCAGAGTTCACACTGAGCCAGTCCTCAGCAGCTAAACTCTGTATTTTGCCTACCAAAGACTAGTGGCAGACTTTGGCTGAGACAGTCGGTTTCTGAGACAGAAACATAATAGTTCCTGACAGGGTGTGTGATTTCCTCAAAGCCATTTAGATATGGCCCGGGACTCCTAAGAGCTAAAGACAGGATTCAATAAGTAATGCCTCAGCAGGCTCCAGCACCTGGTGATCTCCGTCACCCTCTGGCTGACTGTAATCATTTGTGATAGCCCCCGTACGCTTGCTGGCCTCCCAACAGCACATGTTTCACTCCGGCTTTTAGATGGGCATCAAAATGCATTACCTCCAAAGCAGTAGATGGGGGGCCTGTATGCGTGAAGGCAGGGCGGAAATAAAGACATTAACTCTGTCTGCAGACCAAGATTGCTGAACTGTGCTGAGCGACATCAGGTCCTATAATACATATACATAAACACCATTAATGCACTTAGGTTCAGGATATGTCAGTTGTCTTAATACATTTCAGCCTGTAGATATAATATATATCTGAAATAGTATTGCAATTAATGCCCAAGCACTACAACTTTGTGACAGGACAAGTTTTCTTCCTTCTTTCCTGTCTGTATCCTCTAACTGCTTCTCTTTCTCCTTCAAATTAAGTGGAAACAACACGGCAGATCTTCTCAGGTTCTCTGCATATAGTGCTATTGTGTGGTAAATATGGCCTTAATGACTTGGCAGCGGGGGGCTCGGCTGTTTAATGAGCAGGCTCTCCTGCTCCACCACGATCAAATGAGAGCCTAATTTGATTTTCCCTCTTGACCTCTATTCCTCTCAGAAAACAACAAAGCATAACGCTTTTTTTTTTTTTCAAAGGCTGGTGCAGAGTAGAGAAATTGAGAGGTGTGTGATAAAGACAAAGACAAAATAGTGGATAATGATGAGATTTTGCCCATGAAGATATAAAAAGTATATTATACCCTTGCCAACACACATGCAGCATATAAAGCAAGCCCATTGTATGCATTGACACATGCACACACAAGTATGTTTCAAGGGCAAATTAACATTAAAGGTGCTCAATACAAAATTCAGAGCATTTGTTTTGGCTCCACACAGCTCTCAAGATGGCGACAGCTGAGTTCAAGTTGTTCTAGTAATAAATCAGAAATAAATCTGAATTAATTAATTAGAATAAATTGTGAAAGTGTAGAAGGGTTTAAAAGATAAGTATATGATGGCCATTTCATGCTTTATTATGTCTCATGGGGGGCTAAATTTAACCTTACTTTACCACCACCATCAATAATCCTTCCAAAATATCACATTAAGAAACCAAGAGCTTGACGAACACCATAGAAAAAGCCATGCTGTGATTTGAAAGTTTTTTTAACATGCTGATTGGATGGTGAGCACGTCTGGTCTGGAAACTGCTCAGACATCCCCTTTATAGTCAATCAATCCTAGGAAAGCCATCCACTTTTTGAATGCTCTCAGTCTCTAGTTTGTGGCTGTAAAGTTTCATGAGGCTGTGATTATCCAAGAGGTCAACACAGGTCAGTTTATACAGTGAGGTCAAGTTTCAAAAAATGTCTCACTGTATGAAATGGATACTATGGGGACTAACATCATCACATATTAATACAGTTGGGCTCATTAGATCCAGCTTAGAGTCTCAGCTTTACAATAATACCAAATTTATGCAATTCCAAGACTGTTTAGGGACCCCAGGATGCAGAAATATTCAAATATACCATTTTAGAATAGGCAAAAATAATACATTTATACTGCATTTGAAAACTGCATGGCTTTTGCCCCAAACTGCATGTAATTATCATAAAGTGGGCATGTCTGTAAAGGGACTCGTAGGTACCCATAAAACCCATTTTCATTGACATATCATGAGGTCAGAGGTCACGGGACAAATGTCCATGCCAGTTTTTCCTCACCAAAATTTAGCTTAGCTTTAGCTTTAACCTTGGAGCGTTATTTAGCTGAACTGAACCTGCTGTAGCCTCTGAAAGATAGTAAAGTTGGTCGGGATCACGGGTCTCAGGGGGTTAAAAAGTTGGAAAATTCTTAAAGGAATAGTTTGACATTTTTGGAAATTAAATGAGAAGATTTATCCCTGATATTTATCCATTAAATATGAAGCTGCCACCAGCAGCTGGTTAGCTTAGCTTAGCACAAAGACTGGAAGCAGTCAATGAGCAAAACTAACAAAAATGACAGTTTGCAATTTTACATGAGGTTATAAGGGGTTTTTGTGTGTATAAACAAATATAATGTAATATATATAATGTGTTGATTCGTGAGCTTTGGAGGTGCTGGTAGGTGGATTTTCCCCATTTCAGCTGGCTCACTTTTATGGACAGATATCTGATTTGTATCAATCTTATCATCCGACTCTGCAAGAAAGTCAATAAACACATTTCCTAAAATGTTGAAATTTTACTTGAAGCATAGCCTGTGTTTTGTATTATGCTCTGTACTAGAAGCAAATTAGGTAAGCTAAAACTCTTGTTTTAAATGACAGCTGAAAATAAAGCATGTTTTTTAAAGTGGTTGTGGGCAGGCATTAAAATCAGTATTTGTGTCTGTTTTTGCAGAACTGCCGTTGGAAACCCGTCCTATGATTTGATCCCTTAGATGTTGCAGTAGAAGAGACCACTTCAGAAGAAACCAGCAGACCGTGGCATCACTACAGAGGAAAACGCACAGTAGGTGTCTAGACCAACAGTAACAACCTCATGTGCTGATATTACCACATCCACAGACCACATGTGTTCTGTCAGACTGAGGGCAGAGGCGAGAAAGACTTCACTTTCATGACACCAGACATGAATCCTTAGACTTCGTGCTCCCCAGTGCTGGATAACTATCATTACACCAACATTTCAGCTGCATTGGGTCTATACTGCCTCTGCATTTGTTTAGTGTTTCTGCCCATTATTTTCTCTTAACATGATTTTATTAATGAACAATAGGAACTGTCAGCCTTTGTCCACCTTACTGTTTGCCAAACTATCATTTTTTTAAACTATTATGTTTCTGTCACTGTATAAATGCTGCAATTTGGTCTTTTGAGGGAGTTAATGAAATGCGTTCTAGTGAGTGAAGTCAAAGCTTGTGGCATTTTTTTTTTATTCCTCTTTATAGAATCTTCTCTCATTAACATCCAGTCCCATGTTTTACACATATTATAGTTACTTTTGTGTCACACAGTCGAATAGAAATCAGTGTTAGTATAATAATAGAGTTGAAATAATTTTTTTTGTCCAGAAAAGGTCAGCTAAAAGTGAAGGCTATTTTCGGCATTGCTGTTTTCCTACATCCCTGGTTGCACACACCGGTGCCTGGTAGTGATGCAGTTCATTCAGTCTCCTACTGTTGCCTCTGAGTTGCTCCCCTGGAGCTGTTGGGAGCTAAGTGCCCCACTCAAGGGCAACTCAAGAATAGTTGTTGAGGGGCTGACAGCTCATAACTCATTCAGCTTCACCACTCAGATTGTATTGACCAGTTTGGGAATTCAAAACAGATTCCCCTGGTCACAAGCTACTCTAAAATTATGAAGCAATAAAACATTGAGACCCTGTCATCTCTGCAGAGAGTATGGAAAAAGCTGTGCTGTAACACAAAGACAAGCCAGAAACTGCAGACTCTGGTTCGTTGGCTCACAATTGTCTATTCTTTTACTGAATTTGTCAGAGGAATGCAACAACTATCAAAGTGCAAAAGGTTTCCTGAGCTGAATGTAGAGATACAGCACATGTGATGATGTTTTATATAAAGCTTTACTGTGGTAAAAGCAATCAAGAGCTTTAAATCTTTGTTGTTCAGAAATATAGGGTGACCATGAAGCCCTTATATAATGAGGTAAATATCTGTGAAAATTGTGCATTTCCTCAGCTCTTTTCCTTCCACTGGTAAAAGGGGAAGTGAGGATCTTGCAGACATTGTTCTGATGCGCAGTATAATTTGTGAAGAGGCAGGGAGTAACCTGAGGACTGAAGGTGGTGAAGAGATTCAGCTCAGCGGGGCTGTGAGACAAAACACTTTCATGACACCTGCTGGCGTGGCGTTCTGCTAGCCAGACTCCGCTCCTTTTCCTCCCCCATCATCCATCCATCAACCCAGCGGTAGATGCACAGAGCTCGCCACTCTCCATTTGTCAGTGCCCATCAGAAGTGGTTACATTCTCATTACATGCCTGCTGACCCTTTTGAAGACTGAAATAAACTCTGGGGGTGTTGCAGGAACATATCACAATGGATAAAATGAAGCCTTCCTCCTGTGCAAGATTAACAGGCTACGAAACAAGGGATTACATAAGAAAATGGTTTATCACTTCACACCCATTGTTACATGTAACATGTCCTGTTTTTATTTCATTGACTGGAGAACTGTGGTGGACAGACAACTGTCAAAACCAGTATGCTTTGGAAGGCAAAAGGAAATGAGAGCGAAAAAGCATGAGACCTGTTATGTTTTCCAGATATTAAGGCTTTGAATGGGTGACAAATGGCAGAGGTTGGGTGAAGTTCAGCTTTTGAAATCACTGTTCTTCTGTAACAACACTTTTTTAAGAGCTTTTACTTAAATCAAGCAATCAATAAATCAGTGTAGGATAATAAGTAATATAAAAATAATCCAAATGTGCATGGATGTCTCTATTAAGTCGCTCCAAACACATGTATTTTTCATCTTTTATTAAAGTGCATGACATCTGGACACAAAGGAGGCTTTCCCTAATGGAGAGCACTTGATGACGATCCTGAGTAGTACCTGAACTCTTGTGACATTCTGATTATGATTCTGATTTAAAAGGTCTAATGGTGAGCAGGAAAACGTGTTTGTACATACAGTCGGTTACTTTGAAGGAGACAAAGCAGAGACAGATAGAGCTTTCATTTTATCCAAGAATCACGTGAAACCAGTTCTAACAGGTATGTATGCAGCAGGTGTCTCTTCCAGAGGCTTGGAGAATAACGATAATTCAGATTCATCTGAAAATTGTTTGAAGAAGTTTGAGTTTTTATTACGCCTCCACACTGGTGATAGCTGTTGCTCGAGGTGTTATACTTTCAGGTAGTCTGTCTGTCCGCATGTACATACATCTGTCCGGTCCATTCTTGTGAACGTTCAGCAATGCCTGGAGGGAATCTCTTCAAATATGGCACAAACATCCACTTAGACACAAGGATGAACTGATTAGATTTTGCTGGCCAAAGGTCAACGTCACTATGACCTCACAAATCCCATTTTTGACCTAAACTCAAGAATTCACATGCCAATTTTGCCAATTTCACACAAATAGGATGAAATAATGACATTCTGGACAGACATGGATGTAAACTTCAACTTGACTGGTTGGCGCAGGCATACAATTGCAAGATAGCAATTCTAGTTGACTTTGCAAACAGTGAACACTCAAAATCCTTGCTCTCTCCTTAATATCTCAAACTTGATATCCTTTGTTTCGTAACAATTTCATCCTCACAACGAAGAGTTAAAGGCTATGAGTTTGGGGGAAATTGTAATGTATTTGCACAAAATACAGCTGAGGCTGATGGGAATACCAAAGATTTTTGCAGGTATTTTGCCATGAAACAAATTATTGGATACATTTTGACGTGATGGTGGCGCTAGAGGAAAAAGTCAGGGGATCACCACAGTCAGTAATCTTCATCCTCTGGGGACCATGATGGCAGTCTATTGAGTATTCATTTCAGTCTGGATCAAAGTGGTGGACGAACCAAATGGGCATCTCAAGAGACATGCAAACTATACATCCATTCATCTGCAACCGCTTATCCCATTCTGGGTTGGGGGGTCCATCAGTCCACCACAGGGCTGACACAAAGAGACAGACAACCATTCACGCTCACATTCACACTTTCACACTTACGGGTAATTTAGAATCACCAATTAACCTGCATGTCTCTGGACTGTGGGAGGAAGCTGGAGAAAGCCCACGCTAAGACATGGAGAACATGCAAACTGCACACATAAGGGCCCCAAGCCAGATTTAAACCTCCAACCCTCTTGCTGCGAGGCAACAGTGCGAACTGCTTCACCACCTCGCATGGTTAAAATGTTATTGTACGTACACCATGCTACAATTTACATAACTAGAAGTGTGTATAGTTACTCTGCAAGGCCACACTTGGTGCTTGAATGACATCTGTTTTCCAGATTTGAGGTCAGTATTCTCTAATCCTCCTCCTGTAGATTACTGAAAAATCTGAAATCTCATTCCTTCTATTGCTCATGACAATACAGCAGCTTGACTAAACCACTGAAGCCCCTCTTTACTGGAATTTGATTATATGCATATACATCTTATGTTGCATGATCTCACTGGTGAGTTAAACCAGGTGAACGCTCACATACTGCCATCAGCTCAGTTCCAGTTTGGAGATTTCATCAGTTCACCAAGAACATAGAGAGCAGAGTCACCAACCAGCCGACTGTGATGATTTCAACACTCATCACTTATTTATTTAATTAGTCGCCTAGACAACCGTTGAGCATGCTTTATCAATTCCTTTGTGTGCCTCTGTTGAGTGATGACACACACACCGACCACACCGAGAGTTCAGTCCAAGTATGTCAAACGTGCTGCCTCCTCTCAGCACTCATTGGTGGGAATGTTTGCCTTTGCTCCCAGTCTGCTGGTTCAGAGTATTCTGCACGTAGTGTGTTTGTAAATAGCTGTGGTCTTGGAGACAGCCACACAGCGCTCATTCCTCTCTATTTCCTCGGACCCCTGCGCTCTTGCTCAGTCCAACCAGCTGTACATCGTGTGCAGTTCTCACTGAGAGCTCGCAGAGCGCACAGCGCGTCCCAGTCAGCTCCTCCTCTCTCTACTCGCACCGGGATGGATCTACCCTCCTAGCAGAGCACAGGTCTACTTCAGCAGTTGGCAAGTTGGGTACTCATTTAGGAGTCAAAGAGAAGCGGGAACAAACGTGCGTTTCTTCTCCCTGCTGACAAGATTCTCCGCGCATCAACTTAGCTGTCGGAAACCTGCATGAATGATGACAGCAACCGGGCTACAATCGCGGCTCATGATCCTGATGTGCTTCATCTCCACCGCAGCGGGCAATATGCTTGCATTCACCGAGGAGCCCTCCGAGAGAGCCGGGAAGGGAGACGGGTATTGTAGTCGGATATTGCGGGTTCAGGGCAGTCGGAAGGAGGGTAACAACGAGTTTCGCCTCCGCGTTGAGGGAGACCCGGAGAGCTATCAGCCAGGGAGCACATACAGAGGTTGGTGCTTATCCGCGAGATTTACGCACACTGCGTTTGTTGGCACTAACTATGTGCGCAATGTGAAATAAACACTAGTCCACAGTGAGTAGGGTACGCAAACTTAAAATAAGTTTCTACAGTCTACTTTTGATGCGTATGTGCCCTGAAAGTAAACAATATTTGGTTAGTAAAGAGTCGAATTATCTTTGAATAAGATACTTAACCCCAAATTGCTGCCTAATGCTGAACCATCGGTGTGTGAATGGGCATTTAGATTAGATCGTGATGGGCTGGTTGCCAACTTGCATGGCATCGTCTGCCATCAGTGTTTGAATGTGTGTCTGAATCAGTGGGTGACATGTAATGTAAAACCGCTGTGAGTGGTCGGAAAACTAGAAAAGCACTATATAAGTCCATGTATCATCTCATATTAAAATATTAAAGCCTAAATGACATTTTACTTCCAACCTTATGTGGACAACCACGATAAAGCCCCTTTATGATGAAACATTGAAAAGGTTTAAAGCTAAATCTTTCTGTGAACTCCTCTATGCTTTTTCATAATTCTCTTTCAAAGTTAAAACAGATTTTTTAAAAGCCAGCAGTCCCTTATTTCATAGCTTTTGTCTAAAGTGGAAGTTATTGGGAGCTGTTAATGGGCATGTGCCATCTGCTCGGTGAATCTCAAAGGCTCATGCTGCTCTGGACTCCACAATATGTTGCATTACAGTTAATTAATTCTTTTGTGTTTAAACCATAATTAATTCAATATCATCCAAAGAAAATAACTGAATTGGCTCCAGTGGGGAGTTGGTAATCACATTTTGCAATCATCTGTTCTAGAAAAAAGTCATTTTGAAGCTTATCCAAAGATACTGATCAAATTGTCAAATACAGCGAATTGAAATCTCCCTAAAGCTCAAAGGAAATGGACATTTGCTTTATGTTCTGCTGGATTGCAAAAAACATAAAAATACTATCTTAAGCATCATCCAGAAATAGCGCTTGTCGGAGAGTGAACCATTTTAATTACTGTTATCTGTGATAAATCCTCATGAGCAGGTGAAACATTTGATGATTGTGCATACAGTCAGGCAGGAAGTTGATTAAGCCAACTTCAGGAGGCTATTGTGTTTGGCAGTGAATATTATAGTTCAGCTGTTTTCTCTGTAAAGTGACGGTTGTTGTCACTCTTGTTTGATTCCATCCAGTGACTCTGAGTGCATCCAGCCCCTCCTACTTCAGAGGGTTCATCCTTATTGCCCTGAAGGATGGCGCAGAAGGAGACATGGATGAGGACTATGCTGGAAATTTCCAGGTAAGGAATAATGACTAATGCTAATGAAATGAGTGCTTGTACTACCAGAAAAGAATACAAATTCATACGTTTTCTCTTAGCACTGTGCAGTAACAGGACAAATATTTCACCCATACCACGCCCAAATCCTGGTCCATCTTTCATAACATCCTTCCTCTTGGCTCCAGCACAAGCACTGTGCATGTGAAGGAAGAGAAAAAAATAGGCTGTTTTTACTGTACATTGGGGGGATGGGGGTCTTGACAAATTTTCTTTGCACAGCCCTCCCATCTTCACATGTCAAAGTGTGATTATTCTCACCTCACCTCCTCTAATGGGCTTGATATAGCATATGAAAAGAGCATATTCTCAGCTCCATGTCGCTGTGCTTTTCCAGGCTGTGAAAGTACCGCACACATGTTTGGAATCTGAGGAGTTGTATACCCACAAGCAGGCATACAGTTCATGTATGTAGGAAGTGTACAATTGGTGTAGTTGAGAGGCTAATAAGCATTTTACGCAGGCAGGCAAAGCTGGAGTACTGTAGGATGCAGGCAGAGATTATGGGGGAAGTGGGGCCAAGAGTGCGAAAAGAAGAGAGAGAAGGCAGAGAAACCGGTGGCTGTTACACGCATGTGATAATGGCCAAATATGTGAGGCCTTTGTAATTATAATGCAGTGTGAGGAGGCGAGTAGTAGAGAGATGTGTGGTTGATGGAGTATGTGTATATGTGTGAGTTCAGAGAGAGGAAGGATGATAATCATGTAGCATGTGGACATAGCTACCATGACGTCACCCATTGGTTTGTGGAGTGCCGTTATGAAGCTTTCTCGAGCATTTTGGCCATCGACGTCTTGGGATTTGGTCATCGCTGTCTTGTTTTTTTGCAACCAGAAGTGGCATGAGAGAGTGGAGCTGGTGTCAGATATAGCAAGTATCCAAAACGTAAGAGAAATACTTGAGTGTAGTTTACAACAGTAAAACCAGTATACCATGGAACGGAGTATTTCTTAATAAGAAAATGCGAGGCATAGATAACGTTCATAAAGTCGATTACCCCTTCTTTGGGCAGTAAGTTAAACAACAAGCAGTTGTTTAATGGGTTAACAGCATGTGTGGAATTTTGTTTTTCAGACTTATGTGAACCTGTCAGTTTTAGTCACTTTCCACATAAAACCCTATTATTTTATTGAACCTGTAGTACAATACATGCTGAGGTTTGCACAGCAGCCCTCAGGCTGCTCTGATCACAGCTACTACCATGCAGTGGCACTCCCCATGAACCTGAGCCTTGAATATGGGAGGACATAAAAAACATTTTATTTTTGTCCTGTCATTACCCAGCGCTAACACGGGCAAGATTTTTTTTTTTCCTGTTTTGTTTGTCCTTGCGATTGATTTCATGCTGTTGTTATTTAGTACCAGCCTTGAGCGTGTTCCTCAGCCGTACGGCGGAGTGTGGCGTGGTGTGACAGGGCGCTAAACGTCAGGGGTAGAGATGGGAAACACTACATCATTTAGTCATGTTCAGTCACTTTGCTTTCTGCACATGGATGAGGCTGAGTGTGGAGTGCACAGAGATGGATAGATGTGTGACCATAGCCTTTAGATGTTCGTATCAAAAGTACAAAGAATGGATATATCAAGGTCTCCCTCACAGCTGCAAATGATCACCTGTTTCGATACAAGCACCATGTAACAGGGCAGTTAATGAACTGCTGTCCAAGAGATACGGTATGCCTCTGTCATCACCTGCTCAGTTAGTCTTTCATGTGTTATGTCTTTTATGTCAAGAAACACACACACACACACACACACACACACACACACACACACACACACCATTCCTCCGGTCTGAAAGAGCCCTGGGTGGGCCTGCCTCCCGGCATTGAGAGAAAAGGAGGAAAAAAAGAGGCTGCAACAGAAGACGTCAGGCTTTATTTAACATACAGCTCATTTGAAATCTGTTGGTGTGCCCCGTCTCAGCCGTCTCAGGACAGCTCCTGACTTGATGAAAAGCACTTTTATTGAGCTTTCTGGGAAGGTCAGCTGCCACTGTGTGTATGTATGTGCGTTTGTTGGCAAGAGCGTGAACCAGCGGGCAATGCTGGCGATGCCTGATGAGACATTACTTCTCAGCAGGGTGAGGTGACAGAACAAGAGAAGCCCAGCGTGGCAATGTGAGGGGTGAAGTCATCTTTGAGTGCGACATAGTGACATAATCGTCGACATAACAGAGACGGTGTATGCATCGTGTTTTTGTCATAATTCCACAGGGATGATCTGATAGTAGGGCAACTAAGATGTCTGCCACGTAACGTCTGTGAAAATTGGTCCATTTGCTTTCACTTTTCCAAGTCCCCATGTTTTAGATCAATGATGTGTGTTTGGCACTAATTCTGATGCACATTCATTCATAAACTGAGAAACGCAACTCAATTTATTCAATTATGTGTCACTTTTCTCCCCCCAACACTCACCGTCTGTTTATTGGTAGAAGATTTGACAATTTGGAATTAGACATGAAATGGGTCATAGGTCAGTTAGCAGCAAATTGGTTGCTTCTTTGTGCAGATGGTGTTTAATGCATGAGACTTCACTGGTTTTAACATGTGTTGTAGTCCAGTCAGGCCACCCCGGGATGCCTGTTAGAAACCATGGGAACATGGAGGGGGGCTGTATAATCCGTCAGACTGCAGGCTGCGCGCACACACACACACACACACACACACACACACACACACACACACACACACACACACACACACACACACACACACACACACACAGTGCTCCCAGGCTTCCCTTCTGGCTCACGCTCTCCACACACACACACACATACACACACACACACACACACACACACACACCCACACACACACAGGCATACACATCCACACACAATCCACTTTAACAGCGAACTCATTCATAACATGGCATGACAAAGGAAATTCTCTGCTGACAGCTTTATGGAGTGAGAAAGTTCCCGGTCTTTACTGCCCTGATGTCACTTCCTATCAAACAGATCCTTGGTCTCTGGGTAGTGATATTAGCTTGCTGGCTGCACTCCTTCTTGCAACCCACTCTACTAATTTCCTGTCCAGTTAAAATCAATGAGATGCTCAGTGTCTCAGGTGTGCTGCTGTACCTATATTTGTAGTGATAGGATGTGATTGGGCATCTGGGTATTAACTCTGATCGATCTGTGTATTGATGGATTCAATTTACTTTATTTCACCAGGATTATCCACTCAGTATCAATACCTGCACCCATTAGTCTGACATACAACATAGAAAGTGAAAGAAGTATCACCCATCCACTAGACTGGATTGATTACTTTGCTGTTTGGTGTCAAATGCCTTAACTGTTTTTTTGTACTGTGCTGGAAGGACGGAAGGAGCTTGTGTCCTTGTCTCTCTGACAATGACAGATTCTCACAAGGACCGGAGTGAGGAAAGTCAACTGGCCTATCTCTCTTATTCTGACACACTGGTTCCAACCCTTTTTTTTGACTTGTGATACCTTAAGAAGAAGCAGTATCTACGTACATATCTTTGAGTTGTGACGAGTGCTTAATTTTATCTAGAACAGAAAAATATCCAGCAGTATTTCACAAGAAAAAAATAAAGATTGGAGAACATTTTTTTTCTTTTCTCCACTTCTGTTAATCATATCTCAGATTTAATTGATATCCATATGCACTAATGTTTGAACCAGTGCATGTGAGATGATTCTGTTCATTTCAGTGTAATAGCTGCTGAAGTCAGATGTGTTTGTTTCCACTACAGCTCTCATGTTGTGTATTTTGGATTTATTTTAATCCCTTAATGCATCCTGAAAATTTAAAACAATGTCAGTGTCCGTTGCTAATTATGTTTATAGGCACTTGAGCTGATAGTGGGGACGGAGATTAATGTGAAATGGTCCAGCTCCTGATGTATAAAATCACATTATGTTTCAAGTGCTTTTAAGCCAAGTCTTGTCTGAGGATATTTGTATTCATCACTAATCTCTTTGTGTGTACATGATCTACAGATAATTGATGAGGAGGAAACGCAGTTTATGACCAACTGCCCCCCTGCAGTGACTGAGAGCACTCCTCGCAGACGCACCAGCATCCAGGTGTTCTGGACTGCGCCCCCCAGTGGCTCCGGCTGCGTCAACATTAAGTATGTATACCCCGACTGATGCTGAGCCTGATGAACAGAGGCGAGTCTCAAACACTTAGAAATACTCGACACACTACTGGTGGAAGATTAACTTTCAGTTCAACAGGTCCTTGTACTCGGTGAACTGTAATTTATTATTTTATAAGAGGTCTGGTAATGTGGAGAGCAGGGCTGCCCCTTTCTGTCAAATTTTAAATTCTTTCTCCCTGCATCACTGCCTGCAGATCACTGGAGAATACAAGATACAAGCTAAGTTTACGAGGATAGATTTGATTTGTGATTATCTCCTGCTGACCACTTTAACAGCATTTTATACTCTTTTAGATGGATAGGTATATTTTTTTTCTACCTTCCAGGCAGCCTCGATAGAATGTTGTACTTGTATTTATGGTAATGTGAATTTATTATAGTGGATTGATACCATTTATATCAATGAGGGTAGACTAAATAACAGAAACACCTCTCTGTATAATGCAATACAGTTGAACTGCACCACAAGTTACATGAGCATAAGGCTCATGGCCCCTCATAATGCTTTATTGCATGACCTTTGCATTAAGCTGGGCATACACTATACAGTGTTAGCCCACTTCTGACCCGAATTTTGGGCTGCACGAGTTGTTTTAGAGTTGGACCGAATTTCAGCTTTGTCGGACGTTGTTTGCCATGCAGTATACAGGGGAGACAGAGGAGTGATTAACTCCTCCCGATTGTCCATGGGACAGTTGGATTAATTTCTGACATGTCAGAAATATTGGCTAGCCATCCACAGGTTCTCACACAGTTGAAGCAGAGCCATGAGCCGATTCCCCAACGTCAGCGCCTTTTTTTCTCTTCTTTTTACAGTAATCAGAGCATAGCGATCAAGATAACCATGTAGGTTACAACAGATATATTAAAACGTAGCTAGTTTACCACGAGTTCTCTCTGCAAAATGGACAAGCCATGTTGTCCACATCTTCCGAGCCATCTGCAACTCCACACGCACCTCTTTTTTGTTTTTTGTTTTTGTTTCAGCAGACAGGATGGCACTGATGATCAAGTAAGCACGTATCTGCCTTGTTAGCATTGTGACGTGTACAGACCTCTGCAAGACACTTTACCCACCTCGGAGCTTTCAAACAAATCTTTATTGACAAGTGTCAACAGCCAGAACGGCCCACAGGAGCCAATTGGTCATGTTTTGTTTTTTATTTTACCCATAAATTGTGAGCACTTAGGTCATGGCTGACAATCGGACTGTACAGCGTGAGCACATAAATCATGAGCTATGGCTTTACATCTCAAATGATCAACTCCTCCAGTAGGAGTAGGAAGTACACAACAACATTTTTATAATGGTACAGTGCATGCCCAGGTTTAGACTGTATTACTTGTAGCATGACATACCTAATAAACTGGCAACTGAGTGAATGTTGATAGTGGTAACAGTTGGTTTTGATGTGACAGAGTTTGAAATAAGTGTTTTACTGCTTTTCACCTTTTTAACTAAATGCTACCTAGCTAGTAATATTTAATCCTGCCATACAGAGTTAAATATAAGTTTTGATCATTTAGTAGTGCAGCTCTCTGGGATTGCGAGCTGCGCTATCAGCATGTATCAAGGCTGCATGTGCAATAAATCACTTTTATGACATACCTTAAATACATAATTTTGTGTCAAATTTTCACTATCACTTGGCTTCGTAAACTATACAGAACCTTTATTATTCATCTCGCTGATTGACACTGATCAATTTTGCTGTTGTGTCCTCTGGGCTTGCATGGATACAGAAGGGTAGTCATGTATGTTCACCTGAAAACGGATCATGGCCAAAATTCATTTATTAATAAATAATAAGGTGAGTACAGGAGGTGGAAAGATACTGATGGACTGTGACTGACAAGGCCTTCTGATCAATGCATTATTTAACTGTGTATGTACTCTGTTGGTTTCTCTGCTGTCTGGTGTATGGGCTATGTACAAAGGGATGATGAAAAGGCTGCGTTTTTTAGTAATGCATATTATTATAGCACTGATACTGAAGAGTTTTCCATTTCCCCTGTGCTTATCTTTCTGGAATAACTTTATGACCTGTCCTCTCAATAACCTCTGAGCTTTCCGATACTCTTCCTCACTCCTCACTCTCTCCTCATTTCTTTTTTATACATCATTTCTTTGTTCTCATCTTCAGTGTGCCGTTGTCATAGTTTTCTCGCAGCAGGTCATGTCGCACAGCATTTCTGCTCTTCTCATAAAAACCAGTTGGATGATGGCAGAATTGTACTCAGTTAAGCACATGGGTAGAGGGAAGAAGTTGAAAGTGTCACAGAGTGTGCAGCCTAGAAAGAGATACTTGAAAGTACTGAGATGTGGATGTAGTAATACTAGGGCGCAGACAGTAGAGAGAGTTCAAAAGAGATGTGTCTGAAAATCATGATTACAGGCTGGGGGTGGGTATTTGCCATTGTTCTCCCCACCGACCTGGCACTCAGAAAGATGACAAGGCTTTTGTATGCTTCTGTGCTGCTACAGAACAAAAGTCTTCATTAAATCTTATTGATTATGGAGGTTCAACTCCTATAACTAACTGACAAGTGGAGGGCTATTTATATGAAAACTGTTCAGAGGGCGAGGCATTCCTGTACACTGTGGCTGTGTTATTATACAGCCCATACCAGCAGAGAAACATAGGTACATAAACAATCACACACTGTGTAGTCAACAAATATGCACAGGAAGAAACACCATAATGCTGAATGATTGCTAATTTTATAGATTAGCTTAGAGAGGACACTTTCATTCCCACCACAGGCAGGGTAAATGTTTGTTTTTAATTTCGCTTTGTATCCCACTAGAGCTTGGTCAGCCAGCCTGCCTGTAAAATATCATGGTTATTTTAAAAAAAACAACAACAACATCTGGCCTTGAAATTAGAAGTGTGTGTGTCATGTGTGTTTCTGTGACTCGAATGTTGTCTCAGGACTGTTTCTCCTCCCGTGTGGTTTGCTGCAGTATAATTGACAGGCAGTTGCCGTCTTGCAGATGGAAAGACTGAGCTTGGTGGTTTGGTTCTGTCTTAGGTCGGTTCGTGATGATAGGGTCAGGCAGTGATGCTTCTTCAATCTCCTGAACTCAGAGCACGGACTTTGAAAGTATTACCATCCAATCCAGTTATTTTCAGCTTTTATTTACATGCTAGAATCAAATCAGGCCATGGTTTCCATCACTGTGTCTCTGTTGCTGGTATCCCACTGGTATTTTATTGGGTGTTGTGGTGCTGACTTACCTTGCAAAGCAGCTTGATTCTCACAATGTCTCAAGATCTTGCAGGATCACATATCACAAGAAAATCCATCTCATTAGGCTTCAACTAATGCGTTTGTGTCTGGCAAGCCAGATCACAGACCAATCAGCATCCTATGAGGAGCTACAAGCGTTCCTTAGAGCTTAGGTGTGCGTGACGCAACATGGATTGGCAACTGTTTGTTCTAAACAACAATAGCGGCTCCTGAAGAGGTTAGCGCAGCTGCAATAGCATTAGATATTGCAACTCCGGTGGGGAGGGAGACAGACACCGTGGAGGAAAACGGCATGTAGCGTCACAACATTTTCCCATCTAACGCTGTGGATTAAGAGTTTAATTCAACCATACTGTTGGAACAGTGGAAGGTGGAAAGACAAACCATGACGGTTTAGTGTTTTATTTCGTTTCTGTCGGGTTTGAATGACAATCTGTTCTACTGCTCGAACAGCTGATCTACCTGCTGAAACTAGGGACACACACACACACACACACACACACACACACACACACACACACACACACACACACACACACACAACACACACACACACACACACACAGCACAAAGAGCCAAACTGAACATGCAACACGTGTTTTGGCAGTGAATGGCAGTGATGTTACTACTAGGCAACGCCTGCAGTGGGTAATACAAGGGAAATATACATTACAGTTTATGTACCTTAAAGAAGTTACATGACAAATAAATCAACGTTGGCTTCTGGTTTCACAGGGAATACGAACACCAGTCTCCTGGGTGAAAATATGCGGTGCTCTTTATACTTCGCGGTTCACAGTTACATGGATTACATACAAATTATTTTTGTGGGATATATATATACACATTACTGTGCATTATTTTTTGTAGGTATAGCTATGAACGGTGTATGAGAACCGCCTGAAAGGAGACTTAAATGTTTAATAAGACATTTGTTAGCCTCTGCGATTAACAAATCGAGGTATTCTGCCAACTGAAAACCAGCTAAAATTGAACTGGCTATCAGACCCTGGCTCAACCCTAGTAAGAGGCAGAATAGACTTGAAAGATTTCAACCTGAAGAAATCAGTGATTGTGTTGCTTTTCAGAGTGGTGTTCCTAATTATTACTTGTGTGTAGTGTTTTCTTTCCTACTGCTGCTTGATTGGAAAAGGTAGAAAAGTGAGCGCTAAATGTTTTTTAAAAGGAACACTTGTCATTGTAAATGTCCCCATCTCTGCTGACCCTAAATATTCATTCAGACTGTTGATGTAATTTCTCCTTACAGTAAGTTTTAGCAGAGGGATGTTGTCTATCTTTTCACCCAACTTTATTTCAAATCAAATGTAGCTTTTTATCTAACTAGTTATTTCCAATATACCAATATTAATTAATTGGCTTCCTTTCTGCTCTTAATGATAAAATCATACATGACCTGCAGTTGTCCGATGACAGAAAGTGGAACTACAGCCAGGAGCTATTGCCACAGCTGAATTCTTGTAGTTGGAGCCAGAGTAAGTCACATCAAGATACAGTATAATCCATATATTGCGGTCACCACTGAAGTTGCCACTATATTTTATCTTTCCATTTGTAGGTAGGAAGCAATTTATTTGTCATCCCCCTCTGGCGCCATGCAATATGGAGGGTAGTGTGATCTGTGTGTTTCCTGGCTGTCTGAGTGAGACAGTGTATCAGTGATCAAATGAATGTCACAACCACATGCAGTTGTCAGGGTCTGTTAATCTCCTTCAGCACGATTGGAGATAAAGCAGGACTTTGATGGGCCACTATAGTCAAGCAGACCTGTAGAAATTAAATGTAAATACAGTACAGTTGTTTTTGTGCAGTGTATCTGTGTGTAAGTTAAAGTAAGTTATTTAATCTCTGGCTGTAGCCGGAGCAGATGGAAAAAAATAGAATTTATTTATCTTTTACCGATCTGCAGGGCATAAACGTAGCCTTAGAAAGACAAAATCTATCTTGCTCTTTTCTTTTTGCTTTCATGATATTTCTTACTCTCCTCTTTCTCTCTTTTTGTACAGCTCTCAAACATGCATACTCCATCCCACACACACTACATTCAGATGAGTGCACTTTTGGGGTGATTGGGATCGGTGGTGGTGTGGATCCGGCAAAGTGAGATAGAATTTAAATTGGATGTTAAATAAGCATTACTCCGCTTTATTGTGTGGCCAGCCCGGGAAAGTAGGCAAGCAGTGAGGCAGAGTGTGCTCCTTTCTCTCAGAGATATGTGAAATTGGGGTGAGATTGAATTAAAGCGTGAACAATTAGAGCTGTGCTGGTGGTGTTGCTTACTTTGAATCAATTCATCCTCATTATGAGAGGCTGTTTTGGCCCAAAATTGTCCTTGCTCTTGCACGTACCATCATGATCTCATCCATCCATCCATCGTCAACCGCTTATCCCGTTAGGGGTCGCGGGGGGGCTGGAGCCGATCCCAGGTGGCATAGGGCGAAGGCAGGGTACACCCTGGACAGGTCGCCAGTCCATCGCAGGGCACATAGAGACAGACAACATATAGACAGACAACCATTCACACTCACATCCACACCTCCGGGCAATTTAGAGTCATCAATTAACCTAAACAGCATGTCTTTGGATGGTGGGAGGAAGCCGGAGTACCCGGAGAAAACCCACGCTTACACGGGAAGAACATGCAAACTCCACACAGAAGAGCCGCAAGCTGGAATCGAACCTGCGACCCTCTTGCTGTGAGGCGACAGCGCTAACCACTACACCACCACCCTCATGATCTCATATATACACTAAATTTTCTTAAACAATAACAGGCCCTCATTAACTGATTATTAACCTACATGATTTGTGCCTCGCATGTAGCTGTGCGCCAGCTACAGTATATGAGCACAACAGACAACTGAGTCAATAGTTTACTGTCAGGAGAGTTACTGTAGCAGCTACGGTGCTGCGTTCACTGTCCCCAGTTCACTATCAGGGAGCGTTAGCAGCGACGGTGCTGCGTGCAGTGTCGCTGACATGCAACCACTTTTCCAGTAAAAGTGTCCACCGCACATATTGTTTAGTTTAGCAGGTTGTCAGCTGTGTGTCTGCCTGGTGTAACGATGCTCTGTCTGCCCGGATTTAACAATAATGATTGTAACAAATAATGTGTGTGTTTGTGCTACGTTAGCAGCAGTTAGCTGCTAGCATTGCTGGTAGCTTTGGCCCAATGTAGCGTAACTAACGAGTGTAGCGAGTTTCCAACAGACTGTGTGTGGCGGTGAGTGTGGGTTTGTTGGTGGCGTTATACTGTAGTTGTGAACGTAGGTGTAGCAGACAGTGTGTGTACAATGTATTTGTCAGTGAATAAATGCTACGAGGCTACAACTCCTCAGCTTGGAAATCCCGAGGCTACTTCTTGTATCTGCGGCGGCTCTCTCTTAAGGTGGACCAGCTTTTCTTCTTAAGAAGCCACTCCTCTGTGTTTTCCTCTGTTAAAATTATTCATATTTCTTTTAACCAATAGCATTAATTGGTTAAATGCATAATGTCAGTTTTTGGTTAAATGGTTAATTATTAACACCAATATACCCTCTGTAGTATTTGTGATATTTTTAGAGCCTAAATTGACCTTTTGCTCAGCCCCTTCCTAGAACGGCCACTGTCTATTCCTATATTTGCAACTGTAACTAGGTGCAGGAGGCCTGACATGCTTTCAATGGTGTGTATGAACCTTGCAAGTCCTACAGCAGATATGTTATAGAGCATCTTTAGTCATACATCCTAGTCCAAGTTTAGCAACAACCTTCTGTTTTTAACTTAAAATAACTGGAAAATTATGTGCAAGTGCTTCCAAAGAAATATGTAATGGCTAAAAACGTTTTTGGAAAGGCTATACCCCTCACACTGTAAGTCAGATTAACTTGAAATTTGCGGCAAATGTCCAGCTCAATGTTCTCTTCAAAAAAGCTTCAAGAATCAAAGTCCACCTGAGCAAAAACATACTTTTGACATCTCCTCCTAAACTATATGTCTGAGCTACCAAATTTTCTGTTGATCAAAAGTGGACCAAGCTCATCAAAAGTTGCATAAAACTTGATGTTGTGATGATCTTTAAACAGGTGGGGCTTGGCTGGTAATTTGCCATAATTCATTTACTATTTGTCCAATCATCATACATCTTGGTAGATATCTTCAGTTCATCTTTGGAAACAGGCATATCAAAGCTATTTGAGCTCAGCCCAAACACACAGAACATGTACCTCAAATCTCTGTGAACACAATTTCACCAAATTTTGTGCACATGCTTTAGTGGTATTAACCCAGATCTGAAGAGTCATATTGATTGATGCGTATTGGCATGCCCAATTAACCATATATCTCCCATGCTATATTTGCTTTGCTCAATTTATTTTAAGCTGGAACAAGCTACATAAATGAAACTTGTTACCATACCTGGAAATTATGTTCTAATGTTTCACATTAAATATCATGATCACAATTGGCGCTATAATTAACAGCCAAAAAGTGAAAATTGTAAAGGCCGTCCCCCTCACAATGTAAGTCAGATTGACTTGAAATTTGACATCCATATCCAGATCAATGTGTTCTCCAAAAAAGCCTCAAGAACCCCTAAAGTCTGCCTTTGACCAAATCATAAATGTCATAGTATAGCATGTCATTACATGTCATAAGTGTCATTGTGTGCCAAGAAAATGTGATTAAAATGTGACAAAAATATAGTACATAATATGGTATGTCACAAAATGTAATAATAATTAAATGAATAATAATGTGTCATAGTATGCTAGTATACTATGCTGTTTAAAAGTTATAAAAGGCATTGTATAGTATGCTATTAAAACATCATAAAAAGTCATACAAAACTCATAGTATGTTGAAAAAAATCAGAAAAGATCATGTTGAAAAATTGATAAAGTATAGTATATTGAAAAAACAATATGAAAAAAACAAATAAAATCATAGTATAGTATGTCAAAAAAGTCTTAAAGAAGTCATATTTGAGATGTCAAACAATCACAGTATAGTATTTTAAAAAAGTCAGTAAGTCATAGTATGTAAAAAAAAGACTTCTGTATAGTATGACAAAAGTCACAAAAAAATCATAGTAGAGTATGTTGAAAGAAGCATATGGAAAAAAGTAATAAAGATTTAGTGCCCTATAGTATGTCAAAAAATGACTCTAGCATGCTGAAAAAACTGAGAAAAAGTCATAGTATAGTATGTCGAAAAAAGTTATGAAAAGGGTCATAGTATATAGTATGTCAAAAACAGTCATAGTCTAGTTTGTTGAAATAAGTGATTAAAAATGTCATAGTATAATTTGTTAAAAAAGTTATAAAAAAATCAATGTATAGTTTGTCAAAAAAGTCTTAGTATAGTATGTCGAAAAATATGATAATAAAAGTCACTATAGTGTGTGGAAAAAAGTGTTAAAAAAGGCTATGGTATAGTATGCCGAGAAAAGCTCATGGTATGTTGAAAAAAGTCGTCGTTTGTTGACAAACGTGATTAAAAAAATGTAATTGTTTAATGTGTTGAAAAAAGTCATATAGACAATAGTATGTCAAAAAAGTTCTAAAAAAATCTCAAAACAAAGTATGTCGAAAAAAGTCACAGTATAGTAAGCTAAAATAAGTTACCAAAAAAGTCACAATATAGCATTGTCAAACAAGTTATAAAAAAGTCATAGTGAGTCAAAAAAAGTGATTAAAAAAACATCATAGTATAGTATGTTGAAAAAAGTTACAAAAACGTCATAGATTAGTATGTTGAAAAAAGTTACAAAAACGTCATAGTATAGTATGTTGAAAAAACTTATAAAAACGGCATAGTATACTATGTTGAAAAAAGTTATAAAAAAGTCACAGTATAGTATGTCGAAAAAAGTCACAGTATAGTAAGCTAAAATAAGTTACCAAAAAAGTCACAATATACTCTGCTCAAACAAGTAATAAAAAAATTCATAGTGTGTCAAAAAAAGTGATTAAAAATGTCATAGTATAGTATGTTGAAAAAAGTTACCTAAAAAGTCACAATATAGTATTGTCAAACAAGTTATAAAAAAGTCATAGTGAGTCAAAAAAAGTGATTAAAAAAATCATAGTATAGTATGTTGAAAAAAGTTATAAAAACGTCATAGATTAGTATGTTGAAAAAAGTTACAAAAACGTCATAGTATAGTATGTTGAAAAAAGTTATAAAAAACGGCATAGTATAGTATGTTGAAAAAAGTTATAAAAAAGTAACAGTATAGTATGTTAAAAAAAGTTATTAAAAAAGTCATAGTATAGTATGTTGAAAAAAGTTATAAAAACGTCATAGTATAGCTTGTTGAAAAAAGTTATAAAAACGTCATAGTATAGTATGTTGAAAAAAGTTATAAAAACGTCATAGTATAGTATGTTGAAAAAAGTTATAAAAAAGTAATAGTATAGTATGTTGAAAAAAGTTATAAAAACGTCATAGTATAGTATGTTGAAAACAGTTATAAAAACGTGATAGTATAGTATGTTGAAAAAAGTTATAAAAACGTCATAGTATAGTATGTTGAAAAAAGTTATAAAAACGTCATAGTATAGTATGTCGAAAAAAGTCATAATATAGTATGATCAAACAAGTTATAAAAAATAGTATAGTATGTTGAAAAATGTGATTAAAAAACGTCATAGTATAGTATGTTGAAAAAAGTTATAAAAAACGTTATAGTATAGTATGTTGAAAAAAGTTATAAAAACGTCAAAGAATAGTATGTTGAAAAAAGTTATAAAAAAGTAATAGTATAGTATGTTGAAAAAAGTTATAAAAACTTCATAGTATAGCATGTTGAAAAAAGTTACAAAATCGTCATAATATAGTATGTTGAAAAAAGTTATAAAAACGACATAGTATAGTATGTTGAAAAAAGTTATAAAAAACGTCATAGTATAGTATGTTGAAAAAAGTTATAAAAAAGTAATAGTATAGTATGTTGAAAAAAGTTATAAAAAAGTAATAGTATAGTATGTTGAAAAAAGTTATAAAAACGTCATTGTATAGTTTGTTGAAAAAAGTTATAAAAACGTCATAGAATAGTATGTTGAAAAAAGTTATAAAAACGTCATAGTATAGTATGTTGAAAAAAGTTATAAAAAAGTAATAGTATAGTATGTTGAAAAAAGTTACATAAACCTCATAGAATAGTATGTTGAAAACAGTTATAAAAACGTCATAGTATAGTATGTTGAAAAAAGTTATAAAAACGTCATAGAATAGTATGTTGAAAAAAGTTATAAAAACGTCATAGTATAGTATGTTGAAAAAAGTTATAAAAACGTCACAGTATAGTATGTCGAAAAAAGTCACAATATAGTATGATCAAACAAGTTATAAAAAAAGTCATAGTGTGTCAAAAAATGTGATTAAAAAATGTCATAGTATAGTATGTTGAAAAAAGTTATAAAAAACATTATATTATAGTATGTTGAAAAAAGTTACAACGTCAAAGAATATTATGTTGAAAAGTTATTAAAAAATGCCATAGTATAGTATGTTGAAAAAAGTTATAAAAAACTTTATAGTATAGTATGTTGAAAAAAGTTATAAAATCTTCATAATATAGTATGTTGAAAAAAGTTATAAAAATGACATAGTATAGTATGTTGAAAAAAGTTATAAAAAGTCATAGAATAGTATGTTGAAAAAAGTTATAAAAACGTCACAGTGTAGTATGTCGAAAAAAGTCACATTATAGTATGATCAAACAAGTTATAAAAAAAGTCATAGTGTGTCAAAAAAAAAAGTGATTAAAAAATGTGATAGTATAGTATGTTGAAAAAAGTTATAAAAAATGTCATAGTATAGTATGTTGAAAAAAGTTATAAAAAAAAATCATAGTATAGTATGTTGAAAAAAGTTATAAAAATGTTATAGTATAGCTTGTTGAAAAAAGTTATAAAAACTTCATAGAATAGTATGTTGAAAAAAGTTATAAAAACGTCATAGTATAGTATGTTGAAAAAAGTTATAAAAAAGTCATAGTATAGTATGTTGAAAAAAGTTATAAAAACGTCACAGTATAGTATGTCGAAAAAAGTCACAATATAGTATGATCAAACAAGTTATAAAAAAAGTCATAGTGTGTCAAAAAATGTGATTAAAAAATGTCATAGTATAGTATGTTGAAAAAAGTTATAAAAAACATTATAGTATAGTATGTTGAAAAAAGTTACAACGTCAAAGAATATTATGTTGAAAAGTTATAAAAACGCCATAGTATAGTATGTTGAAAAAAGTTATAAAAAAGTCACAGTATAGTATGTCGAAAAAAGTCACAGTATAGTAAGCTAAAATAAGTTACCAAAAAAGTCACAATATACTATGCTCAAACAAGTAATAAAAAAATTCATAGTGTCAAAAAAAGTGATTAAAAATGTCATAGTATAGTATGTTGAAAAAAGTTATAAAAAGGTCATACTATAGTATGTTGAAAAAAGTTATAAAAAAGTCATAGTATGTTGAAAAAAGTTATAAAAAAGTCATAGTATAGTATGTTGAAAAAAGTTATAAAAACGTCATAGTATAGCATGTTGAAAAAACTTACAAAAACGTCATAGTATAGTATGTTGAAAAAAGTTATAAAAAACGTCATAGTATAGTATGTAGAAAAAAAGTTATAAAAAAGTCATAGTATAGTATGTTGAAAAAAGTTATAAAAACGTCATAGTATAGTATGTTGAAAAAAGTTATAAAAAAGTAATAGTATAGTATGTTGAAAAAAGTTACATAAACGTCATAGAATAGTATGTTGAAAACAGTTATAAAAACGTCATAGTATAGTATGTTGAAAAAAGTTATAAAAAATGTCATAGTATAGTATGTTGAAAAAAGTTATAAAAAAAATCAAAGTATAGTATGTTGAAAAAAGTTATAAAATCGTCATAATATAGTATGTTGAAAAAAGTTATAAAAACTACATAGTATAGTATGTTGAAAAAAGTTATAAAAAGTCATAGTATAGTATGTTGAAAAAAGTTATAAAAACGTCACAGTGTAGTATGTCGAAAAAAGTCACATTATAGTATGATCAAACAAGTTATAAAAAAAGTCATAGTGTGTCAAAAAAAGTGATAAAAAAATGTCATAGTATAGTATGTTGAAAAAAGTTATAAAAAATGTCATAGTATAGTATGTTGAAAAAAGTTATAAAAAACATCATAGTATAGTATGTTGAAAAAAGTTATAAAAATGTTATAGTATAGCTTGTTGAAAAAAGTTATAAAAACTTCATAGAATAGTATGTTGAAAAAAGTTATAAAAACGTCATAGTATAGTATGTTGAAAAAAGTTATAAAAAAGTAATAGTATAGTATGTTGAAAAAAGTTATAAAAACGTCACAGTATAGTATGTCGAAAAAAGTCAAATATAGTATGATCAAAGAAGTTATAAAAAAAGTCATAGTGTGTCAAAAAATGTGATTAAAAAATGTATAGTATAGTATGTTGAAAAAAGTTATAAAAAAACATTATATTATAGTATGTTGAAAAAAGTTACAACGTCAAAGAATATTATGTTGAAAAGTTATAAAAACGCCATAGTATAGTATGTTGAAAAAAGTTATAAAAAAGTCACAGTATAGTATGTCGAAAAAAGTCACAGTATAGTAAGCTAAAATAAGTTACCAAAAAAGTCAAATATACTATGCTCAAACAAGTAATAAAAAAATTCAGTGTAAAAAAAAAGTGATTAAAAATGTCATAGTATAGTATGTTGAAAAAAGTTATAAAAAGGTCATACTACAGTATGTTGAAAAAAGTTATAAAAAAGTCATAGTATGTTGAAAAAAGTTATAAAAAAGTCATAATATAGTATGTTGAAAAAAGTTATAAAAACGTCATAGTATAGCATGTTGAAAAAACTCACAAGAACGTCATAGTATAGTATGTTGAAAAAAGTTATAAAAAATGTCATAGTATAGTATGTTGAAAAAAGTTATAAAAAAGTAATAGTATAGTATGTTGAAAAAAGTTATAAAAACGTCATAGTATAGTTTGTTGAAAAAAGTTATAAAAAGTCATAGAATAGTATGTTGAAAAAAGTTATAAAAACGTCATAGTATAGTATGTTGAAAAAAGTTATAAAAAAGTAATAGTATAGTATGTTGAAAAAAGTTGCATAAACGTCATAGAATAGTATGTTGAAAACAGTTATAAAAAAAATCATAGTATAGTATGTTGAAAAAAGTTATAAAAACGTCATAGAATAGTATGTTGAAAAAAGTTATAAAAACGTCATAGTATAGTATGTTGAAAAAAGTTATAAAAAAGTCATAGTATGGTATGTTGAAAAAAGTTATAAAAACGTCACAGTATAGTATGTCGAAAAAAGCAAATATATATGATAAAAAGTTATAAAAAAAGTATAGTGTGTCAAAAAATGTGATTAAAAAATGTCATAGTATAGTATGTTGAAAAAAGTTATAAAAAACATTATAGTATAGTATGTTGAAAAAAGTTACGTCAAAGAATATTATGTTGAAAAGTTATAAAAACGCATAGTATAGTATGTTGAAAAAGTTATAAAAACTTATAGTATAGCATCTTGAAAAAAGTTACAAAAATCATAGTAGAGTATGTTGAAAAGTTATAAAAATGTCATAGTATAGTACGTTGAAAAAAGTTATGAAAAAGTCATAGTATAGTATGTTGAAAAAAGTTACAAAAATGTCATAGAACAGTATGTTGAAAAAAGTTATAAAAATCGACATAGTATAGTATGTTGAAAAAAGTTAAATATAGTATGATCAAAAAGTTATAAAAAAGTCACAGTGTGTAAAAAATGTGATTAAAAAATGTCTAGTATAGTATGTTGAAAAAAGTTATAAAAAACGTCATTGTATAGTATGTTGAAAAAAGTTATAAAAAACATTATAGTATAGTATGGTGAAAAAGTTACTAAACGTATAGAATAGTACGTTGAAAAAAGTTACAACGTCAAAGAATATTATGTTGAAAAAAGTTATAAAAACGCATAGTATAGTATATTGAAAAAAGTTATAAAAACTTCATAGTATAGCATATTGAAAAAAGTTACAAAATCGTCATAATATAGTATGTTGAAAAAAGTTAGAAAAAACATTATAGTATAGTATGTTGAAAAAAGTTACAAAAATGTCATAGAACAGTATGTTGAAAAAAGTTATAAAAAACGTCATTGTATGTTGAAAACGTTACAAAAACATCATAGTATAGTATGTTGAAAAGTTATAAAAACATCATCGTATAGTATGTTGAAAAAAGTTTTAAAAAATTCATAGTATAGTATGTTGAAAAAAGTTATAAAAACGTCATACTATAGCATGTTGAAAAAAGTTACAAAAATGTCACAGTATAGTATGTTGAAAAAAGTTATAAAAAACGTCATAGTATAGTATGTTGAAAAAATTTATAAAAAAGTAACAGTATAGTATGTCGAAAAAGTTATAAAAAAAGTCACAGTATATTATGTTGAAAAAAGTCACAGTATGGTAAGCTAAAATCAGCAACTAAAAACGTCACAATATAGTATGATCAAACAAGTTATAAAAAAGTCAGTGTGTAAAAAAAGTGATTAAAAAATGTCATAGTATAGGTGGTTGAAAAAAGTTATAAAAACGTCATAGTATAGTATGTTGAAAAAAGTTAGAAAAAAATAGTATGTTGTTGAAAAAGTTAAAAAATGTATAGAACAGTATGTTGAAAAAGTTATAAAAAACGATAGTATGTTGAAAACAGTTATAAAAATGTATAGTATAGTATGTTGAAAAAAGTTATGAAAAGTAGTATAGTATGTTGAAAAAGTTAAAAATGATAATATAGTATGTTGAAAAAAGTTAGAAAAACATTAAGTATAGTATGTTGAAAAAGTTAAAAAATGTATAGAACAGTATGTTGAAAAAGTTATAAAAACGAATAGTATAGTATGTTGAAAAAGTTACAATATAGTATGATAAACAAGTTATAAAAAAGTAAGGGAAAAATGGATTAAAAAATGTAGTATAGTATGTTGAAAAAAGTTATAAAACGCATTGATAGTATGTTGAAAAAAGTTATAAAAAACATTATAGTATAGTATGGTGAAAAAAGTTACTAAACGTCATAGAATAGTACGTTGAAAAAAGTTATAAAAACGTCATAGTTTAGTATGTTGAAAAAAGTTATAAAAATGTCAAGTATAGTATGTGAAAAAAGTAAATATAGTATGATAAACAAGTTATAAAAAAGTATAGTGTGTAAAAAGTGATTAAAAATGTATAGTATAGGTGGTTGAAAAAGTTATAAAAAAATAGTATAGTATGTTGAAAAAAGTTAGAAAAAACATTATAGTATAGTATGTTGAAAAAGTTAAAAAATGTATAGAACAGTAGTTGAAAAAGTTATAAAAAACGTATAGTATGTTGAAAAAGTTATAAAAATGTATAGTATATAGTGAAAAAGTTATAAAAAAGTATGTATAGATTGTTGAAAAAGTTATAAAAATGTATAGTATAGTATGGTGAAAAAGTATAAAAAAGTAATAGTATAGTATGTAAAAAAAGTACAATAAGTTGATAAACAAGTTATAAAAAAGTAAGGTAAAAAATGTGATTAAAAATTTAGTATAGTATGTTGAAAAAAGTTATAAAACGTCGACAGTATGTTGAAAAAAGTTATAAAACGATGATAGTATGTTGAAAAAAGTTTAAAAAAATTATAGTATAGTATGGTGAAAAAAGTTACATAAAGGTCATAGAATAGTATGTTGAAAAAAGTTACAACGTCAAATATTATGTTGAAAAAAGTTATAAAAACGCCATAGTAAAGTATGTTGAAAAAAGTTAAAAAAACTTCATAGTATAGTAAGTTGAAAAAAGTTACAAAAACATCATAGTACAGTATGTTGAAAAAAGTTATAAAAAACGTCATAGTATGTTGAAAACAGTTATAAAAATGTCATAGTATAGTATGTTGAAAAAAGTTATAAAAAAGTATTGTTAGTATGTTGAAAAAGTTATAAACGTTAGTTGCTTGTTGAAAAAAGTTATAAAACGATAGAATAGTATGTTGAAAAAGTTATAAGAAACGATAGTATAGTATGGTGAAAAAAGTTATAAAAAAGTAATAGTATAGTATGTTGAAAAAAGTTATAAAAACGTCCATTATAGTATGTCGAAAAAAGTCACAATATAGTATGATCAAACAAGTTATAAAAAAGTCAAAGTGTGTCAAAAAATGTGATTAAAAAATGTCTAGTATAGTATGTTGAAAAAAGTTATAAAAAAACGTCATTGTATAGTACGTTGAAAAAAGTTATGAAAAACATTATAGTATAGTATGGTGAAAAAAGTTACATAAACGTCATAGAATAGTATGTTGAAAAAAGTTACATAAACGTCATAGAATAGTATGTTGAAAAAAGTTAAACGTCAAAGAATATTATGTTGAAAAAAGTATAAAAACCATAGTATGCATGTTGAAAAAAGTTACAAAATCGTCATAATATTGTATGTTGAAAAAAGATATAAAAACGACATAGTATAGTATGTTGAAAAAAGTTATAAAAAAGTCATGGTATAGTATGTTAAAAAAGTTATAAAAACGTCACAGTGTAGTATGTCGAAAAAAGTCACAATCATAGTATGATCAAACAAGTTATAAAAAAAGTCATAGTTTGTCAAAAAAGGTGATTAAAAAATATCATAGTATAGTATGTTGAAAAAAGTTATAAAAAATGTCATAGTATAGTATGTTGAAAAAGGTTATAAAAAACTTCATAGTATAGCATGTTGAAAAAAGTTATAAAAACGTCATAGTATAGTATGTTGAAAAAAGTTATAAAAACGACATAGTATAGTATGTTGAAAAAAGTTATAAAAAAGTCATAGTATAGTATGTTGAAAAAAGTTATAAAAACGTAGTTAGTATGTAAAAAGATTAAATATAGTATGATAAAAAGTTATAAAAAAGTATAGTTGTAAAAATGTGATTAAAAATGTTAGTATAGTATATTGAAAAAGTTATAAAAAACATTATAGTATAGTATGTTGAAAAAAGTTCAGAATATTGTGAAAAGTTAACGATGTGTGTTGTTGAAAAAGTTAGAAAAGATAGTTGATGTTGAAAAAGTTAAAAATCGTATAATATTGTATGTTGAAAAAGTTATTAAAACGACATAGTATAGTATGTTGAAAAAAGTTATAAAAAGTCATAGTATAGTATGTTGAAAAAAGTTTTAAAAACGTACAGTGTGTATGCGAAAAAGTACAATAAAGTTGATAAACAAGTTATAAAAAGTCATAGTGTGTAAAAAAAAGTGATTAAAAATGTCATAGTATAGTATGTTGAAAAAAGTTATAAAAAATGTCATAGTATAGTATGTTGAAAAGTTATAAAAATGTCATCGTATAGTACGTTGAAAAAAGTTATAAAAACGTCATAGTATAGCATGTTGAAAAAAGTTACAAAAACGTCACAGTATAGTATGTTGAAAAAAGTTATGAAAAACGTCATAGTATAGGATGTTGAAAAAATGTATAAAAAACGTCATAGTATAGTATGTTGAAAAAAGTTATAAAAACTTCATAGTATAGCATGTTGAAAAAAGTTACAAAAACGTCATAGTATAGTATGTTGAAAAAAGTTATAAAAAAGTCATACTATAATATGTTGAAAAAAGTTATAAAAATGTCATACTATAGTATGTTGAAAAAAGTTATAAAAAACGTCATAGTATAGCATGTTGAAAAAAGTTACAAAATCGTCATAATATTGTATGTTGAAAAAAGTTATTAAAGACGACATAGTATAGTATGTTGAAAAAAGTTATAAAAAAGTCATAGTATAGTATGTTGAAAAAAGTTTTAAAAACGTCACAGTGTAGTATGTCGAAAAAAGTCACAATAAAGTATGATCAAACAAGTTATAAAAAAAAGTCATAGTGTGTCAAAAAAAAGTGATTAAAAAATGTCATAGTATAGTATGTTGAAAAAAAGTTATAAAAAATGTCATAGTATAGTATGTTGAAAAAAGTTATAAAAAACATCATAGTATAGTATGTTGAAAAAAGTTAGAAGAAACGTTATAGTATAGTATGTTGAAAAACGTTACAAAAATGTCATAGAATAGTATGTTCAAAAACGTTATAAAAACGTCATAGAATAGTATGTTGAAAAAAGTTACAAAACATCATAGTATAGTATGTTGAAAAGTTATAAAAATGTCATAGTATAGTACGTTGAAAAAAGTTATAAAAACGTCATAGTATAGCATGTTGAAAAAAGTTACAAAAACGTCACAGTATAGTATGTTGAAAAAAGTTATAAAAAACGTCATAGTATAGGATGTTGAAAAAATGTATAAAAAAGTCATAGTATAGTATGTTTAAAAAAGTTATAAAAACGTCATAGTATAGCATGTTGAAAAAAGTTACAAAAACGTCATAGTATAGTATGCTGAAAAGAGTTATAAAAAACGTCATAGTATGTTGAAAAAAGTTATAAAAATATCATACTATAGTATGTTGAAAAAAGTTATAAAAAAGTCATTGTATAGTATGTTGAAAAAAGTTATAAAAACGTCATAGTATAGCTTGTTGAAAAAAGTTATAAAAACGTCATAGAATAGTATGCTGAAAAAAGTTATAAAAAACGTCATTGTATAGTATGTTGAAAAAAGTTATAAAAAGTAATAGTATAGTATATTCAAAAAAGGTATAAAAACGTCACAGTATAGTATGTCGAAAAAAAGTCACAATATAGTATGATCAAACAAGTTATAAAAAAGTCAGTGTGTCAAAAAAGTGATTTAAAAATGTCATAGTATAGGTGGTTGTAAAAAAGTTATAAAAATGTCATAGTATAGTATGCTGAAAAAAGTTATAAAAAACGTCATAGTATAGTACGTTGGAAAAAGTTATAAAACACGTCATAGTATAGTATGTTGAAAAAAGTTATAAAAAAGTAATAGTATAGTATCTTGAAAAAAGTTATAAAAATCGTCATAGTATAGCAAGTTGAAAAAGTTACAAAAACATCATGTTGAAAAGTTATAAAATACGTCATCGTATAGTATGTTGAAAAAAGTTATAAAAACTTCATAGTATAGCATGTTGAAAAAAGTTACAAAAACGTCATAGTATAGTATGTTGAAAAGTTATAAAAAAGTCATAGTATAATATGTTGAAAAAAGTTATAAAAACGTCACAGTATAGTTTGTCAAAAAGAGTCACAATATAGTATGATAAAACAGTTTTAAAAAAAGTCATAGTGTGTCAAAAGAGTGATTAAAAATATCATAGTATAGGTGGATGAAAAAAATAAAAAAAAATAAAATAATAAAATATTTTAAAAAAAAAAAAGAAAAAATATAAAAAAAAAAAAGAAAATAATGTGAAAAAGGTACAAAAAAAGTCACAGTATATTATGTTGAAAAAAGTCATAGAAGAAGCTAAATAAAAACGTCACAATATAGTATGATCAAACAAGTTATAAAAAAGTAGTGTGTAAAAAAGTGTTTAAAAAATGTCATAGTATAGGTGGTGAAAAAAGTTATAAAAAACGTCATAGTATAGTACGTTGGAAAAAGTTATAAAACACGTCATAGTATAGTATGTTGAAAAAGTTACAAAAATGTCATAGTATAAAGAAAAAAGTTACAAAAACATCATGTTGAAAAGTTATAAAAAAGTCATAGTATAGTATGTTGAAAAGTTATAAAAAATGTCATAGTATAATATGTTGAAAAATGTTATAAAAACTTCATAGTATAGTATGTTGAAAAAAGTTATAAAAACGTTATAGTATAGTATGTTGAAAAAAGTTATAAAAAAGTCATAGTATAATATGTTGAAAAAAGTTATAAAAACGTCATAGTATAGCATGTTGAAAAAAGTTACAAAAACGTAACAGTTTAGTATGTTGAAAAAAGATATAAAAAATGTCATAGTATAGTATGCTGAAAAAAATTATAAAAAAGTAACAGTATAGTATGTCGAAAAAGATATAAAAAAAGTCCGTATATTATGTTGAAAAAAGTCACAGTATAGTAAGCTAAAATCAGCAACTAAAAACGTCACAATATAGTATGATCAAACAAGTTATAAAAAAGTCAGTGTGTCAAAAAAGTGATTAAAAATGTCATAGTATAGGTGGTTGAAAAAAGTATAAAAACGTCAGTATAGAGTAGAAAAAAGTTATAAAAAAGTCATAGTATAGTACGTTGGAAAAAGTTATAAAACACGTCATAGTATAGTATGTTGAAAAAAAGTTATAAAAAACGTCATAGTATTGAAAAAAGTTACAAAAACGTCATAGTATAGCTTGTTGAAAAAAGTTATAAAAACGTCATAGAAAAGTATGCTGATGAAAAAGTCATAAAAAACGTCATTGTATAGTATGTTGAAAAAAGTTATAAAAAAGTAATAGTATAGTATGTTCAAAAAAGGTATAAAAACGTCACAGTATAGTATGTCGAAAAAAGTCACAATATACTATGATCAAACAAGTTATCAAAAAGTCAGTGTGTCAAAAAAGTGATTAAAAAATGTCATAGTATAGTATGTTGAAAAAAGTTATAAAAACGTCATAGTATAGTATGTTGAAAAAAGTTACAAAAAACGTCATAGTATAGTACGTTGAAAAAGTTATAAAAAAACATCATGTTGAAAAAGTTATTAAAAACGTCATAGTATAGTATGTTGAAAAAAGTTATAAAAACTTCATAGTATAGCATGTTGAAAAAAGTTACAAAAACGTCGTAGTATAGTATGTTGAAAAGTTATAAAAAAGTCATAGTATAATATTTTGAAAAAAGTTAAAAAAACGTCATAGTATAATATGTTGAAAACAGTTATAAAAACAGTCATAGTATAGTATGTTGAAAAAAGTTATAAAAACGTCACAGTATAGTATGTCAAAAAGAGTCACAATATAGTATGATAAAACAAGTTATAAAAAAAGTCATAGTGTGTTAAAAAAAGTGTTTAAAAAATGTCATAGTACAGTAGTAGTACTAGTATGTTGAAAAAAGTGATAAGAAAGGTCATAGTATAGTATGTTGAAAAAGGTTACAAAAAACGTCATTGTATAGTATGTTGAAAACCATTATAAAAACGTTATAGTATATTATGTTGACAAAAGTTATAAGAAATGTCATAGTGTAGCATGTTGAAACACGTTACAAAATCATCATAGTATAGTATGTTGAAAAGTTATAAAAACTACATAGTATAGTACGTTGAAAAAAATTATAAAAAACATTATAGTATAGTATGGTGAAAAAAGTTACATAAACGTCATAGAATAGTATGTTGAAAAAAGTTACAACGTCAAAGAATATTATGTTGAAAAAAGTTATAAAAACGCCATAGTAGTATGTTGAAAAAAGTTGTAAAAACTTCATAGTATAGCATGTTTAAAAAAGTTACAAAATCGTCATAGTATAGTATGTTGAAAAAAGTTATAAAAATGACATAGTATAGTATGTTGAAAAAAGTTACAAAAACGTCATAGTATAGTATGCTGAAAAAAGTTATAAAAAACGTCATAGTATGTTGAAAAAAAGTTATAAAAATGTCATACTATAGTATGTTGAAAAAAGTTATAAAAAAGTCATTGTATAGTATGTTGAAAAAAGTTATAAAAACGTCATAGTATAGCTTGTTGAAAAAAGTTATAAAAACGTCATAGAATAGTATGCTGAAAAAAGTTATAAAAAACGTCATTGTATAGTATGTTGAAAAAAGTTATAAAAAGTAATAGTATAGTATATTCAAAAAAGGTATAAAAACGTCACAGTATAGTATGAATCAGCAAAAAAAGTCACAATATAGTATGATCAAACAAGTTATAAAAAAGTCAGTGTGTCAAAAAAGTGATTTAAAAATGTCATAGTATAGGTGGTTGAAAAAAGTTATAAAAATGTCATAGTATAGTATGCTGAAAAAAGTTATAAAAAACGTCATAGTATAGTACGTTGGAAAAAGTTATAAAACACGTCATAGTATAGTATGTTGAAAAAAGTTATAAAAAAGTAATAGTATAGTATGTTGAAAAAAGTTATAAAAATCGTCATAGTATAGCAAGTTGAAAAAAGTTACAAAAACATCATGTTGAAAAGTTATAAAATACGTCATAGTATAGTATGTTGAAAAAAGTTATAAAAACGTCATAGTATAGTATGTTGAAAAAAGTTATAAAAACGTCATAGTATAGTATGTTGAAAAGTATAAAAAAGTCATAGTATAGTATGTTGAAAAAAGTTATAAAAACGTCACAGTATAGTATGTAAAAAGAGTCAAATATAGTATGATAAAAAATTTTAAAAAAGTCATAGTGTGTCAAAAAAGTGATAAAAAATGTCATAGTATAGGTGGTTGAAAAAAGTTATAAAAACGTCATAGTATAGTATGTTGAAAAAAGTTATAAAAAACGTCATAGTATAGTACTGGAAAGAGGTTAAAAAAACGTCATTGTATAGTATGTTGAAAACAATTATAAAAACGTTATAGTATAGTATGTTGAAAAAGTTATAAAAAATGTCATAGTGTAGTATGTTGAAAAACGTTAAAACTCATAGTATAGTATGTTGAAATGTCATAAAAACGTCATAGTATAGTATGTTGAAAAAATTATAAAAAAGTAGTATAATTGAGAAAAGGTAGAATATTGAGTATAATATAATTAATTATAAAAAGTAAGTATAAATAAAGTTATAAAAAAATATGAAAAATAAAAGAAATATGAGTTATAAAAAAATATATAAAAGGAATATATAAATAAAAAGAAGTAAAAAAAAGTGATTAAAATAAGAATAGTGAAAAAAGTGATAAAAAAAATAAGTATGAAAGTATAAAAAAAACATATTGTGAAAAGTTAAACGATAGATATATGTTGAAAGTATAAAAAGATAGTATAGTAGTTGAAAAATATAAAGAGTAAGATGTTAAAAATATTAAAAAAAAGTAAATGAATAAATGAAGTTGAAAGAAGAAGAATTGAGACAGAAGAGAGAAGATGAAAAAAAATAAAAAAGTAGAAAAAGTCATGTATAGTATGTGAAAAAATTATAAAAAGTAAGTATAGTAGAAAAAAAAGTTACATAAAAAAAAGTCACAGTATATTATGTTGAAAAAAGTCACAGTATAGTAAGCTAAAATCAGCAACTAAAAACGTCACAATATAGTATGATCAAACAAGTTATAAAAAAGTCAGTGTGTCAAAAAAGTGTTTAAAAAATGTCATAGTATAGGTGGTTGAAAAAAGTTATAAAAAACATCATAGTATAGTACGTTGGAAAAAGTTATAAAACACGTCATAGTATAGTATGTTGAAAAAAGTTATAAAAAAGTAATAGTATAGTATGTTGAAAAAGTTACAAAAAATCGTCATAGTATAGCAAGTTGAAAAAGTTACAAAAACATCATGTTGAAAAGTTATAAAAAACGTCATAGTATAGTATGTTGAAAAATGTTATAAAAACTTCATAGTATAGCATGTTGAAAAAAGTTACAAAAACGTCATAGTATAGTATGTTGAAAAGTTATAAAAAAGTCATAGTATAATATGTTGAAAAAAGTTATAAAAACGTCATAGTATAGTATGTTGAAAAAAGTTATAAAAAAAGTCATAGTATAGTATGTTGAAAAAAGATATAAAAATGTCACAGTATAGTATATCAGAGTCACAATATAGTATGATAAAACAAGTTATAAAAAAAGTCATAGTGTGTCAAAAAAAGTGATTAAAAAATGTCATAGTACAGTATGTTGAAAAAAGTGATAAAAAATGTCATAGTATAGTATGTTGAAAAAAGTTATAAAAAACGTCATAGTGTAGCCTGTTTAAAAACGTTGCAAAAACATCATAGTATAGTATGTTGAATAGTTATAAAAACGTCATAGTATAGTATGTTGAAAAAAGTTATAAAAACGTCATAGTATAGCATGTTGAAAAAAGTTACAAAAACGTCACAGTATAGTATGTTGAAAAAAGTTATAAAAAATGTCATAGTATAGTATGTTGAAAAAAAGTTATAAAAAAGTAACAGTATAGTATGTCGAAAAAGTTATAAAAAAAAAGTCACAGTATATTATGTTGAAAAAAGTCACAGTATAGTAAGCTAAAATCAGCAACTAAAAACGTCACAATATAGTATGATCAAACAAGTTATAAAAAAAGTCAGTGTGTCAAAAAAGTGATTAAAAAATGTCATAGTATAGGTGGTTGAAAAAAGTTATAAAAACGTCATAGTATAGTATGTTGAAAAAAGTTATAAAAAACGTCATAGTATAGTACGTTGGAAAAAGTTATAAAACACGTCATAGTATAGTATGTTGAAAAAAGTTATAAAAAACGTCATAGTATAGTATGTTGAAAAAAGTTACAAAAATCGTCATGGTATAGCAAGTTGAAAAAGTTACAAAAACATAATGTTGAAAAGTTATAAAAAATGTCATAGTAAGTTGAAAAAAGTGATAAAGTCATAGTATAATATGTCGAAAAAAGTTATAAAAAACGTCATACTATAGTATGTTGAAAAAATGTATAAAAAAAGTCATAGTATAGTATGTTGAAAAAAGTTATAAAAAAAAACGTCATAGTATAGCATGTTGAAAAAAGTTACAAAAATGTCATAGTATAGTATGTTGAAAAAATTTATAAAAAAGTCATGGTATAATATGTTGAAAAAAGTTATAAAAAGGTCATAGTATAGTATGTTGAAAAAAGTTATAAAAACTTCATAGTATAGCATGTTGAAAAGTTATAAAAACGTCATAGTATAATATGTTGAAAAAAGTTATAAAAACATCATAGTATAGTATGTTGAAAAAAGTAATAAAAAGTCATAGTATAGTATGTTGAAAAAAGTTATAAAAACGTCACAGTATAGTATGTCAAAAAGAGTCACAATATAGTATGATAAAACAAGTGATAAAAAAAGTCATAGTGTATCAAAAAAAGTGATTAAAAAATGTCATAGTACAGTATGTTGAAAAAAGTGATAAAAAACATCATAGTATAGTATGTTGAAAAAAGTTATAAAAAACATTATAGCATAGTTTGTTGAAAAAAGTTACAAAAACGTCATAGAATAGTATGTTGAAAAAAGTTATAAAAACGTCATAGTATAGAATGTTGAAAAACGTTGTAAAAAACGTCATAGTATAGCATGTTAAAAAATATTACAAAAAATCATAGTATATTATGTTGAAAAGTTATAAAAATGGTCACAGTATAGTATGTTGAAAAAAGTTACAAAAAACGTCATAGTATAGTATGTTGAAAAAAGTTACAAAAACGTCATAGTATAGTATGTTGAAAAGTTATAAAAATGTCATAGTATAGTATGTTGAAAAAAGTTATAAAAAACGTCATAGTATAGTATGTTGAAAAAAGTTATAAAAAAATCACAGTATAGTATGTCGAAAAAGTTATAAAAAAAAGTCACAGCATATTATGTTGAAAAAATTTAGAGTGTAGTAAGCTAAAATCAGCAACTAAAAACGTCACAATATAGTATGATCAAACAAGTTATAAAAAAGTCAGTGTGTCAAAAAAGTGATTAAAAAATGTCATAGTATAGGTGTTTGAAAAAAGTTATAAAAACGTCATAGTATAGTATGTTGAAAAAAGTTATAAAAAACGTCATAGTATAGTATGTTGAAAAAAGTTATAAAAAACGTCATAGTATAGTACATTGGAAAAAGTTATAAAAAACGTCATAGTATAGTATGTTGAAAAAAGTTATAAAAAAGTAATCGTATAGTATGTTGAAAAAAGTTACAAAAATCGTCATAGTATAGCAAGTTGAAAAAGTTACAAAAACATCATAGTATAGTATGTTGAAAAGTTATAAAAAACGTCATAGTAAGTTGAAAAAAGTTATAAAAAAGTCATAGTATAGTATGTTGAAAAAAGTTATAAAAAAGTCATAGTATAGTATGTTGAAAAAAGTTATAAAAAAACGTCATAGTATAGTACATTGGAAAAAGTTATAAAAACGTCATAGTATAGTATGTTGAAAAAAGTTATAAAAAAGTAATAGTATAGTATGTTGAAAAAAGTTACAAAAATCGTCATAGTATAGCAAGTTGAAAAAGTTACAAAAACATCATAGTATAGTATGTTGAAAAGTTATAAAAAACGTCATAGTAAGTTGAAAAAAGTTATAAAAAAGTCATAGTATAGTATGTTGAAAAAAGTTATAAAAAAGTCATAGTATAATATGTTGAAAAAAGTTATAAAAACGTCATAGTATAGTACGTTGGAAAAAGTTATAAAAAACGCCATAGTATAGTATGTTGAAAAAAGTTATGAAAAACATTATAGTATAGTATGTAAAAAAAAAAAAAAAAAAAAAAAAAAAAAAAAAGTTATAAAAACGTCATAGTATAGTATGTTGAAAAAAGTTATAAAAAACATCATAGTATAGCATGTTGAAAAAGTTACTAAAACGTCATAGTATAGTATGTTGAAAAGTTATTAAAAACGTCATAGTATAGCAAGTTGAAAAAAGTTATAAAAATGTCATAGTATAGTATGTTGAAAAGTTAAAAGAAGATCATAGAATAGTATGTTGAAAAAAGTTATAAATACATCATAGTAAAGTATGTTGAAAAAAGTTATAAAAAACGTCATAGTATATAATGTTGAAAAAAGTTACAAAAACATCATAGTATAGTCTGTTGAAAAGTTATAAAAAAAGCCATAGTATAATATGTTGAAAAAAGTTATAAAAACGTCACAGTATAGTATGTCGAAAAGATCACAATATATTATGATCAAACAAGTTATAAAAAAAGTCATAATGTGTAAAAAAAAAGTGATTAAAAAATGTCATAGTACAGTATGTTGAAAAAAGTGATAAAAAACATCATAGTATAGTATGTTGAAAAAAGTTAGAAAAACCGTTATAGTATAGTATGTTGAAAAAAGTTATAAAAACGTCATAGTATAGTATGTTGAAAAAAGTTATAAAAAACGTCATAGTATAGTACATTGCAAAAAGTTATAAAACACGTCATAGTATAGTATGTTGAAAAAAGTTATAAAAAACGTCATAGTATAGTATGTTGAAAAAAGTTACAAAAATCGTCATGGTATAGCAAGTTGAAAAAGTTACAAAAACATCATGTTGAAAAGTTATAAAAAACGTCATAGTAAGTTGAAAAAAGTTATAAAAAAGTCATAGTATAATATGTTGAAAAAAGTTATAAAAAAGTCATAGTATAATATTTTGAAAAAAGTTATAAAAACGTCATAGTATGGTATGTTGAAAAAAGTTATAAAGAAAAAAAAAAGTTTCACAAATTGGTAGAGTTGACGACATATCAGACAAGGCTTTTATCAATCACAACTGCTGTTTTCAATTGAGTTAATGCCCCCTGTTCACTTCATGTTAGCCACAAAGTCCTCGCCCTTCTTGATAGAAGCCTTCAGCTCATCCATGGCGTCAGCGACCAGCTTCTCCTCGAAGGCGCTGCGCTTGCCCAGCCCGAGGTTCTTCTCAATGCCGGTCTTCCCCAGGAGCAGAGGTGTGGAGAAGTACTTGCACTCGGTCTCCTCAGATCTGACATAGCCGCATTCCACCACACACTAGTATGTTGAAAAAAGTTATAAAAACATCATAGTATAGTATGTTGAAAAAAGTTATAAAAACATGATAGTATAGCATGTTGAAAAAATTTATCCAAACGTAATAGTATAGTATGTTGAAAAGTTATAAAAAACGTCATAGTATAATATGTTGAAAAAAGTTATAAAAACGTCATAGTGTAGTATGTTGAAAAAAGTTATAAAAAAGTCATAGTATAGTATGTAGAAAAAAGTTATAAAAAAAGTCATAGGATAGTATGTTGAAAAAAGTTATAAAAAACTTCATAGTATATTTTGAAAAAAGTTATAAAAACGTCATAGTATAGTATGTTGAAAAAAGTTATAAAGAAGGTCATAGAATAGTATGTTGAAAAAAGTTACAAAAATGTCACAGTATAGTATGTCGAAAAAAGTCACAATATAGTATGATCAAACAAGTTATAAAAAAAGTCATAGTATGTCAAAAAAGTGATTAAAAATTGTCATAGTATAGTATGTTGAAAAAAGTTATAAAAAACGTCATAGTAAAGTGTGTTGAAAAAAGTTTCAAAAAACATTATAGTATAGTATGATGAAAAAAGTTACATAAACGTCATAGAATAGTATGTTGAAAAAAGTTATAAAAACGTCATAGTATAGTATGTTGAAAAAAGGTATAAAAAAGTTAGAAAAAACGTCATAGTATAGCATGTTGAAAAAAGTTACAAAAACGTCATAGTATAGTATGTTGAAAAGTTATAAAAATGTCATAGTATAGTATGTTGAAAAAAGTTATAAAACGGTCATAGTATAGTATGTTGAAAAAAGTTATAAAAAAGTCATAGTATAGTATGTAGAAAAAAGTTATAAAAAAAGTCATAGGATAGTATGTTGAAAAAAGTTATAAAAAACTTCATAGTATATTTTGAAAAAAGTTATAAAAACGTCATAGTATAGTATGTTGAAAAAAGTTATAAAGAAGGTCATAGTATAGTATGTTGAAAAAAGTTACAAAAATGTCACAGTATAGTATGTCGAAAAAAGTCACAATATAGTATGATCAAACAAGTTATAAAAAAAGTCATAGTATGTCAAAAAAGTGATTAAAAATTGTCATAGTATAGTATGTTGAAAAAAGTTATAAAAAACGTCATAGTATAGTATGTTGAAAAAAGTTATAAAAAACATTATAGTATAGTATGATGAAAAAAGTTATAATAAACGTCATAGAATAGTATGTTGAAAAAAGTTATAAAAACGTCATAGTATAGTATGTTGAAAAAAGGTATAAAAAAGTTAGAAAAAACGTCATAGTATAGCATGTAGAAAAAAGTTACAAAAACGTCATAGTATGGTATGTTGAAAAGTTATAAAAATGTCATAGTATAGTATGTTGAAAAAAGTTATAAAACGGTCATAGTATAGTATGTTGAAAAAAGTTATAAAAAACGTCATAGTATAGTATGTAGAAAAAAGTTACAAAAACGTCATAGTATAATATGTTGAAAAAAGTTATAAAAACGTCATAGTATAGTATGTTGAAAAAAGTAATAAAAAAAGTCATAGTATAGTATTTTGAAAAAAGTTATAAAAACGTCATAGTATAGTATGTTGAAAAAAGTTATAAAAAACATCATAGTATAGTTTGTTGAAAAATCTTATCAAAAAAATCATAGTATACTATGTTGAAAAAGTTATAAAAATGGTCACAGTATAGTATGTTGAAAAAAGTTACAAAAACGTCATAGTATAGTATGTAGAAAAAAGTTACAAAAACGTAATAATATGTTGAAAAAAGTTATAAAAACGTCATAGTGTAGTATGTTGAAAAAAGTTATAAAAAAGTCATAGTATAGTATGTAAAAAAAAGTTAGAAAAAAAAAGTCATAGGATAGCATGTTGAAAAAAGTTATAAAAAACGTCATAGTATATTTTGAAAAAAGTTATAACAACGTCAGTATAGTATGTTGAAAAACGTTATAAAGAAGGTCATAGAATAGTATGTTGAAAAAAGTTATAAAAACATCATAGTATAGTATGTTGAAAAAAGTTATAAAAACATCATAGTATAGCATGTTGAAAAAATTTACCAAACGTAATAGTATAGTATGTTGAAAAGTTATAAAAAACGTCATAGTATAATATGTTGAAAAAAGTTATAAAAACATCATAGTATAGTATGTTGAAAAAAGTTATAAAAACATCATAGTATAGCATGTTGAAAAAATTTACCAAACGTAATAGTATAGTATGTTGAAAAGTTATAAAAAACGTCATAGTATAGTATGTTGAAAAAAGTTATAAAAAAAGTCATAGTATAGCATGTTGAAAAATCTTACAAAAAAATCATAGTATACTATGTTGAAAAGTTATAAAAATGGTCACAGTATAGTATGTTGAAAAAAGTTACAAAAACGTCATAGTATAGTATGTAGAAAAAAGTTATAAAAAAACGTAATAGTAAGTTGAAAAAAGTTATAAAAACGTCATAGTATAGTATGTTGAAAAAAGTTATAAAAAGTAATAGTATAGTATGTTGAAAAAAGTTATAAAAATGTCACAGTATAGTATGTCGAAAAAAGTCACAATATAGCATGATCAAACAAGTTATAAAAAAGTCAGTGTGTCAAAAAAGTGATTAAAAAATGTCATAGTATAGTATGTTGAAAAAAGTTACAAAAACGTCATAGAATAGTATGTTGAAAAAAGTTATAAAAAAGTAATAGTATAGTATGTTGAAAAAAGTTATAAAAAACATTATAGTATAGTATGTTGAAAAAGTTACAAAAACATCATAGTATAGTATGTTGAAAAAAGTTACAAAAACGTCATAGTATAGTATGTAGAAAAAAGTTACAAAAACGTAATAGTAAGTTGAAAAGTTATAAAAACGTCATAGTATAGTATGTTGAAAAAAGTTATAAAAAGTAATAGTATAGTATGTTGAAAAAAGTCATAAAAATGTCACAGTATAGTATGTCGAAAAAAGTCACAATATAGTATGATCAAACAAGTTATAAAAAAGTCAGTGTGTAAAAAAAGTGATTAAAAAATGTCATCGTATAGTATGTTGAAAAAAGTTATAAAAACATCATAGTATAGTATGTTGAAAAAAGTTATAAAAAACGTCATAGTATAGTACGTTGGAAAAAGTTATAAAAAACGTCATAGTATAGTATGTTGAAAAAAGTTAGAAAAAACATTATAGTATAGTATGTTGAAAAAAGTTACAAAAACGTCATAGAATAGTATGTTGAAAAAAGGTATAAAAAAGTTATAAAAAACGTCATAGTATAGCATGTAGAAAAAAGTTACAAAAACGTCATAGTATAGTATGTTGAAAAAAGTTATAAAAAGGTCATAGTATAGTATGTTGAAAAAAGTTATAAAAAACGTCATAGTATAGTATGTTGAAAAAAGTTATAAAAAGGTCATAGTATAGTATGTTGAAAAAAGTTATAAAAACGTCATAGTATAGTATGTTGAAAAAAGTTATAAAAAGGTCATAGTATAGTATGTTGAAAAAAGTTATAAAAAAGGTCATAGTTACAAAAACGTCATAGAATAGTATGTTGAAAAAAGGTATAAAAAAGTTATAAAAAACGTCATAGTATAGTATGTTGAAAAAAGTTATAAAAATGTCACAGTATAGTATGTCGAAAAAAGTCACAATATAGTATGATCAAACAAGTTATAAAAAAGTCAGTTTGTCAAAAAAGTGATTAAAAAATGTCATAGTATAGTATGTTGAAAAAAGTTATAAAAACAACTCATAGTATAGTATGTTGAAAAAAGTTATAAAAAACGTCATAGTATAGTACGTTGGAAAAAGTTATAAAAAACGTCATAGTATAGTATGTTGAAAAAAGTTATAAAAAACATTATAGTATAGTATGTTGAAAAAAGTTACAAAAACGTCATAGAATAGTATGTTGAAAAAAGTTATAAAAAACGTCATAGTATAGTATGTTGAAAAAAGTTATAAAAAACATTATAGTATAGTATGTTGAAAAAAGTTACAAAAACGTTATAGTATAGTATGTTGAAAAAAGTTATAAAAAACATCATAGTATAGTATGTTGAAAAAAGTTATAAAAAAGTCATAGTGTAGTATGTTGAAAAAAGTTACAAAAATGTCACAGTATAGTATGTCGAAAAAAGTCACAATATAGTATGATCAAACAAGTTATAAAAAATGTCATAGTATGTCAAAAAAAGTGATTAAAAAATGTCATAGTATATTATTTTGAAAAAAGTTATAAAAACGTCATAGTATAGTATGTTGAAAAAGTTATAAAAAACGTCATTGTATAGTATGTTGAAAAAAGTTATAAAAAACGTCATAGTATAGTGTGTTGAAAAAAGTTTCAAAAAACATTATAGTATAGTATGATGAAAAAAGTTACATAAACGTCATAGAATAGTATGTTGAAAAAAGTTATAAAAACGTCATAGTATAGTATGTTGAAAAAAGGTATAAAAAAGTTATAAAAAACGTCATAGTATAGCATGTTGAAAAAAGTTACAAAAACGTCATAGTATAGTATGTTGAAAAAGTTATAAAAATGTCATAGTATAGTATGTTGAAAAAAGTTGTAAAAAACGTCATAGTATAGTATGTTGAAAAAAGGTATAAAAAAGTTATAAAAAAACGTCATAGTATAGCATGTTGAAAAAAGTTACAAAAACGTCATAGTATAGTATGTTGAAAAGTTATAAAAATGTCATAGTATAATATGTTGAAAAAAGTTATAAAAACCTCATAGAATAGTATGTTGAAAAAAGTTACAAAAACGTAATAGTAAGTTGAAAAAAGTTATAAAAACGTCATAGTATAGTATGTTGAAAAAAGTTATAAAAAAGTAATAGTATAGTATGTTGAAAAAAGTTATAAAAATGTCACAGTATAGTATGTCGAAAAAAGTCACAATATAGTATGATCAAACAAGTTATTAAAAAAAGTCAGTGTGTCAAAAAAGTTATTAAAAAATGTCATAGTATAGTATGTTGAAAAAAGTTATAAAAACATCATAGTATAGTATGTTAAAAAAAGTTATAAAAAAGTAATAGTATAGTATGTTGAAAAAAGTTATAAAAAACATCATAGTATAGCATGTTGAAAAAGTTACAAAAACATCATAGTATAGTATGTTGAAAAAAGTTACAAAAACGTCATAGTATAGTATGTTGAAAAAAGTTATAAAAAACATCATAGTATAGTATGTTGAAAAAAGTTATAAAAAAGTCATAGTGTAGTATGTTGAAAAAAGTTACAAAAATGTCACAGTATAGTATGTCAAAAAAAGTCACAATATAGTATGATCAAACAAGTTATAAAAATGTCATAGTATGTCAAAAAAAAGTGATTAAAAAATGTCATAGTATATTATTTTGAAAAAAGTTATAAAAAGGTCATAGTATAGTATGTTGAAAAAGTTATAAAAAACGTCATTGTATAGTATGTTGAAAAAAGTTATAAAAAACGTTATAGTATAGTGTGTTGAAAAAAGTTTCAAAAAACATTATAGTATAGTATGATGAAAAAAGTTACATAAACGTCATAGAATAGTATGTAGAATAGTATGTTGAAAAAAGTTATAAAAACGTCATAGTATAGTCTGTTGAAAAAAGGTATAAAAAAGTTATAAAAAACGTCATAGTATAGCATTTTGAAAAAAGTTACAAAAACGTCATAGTATAGCATGTTGAAAAATCTTATAAAAAAATCATAGTATACTATGTTGAAAAAAGTTATAAAAATGGTCACAGTATAGTATGTTGAAAAAAGTTACAAAAACGTCATAGTATAGTATGTAGAAAAAAGTTACAAAAACGTAATAGTAAGTTGAAAAAAGTTATAAAAACGTCATAGTATAGTATGTTGAAAAAAGTTATAAAAAGTAATAGTATAGTATGTTGAAAAAAGTTATAAAAATGTCACAGTATAGTATGTCGAAAAAAGTCACAATATAGTATGATCACACAAGTTATAAAAAAGTCAGTGTGTCAAAAAAGTGATTAAAAAACGTCATAGTATAGTATGTTGAAAAAAGTTATAAAAACATCATAGTATAGTATGTTGAAAAAAGTTATAAAAAACGTCATAGTATAGTACGTTGGAAAAAGTTATAAAAAACGTCATAGTATAGTATGTTGAAAAAAGTTACAAAAAGTAATAGTATAGTATGTTGAAAAAAGTTATAAAAATGTCACAGTATAGTATGTCGAAAAAAGTCACAATATAGTATGATCAAACAAGTTATAAAAAAGTCAGTGTGTCAAAAAAGTGATTAAAAAATGTCATCGTATAGTATGTTGAAAAAAGTTATAAAAACATCATAGTATAGTATGTTGAAAAAAGTTATAAAAAACGTCATAGTATAGTACGTTGGAAAAAGTTATAAAAAACGTCATAGTATAGTATGTTGAAAAAAGGTATAAAAAAGTTATAAAAAACGTCATAGTATAGCATGTTGAAAAAAGTTACAAAAACGTCATAGTATAGTATGTTGAAAAGTTATAAAAAACGTCATAGTATAATATGTTGAAAAAAGTTATAAAAACATCATAGTATAGTATGTTGAAAAAAGTTATAAAAACATCATAGTATAGCATGTTGAAAAAATTTACCAAACGTAATAGTATAGTATGTTGAAAAGTTATAAAAAACGTCATAGTATAGTATGTTGAAAAAAGTTATAAAAAAGTCATAGTATAGTATGTTGAAAAAAGTTATAAAAATGTCACAGTATAGTATGTCGAAAAAAGTCACAATATAGTATGATCAAACAAGTTATAAAAAAGTCAGTGACAAAAAAGTGATTAAAAAATGTCATAGTATAGTATGTTGAAAAAAGTTATAAAAACATCATAGTATAGTATGTTGAAAAAAGTTATAAAAAAGTAATAGTATAGTATGTTGAAAAAAGTTATAAAAAACATCATAGTATAGCATGTTGAAAAAAGTTAAAAAAACATCATAGTATAGTATGTTGAAAAAAGTTACAAAAACGTCATAGTATAGTATGTTGAAAAAAGTTATAAAAAACATCATAGTATAGTATGTTGAAAAAAGTTATAAAAAAGTCATAGTGTAGTATGTTGAAAAAAGTTACAAAAATGTCACAGTATAGTATGTCGAAAAAAGTCACAATATAGTATGATCAAACAAGTTATAAAAAATGTCATAGTATGTCAAAAAAAGTGATTAAAAAATGTCATAGTATATTATTTTGAAAAAAGTTATAAAAACGTCATAGTATAGTATGTTGAAAAAGTTATAAAAAACATCATTGTATAGTATGTTGAAAAAAGTTATAAAAAACGTCATAGTATAGTGTGTTGAAAAAAGTTTCAAAAAACATTATAGTATAGTATGATGAAAAAAGTTACATAAACGTCATAGAATAGTATGTTGAAAAAAGTTATAAAAACGTCATAGTATAGCATGTTGAAAAAAGTTACAAAAACGTCATAGTATAGTATGTTGAAAAGTTATAAAAATGTCATAGTATAGTATGTTGAAAAAAGTTATAAAAACGTCATAGTATGGTATGTTGAAAAAAGTTAAAAAAAAAACGTCATAGTATAGTATGTAGAAAAAAGTTATAAAAAAGTCATTGTATAGTATGTTGAAAAATTTTACAAAAAACATCATAGTAGAGTATGTTGAAAAAATTTATAAAAAAGTCACAGTATAGTATGTTGAAAAAGTTATACAAAAAAGTCACAGCATATTATGTTGAAAAAAGTCACAGTGTAGTAAGCTAAAATCAGCAACTAAAAACGTCACAATATAGTATGATCAAACAAGTTATAAAAAAGTCTGTCAAAAAAGTGATTAAAAAATGTCATAGTATAGGTGGTTGAAAAAAGCTATAAAAACGTCATAATATAGTATGTTGAAAAAAGTTATACAAAACGTCATAGTATATAGTTGAAAAAAGTTATAAAAAAGTCATTGTATAGTATGTTGAAAAAAGTTATAAAAAAGTCATAGTATAATATGTTGAAAAAAGTTATAAAAACGTCATAGAATAGTATGTTGAAAAAAGTTACAAAAACGTCATAGTATAGTATGTAGAAAAAAGTTACAAAAACGTAATAGTAAGTTGAAAAAAGTTATAAAAACGTCATAGTATAGTATGTTGAAAAAAGTTATAAAAAGTAATAGTATAGTATGTTGAAAAAAGTTATAAAAATGTCACAGTATAGTATGTCGAAAAAAGTCACAATATAGTATGATCAAACAAGTTATAAAAAAGTCAGTGTGTCAAAAAAGTTATTAAAAAATGTCATAGTATAGTATGTTGAAAAAAGTTATAAAAACATCATAGTATAGTATGTTAAAAAAAGTTATAAAAAAGTAATAGTATAGTATGTTGAAAAAAGTTATAAAAAACATCATAGTATAGCATGTTGAAAAAGTTACAAAAACATCATAGTATAGTATGTTGAAAAAAGTTACAAAAACGTCATAGTATAGTATGTTGAAAAAAGTTATAAAAAACATCATAGTATAGTATGTTGAAAAAAGTTATAAAAAAGTCATAGTGTAGTATGTTGAAAAAAGTTACAAAAATGTCACAGTATAGTATGTCAAAAAAAGTCACAATATAGTATGATCAAACAAGTTATAAAAAATGTCATAGTATGTCAAAAAAAAGTGATTAAAAAATGTCATAGTATATTATTTTGAAAAAAGTTATAAAAAGGTCATAGTATAGTATGTTGAAAAAGTTATAAAAAACGTCATTGTATGGTATGTTGAAAAAAGTTATAAAAAACGTTATAGTATAGTGTGTTGAAAAAAGTTTCAAAAAACATTATAGTATAGTATGATGAAAAAAGTTACATAAACGTCATAGAATAGTATGTTGAAAAAAGTTATAAAAACGTCATAGTATAGTCTGTTGAAAAAAGGTATAAAAAAGTTATAAAAAACGTCATAGTATAGCATTTTGAAAAAAGTTACAAAAACGTCATAGTATAGCATGTTGAAAAATCTTACAAAAAAATCATAGTATACTATGTTGAAAAGTTATAAAAATGGTCACAGTATAGTATGTTGAAAAAAGTTACAAAAACGTCATAGTATAGTATGTAGAAAAAAGTTACAAAAACGTAATAGTAAGTTGAAAAAAGTTATAAAAACGTCATAGTATAGTATGTTGAAAAAAGTTATAAAAAGTAATAGTATAGTATGTTGAAAAAAGTTATAAAAATGTCACAGTATAGTATGTCGAAAAAAGTCACAATATAGTATGATCACACAAGTTATAAAAAAGTCAGTGTGTCAAAAAAGTGATTAAAAAACATCATAGTATAGTATGTTGAAAAAAGTTATAAAAAACGTCATAGTATAGTATGTTGGTAAAAAAGTTATAAAAAACGTCATAGTATAGTATGTTGAAAAAAGTTATAAAAAAGTAATAGTATAGTATGTTGAAAAAAGTTATAAAAATGTCACAGTATAGTATGTCGAAAAAAGTCACAATATAGTATGATCAAACAAGTTATAAAAAAGTCAGTGTGTCAAAAAAGTGATTAAAAAATGTCATAGTATAGGTGGTTGAAAAAAGTTATAAAAACATCATAGTATAGTATGTTGAAAAAAGTTACAAAAATCGTCATAGTATAGTATGTTGAAAAGTTATAAAAATATCATAGTATAGTATGTTGAAAAAAGTTATAAAACACGTCATAGTATAATATGTTGAAAAAAGTTAGAAAAACGTCAGTATAGTGTGTAGAAAAAAGTTATAAAAAAAAGTCATAGGATAGTATGTTGAAAAAAAGTTATAAAGAAGGTCACAGAATAGTATGTTGAAAAAAAGTTATAAAAACATCATAGAATAGTATGTTGAAAAAAGTTATAAAAATGTCATAGTATAGTATGTTGAAAAAAGTTATAAAAAAGTAATAGTATAGTATGTTGAAAAAAGTTATAAAAATCGTCATAGTATAGCAAGTTGAAAAAAGTTTCAAAAAACATCATAGTATAGTATGTTGAAAAGTTATAAAAAAGTCATAGTGTAGTATGTTGAAAAAAGTTATAAAAAAGTCATAGTATAGTATGTTGAAAAAAGTTACAAAAACGTCATAGTACAGTATGTTGAAAATTTATAAAAAATGTCATAGTATAATATGTTGAAAAAAGTTATAAAAACAGCATAGTATAGTATGTCTGAAAAAAGTTATATAAAATGTCACTGTATAGTATATATAATATATATTATATATATACTAATAGTTAAAGTTATAGTATGGTGTGTTGAAGAAGTGATTAAAAAGTCATAGTATGGTGTGTCGAAAAAAGTCATAAAAAAGTGATCGGAAAGTCATTGTATAGTATGTCGAAAATTTATTTTAAAAAAAGTCATAGTATAGTGTGTCGAAAAAAGTCTTCGTATATTATGATGAAAAAAGTGATAAAGTCATAGTATAGTATGATGAAAAAAGCCTTAGTAATGTGATTAAAAAAAAGTCATAGAATACTATGATGAAAAAAGTGATTTATAAAAAGGTCATAGTATGTCCTAAAAAGTCATAGTATAGTATGATGAAAAAAGTGCCAAAAAATTCATAGTATAGTATGTCGAAAAAGTTATAAAAAAGTCATAGTATAGTATGTCGAAAAATGTGATAAAAAAATCACAGCATAGTTTTTCAAAAAAAGTGATACAAAAAGTTGTAGTATAGTTTGTCAAAACAGTGATAAAGTCATAGTGTAGTATGTCGAAAAAAAAGTTATAAAAAAGTCATAGTATAGTATGTTGAAAAAGTTACAAAAACGTCATAGTACAGTATGTTGAAAATTTATAAAAAATGTATAGTATAATATGTTGAAAAAGTTAGAAAAAGGCCATATTATAGTATGCTGAAAAAAGTTATAAAAAAACATCATAGTATAGTATGTTGAAAAAAGTTATAAAAACAGCATAGTATAGTATGTCTATAAAGGGACAAAAAAGTCATAGTATAATATGTTAATGTATAATATGTTAATATGAAAAAGAATTATACTCATAGAATAGTGTGTAGAATAGTGTATAAAAGTCATAGTGTAGTATGTTGAAAAAGGGAAAAAAGATTGTCGAAATAAGTGATAAAAATGCCAGTGTATGTAAAAAAAAAAAGGAGATAAAAAAATCGTAGTATCTTGTTCGAAAAATGTCAGTATAGTGATGACGTGATGAAAAAGTTATAGAATACTATGATGAAAAAAGTGATTACAAAGTCATAGTATAATATGTCCATAGAAGTCTTAGTATAGTATGTCAAAAAAGTGATTAAAAAGTCACTGTATAGTGTCATAGTACCGTAAGCTGAAAAAGGTGACAAAAAGTCATAGTATGGTATGTTGAAAAAAGTGATAAAAATTCATTGTATAGTATGTCGAAATAATTCATAGCATTGTATATCGAAGTATCAGTAGTCAATATAGTATATCAAAAAAAGTCACATGATAGAATGTCTGAAAAAGTCATCATAGTATGTTGAAGTCATACTACAGTCTGTCAGTAAAAGTAATAAAAAAGTCATACTATAGTATATCAAAAAAAAGCCACGGTATGTTGGTAAAAGTCATAGTAGAGTATGCCTGAAAAAGTCATAGTATGCCGAAGTGATAGTACAGTATATCAACAAAAGTGATAAATTCATAGCATAGGCTATCGAAGAGTGACAAAGTCATAGTATAGTGTACTGAAAAAAAAAGTGTTAAAGTTATTTTATAGTATGTTAGAAAAGGGGATAAAAAAGTCATATAGTATGTTGAAAAAGGATAAAAAAGTTATAGTATACTGTGTTGGAAAAATTGGTAAAAAATGTTATAGTACAGTATGTTGACAAAAGTCATAAAATCATGGTTTATTATGTCACAAAAGTCAGAATAAAACATTTCAACAATTCATAATGTCACAGCACAGTATCAAAAATTCATAAAATATCATAGTATAGTATGATAAAGTCTTTAAAAGTCTGAGTCTAGGATGTTGAATTTAGTAATATTGTAGTTTGTCTAAAAAAAAGTCTAGTATTATATGTAGAAAAAAAGTCACAAAAATTAACTGCATAGTATGTTGAAAATGTCTACTATAGTATATCGAACAACCATAAAAGTCATAGTATAGTATATTGAAAAAAGTGATAAAGTCATGTATGAAAAATGTTATAAAAGTCATAGTAAAATATGTTGAAATAAGTCAAACAATACTGTCTTTTTTGACCTAGTAATATGTTAAAAAAAGTATAGTTTGTTGTACAAGTGAGGGTATTATGTTGAAAAAAGTCATAAAAAAAGTCAGTATAGTGTTAAAAAATCATAAATTCATCATAGTATTGTCAAAAAAGTGATAAAAATCATAGCATATTCTGTAGAAAAAAAGTTTTAAAAAAGTATAATCTGTCAAAAGAAGTCGAAGTATAGTACGTGGAAACTCTTAGTATGTCAAAAAATGTTATAGTCATAGTATAGTATGTTATTAAACTGTCTTCGTGCAGTATGTCTTTAAAATGTCATAATACAGTTTATCATTAAAATCTAATTGTATAGTATGCCATTAAAATATCATAGTCTAGCACAGGGGTCGGGAACCTTTTTGGCTGAGTGAGCCATGAACACCACATATTTTTTTTTAAATGTAATTCTGTGAGAGCCGTACAATATGTTTAAAACTAAATATCATTGCATATTAGACACACTGCAGAACCTGCTCTCTCCGTCCATTGCTACTGAAAAGTACGATACTCCCCGTCTTTTTTTCTTTTAGCCATCTTCTCAAAAGAGTTTCTGAAATTAGCTCGTTGACAACTCAATTAAAACGAGCCTGAGCTGCGACGGACCCTTTTGCGCATGCGCACATCGACCGCTATTTTGGACAGCAAAATACGGCAACCCAACTTGAGCAAAGTGTCTCTGCCTCATCTGCGTTGCCTACGCGACTGATTGATAGATGGACACAACGACATGTATGTTTGCCACTTTCCCACTGTAATTAGTGGTTTGACACTGTTTCTGAACGCAGATGGCGCCGCTATCAATCAGCGTTTGTCCCCTTTCCCATGAGCAGAACCAGTAGGTCTCTCCCCCTCCGCTGGCGAGCTGCGTCGCCTCCATGTTCACCACTGCGTGTCTACAGACGGCATCGCGCTGAGAACACGCATATTTAGTGTGACAGAATTCAAGGAAGTAAACAATGGAGAGCAAGCGAGTCCTGCGGTGGCCAGTGTTTCTTTTCAACGTGATGTTGAAGCGGTAAACACAGCAGACGCGTATATAAGCCGGACTTCCTCTGATCGCTGCCTCATAGCGAACCGGCTTTCTAGTCGCCATGGAAACAGTAAACAGTGACCGTCGCCTAGATGCGAGCCAGACGCAGCCATCAAAAGAGCCACATCTGGCTCGCGAGCCATAGGTTCCCGACCCCTGCTATAGCATGTCATAAAAATGTCAATGTACAAAATGTATGACAATTCACGGTTCAGTATGTATCTCAGTTTTGTGATTATGGTTCGGTAATTTTCATTTATTTTGAAAATATTAACATTATGCAGTTGCTCATTGGTCATAATTCTTTAACAGCTAAGGCACTCACATAGAGGCATATTGTCAATAATAAAAAAATAAATAACAATAACTAATAGAAATGTATGTAATGTATGGAAATGTTTCCCCTAAGGGATCAATAAAATATTTCTAATTCTGTAATACTCCATCATAAGACTGGTGCATAATTCCTGTAGCTCATTCATACAGGACAGGCACAACGGACTGACTGGAATACACACATGAAGGCACTGTAATGGGGCTCAAAACACTTTGACCACATGCTTTAATTCACTATTGTTTTCGACTGAGCTTGGTCTCATATGCAGCGATACACAGTATCATTAGTTACTTTGGCAAGGTCTGAATGTGCAGCGGGAGGCTGCCTGAACGTTGTGGGGAGAACGGTTCGTTTTTGTTTTGCTAAAACTGTGTGTCCACAGATTTACCCGACTTCAGTTTCAGTGTCGCCATACAGTTTGAAAGACATTGTCGTCCACTGCGCTTATTTAACTTGCAGAACTACCTTTTCAGCACAGCTACAGCTGATAAAGAGCAACTGGTGCGCTGCCCAAACTTTCCGGGCAAAAGTCACGCTACAAAATTTCTGTTCGGCGTGTGCGAGTAGTAGACATACTACAACAGCTGTTTGGGTCCCAGGGCATATCGACCGGATGTCAAGGACCGAAGACCTGTGCAGAATGGTTCAATACAATTGTACGTATTCGTACGTCTCTGATAGCCATCTGCCATAAAAAGTCATAGTATAATATGCTATTAAAATGGTATAGCATAATATGGCATCAAAATGGTATGAAGCTTATATTAAGGGAACAGATAATGTTTTGTTAACATATTTGTGAGCAAATTTCACCAAAAAGTGGTTGGAATATGAACACATGCAGGCCCATTGATTACATTAATAAAATGTACAGTATATCTCAGTCACTCACTGATATTGTAGAGATGTGGACTGAGTACATATCTATCCTCATACTAATAGATGATCTTTATAATGCCTTTTAAAAGCCAGCTCAGAGATGTAGAGGGTCAATTTAAGTACACAGCTAGCTCCTATGGGAGCGAATTACGTTGTGAGGTGTACAGCATATTTGTGTGAATGAATATCTTGTTTTTCTCATCTTCTAGGTTAATGTCTCTCAGGTCACTGAACGCATTTTCTTGATGTGAGGGACCGATTCTGGGATCAGCTCTGCTCAATAGAGCACAACACAGCTCAGCTTAGTTTGATACTCCAAAATAAACGGTACCCAAACAGTCCAGCTGGACGGGGTCCGCCTGGATCACCTCCATCCAGCACCTCATTGTTGGGTTTTATCCCCGTGGAAACCTTCCTGCAGCCGTAGCTGGTGTATGTGAGGAAGTTAGGTGCCTTGATGCTTGTTTTCTGTTGTTGTTCTCTCAAGTCTGCCGGCCTCTGAAAAGGTTTGTTTGACGCTGATTTACATGTCAAGGCCCCTCTCAGACCTGTGTTCCCCACCACCCGGTGGAACAAGCCTCTTAGACAGCTCAATCTAGAGAAGCTCCCCTCTGCCAGGCCTCACATTTTGGGGAGCGTTACTGTTGGCCTGTCAGTCAGTTCTTATCAACACAGTGCATAGCCTTCTATATAGTATGTCTGTGCAATGCATTTTCCTTACAAAGTGTCTTAGGGACTTTCTTCACTGCAAAAATAGCTCTTTTAGCTGCGGTCTTTCTGGTTTTTCCTTCAGCCTTTCCATGAACGTGTATCTTAATGCTGATGCATGCTTTTTGTGGTCTTTGTATGAGACACTAAATGCCTCCCTCTGAAAGACTGATTTGCAGTTTCCCCGTGGGCTCTGATACCTGCTTTTAGAAGTCTTCTGCAAAACAGGAAGATGATTATGAATAACTCTGCACCTGTTCCATCTGCCACAATCCACATAGCATCTTAAAAGCCAAGATTTTCCACCTTTCCCGCTGCCTGTTGTCTTTTTGTTTTTAAAATCTCACTTTTCCCCATTGTCGCATTCACTCACACTTTTGCCTCTGTTATTGAGATCTGCACTTGGTGCTGGTCCCAACAAACTTCACTCTTCCCTCACTCCATCTTTTTTGTTCTCTGTGCAGGGCAAGCATTGTGCAGAAGAGGATAATCAATTTCCAGGATGAAGGGTCACTCACCAAGCGAATGTGTGAGAAAGGTAGGCTTCTTTTATTGACATGGAATAAATCATTTACCATTCATTTCTTATTCCTTCAATCTTCCTGCTGTGACCTTTTGTTCCTCCCCACTTATAGTCTTTTTGCCATTTCTTTTTACTCTATTTTCTTTCGTTCTTGGTTTTGATGGAGGGACAGTCCTGTCTGCTGTTATGCTCTGGCATGTGAATGACTGTAAATGAGTGTGACCCCTGACTGTGCATGACATTGGATGTCACACTGTGCAACAGATCAAAAGAACCATGCTGCACATCCTCTCGTTTTCTCATGCCCTCCCTCTATCTGCTCCCCAATTTATTAAACCACCCATCTCCTGTATGATGGGCACCACTCTCATCTGTTCCTTATACTAATGAGCAATCCCTCTACGCCTATCTCATGGTCTTCTTTTACATTTTCCTCCTCATTACTGTACAGAATCTCTGTATGGAGAATCTACTGATAAACCTCTGCTCGACTGTTGTGCCTGTGGAACAGCAAAGTACAGAGTGACCTTCTACGGGAACTGGTCAGAGAAGATTCATCCCAAAGACTACCCACGTAAGCACAAACTCCTCTGTTCTTTGGCATGTAACCTTAGCTCAATCACACATTTAAAGTGTGCTGATACTCTATTTTTCCCCATGAAAAGCCCTAAAGCAGCAGGGCAATGATCATGCTAATCAGTATTTGCGGTGTAGCCAAAGCCCATTGTGGTAAAGTGGTAAATGGACTTGAATTCATATAGGGCTTTTGTAATCTTCCGTCCACTCAGCTTCACACTACGTATCATTATTCAACCATTCACGCGGACATTCATACATACAACGTACCAACTTTGCCCGTCAGACTCTCATCTAAATACTCATTCGCAATTTTTGGGAGCAATTCAGGGTTAAGTGTCTTGCTCAAGGAAACATCGACATGTGACCAGAGCAGCCGGGGATCAAACCACCGACTTTCTGATTGGCGGACGACCCATTCTAGCTCCCGAGTCACAGCCATCTTAGATCTCATTACAGACTACTATGCCATAGACCTCATTGTTTTTCAATTTCCAACACTGTTTTGCTGGTTGACATTTCCTGTCATTACGATGAATATGGTGATGATGAGTATTTGTAGTTTCTTTTCAGTCCAGATAAACCATCCTGCTGCTGTAAATACACAGTAGCTCACCACATCTGCAGTTAACATTAATCCCCAACAAATGCACGATTTACTGCTCTTTGAGTAAAGTTAACTTGAAACGGTGCCCAGCTGTCTTAGGAAGTTATTTAGCCTTTTAGAAAGTGAAAGGACATACTAATGGCCCTTTTTAAATATTTAAGTCTTGGATATGAATGATTAGACTTGGGGTGAGTCATATTTCTAAGGTCATTAAACACTGTATCCCTGCGAATGCCCCTGTATTGTAACATGGAAACAAAAGACATTTCAATAATTTCCGTCCGCCCCGAGCATGTCAAGACTGGAGGGAGTCAGAAGGGTTTTTACTCTACAAACACCTAACCTGAGCTAAAGTTTATTTAGTCTACACTCCAAGTCTTTTTTTTTTTTTTTTTTTTTTTTGCATACAAGGATTTGCGATGCCCAATGATAATAATAAAAACAAAACGTAATAATATATTTTTATCCATATTTTTGTAACTGGCAGAGCAGAATGTGCTGTGGATTTCTATCCAATCATAATCAACCATTGTGTAGCCTAATTCAAATGAAATCAAAGTGATCTGATATCCAGCCCACTACAGTTTCATAATGAACCAAAAATATTTCTACACTTCCCAGCTGGGGGGCTTGCCCTCGCTGGGCACATCGTCTGTTGGAAAGGCCTGAGTTTTACAGCACCCCTCGCCTGGACCTCGCTGCTGTCCGAGGCTGTTGAGTTGTCGCCACACGGTGCGCCCTCTCTCCCTGTAGGAGGGACGGGGTTCCCGGCCCAACTGTAGGTCGGAGCGGACTGTCCTCAGTGCGAGGGGTCTGCGGCGATATGCGTTTTTGTTTCATTTATTGAACACCACCTATGGTCTGTCTCTCCAGTCTACATTTTGTGTCTGTACCGCAGTGCACTTCTATAATAATAATAATAATAATAATAATAATAATGCATAAACTAAATATTGAATACATGAAACAGATGTTTTAGTGCACTTAGCAGCATTTATCACAGATGCAGAGGAGTTACTTTGGGTCTTTTTTTTTTTTTTTTGATTCCCACTCCTCTCTGTATTTTTGTGTGTACTGTTCAGACCAGGGGTCTGCAACCTTTATTATCAAAAGAGCCATTTTGCCCCCTCTTCTACCCAAATAAAATAGTCGGGAGCCGCAAAAAATAACAGAGCTTGTAAACTGTAAACAAAAGACTGTGGAGAGGTAATCCACTTCTTGAAAGATAGTTTGCTCTCTTCAGCTTTTCGTAGCAGTTCCGAAATTGCTCTTTTTCGCTCATCTTCGGTTGGGTATTTTTCGGCGAATGCAGAGTGCTTGTTTTGAAAATGTCTTTCAACGTTACATTTTTTGTTGTTCGATATCTTCTCGCCACGTATCAAGCACGAAGGTAAGCCAGCGTCGTTGGCGATGAAGGCAAATGAATATGTACACACTGAATTAAACTCTCTATTTTCTTCCGAAACGTTTCTTTTTTGGGATTTTTTCATGGTTAGGCTATTGCAGTGTTCGCACACTACAAAAGCCGCCAGCAGGTAAAGGCGAAGGCTGATGACGTTATGTGACGTATATTTTCGTTGACAAATTATAAATTAAAAATAGCTCTTTTAAAATTAGATGGCATCAAGTCAAACTCCAAAATAACTGCGCAACAAAATAAACTAATAATGGTAATATTTTATATAACTAAAAATGAATGAAGAAATACCATTTATTTATGTTCGGGTTTTTTTTTTCAAGGCCAAAGGGAGCCGCTACAATGAGGGTGAAGAGCCGCATGCGGCTCCGGAGCCGCAGGTTGCAGACCCCTGGTTTAGACTGAGACATGATGAGCTAGCCAGCTGGATGTTGCTTACCTACACTGCTTGAAGGTATCCACAGTTATGCTGTACTTATGTCACAGAGAGTCACAAACACGGTTGACCTCTAATCATAACCATACAACCTTTATGGTTAAACTGTTTTCGAGAGCACCAAGTTTCTTAATTTTGGTCTCAAAGAGCACCAGATTGATGCATTTAGCTTTTCGGGGGAGCAGTACACGAAAGTCTCTCAAAGTCTTTCACAAACTGGGAGGAGAAGTCAGAACATACTGAGACTAACGGGACTAACATGTTGTAGATTTTGTTTTTTTAATAGGCTTTGTTGACAGTAACAAAAATCGGCAGCCTTATCCTTTAATCTTGATCGTAGCACCGTAGCCCTAAAAGCTGTAGGATGTGTTTCAGATATGGGTGGTTTAGCCCCAGTACGTGGCTCTCAATAGTGATGTGTGTAGTTTGCTACAGTATGCTACTACTGTTGAGTGCGATGTGTGTATAACCTTGAGCCACACTATCAGGATGTGAATAGACTTAAGGATTACACTGGCTCTCTTGTCTAAGTCAGGCTCTCGCCGGTCAGATCAATATACCGATTAGAGTGGAATAAGATAAACCCTGAGATCGAAAGGAGCTCTAATTTACTGTCTTATGGAGGGGGTAGTTGGTGTGTAACTCACTCTCACACACAGATACGCAAACGCACACCTCGCAGATAGATCAACTTAAAAGAAGGTAGGGCAAGCCGTGTGGTGTCTGTTTCATCCCGACTCTTAGGATGCTACAGTTGGGTTTCTCCTTGCACAAAGTCATATCCTAGGTAACCAGCTCTTATAACACAGGACAGTACTGGACAGTATTATTCACAGAGTACAACACAGTAGGCCTCATTTGAGTTCTGATGATATTTATAAAAAAGTAAAAGAAACAAAACTTTGCTATAAGTAAACTTGGTCTGACTTTTCCTTTCTGGACATTTTTACTACTTGAGATATGTCACTATTTTATGTCATCCCTCTATTTTAACATATGTCCTTCAAGCATCCGAGCCTCAGACCATTGTGGTGACACATATTGCAGACCAAAAATTCACTGTAAAACAGGCCAACAGGACTCTTTTTTTTTTTTTTTTTTTTTTTTACTGCAGACATTATAACCTTGACAGTTCTATTTTCTTTCTCCCTTTCGTCCCCATTGTAAGTCATGCAACAATGCATCGCTATTCAACCCAAGTGCTGGCTGCGCACTTGGACAAAGGGAGTACATCAAGACAGAGAATGGCCCGGTGGTCAACAAAGATTTTTTTTATAGGATTAATGGGAGACAGAGAAAAAGGGAGAAAGTTTAACAATTTATTGATCAAATAAAGAAGTACCCTATCATAGTCAATTTCCTCTTCCATAAGGGAAGCAATATATTGAAGTCCAGAACTGAAAATCTATACACCAAAACAACAGCGGGCTTCCATCTCCTTCATACTTCGCCTAAACAACACCTAGCTCCAGTTGACAGAATGTAAAGTGGTTTCATATGATTGCATATGATGCATCCACAAACAAAAGAGAAAGATCTTTAACATCATAGCTACATTCCTTTTAAATCTGAACACCCACATCACTGTTAAACCGCCCAGTTAGTATATTTTATGTGCACAATCCCTTACAAATAAACAACAAAATAATACATTAAACAGTTATGTATTTTCTAGCATTACTACACTACATCTGTGCATCATTTGTGTAGGAAATCATGTCCAAAGAGTCTCTATTCATTTACAGACAGCTGGCAAAACACAGGGATTTCCAGTGTAATCCTTAATTTTGGGGGGCAGCATGGTTAAAGTCAGATGTCTGATGCTGGACAGCACAATTTACATCTGTCTACATCAGATGCACAACACTCTTGTTGACCTTTTCCTAGGAGCACCACTGCTTAGTCAGAGGTCTGTTGAATGTCTCTGTCTAAGTCTGCAAGTATTGGTCTGAGGTCCAGTAATGCTCCATGTAGGGAGTCCTATTAACATGTAGGGAGAGGTCAGATGGGCCAGTTATATCATTATGAGGCTCCATATTCTTAACACAGCCCTATTAAGTTGCGGTAGGTCATTAAAAGGCACTTTGCAAGTCAGCATATATAATTTCATTGCTCCATTTCTCTTCCTTTTATCTCATAAAAAACATTTCCACAAATTGAAGATGGTCACCAGGTACAACACTGACCACAAGCACTAATCCATACTAAACTACATTTAAAAGGATGAATTTCACCCACCTTTGAAGTATACTAATATGGCCTCAACCTTAGGCGAAAGAACCCGATGATGGATGAACTGTGAACTGAAGCCATAATGTTAATGCAATTTAGTCATTGACAATGACTTCCTGTCTGCCAGGGTCAGACATTTATGAGCGCTTGGGGGCACAAATAGCCTTAAAATTTCATACAGGGACACCTATATATAATCATGTAATGATATTTCATGTCATCATATATCTTTGAAATTATCTTGACATTCGAGACAAATATGGATTGATGGGAAAAGATTTCATAACTTCCATACTTAAAAAGACTGAGGCCTACCTAAAATATTGATTTTTTTTTATTTTTTATATCCAACAGTAAAAGTCAAGGCACCAACCATTTCCACCTTTTCAGACTACAAACATCCGTAACTATTACGAGAAACAGCCACCACTGACCTCCTCTCAGTTCTCCATTTTTAAGGTTGGAGCTCTCAAGGTACTTTCCCCATAAATTGCAAGGCAGATAAATGGAATGCACCAGGAGCACAAAAGCATTTAACCCACTGGCAGCAATAAGAAAAGGGCACCTTTCACTGCTAAAAACATATCCAGATCAGGCCCTAAGAGATGATAGACATTACTCGTCCGGGTTCTTAAGGCAGATTGTTCTAAATCATGGTCATCGTTGGTCTTTAACTGGGACACCGGAGGAGTCTGAAGGCTCTGTGCATGCTTTGTTTTATTATTGCTTTTTCCAGATTTTGACAAATTATGACATTTTATACTTATTGTAATTAATATCGGTTACAGCTGTGTGAATTGTGTGTAATCATTTTAAGAATAGGGGACAATGTCATGGCATCAAATTAGCAAATATCACTCAACACTTGGTGGTGTTAATTTCATTTAAAATTTACACTAAACTATGCTGAGTTGACTACTGATACTGTGTACAAGGTCCACTGGAGTTAACACTATATGTTAAATCTTTTAGTGTAACCATCCCACCACGCATGTGCAGTAATCACTCTAAAAAGTACTGCAATAAAAAAAAAAAATCCATATTTATTATACCTTTTACTGAGGGCCTCACATTAAATTTGACAAAATAGGGCACTCAAAAACCCAATTACTTTGTACAATATAATACTGCCCAAAACATGAGGTAGTTAATATCTGTTTCTTACCGTAAGTCTGAAGCATTAAATACTGGACAATGAAGTCCTTAAAGGTCAGGTCAATAATGCTGAGAACTAGCAAGAGTACACTGGATTTTAAAGACGATCCAACCGAACAACCGAGCCCAGTGTTGCCAACCCTTTTCCAATTAATTAATAATAATTAGTTGGGTAATCCCTTGGTCCACAAGGAACCTTTTTAGAATTGTATGAAAGTCCTTACAAAACAAGTAATTCTGCAAACAAACGTGAGTAATTCGGCTAACACACAAATAAATATGAATAAAATTTTAAAAAGATGAAAATAGGTAAGACATGGGTTTGTTTTTATCTTACGGTTTCTTGAATTGCAATAAAAATGAAGCATATGAAATATATCAGAAAGGTGACAACAATGATAATTGATATTATCTAAACTATCTAATATGTAGACAGAAGATGAACTTACATCTCAGATTGAAGCGCTCTGCAATGCGTCTTGATCGCTTCTCATTCGCTTGGGTTGTCTCGATGTTTCTCTCGGACACTGAGAGGAAAACTCTGATGAGGATCGTGGTGCGGATGGTGGTGATTCATGAGATGTGCCTGGCCATAAGAACAAAAGATATAGTCAGCAGTTCACCTTATTTGCAGCATAGCTGTGGATCAGATCTTGGGATTTAGCACTGGGCATGACAAATCCAGAGAGAAACATGTGTTTAGAAAAAGATGTCCCGTTCTGTATAAAGTCATTACAGACATTACTTTTTCATCAAGTTTAACCTGTCTTTAACATTTCATGTGCTCATCTTAAAACTGGATATAAGATAATGAAGTCACTGCAAATGATGCATCTGAAATGAGCACTGCTATTAATGCAATGTAAAACCAAACTATATTTTAAATTTACCATTGTCATGATTGTCCTTAACTAAGCAAATCTGAGGGGGCTGCTGCAGCTCAAAAAAAATAAATAAATAAATACTGCTAGGTATTATAAAGACTATCAATTGATAAAAAATGTAGTGTTTAAACTAAAGGCTAGTGTTTCCCTTTTCTTACTGCGAAAGAGTCACAGACTCTATTACATGAAAACATTTACTGGATTCTCTACTAACAGTGAAAACAGTGACGGCTGACCCAGCGTGGGTCGACTGCACATCTGCAGGTCCACGTTATATTACGTCTGGTGTATGAAATGTCTGTATCATCACTGTACTGCATTTTTCTAAAATAAAATGACAATCTGGCCTTCACATCTCGTCACATCTCTCGTTCGCGGCCAGGCGCCATCTGACTCCCTCTTCCTCTCCTTGTAGTTCTCATACTTACAGTATACAACTGAAATAACATTTGTGTATTTTTTTTTTATTGTGATGACAGCAAAGATGTACTGTATGGACTCTATGCAGCTGGGGACATGCATTTTAATCGCTCAGTAGACTACAGCTGTCAGTAGAATAGCGATGCGCCTCACACAAACATGAGCACACACCTCACCTCAAACAAAAAAAAGTGGCTCACACATGCATCGCACTGCTGCTACTGCGGTAATTTCATTCATCACACAGTGATTTTTTCCATAGCGCGTGCCCTAATTGTTTAAGTTATAAAGTATAATGTCCAGTCTGAATCACTGCATAGTCATAATCATAGTAATTTACCTTCAGGAGCTTGTAATTTGATGTATTTCTTACAGTTCTGACTACACTTTAATTATCATTTTGCCTGTACAAGAGCCTATAGAGTAAGAGAGGGACAACTAGACATTTCTAAGATATCATTTCAAAGCTAATAATAAAACCTTACAAAATAATAATAATAATAATAATAATAATCAAAAAACATTTACTACACTCAAATGCTTTCTGATTGAACAAAATATACTTTCTGAACTGAATCTCATGGGCGTGTAGAGGGTGTTCTCGTTCTGCCTGGCAGGTCTGGGACTTTATGTACTGCTATTCATACATCTTGTGATAATTTCTGTGATATCTTTATATCCTCTCAAACACACACTGAAAAACGCGAGAGGTTCCCTGTTATGGCATAAATTCTTAGAGGTCAAATATAACAGGTGCATATTTAAATAACTTGCCCTGTAATGTGTGTAATTTTTAAGATTGAAAATTAGCCTGTGTTCAGAAATTGTACATCTGCTGCAGTTCAATAAAAATGAACTCTCCTCAATATATTTTGAATGAAATGCCTTCCCTTTGAGAGGAAGAAGCTGCTGTACGCAGATCTGGTGGCAGCATGCCAAGAGAACGGCTGGAGAAGCACAGCGTGCCCAGTGGAGATCGGCTGCCATGGTCTCGACCAAGCATTTCCTGAGAGATATTGGCTCCACGACAGGGAAAGTCAAACAAGCCATCAAAGATCTATCTGAAGAGGAAGAAAAAGGAAGTTTTTGGTTATGGCTATGAAGAAGGGACAAGAACTTGGGGAAGTAAGAATCCACATAATTGAAGTACCTGACCATCTAAATCCAGCTGCAGGGAGCAGCAGAGAGACGTCCCTGACCGCTGTCCCACCATCCTGAAATGTTCAGGACTCAATGGGGTGAAACACCCATAAAGCATGGCTCCCAGCTGAAGACCCTGCAGCTGGTACCCTGGCAGTGGAGGAGGTGCAACAGGCAGAAATGCCTTGCAGGAGCACAAATCTGTCTCTACACTTATTCTTCATCTGTAAACTTATTACTTATGATGAGAAATAATATCTGCAATTAGCATTTACCACCACCAGCATCCTCCACTTAAAAATGTGCATGCAAATTACAACTTCACTTAAAGTATACGGCCATTATGTCAAAGTAACATCATGTATTGTATGTCTTTAAAGGGGCTCTGGATATAACTTAATATTACACAGTTGAATTTCCAATTATTAATTATAACGTCACAGGTATCATCTTGATTGCTCCAAACCAAAGGACAGGCTACATGAAATTAATTTGAACTTTTGATTAATGCTGACATTGCTGAAAAGACAGCATTGTGTTTTGCAGATGGACACAGCGTCGACACCTGAAACACTTTTACTATCTCACATTTTATCTGCTTGACCTAAACAGCTTAAAACCGTTTTCAAAGGAGTTTAGATCTTAGAGAGAGAGCTGGAAAGCATCTCCCTCACTGTAAGTGAAAACATACACATTGACAGCGTAAAGTTTGAGAGAGCAGTCTAATACAGGAAGTTGATTTTGGTTATGTTGTGCTTTTATTTTGGTAAACCCATTCCCTCATCACTGAGGTCTGCATTCGGGAGGCGTGTTTTCACAGAGTGCAGGCCAAACCAAGTGGCCAGGGAAGAGAGGGGTGTACAGAGTTTGGTTTCTTTGTTAGGTTGGATTTTTTTGATATTATTACCTCCGCCAAGGAGGTTATGTTTTTGCCGGTGTTTATCTGTCTGTTTGTTTGTCTGTGTTCAAGATAACTCAAAAACTTATGGACAGATTTTGATGAAATTTTCAGGGTGTGTCGAAAATGTGAAACGGAAGAACTGATTTAATTTTGGGCGTGATCCGGAAGAAATCCTGAATTCTGGATCACTTTGAAATTTCCGTTAACATTGGGGTAAATGGGACCCAAAAAATTGTTTCTCAATATCTCTGGTAATTGTTGCCCAAAGCTCATGAAATTTGACTCAGGGATTTACAATGTGTACTTCTATCAAATCCCAAAGGCTGATCCAGGTCTGATCCAGATGGTGGATTTTATAGCAATTTATATAAAAAACTATGGTGCTTGGTGGAGGTCTGCGCTCTCCGAGCTTTTCTAGTTTCAGTTTGTTATGCTTTCTATTTAACTGGTATTAGACCATAATCATGTGTATTCTCTATATAGTAATATTGTGATGGGGAATTGTAAATACATTGAATTAATCTATTTAGGGAGCGTTTATGTGCCTTTTACTGTTGGGAAGGGCCACTGGTAGATAGGCCAGCTGGAAAGTGTGGTGGGGGTCAGGCTGAGTGTTTCCTCAGCTGCTGGAGTCTGCGTTACCTGTAATCCTGTTTCGTTGTCCAGCTGCCTGTTTACCATCGGTGAGATTTATGGAAGTCTTTTTGTCATTTCTTATTAATCAGCTCTGGAAAAATCTGTCTGACTCCTCTGCTCATTTGTCAACCATGTCATTCACTTCCATCCCTCCTGGTGTTCACCCTGGTTGTAAGGGCTCACCACTCCTGAAACCATTAGCTGTTCTGTTAGCTTCTAAAAGTTTTAGCCCATAGTCTTAAAATGAACTGGCTAGGTTTCAGCACTAACCATTATCCTCAATGGGAACCTGCTTCCTAGCAAACAAACAACCATGGTAACTCAGTAAGTTTTCATTTTGTCTCAAAGTCCACAAAAGGAACATTTTAATACAAAACCGCTACATGACGAGCGAGGTTGTACTCATCAGTGCTCCAGTATATACAGCACATCCATGTGCTAGTCTCGAGGCGAGTGAAAGAACATGGCAGCTGTCGGGTTCGTAAAGAAACACTGGCCTACCTGCCAAAATGTCCAGATATTTATTAAAGTACCACTCAATGGTGTTACATACTATTGTCATTATATCAGAGAAGAACCTCAACACTCCACTCTAAACTAGCCGCATGTCAAAGAGAATATTCAGTGTGAGTGTAGGAACTTGTATCAAGGTCATACCAAGCTTAAGGAAGACAATTGTCTCCTCTACCAGACTTTAATCACAGCCAGTCCACCACTATAGCACTAGTCCTGTGATAGCTGATACAATTATCCCTCTATATATGCTTCAAAGTGTACATCCAGATCTCAGTAAAATACAATTGTGTTAAGTAAAAAGTCATGGAAAATAAATGTCTTATTTGAAAGTGGTCCTACAATAATATTAGCCCTGGCTGCAATGTCATGAAGAACTGTTTACGTTTCCACAATAAACTCAGGGATACTGCAAACACAGAGATTAGATTATCAGAGCGATTAATCTTTGTTCAGACTCACTGCGAACCAGCAGAAGGCAGAAAGGGTGATTTAGAGAACAGCAGAGTAAGGGCTGGGCATAGAGATGAGAGGCAGGACCTATGACCTATCTGAGTGAACCTCACCTTGACCAAATACATGTTTAGACAAATGGTTAAGTGGGTCTTGTAAAGATAATGATAATCTTTCAGTCTGGTGATTAACTGTTGAAAGCAACTGAAGTTTATGTATTCAAAACCACCGATGGCAGATGCACCAGTACTCAAGTAATCATTTTATGTTGGCTGAGGCTGTCAAATCATTATGACAGTATGGGGGATAATGAAGGAATATATGACAACCAGTTTCTGTGCTGTAGACATATCTGACCACAGCGAGATTGTAAGGATACCCACAAAATGACCTGTAAAAATCAATACTAGATGAACAGCTCTACTCCACACCTTTTTATGCCTTACACAGCAGTCGAGGTTACAGCCGCGCTGTAGCTTCCACCCTCTCTAATTGTGTAAGGCTGAAGTTTACTTCAGCATGTGCTGTCACCTCTGATGGATCATCATGTATACTGTACTACCGCTACTGCATTTTCTTTGTGCTTACAGGTATAGGGCAGATATAGAGCTCCACTTTTTCCTGTCCTTCCATGGGCATATACACCTTTGCCCCGAGTGAGGGACATACAGAGAGGGACTGAAAGGCTTATGGGGGAGCATATTCAAGTAATACACTGTAGGTGGTTTGCAGCAACAAGGATTAATTTTTACACTGAAATAAATTAGTTTCTCAATAAATGTGATGCAGTGTTTGATCTGCCAATTAACAAAGTAATGTCCCAATCCACTGATGGATCATTATGGGCATCTTTAGAGCGGCAACAAACTGCTGATTGAATGAGAAAGAGAGAACTTTGGGAACCAGGCTGGGATGTCCAACTAATGAGATGCTTTATTGTCTTATTTCACCAGGTCGTGCCAATCACTGGTCAGCCATCATTGGTGCCTCCCACTCTAAGAACTACGTGCTGTGGGAATACGGTGGCTTTTCTAGCGATGGAGTCAAACAGGTAGCTGAACTGGGTTCCCCTGTCAAAATGGAGGAGGAGATCAGGCAGAAGGTAAGATCCTCCAGCACTAGGAGATGACTGATGTGCTGTACATGTTGTGTATAAAGTACTATGGAAAAGAATCGTCAAAAAAACGTTGATGTACATATACATTTTTTTTTTTCATTTATGGCATCTTACAGATGCTTTGTTCTAACACTGCAGGACTGCAGAGGATGTTCTAGGGTGTGTACACCTGAGTTCAGCATAGGATGACTTGCTTTGCCATTGGTGTCCAGATTGATTAGTGCTGTCAAGCATCTATGCTGTTTTAGACTGCCTCTACAACTACTGTGTACTGTGCACACAACCAATACACAAGATCTTGGGGGAGGGGGGATCAAACACACACCTCACTAATTTCTTTCCTGTGGGGAGCCTTCCTCTGTAGGACCTAGTTTGGATGGCGAAAGAAAAGGTTAGAAGGAAATATCACTTTCCAGGGTATCTTGAAATGAGGCCAATTATATGTGCCTCCAAAAGGCTCAGCATTCTATTCTTGCATATATGTTCATCTTTGATCAGACTTCGGGGCTTGATATGACTCATAATGCTCAGGAGGTGTTTTGGAAATTACATCCACAGGAAGTAGATGTTATTTCCGTCATTAACTCAGTGTTAATAAGTAATCGATCCCCCCTATACTGCGCCCAAGGGAAATTTTCTGTTCTTTCACTTTTGAACTGCCTTTCACAGCTTTCACCTTACTTTTACATATTAAATTGTAGTTTTTATATATTTCTTTTGCTCCACTTCTCATGTTCTTTCTCCCTCCTTGGCCTCTCCTCTTGTTATTTCCACAAACAGCATGGCATATCTTCCTGCCTCTCTCACTCTAGAATAACTCACGCTGGCAGAGCAGATGGTCCTGCAGAGTGCTTATTGCTGGCTAATATTGAAGACCTGAAGTCACAGCAGATAATGAGTCCATAGTGTGAGCAATGGGGTCTCTGTGTCATTGCTGCCCTCCCACTGCTAATACAGGCAACACGCTCTTTTTTTTTTTTTTGTATTCTCATCTCTCAGCTTAGATCATTAGAAGTGTTTCCTCTAAGCTTAGAGGTGAGAGTGAAGTGGCACTATATTTGATTGACCAGTACAGTAAGTGTGCAGAAAAACATCAATTTATATAGTTATTTATAATTGAATGTTGCTGTGCTTGCAGTTAACTTACGATTATTTCTAAAGCACATGAATAATGAGAATTCATTTACCCACACAATCGATCATAAAAGCCTACCCAGAGATCCGTTACATAAACCAAGAGGGACAACCCTCTGTATATACAGTGTAGGTGAGTTGAGGATTATGTACAGCTCATACAATAGTTAGATTGTGCAGTATATCAGCAGATATGGTGAAATGAGCTCAAGCTATGGTTGTTGAGAATAATTGCTCCATATTGAAGTGGGACTGCCTGATACATGAATGGAGGGTGTTGATTACCCAGGCGATCAGTAAAAATCCTGATTAGTGTGATACTATCAAGCTGCATGCTATTCTTCGCTGCCTGAAAAAACCCAATGAGAAATCAGCTTTTTATATACTGTATAAGGGTAACTTTAGTATTTTTCAACCTGTAACCTACTTTCCCATGTTGTGTCCAGATGACTAACAGGGACAGGGATAGTGCTGTAACCAGCAGCCACAAAATGAGCTGTGACGGCAAGTGAGCAGCGTCAACGTAACATTACATCCACTAAAAATGCTTAAAGTGCTTATTTTTGCCAATGACAGGCTCAGTATTGTGATTATAAATGTCTGACAACATTATGGAAAGGACTCTACAGAGAAATAATAATAATTCTTTACCTTTCGCTTGATCTGATCTGTTTGTTATTGTTTTAAAACAAATCTTGCTCAAGAAGTGAAATATGAATATCCGTATACTCTGGTTCAAATAAATACAGGTGGCTGTCAAATTCAAAGACCTCATCCACATTGTTGAAATCATCTAAATATTTAGCCTTGACATTGAAAATACTGGACCAATTTAAAAAATTGTTGTCCCTGTTAGTGTTTTAGACACAAGAAAATGGAAAAATTCGGTCCAGGTTGAAAAGTTATTGAAGTTACCCTTTAAGTAGTGCCATTTATGTGTTTGTTGCCTGTGTGTCTAAAATGGATTGTTATGTAAATAGGTGATTGAACTGAGTTTTTGTCATTTTGCCTCACATGACATATAGGTTCTTGGTGGTTACTGTTCATAGCTGTTTTGATACCTGGAAGCTAAAAAAATCTTTTGTTGCCTGAGACAACCAGTGCATACATTGATTGTATCCTCCTTTATACAACTTAACAACATATAGTGTGTCGTCCTTGAGGTAACGAGGCTGGGTGAAGGAGGCTGCTTCTTTTAAACCATGCAGCTTCTTGGTAAACGCTGACACAAACAGAAAGCTGATTCTCTTTTGTGTCAGGTGGGGTGTCGGGGAGAGCAACTAGCGATGAATGTAAAATTGATATTCATAGCCAGGCTCCACTCCAGCCAAAGGGTGCTCCGATCAGAGTGTTCATTCAAAGTTTCATTTGCAGAACCAAAAAGGCATGCAGACTGTGCAAACATACGTGCACTCACATACACAGAGCCCTCTTTGTCCTGCTCATGTCAATTCACTGTGTGATGGCTTCATTGTATTTCTGAGTTTGTCACCCATCCAGAGCGTGGACTAGAGTGTGCTCCACCATCTGTCTTGCTGTTACTGCATCATCAAATGTGTGGTGCATGTTCCTGTCCTGTGGGAATAGATGCATCTTTAGAATCAGGGTGTTATTAAACTACAGACGATGGTGGTAGTATTTTGTATGTTCATAAAATTTCCCTTTTAAAAGACAGTTTTGCATATTTAAAGGATGAGTGAGGATGTAACAATTTGCTGAATTTAATTTGTCCATCCCAAACAACCACGCTGCTTGGTCCCATAGATGCAGTTCAACAGAGGCTTAGTTGACAAAAAAATTAATAATCAGGCACCAGCAGGTGCCTTTTTATACCCCGACTAATATGCCCAATGAGTGATGAAATATTGCGAGAATTACTATGGAAACTGAGGTCACATAGATGCACGCAAAAACTGTAAAAAAAAAAAAATAATAAATAACCTGTACAGTAAACCAGAGATGAGCCTTGCCTGGTGGTGTATAATAGCATACTGTATATGTTAAAACAGAGAGGTATAGTATATTGGGATGCACATGTGTGTACACATGTGTACATATTACCTGTGTGTACATATTACCAGTGACATATTCAGTTTGATTGCATTGTTTTCCATTGGGATGTCCTAACCTGCCATGACTGACACAGCACTGTGCAGGGAAACGCTGCTGTTTCTATTTATCCCTGTCACTCATATTGAAAGCACTGCCATAGGCAAGGAATGGCTGATTTATGAAGTTGAAATGAGGAGTTATCTATACGATACCTCCTCATTTCATTACAAAAACCTAAATAAGGTGGCAGCTGGCTGGAGGGAGATCGGCAGGAGAGCAGCTGAAAGTGTCCCACTTGCTGTTGCATTTCCAGTAAATATCACAATAAAAAAATGTGCGTTTTCTGTTTAAAAGGTAGGCAACAGATGTAGGAAGATAACAAGTATCATTTTTCAAATCGTTATGTTTCCAGCTCCAGTACGATAGGTGGTTTGTTTGCAAGAAGTAACAGAAGTTCATATTTAACATATTCAGTGTGGACAGAGTGCTTCGGTGTTATTACAAGTAAAGAAAAAGAACACAAAAAGTTATTGTTGGTTTCTTAGTATCAACAAGAAGACACAATGTCGATATTATTCATCATTAGTCCTGTATTATAATGAAAAATATAGATATTTAAATCCCTACATGCATATTGTGGCTACGGCCACAAGGGGTTGAGTGAGCCGCACCACTACAAACGCAAGCGCAGTGCAAACTGTGCCTGTGCTTGGCCCGCTCATTTCAGTCCTTACTATGTGATCGGCTGTTAATAAAAATATGATTGCATGTCCTTCGCCCACAGTCTCAGCACCTCTGCACCGCACACAAGCAATCGTGACACCATGCCACTCATCATACTGAAATGGCCTGAGATTATAAGTGTGACCATTACTGCCCTTTTAAGAATTCATATATTAAAATGAACAGTATAACTGTACAGCGCAGTGGACGAGAAGGCGCTTTGATCTGATTTATGATAGAGATGCAGTTAAAATTTGTATTTGTTTAGAGTGGCCCTCTCTTAGTAAGTGTGTTTTGAATAGGTGATATGTCTTGAGGTTTAGTGTTTACAGTAGTTCAAGTGGGTGAGTTACAGAATGTAATGGGGGATCCATTTGTACACATTTTTAGACTGTAAACAGATGCGCAATGCTGTTGCATTTACCAAGTATACATGCTCTTATCAGAGGACTTGGCAGCACAGGGGTGCAGCCTGGGTCCGTTGTTGTTGTCCCTCCTTTAATATCCGAGGTGATTTGTATATGCATTCAGTCATTACAGAAGCTCAGTGTGTCACTAATGAGAAGTTTAATGAGACTCTCTCCATGGACCAGCGACCAGGGCCAAGGCCTCAGACGGATTATGAAATCTCCTATTTCCTCTCGCAGCATGGGGCGTTTTTCATTATTGCACAGTACGGACGCTTACGGAATCCTCTATTATCCCAAGCTCCACAGCTGCGCTACTGAGCAGCAACAACACAAAAAAAGAGACATTACAGATTAATGACAGGAAATACTAACACATCCGTGTCACTTGATACAGCTGTGGCCCTTATTATATTGTCTGGCATCTTTTTAGATTTACAACATGTGCAGATGATACTTTCATGGATCATTCAAGTGAGTGCTGGCATACCCCTTGATTTCTTTTAAAATCCAAGAAGTCAATGCAGGATATTTCTGAGCAGGATTCATATCAAAGTTTTCATAACTGTAATGCCATTTGCAATGTATTTATCACAGTCAAATTGGCAGGTTGATGAAAGCTCTTTCACAGTCTTCTAGGAGCTTTAGAAGTGATTCATGCTTTTATTTTGCGTGATGAGCAAAAGAACAACAGGTATTATGAAGTAAAATGACAGCTATTTGTTCATCTTTCTCCCTCTGCTTCTCTTTCTGTGCAGTTTTCAAGGATTCAAATGATAATTTTGCAGTTCAGCTGTCATGAGAACAGTAAGGTCTGCCGTTTGTAAGTGGGAGGCCTGCAGTCAGGAGCGTGGGCAGAGAATAATAGATATGCAGGTTCCTTTGGGTCCTTGAGTCGTACAGAATGAGCAGGTGTGTTTCTCTTTGTATACAGAGACCACTTTCCACTGCATGTGTCTTTGGCACACTTTGTTACCTCTTATACTGGCATTGACCAGTGAGACAACTTATCAGGTTTTGTTATGAAGGGAGAAATGTGGTATTTAGCAGATGCCCAGGGAAAAGAGCTGCTGTCTACTGCAGGGGTCTGCAACCTTTTGATTTGGTGTGGCATTTAAAAATGTTCCTCTTAATCAGTGTGCCATATCAACATTAAGGTTTACATTATAGCACCACATCAAAATTTAAATCTCCAAAGGATTAGTGATATTATTCCATCCCTATAGAAAGAAAGAAAAGAAAGAAAGATATTCCTTTTTGTCCACAGTGGGGAAATTCAGTTTTACACTCTGTTGTTCACACAGTACAGTTCACACAGTACATATACATGTCAATGGAGAGATGTCAGAGTGATGGGGCTGCTCCTGACAAGCGCCCAGAGCAGTTGGGGGTTTGGTGCCTTGCTCAGGGGCACCTCGGCAGTGCCCAAGAGGTAAACTGGCACCTCTCCAGCAACCAGTTGGTCTTGGTCCATGGGGGATTTGAACCCGGGTCCTCCACATCCTAACCCAAGTCCTTACGGACTGAGCTACTGCCGCCCCAAGGCAACGTGCAGAGCAAAACGTCTGTCACTGAGTGATGAATTTACACAATTGGTCGGCTGAGTGCTCGAGTTTCCTCATTGGTCATTGCTCTTTCAAAATAAGAAGACGGAGAATAAGGATGTTGATAATCAACTATTTAACTGTTAAACGACTTTTAAATATTTTACAGATTAGTGCGATCGGTTACGTTGTTAAAAGAAATGTTAAAAATTAAATTAATTAAAAGGTTGAGCAAAACTCATGGGAGCAGCTTGTCACTTAAAGGAGAATAGCTGATCCACTTTAACAGCCCACCTTAAGAAAGTCTGAGCAGGCATTGCAAGATACAGGTTATTTTGGGTCTGAGGAGTTGTAGCATTTATTCACTGACAAATAAACTGTACACACACTGCAATGCTACATTCACAGCTATGCCACCGACAACCCCGCACTCACCGCCACCGCAAGCACGAAGCCATCAGCACCGTCACAGTTACGAATGTAGCACATGCGCACACAGTCTGTTGGACACTCGCTAACGCTATGCCAGGCTAACACACAGCTGACAACCACGCAGTTAAACTGAATGATGTAGTGGTGGCTTTTACTGGGAAAGTGGCTGCATGTGTTCTCAACAATAAACGCAGCATCGCGGCTGCTACAGTAACTCTATCGGACGGGTGAATTCAGGACTCAGTCGTCTGTTTTGCTCATATGCTGCAGGTGGTCATAAATGATGGATTTAACCTGTCTGTGTATCAGCTTATTGTTGCAGCTGGGTGGCTTGTTAGACACTAAAACTACAGCACCGCTGCTTGTAACGCCGTAATCTTGTTGGTTAACGGTTAATAATTGGTTAACGAGGATCGGCTATCGGTTAGGAAAAAAAATTCACAATTAGCATCCCTAACGGGGAACATTTCTGTACGTAAATGAGCCCATCCAGCGCGGCGTCTCTGGCTTCCTAAGCAAGCGTTTTTATTTAATTCATAATGTTATGCAGGTGTATACTGAAAAGTGACGCCAAGGGGTGACAAGGCATGGGTATGTGACGAGTAGGGATTACTGAATTGATCTTTTAGATTGAGTGCATTCGTGAGAAGGATAAAGTGTAATTATTTAATTGACTCATATCAGTCAGTTATTACTGTCTGCTGATTTCTTTATCTGTTGTTTCTCTCTGAGGAACACATCCCAGAGAGCTTTCACACCATTAACTTGTGTCATAGCTGTGTTTCATTCTTGTCATTGTTTAACCAACCGCATACTTAACACAGTGTCTTGGAAAGAAGCAGTTATGTTTTTGCTAGAAAGAGGCGTCATGTGGGGGCACATACAGATTCTGCTCCATTCACTCCAGTGAATGCATAATTGAGTAACAAATACATGACATGAGCACAATGCAAATGCTACAAAAGCACACTCTCCTCTAACTAAGTAAACACTTAATAGATAGATTGATAATGAGCCATTGTGAATTTTCTTTTCTCCACTTGCACATGCCTCCTATAAGACCTGATTAGAGATGTCTGAATAATTTGGATCCTGTTATTTTCTTTCATAAAGTCCTGTAATGTCTCATCAAACATCGAAAGATGAAACAAGTCTTCACCTTGATGTCATTCAGAATTGAATCTTTCAACCCCCACGTTTGATTAATTCCTTAGCCAACTAATTATCTTGTGCCGGGGTTTACTGTATAAGAGGATATGTGGTGGTCCGTGCAGCATGCAAGCATGTATGATACATCAATGATACTCACTTCCTTTTTATCTTCCATGAAAGGGTGCAGTACTTCATGATTACTCATTCAGAAAATAATCCTACAGTTGTGTTTGAGGTGATTATGATTGTATAATTTTTTTTGTGAGACATTTTACTCAGTACATGCTGCATTCAAGTGTGCTTAAGACAAGTGGCTTGCTGAAAGGGGTCAAGCTGTGCAGGGGCTGGGGATTTAAATGCTTTTAGGATTCACAGTGGTTTTTCCTCTGAGCTAAATCCTTTCTCAGCCATGTCATAATATAATGAAGCATGGAGAAGGGAAACCCGTGTACTTAATCTTTGCCAGGAGTGTAATAATCTTTCAGTTTTAATGTGGATTAAGTGATGTAAAATGTGCCAAAATGGTACTGTATGTTGATTTTTGGACACAGTGTTTTTGCTTAGCTGTATTTTCTTTCAAAATTCATGATAATATTTGTTTTTAAATATTTAGATGATAGTGTAAAATGGATGCAAAATGCTACTTTAGCCCTCTGGATGTAGCAGAGATGCAGAGGATGGTAATTCACACATACCACAGGCTCTTTTGCTAACTTTCTCTGTCTCTGTCTTCACTCTCTTCTCTCTCAACATTTGTCATATCCTCGTATTTCTCGTACATCTCTCTGTGGGCGGGCTGCTGCATGAGTTCAGGTTTACCACAGTTGGATAGCAATTAGCTATAAAGGGGCCTCCCAGAGGGTGAAGTCTTGACCCCACCTCTGTATCCAACCTTGCCAAACCAGGGTGCACCATGCCAAACCCCAGTGGGTGTTAAAGCACACAGAAATTCCCTAGCTCTCCACCACCAACCCCCCATGGCCATTTCTCGCTTGCTACACCAGTCTTCTGTTTGCTGGACATTTTGTATTCTGGGTATCTCCTCTGATGTCTGCTTAAAAGAAAAAAAAAAAGAAGCAAATACCCACATTTACAAGGGAGTAATTCTTTAATTTCAGCTGGCAGTTTTCCCTTGGCCTGTCAAGTCAGCTTTATGAGCTCAGCAGAGATATTCCTGTTTGGGAAAACAAAGCTCTCAAAAACCTTAATGCCTGCCTTGGTTCCCAAGACTGTTATTATGATTGCTGAAATCGAGCAGTACAGCTGGAGGCAAGCCCATTTTGAAATGCAGTGGGGCAGAGTTAGCCAATATGTGCTTTGTGTATATAAATGTGTGTGTCTTTTTGGGCATATGAGTGGGATCTTAATTTTTCTCCTAATGAAGAAACTTTAGCGTTGAGGTTATAGTAGTTTTCCTGTGAAGGTTTTTTTTTTTTTACATGTGAGATTTTGTGTTTGTAGTAAGTCTGTATGATTTGTTAGCATATTCATGCACATCGGTTTGCATGTGTCCATATATGTGTGAGTGGCTCAGGATGACATAGACAGTGAGTAGTAGAAGGAGAGGAAACCAGACACTGACCCAGTCCTTCTTGTTTAGTGCATCATAACGATCAAGGATGAGACACTCGCCTTGTTTGTCTTATTTGGCTATGCCAGAACTTTTCTCTGAATATTTGTCAGTTCCTGTGAGTGTGAGATGACACAGTTAAGGGAAATTAAAATTCTAATTTATGCTAAACATTGGGCTGTTTTGAGCTGGCTTTGTATCTGTCGTCTCCAAGGGAAATCTTTCCCCCTTTTATCAGTTATTAATCAAGGCTATTGATGCATCTCTTGTGGTGTTTCATGTGTTTATCTTTTTATATGTATGAGTTTTTTTTAATAGCTCATTTATTTGTGGATTCAACTGGCGATGTCGTACTTGACGTGTCACCACCTGTTTGTGTGTATGAGCTGTTGGCGCTTAAACTATTGCAGCTTGTAAACACTGAAGTGAGAGAACAAATTACAGACTGGAGATTGAAAACCGTCAGAGAAAAGGTTTTAGTGGAGCAGATACCTGAGCGGTACACACGGTGTAGACATGGTTAAAGAGCCATATATATGACACCATGTGCCTCTCACATGTTTACTCAACTGTAAACAGGTTGCGCGAGATGAAAGAAAGTATTAGTCATTTCATTTCCAGCCCATCTGTTGGGAACTGCAGCCACTGTGATATAATCCACATTAACGTTGGCCAACATTTGGTTTGTCCATCGCATATAACACAAACAGTCCCCCTGAAGGTTTTTGCAGTGGCAACTTAAGCTGACATATGTAGAGGTCGCGACAGAAACCTGTACAGAGCTGAAGAGCTGATTCTCCCAAATGAGATTTTAGGATGTGAAATAAAGACTTCTTGAATCTTTTTTTCAACTCTTCATAAGATCAAGGCCAGCTAAATACAATAAACCCTCATTATAAATCTTTGTGATCTTTTATTCATGAAGTGGCCTCTACAAATCTGCTTCTAGTAATGGCTTTACCTGTTATGTTTTCCCTATGTAAATGAGACCATGGCTCTGAAGCCCCCCCCATTCAATGCAATCTCCATATCATTTGGTAGGTTAGGGACCTGGAGTCTATCTTCCTAGGCATGAGTCAAAGACAGAATGAGATTGACAGTTAAGGACATATAGTATCCAGACACAACCACAAGCATTTTTCTGACACTACAGTTTCATAAGATTTGTCTCGATATTATAGTTTGCTATAGGTATGTAAGCACAATCATCTTTTTCCATCACTATCATTAGTCTACACTAGAGTCGGGAAGAGGGCGTTGATTTATCATCCAGAAACACTGTTTTTGTACCAAAACAGCTTTTGCTAATTCCAGGTTATTGCTTATTTCATTACTTTAAGTGCAGCATCTTTCATTTCTAATGTTGCATTATTTTGCCTCAAATGCATTAAAAACCTCATTACTCTCTCTCGCTCTCTCTCTGCACCCAAACAGTAATAATATTTACTCTGTGGGTATGATTATTCTCTGCTTGAAGAGAGAAGTAACAAAAACAAGACATTTATGTTATCAGTTTAGGCTGGCTTCATATAGGGCTGTCAAAGTTAATGCATTAATGCAAATTCATTGACATCATTCATCATTCAACACCACTAATTTAAATAACTATTTATGCAACTTGTGATTCTGCGATAGCAGCAGGCGAGGTATCCACTGGTACCAACCATGTCATACAAACTTGTCAGGAAAGAGGCGAAATATCACTCAGAGCAAATGCTACATTTTGGCAAGGAAAAACTGCCAAGACCATTTTCAAAGGGGTCCCTTGACCTCTGACCTCATGATATGTGAATGTAAATGGGATCTATGGGTAGCCACAAGTGTCCCCTTTACAGACATGCCAACTTCATGAAAATCACATGTAGTTTTTTGGCAAGACAGCAGACTGACACACAGCTCACAGCTGTTGTTGCCTTGCACCTTTTGTAATGGAACACCACATTTTTAAGTGAGCAAAAGTATAGGAACAGATAAAATAGATTAAAGTGAATAATACTTAATACTTATTTAGTTGTAAATCCTTTGCTTGCAATAACTGCCTCAAGCCTGCGACCCACTGACATCACCAAACCTTTACATTCTTCATTTATGATGCTTTTCCAGGCTTTCACCACAGCCTCTTTCAGTTGTAGTTTGTTTCGGTAAAATGCTGCTCAATAGGGTTTAAGTCTGTAGGTGGACCTGTCCAGTTTAAAATCTTCCTCTTCTTTCCCCTGATGAACTCCTTGGTTGTTCTGACAGTGTGTTTTGGGTCAGTTTGGTTGCATCTCTCCTTAAATTGCCAGACTAAATGTTTCTGTAGACTTCTGAGTTCATTTTGCTGCTGCCATCATGTGTTACATCATCAGTGAAGATCAATGAGCCGTCCCAGAAGACGCCATGCAGCCCACACCATCAGATTACCTCCACCATGGTTCACAGATGAGCTTGTGTGTTTGGGATCATGAGCAGATCCTTTCTTTCTCCACACAAACCTTTCCATCACTTTGGTAAAAGTTCATTGTTGTCTCAACAGTCCAGAAAACTTTGTCCCTCACCTCTTTACTTTTTGGCTAATTCCAATTTGTCTTTCCTCTTCTTATTGCTAATGAGTGTTTAGCATCTTCTGGTGTAGCGTCTTTACTTTTGTTCCTGAAGTCTTCTGTGAACGGTCGATTGTGATTCCTTCACTCCTGTCCTCTTACTGATGTCACTGACAGTTGTTTTAGGGTTTGTCTTTACAGCTCTCACAATGTTTCTGTCAACAACTGCTGATGTTTTCCGTGGTCTGCCGGTTCGATGTCGCTCAGTACACCAGTGGTTTCTTTCTTCTTCAGGACGTTCCAGTTGGTTGTACTGGCGATGGCCAATGTTTGTAAAATGGCTCTGATTGAGTTTCCATCTTTTCTCAGCTTTTCTCCCATAGATAGCTCTCTGGTCTTCATGTTGGTTTCACCTTTTTAACTATAAATCCAGTCTGCACAGGCAAAACCCAAAGCTGAAACTGAGAGTAGACATTCAGCACTATTTATTGTTTGAATAATAAACATAATAAGACACACATGGGCAACAAAAAACACCTGTCAGTTGCATGTTCCAATAATTTTGCTCACTTGAAGAAAGTTTGGGTTCAACCAATGGTGCTATCTTCTAAGATTTTTTAATAGATCTAGATGTAAATACCTGGAAATAGCTGAAATAGCTAAAAGCTGAAATATTGATCTCTTGTCTCATATTCATCTTTTGAGGTCAAACCCAAATGTTTTCAGTGTACTGCAGAAATAAAGGAATTGGCCTCACTGTTCCATAGTTGTGGAGGGGACTGTACCTCTGACAGTTTCTGTAGTGTGTATATAATATATGCTAAATAACGTTTTGCCTTTAGCATTTGTTTTGTTTTTACCCCTTGGAGGTAATGCTGAATTAATGTCTCTTGTGAGTTTTGGACTGAAGTATGTATTCTGGTGCATAGCTATGTGTGCTCCAGTGCATAAATAAGGATGTATAAGACGTCTCTGATGTTGTGCGTATGTTAAACGCATGGAGGGATTATACATGGTTTTCATTTGAGACCTCAGGGCTCAGCCTAAGTTGGTAAAATTGTGTTTTCGTACCAGCAGTGGGCAGTTTCAGGATCATCACACTCTGCAGTGCAGTACATCCAGCCTCAATGGCCACTGACCTCCTTAAGCGCGAGGATTCTGGAAGTAAGAATGAAAGTTAGCAAAATGGAAGAAAAGCTTCGAGAGCGACAGACAGCCTGAACTGGGTCATCAAAGGCAGTTACCTCAATTCATCTCTAATAATATCCCCTAGCCCTGGGCCCTGGTCTGCTGGAGTTGCCTGTATAATGGCTCAGGCTGCTTGATGAATGAGTGTGCCAGGCACCACTATAGGCTTCCAGGCTGTGCTACGAGGCTCAGCGATTGCCACCGAGGACAACCACGGTCAGCAAATCAATTCACAGCTCTCTAGAGAAGCAGTCAGCGCTTACAAACTCATCTGCCTTAACCACGTACAATCCACTTGTCACCAGGTTTCCTTGTGACCCTGCGGGATGTTTCCCCGTCCTGTTCTAAGCAAGATCGGTGTGACTGAAGTGACTTCACCTATGCAGTATATAAACTGCCGCTTATTCTGCAGGGCAGGATATGGGTATGTCAGTAGAGATTTAATTAACACCTGAAGGCTGTGTAAGCCTTTGCGGGGTGTGCTGATAACAGCCAGCCTGCATCCCATTGGAATTTTGAAGCAATTTTTTATGTCTATTAATAGTTTGCAGTACGTGCTGGGACAGACAGATCAGATATTCCTGGGCAGAACTTTGATTACAACATCAGAGGAGCTTCTCTCTCATCCAGGGAAAGGCTCTTTTAGACCAAGAGGGGCTTTGGCTCACAGCTCTTAATTTCACATAATTGTGGTCTCCGAGGGAACAGCCTGACCAGTTTGAATACAAAATGAAGTATTCTACCATCTTGAGACTGACACACAACTAAATACTTACAAATGCAAGCAACAATACTAGAAAAGCACTCTGAGAGCGCAGACCTCCGCCAAGCACCATAGTTTCCCCCCATATTGTAATTCACTCCAAAATAAAAATCCTACATTTTTATTATTAGTTCAGAAGTTATTAATGAAAATCTCTTTTTCGGTAATGACGGTTTCTTCTGGATCTGTCTCCTCAAGTATTAAAGCGAGATCAAATTCGTTGACATACTTCAGATGCGGAATTGTTTCAGCTACATGATGCCGCTTGTTAGAAATCTCTACCTCTAATATTAAATGCACAGTAGGCCAAAATGTAAGAGTACCCCCATTTTTTTTATATAAATTGCTATAAAATCCACCATCTGGATCAGATCTGGATCTGCCTTTGGGATTTGATAGAAGTACACATTGTAAATCCCTGAGTCAAATTTCATGAGCTTTGGGCAACAAGTACCAGAGATATTGAGAAACATTTTTTTGGGTCCCATTTACCCCAATGTTAATGAAAATGTATTATTAATTAATTAATTAATTAATTTAAATCAGTTCTTCCTTTTCACATTTTCGACACACCCTGAAAATTTCATCAAAATCCGTCCATAAGTTTTTGAGTTATCTTGAACACAGACAAATAAACAAACAGACAGATAAACGCTGGCAAAAACATAACCTCCTTGGCGGAGGTAATAATAAGCAAAAGGGTATTTAGTAGTTTTAAGGTCCTTATATGTGTTCAGAAAATGTAAACTTTCATGCAGTGGTTGTTCACCTTGGTATGTCCATGCTAGGGATGTGACGGTGTTACTGATTACACTGAACCTTTTACAAGAAAAGATGACAGTCAGTAAGTGTAGAGGGCTTGTTTTGAACTTTAATGTCGGGTGGCTGCGTGTCTGGCCTCTTCTGACAAGCTTTCACTGCAGAGCCACAGGTTTCCCCTGGCACCACTCCACCGTGTACAACGCTGTGACCGCTCTGTCCTCCTCACCGCAATTACCTAATTAATGTCATGGTTCCCTTATAGCAATAGATATAAATCTGAAGTATTGCTTAAGTAGTGCTTTTGCTTTTCGCTTCGACACCAAGTCATCCGCTATCATCTTGCCTGTCAACTCTCTCTCGTCCTGTGTGTGAAAGAAGAAGAAGAAGAAGATATTCCTTTATTAGTCCCACGAGGGGAAATTCAATTTTTTCACTCTGTTGTTAACTTATACACGGTACATGCAGACCCGAACACACACATGCTCAAACATGCATCAATGGAGAGATGTCAGAGTGATGGGGCTGCTCCTGACAAGCGCCCCGAGCAGTTGGAGGTTTGGTGCCTTGCTCAGGGGCACCTCGGCAGCTACCAGTTCACACTCAGTTCTTGGTCCATGTCGGGACTTGAACCGGTGACCCTCCGGTTCCCAAGCCAACTCCCTACAGACTGAGCTACTGCCACCCCAAATACAGTATGATTCCTGTTGCTCCATGCTGAGACTCCGTACGGAGCAGATGCTTTCAGCGTCCGCCGTTCGATTATGTATTGATAACATGACGCTGATAATTGAAAATTAACTAAATGGGTTTTATTTTTGTAAAATAAATAAATAAACCCTGCCCTGGTGGGCAGGTAATGTTATTGGTGTGTGCCCGACCACCCCGGCAAGCCTATTCCATGCCATAATCTTTTTTGTGCTTTGATATATTATAGTGGAATGGCTTATCTGCATTGTTTTAAACTAAGAAATGAACATTTCCATCCATCCATCTGCAACTACTTATCCTGATAGGAGATTGGGTTGTGGGAGGTTGGAATTGATCCCAGCTGGCATTGGGTGAAGACGAGGTACAGACAGGTCGCCAGTCCATCGCAGGACACCTAGAGACAGACAACCATTCATGCTCACATTCACATGTACAGGCAATTTATGTCTTTGGTCTGTGGGAGGAAACCGGAGAACATGCAAACTCCACACAGAGGGAGCCCCAAGTCGGATTTGAACCTGTGACCCTCTTGCTGGGAGGCGACAGCGCTAACCACTGCACCATGCAGCCCATGAGCATTTCCACTAGTATTTAATGAGATGAAAAAATAACCGAAGTATTTGCATGGTGATGAGCATTAATGATTTTTTTTAGCATGCTGATTATACATGTACATGCTGCAGCTGATATTCTAAAGGGATCTGAAAAAAAGCACACGCTCCAGCTGTTACTGCTTTACATGGATGTCTTCCTGCTATTGCAGTGAGTGGGGGGATGTTACCTCCCTCATGTTGTTAGCAGTCACCAGGAGCTTTCTGGGAATAGCTATTAGTATAATTTTTCTCCAGAAACTGTGAATGATATCCACACTTTCAGTAGCGGGCTGCTCTCTGCTTTTGCTTCAGCCTCAGACTGGCTTTGTTGGCATTGGGAACCTGGTCATCTGTGCTACCTCATCTGTTTTCTTGAGCACGACTCTGGGAAATCATCATTACTGTTTAATGAAAACTCAACCCAGAAGAGTCTGTTTTTATTTCACGGATAGCTAATGCATTCCAGGGACCTTGTTAATGTTGATTAATTCAAAATTTGAATGCACAGTCTCAAACATGTTCCACCCACACACAGTAGGGCTGCATGATATGAGGAAAATATGTGATATGCGATAACGTTGTTGAATATTGGGATGATATTACTTGTGATAAATAAGCAGATACTCAGTTCTATCTGTACATTTGTTGTAGGATTGGCTGCGATTTCCTCTATGAAGTAAACAAGCCTGCCTGTCTCTTTGTGTGGTGTGCTCTATTCGCACAGACAGACACAGGCAGCAGAGCAAAGTGAAGTCTCGAAGAGTAGAGTAGACGTAGGATTGTAACTTTGCTCGCTCACTCACTTTTTTGAGCGCTGGCCCAATCAGGCAACAGGCTGACTGTATGTACTGGCCCTTCATACCTCTTTTGCTTTCACAATTCTAGGCACCAGTTCCTCTCTGGTATTCATACTCTAGTATGCACTTATCTTGTCACACTTTTCCTCCAACCATACCAACAATAAATAGTGCTGAATGTCTACTCTCAATTTCAGCTTTGGGTTTTGCCTGTGCAGACTGCATTTATAGTTAAAAATGTGAAACCAAATGAAGACCAGAGAGCTATCTATGGAAGAAAAGCAAGCAATTTTGAAGTTGACAAAAGATGGAAACTCAATCAGAACCATTGAACAAACATTGGCCATAGCTAGTACAACCATTTGGAACATCCTGAAAAAGAAAGAAACCACTGGTGTACTGATCAACAGACATTGAACCGGTAGAAACATTGTGAAAGCTGTCAAGAACAACCCTAAAACAACCATCAGTGACATCACCAACAACCTCCAGAGAGCAGGAGTGAAGGAATCACAATCCACCGATCACCGAAGACTTCAGGAACAAAAGTACAAAGGCAGCAGAAGATGTAAACCACTCCAACAATAAGAAGAGGAAGACCAGATAATTAGCCAAAAAGTACAGAGATGAGGCTCAAAACTTCTGAGATAAAGTTTTCTGGACTGTTGAGACAGCGATTAACTTTTACCAAAGTGATGGAAAGGTTAATGTGTGGAGAAAGAAAGGATCTGCTCATGATCCCAAACACACAAGCTCATCTGTGAACCATGGTGGAGGTAATCTGATGGTGTGGGCTGCATGGCTTCTTCTGGTATGGCTCATTGATCTTCACTGATGATGTAACACATGATGGCAGCAGCAAAATGAACTCAGAAGTCTACAGAAACATTTAGTCTGGCAATTTAAGGAGAGATGCAACCAAACTGACCCAAAACACACTGTCAGAACAACCAAGGAGTTCATCAGGGGAAAGAAGAGGAAGATTTTAAACTGACAAGTCCACCTACAGACTTAAACCCTATTGAGCAGCATTTTACCGAAACAAACTACAACTGAAAGAGGCTGTGGTGAAAGCCTGGAAAAGCATCATAAATGAAGAATGTAAAGGTTTGGTGATGTCAGTGGGTCACAGGCTTGATACAGTTATTGCAAGTAAAGGATTTATAACTAAACATTAAGTATTATTCACTTTAATCTATTTTAAATCTATCTGTTCCTATACATTTGCTCACCTAAAAATTTGGTGTACAAAAGGTACTATCGTCTAAGTTGTCTAACAGATCTAGATATAAATACCTGGAAATAGAAGCTGTAATATTGATATATCTGTCATTTTTTATGTCAAACCCAAATGTTTTCATTGTACAGCAAAAATAAAGGAATTGGCCTCACTGTTCCAGTAGTTTTAGAGGGGACTGTAGACTACGGCTTCCTTCCTGCTCACATTCATATTAAACCATTACAAATGTCAGTGGAGCAAGTAGGCAATATTAAACCATATCAACACTGTGACTCTGTCCCTAACCATTTCGTATTTGCCACAATGCCAGTTTAAATGCCGTTTCTTGTCTAACAGGGAATTACAAATGCTAAATCAAGCATTACAAATGAAGGTTCACTGCGCTTGTCAGAACTAGATGGAAATTATTCATGCAATATGAATCTTTTCCCTCCAAGATGAGAGAGTATGTCATCTGCACTGCATGGTTTGTCTTCTCTAATGGATACAAGCAGTTCTGTGTTCTGGAAATGACTCCACTGAGCTTTTCACAATCATCTTTTTTCACAACATAAGCCGGTTTGTTTGAGTGAGCAAATATATTAAAAAGTAGAATACAACAGACAAACACAGTCTGCTTAAACTAATACCACACAAAAATTATATGTTTTCATGTTTTTACTGAACACAACATGTAAACATTCACAGTGTAGGGTGGAAAAGTATGTGAACCTTTGGATTTAATAACTGGTTGACCCTCCTTAGGCAGCAATAACTGAACGTTTCCTGTAGTTGCAGATCAGACCTGCACAACAATCAGGAGGAATTTTGGACCATTCCTCTTTACAAAACTGTTTCAGTTCAGCAGTATTCCTGGGATTCTGGTGCGAATCGCTCTCTTGAGTTCATGCCACAGCATCTCGGTCGGGTTGAGGTCAGGACTCTGACTGGGCCTCTCCAGAAGACCTATTTTCTTCTGTTGAAGCCATTCTGTTGTTGATTTACTTCTATGATTTGGATCGTTGTTCTGTTGCATCACCATCCTCTGTTGAGCTTCAGTTGATGGACAGATGGTCTTAAGTTTTCCTGCAAAATGTCTTGATAAAATCTGAAATTCATTTTTCCGTCGATGACAGCAATCCGTCCAGGCCCTGAGGCAGCAAAGCAGCCCCAAACCATGATGCCACCTCCACCATATTTCACAGTTGGGATGAGGTTTTGATGTTGGTGTGCTGTGCCTTTTTTTCTCCACTCATAGCGTTGTGTGCTGCTTCCAAACAACTCAGTTTTGTTTCATCTGTCCACAGAATATTTCGCCAGTAGTGCTGTGGATCATCCAAGTGCTCTTTTGTTAAACTTTAAACGTGCAGCAGTGTTTTTTTGGACAGCAGTGTCTTCCTCCGTGGTGTCCTCCCATGAACTCCACTCTTGTTTCATGTTTTACTTACTGTAGATTTGTCAACAAAAATCTCACCATGTGCCAGAGATTTCTGTAAGTTTTTAGCTGAGACTCTAGGATTCTTCTTCACCTCATTGAGCATTCTGTGCTGCTCTTGTGGCCATCTTTACAGGACGACCACGCCTAGGGAGAGTAGCAACAGTGCTGAACTTTCTCTATTTGTAGTCAATCTGTCTTACCGTGGACACATGAACATCAAGGCTTTTAGAGATACTTCTGTAACCCTTTCCAGCTTCATATAAGTCAGCAGTTCTTGATTGTAGGTCTTCTGAGAGCTCTTTTGTGCGAGGCATGGTTCACATCAGTCAAAGCGTCTTGAGAACAGCTACCTCAAAACTGGTGTGTGTTTTTTATAGGGCAAGGCAGCTTTAATCAACCTCCGATCTCATCACATTGATTAGACTCCAGGTTTGCTGAATCCTGGCTCCAATTAGCTCTTGGAGAAGTCATTAGCCTCTGGGTTCACATACTTTTTCCACCCTGCACTGTGAATGTTTACATGTTGTGTTCAGTAAAAACATGAAAACATATAATTTTTTGTGCGGTATTAGTTTAAGCAGACTGTGTTTGTCTATTGTTGTGACTTAGATGAAGATCAGAACACATTTTATGACTAATTTATGCAGAAATCCAAGTAATCCCAAAGGGTTCACATACTTTTTCTTGCAACTGTATATTCAGAATCCACCACGACCAAACCCACAACGAGAAATGATAGAGCAGTATTTTTGGTAAAATATGCTAAAAAAAAAAAAAAATTGTTTCTTCGTTACCTCTCTCCTTCAATTGATTGATTTGACAGGAGAGATCCCTTTTAGAGAAGATACATTTTGCTTTCAGGTCATAAACACAAATCTGTATACATTATTATTATATTATAAGATGTATAAAAAATACATCTGTATACACAATTTCATGACAGACACTTGTTTCAACTGAAGGACAATGTGTGGTGATTTTAGCGTAATGTCCCCGTGTTTTGTGCATGTTAAGAACTTAATGCACAGCTGCTCGATGTCCAAATATCGACCAGAAGAAAAATGCGACATTGAAAGAAAACTTTTTAAGTTCGACAAGTTGAATTAAAATTGTATTTTTTCATGACCTAGAAATCACAATAATTACCTTTCACAAGTGATAGCTGTATTAATGTGTAGCCTTAGGCGGAAGCATTGATTATACATTCAGTTTTATTAATTGATTTATAAGTAAAGAATGTATTAGTCCTGACACTCAGAGACTCATACACATACAATTTCAATTTGCACAGATATTAGTCAGGCATCGTAATTCCCTTAAGTTAGTCTAACTGTTATTGTGAAGTCTTCATTTTTACAGTTGATGTATTATTGCCAGGTGCATGGTTGAACTCCCACAATACCACAAGGTCCCTCAGGTATAGCAGTCAGAGGTTTTCAAAGGTCCCAGATTAAGACTGATGATGGGGCTTTTGCTGTGGCTGCATCTGTGTTAACTTAAACAGCCTCGCAGCCCTGATCATTGTGTCTGAACTGAGTAATCATTTTGAGCTCTTGATCTTAGTTTGAGTTTTTTTTTTTCTCTTTTTGGCCTTGCACTTTGATTTTAGCTTAAACATTCATGCTCCATCTCTTTTCTACTGTCCGGTAATTTGTAAAGTCTTATTAGTGATATAAAACCATGTTAAGGGCTATTTAGAGACCAGTATCTGGTATGACTGCTGGCGAGGAAGTAGCGCAGACTTTAGAGTGGAGTCTTTCCAGTAAGCATAAAAAGGTGGTGTCACCAGTTGAAGAATTTTGCGGTGCAACAAATACAACATTCATCTTAATGTCTGCAGTGCATAAGATGGGGGATTACATTTAATTTTAACAATATGCACGGAAGTGGCTGCTTTACTAAATAGTCACTCAATAAAAGGCAGACATATACAAGCTGCCTGCCTTCCTCCTCTCATTTCTAATTGATTTCAGCCTGCAGGCTTTAAGAAGGATCAGTCCCTCTGCAGGCCATGTTATCTCTCACCAGATACTACAAGTGGTAAATAAAACTAACTATGCTCTATACCTCAATTTCTGCTCTCACCAGGTACAAACTCATCTTCTGGGAGGTTGGCTCGATCATCATCTCACGAATAGGAAAGTGGGGCTTGATAATAAAATTCAGTATGACACCCCAAAGGGGTAAAACTGATTTCAGCTATTTTAATGATCATACTAGACTTGTGATACTAATGACTCTCTAAGAAGACAAAAGCATGAAAGAAAACTGTCATCTTTTGCTGCCTAAGGCATGCATTTCTTTAATAGTCCACTCTTTTCCTGTCTTCTGTATGCTGTCTTATCTTAACTCCCAGTGTCCCTCACTGTCACATTCAGAGCCACTAGAAAAGTAAAACTGACATTATCTGTCATTTGTGAAGATGATAATGGCTGCTAAACACATCACAAATGAGTAATTTCTAACACTTATCTTTTTGCTCCAGCTGATGCAGGGAATATAGGCAAAATGCATTTACACATCAATAAGTGAGACATCACAAGATGAGCATTGATACAAGTCATTATGTGACTCCTCGCAATGATGATGTTTTGGGGCAGAGCCACCCCGACTGCCTCCCTGCTGCCAGTGAATATCAAACCAGGGACAGATTCAAATACTGTAGTAGGGAGGAAAGGAATAAGCATTTACAGTTACATTTGTTGTGACGACTTCTTTTTCATCCTCGGACGAAGATGTTGCAACTAAAAAAATCATAACAAGAAGGCTGAGATATAACGAAACACAAAACTGCGACACACTTGGCTCCTTAGAGAGGCATCTCCACAATGAGAGAATTATGCTCCTTTTAACACTTGTAGCAGTGATTTGATGGCAGAGTGTACTCTTTTTTTAAGCATCATATTCCCCTTTATCAGTAGTCCCAGTACATTTACACACAGCGTATTCACCATAGGGAGGCTTCTGGCACAGTCAGCACTGATTTCCACTGATAGATGCTGAAGCAATCCTGGGTGTTCGTAGTTTTGCTCAATAGAAAGAAAACTACAAGAAAAAGCTATTTCTCACTTCTGTGTGTCTGATTTTAACGGTAGATACTGAGAAATAGTACTTTATTAGCACTAATAGATAATTATTATTAACAATATTGGTGAGTTTATGTTTTTATTTCGTATTTTATGGTCTAATTTTGTTGTTGAATGGTCAGCAATGCCAAGATAACATAATGTTTGCTAAAACTACATTCCTAGTAGTCTTGTCTTAATTATGTAGGTGTAGAGGTGTTCAATCAACACCTCTGATACAGTGTCAACTAAATTTGAACAATGTGAACTTCACAAAGATATTTATTGCAAAGCTGTTGTACTGGATTAGACTAGATTAAACAGGTTGACTAAATAAATTAGTAATTCGTATAATAATCTCAAACATGTTTCTTGAGGTCAGATCATCCAGCAACTGCAGCAGTTATTCAATACAGTGTGATGTTGTACTTAAATTTTATAAAATCATGAAAACAGAAGCTTTAACTTAAGCTACTAAAAGGATTTTAAATCAATAATTGATCATACAGTGACATCAAATAGCCAAATAGTGAGGTCACATTTGCACAGGTTAATGCAAAGTTTGCTTATTGACTCAACTTGAAGAAGCTGAGATGAGGCTATTTGTCTGACAGCAGCCATCAACCTCTTGTGATTCACTGACAGCTACAGAGTGCTTTGTGTTTGTGTCAATGCTGGTTACACAAACACATTCACCTATGTAAATATAGCACAGATGTTCAGAATCCCTTACAGGGTATGACCAGGTTGGCATTTGAAAGCCAATTAATGCATGAGCAGGCATGTACTTACGCCACTTTGTCAATAAAAGGCTCAGCTGCAGCACAGATCAACATGCACACTGACACAAAGCCCACATACATGAATGCATACACACACATTACTTAACAATGAATTCCCCAGATACATAGCCTTTCTTTTTTTTTTTTTTTTTTTTCCAGACAACACCTGCGCCAGAGACAACACAACACGTGCATCAGTCTTTCCTGCAGGTTGAATTCATTTTTGCCACCTTGGGGGTGACTGCCACACAGCATTGCTTCACAAGCAGTTGCAGTAGTTTGTTCTATATTATTGTACCATTTGGGAAGGTGATCCACACTTTGATTTTTAATTTCATGTAGATTTCCATCATTAAGATCTCAACAAGACCAGACACTCACAAGTAAATCAAGCAGGAGAAAATACTACTGAGTTTCATCACAATATGGTATTATATTGATTCTCTGGATAACAATACAACATTTGCCAGTATCACACGTCTGTAACGATATGATTTGGATTCAATTCAGGGGTCTGCAATCAATATGAGACAATATCATACGAATATGTACCACAATCAGTTACTATGTACCACAATCAGTTACATTTATATCCTCTTTGACAATTTTATTCCTGGGCTCTTCTGGGAATTTAAATGAAAAACAGTTTGTTTTAATAAAAACAACAAAAATAGACCTCCTGTTGTTGGAGGTCTTGTTGCTTGTTAATGCTATTGAGCGGCTTGTCAGTAAAATGACAATAACTGGTCCACCTTAACAGCCCACCTTAAGTGAGCCTTGGCTTAAGTCATTGCTAACTTCGAGGCTAACTCCTTTACTTACCCCAGCAGGTAGCAAACAAGACACAGGAACTTGAGGAGCTGTAGCATTTATTCACCTACAGATAAATTAACTTACACACACTGCGCTGCTACCTTCACAGCTATAACGTTACTGCTACTCATCGTCACACATGCCCCCTCTCTCTCTCTCTCTCTCTCTCTCTCTCACCGGCCGCTAACATTGTGCCGCTAGCACTGCCCATTTCCTCGTCATGATTCCACATCAGCTCATGTCCGTGAGCCTGTCCTTGCAGAATGCATAACCGAAGCACCGCTAGCACTGTTTGGATGTTTAGGAATGAGGTGCACTTGAAAATGGTGAAACAGACATGCCATGGGAATTTCAAAATAAGTGTTTCTTAAAGATGATATGTATCAATGCTTTCATTTTGCATCAATGATATTGTATTGTAGATCACTAAATTGCTATATTGCTAAGGACTGATGGATCATTACACCTCTAGCCTGTAATAAATCCTATATCCTTCACGACGTATCACTATGGAGAAAGGTATTATTGCTAGAGAAGCACAAGAGCTCCTATGGGCATGAAGAACAACCACCTTGCGCAGTTGTCTTGGTAATGGAAAAAAAAGGAAAATACGAGAGGGTTGCTAAGGTTTTCTGTGCCAATGAGAGAACTATGCACTACTCTGGCATTATCCACCGAGGCAGTATTTAAAGACTACACCCTGAGTCTGCCTTGAGCCAATTTCATGGCTGATCTCCTCAGTGTGAGGGACTACGACAGGGCAATTCCACCCCAGCAGGACTGACGTAACCTTGGAGGTTCACAGGCCTCTGACAGTGGGCTCACTTCCACCACATAGTGTCTCTATCTAGGTGAAGAGCAAAATCAAATACAAAGTCAGGAGAAGCCTAATTTGGCATTAATACACTGGTAAACGATTTAAATATTCACTGTCCTGAGTTGTCTTCATACTTCAGAGCCTATATAATTATTGAACTGCAGTCTTGAAGATTAAATCAAAAGAAAGGGCAAAAATTAAGAAGTGAAATGACTCAACATTTGGATGAAAATGCTTATTATTTTAGTGGTACCTTGGGGTGGGAATCATAGCTCACAATACCATCATGTTATATGGGATTTCTGAGATACTGCAAGAAACGTCAATCACAAAGGCACAGCTGGATCAGCTGTCGTCAGCCTTAACAGCTCTATAATGACTTTTGATAATGGTTTAGAATTGCGGAGATGTATTTGCACATATGTGGGCTGTCCAATAATATAATTGTAAGGACACAGTGGTTGTTTACGCTTTTGTTAATCAGACCTACAATGAACAGATCCACTATTCTTAATTAGATGGTGAATCAGTCTTGAGCTGGCTCTGTGCTTTGTTTTCAGTATAAAAGTGCAGAGTTGTCATGTATTCAGTAGGGCTGTCAAAGTTAATGTGATGTTCTGGAGGCTTGATTAAAAGCTAGAGAAGATATTGGCATCATATAAAAGTAGAAAACCTAAGGAAACCATTGGCACCAACCTCGTCATACTAGCTCATCACAAAAGAAGCTCCAAACGTGTGATAGGTTTTGGCAAGGACAAACTCTCATGGGGTCCCTTGACTTCTGACCTCAAGATATGTGAATGTAAATGGGTTCTATGGGTACCTACCAGTCTCCCCTTTACAGACATGCCCACTTTATGATAATCACATGCAGTTTGGGGCAAGTCATAGTCAATTCAGCACACTGACACACTGACAACTGTTGTTGCCTGTTGGGTTCAGTTTGCCATTTTTAGCATATTTTTTTATGCTAAATGCAGTACCTCTGAGGGTTTCTAGATATGTGTCATTGTTTTGTGTTAATTGATTATCAATAATAAATACAGTATATACATACATTTGCAGAAACCCACTCCCCTGTTGAGAGTGAGTATTACATACTTGACAAATCTCAATTTAAGGTACATTTTGAAGAGATAAAAAAAAATGTGCAATTAATGTACAGATAATTATGATTAATCCTGAGCAATCATGTGACTAATAGCAATTAGATATTTCAATCGATCGACAGCCTTAGTTTTAGTCCGATCAGCTGCAGTGTCCAATTGCAAAGAGATTTCCAATAAAGAGGTGGGTCAGCTTGGTAAAATAACTCTGAGATAGAGATGTTAATAAAAACCGTTAACCGACTTTAAGCATTTTAAAAGATTAACACTATCGGTTAAAGGGTTCAAATAAATATTAATAATAAATTAAAAAGCAGACAAAAACACGGAGGCTGGTCATTTTAAGGATAAAAGCTGGTCCTCCTTAAGAGACTGCCGTTCACAGATATAACACCACTGACAAACCCACACTCACCGCCGCCACACACACACGATCTGTCAGAAACTCGCTGAAGTTACACTACAGCGGGCACGACGCCACCGGCAATGCTAGCAGCTAGAAGCTGCTAATGTAGCACAAACACACACAGTGTTTGTCAAACAATCACTACCCAACTAAACTAACTGTGTGGTGGAGACAATGAACTGGAGACTGTGAACGCAGCTCCGTAACTGCTACAGTAACTCTCCTGGTGGTGAACTGTTGAGTTGTCTGTTGTGCTCATATACTGCAGCTGGCGCACCGCTGCATGTGAGGCACAAATCTTGGCGGTTAATAATTGGTTAACGAGGGTCAGGTATTGTAATAGAATTAAATAAAACTAGATTTTTTTTTTTCCCTTAGCTTCCTTCCCCTCCCATGAAGGTCTCTTGTATCCTGCTCATGTCTCCTCAGAGATCCCTCCTTGCTTCTCACTCCACAGAGCAGAAATAAAAATGTTGGCGGCCTTCATGATGGTGGACTGGAATTATTTCTGGGTAAAGCAAGCGAGGAGCGACAGTCAAATGGGAATTGAGATGCACCTATAGACAAAGCGGGAGCTGTGATGCTATGATCTTTGCTTGTAATTGAACCAAATCAAACCAGTTCAGTTGGAATAATATGAAATGGTACAGGTTACAGTAGATATTTTTAGTATCAGCACAAAAAATGTTGCGCCTAGAAGAAGAGCAAGAGCTAAAGATGTCTGATGAGACCACTAAACAGCATGTTGCTTGTCTAACTTAGCAAAATTCATCAGCAATATGAAATATGTTTGCTTTCTTTTTAGATTTTTGCAGATTTTATAACAACTGGGTAATAATTCATAGTGGTATAGTTATCTGTCACCTGATGTGAAATTTGGGTTATCAGTTATTAAGAAGAATGGTCTTTAAATTGGCTGCCACACAACAGCCAGTTCACGAGAGTGCTTCTTTTGGATTAGAAAAAACACAGAAGGAATGAATTACTTGTCTGACATTGATAAATGTGCCCTAGCTTTGCTGGACTATGGTGAGATAATTGACTCGGAGCAGATGTTGTGTTATTGTATGGAATATTTTTATAAGTCACACTTTGCAGGGTAGTGTGTAATTTAAGCCGTAGTGTTTGTCCAGTTGGGCAGATGTGTCCGGCTGCTGTCGTCTGACAGTGATTAATGACACAGAGATTGTGGTGCACAACATGATGCATCAATACAATATGATTGATTGCAAAAACAGATTTGCATTCCTTTTGAATAGGTTTAGCGAAACAGTAATCAAGATGGTGATGCTAATTTCAAAGGTAACACCAGGAGTGCTCAGAGAAAAACTAAACATGAAAAGAGAGAAAGATCAACTGTAATGCACCAGTATGCAATAAATCCTGCAATAAATCAGCATTAATTTCTGACTGACTGAAATATGTTTTGAAGCGGCACAGGCTTTGAGGGAGCTTGATGGGACTCTGGGACATAATACATATAGTCAGCATAAACAATATAAATTGGTAATAATTTAATTTAAAAAATTAGAAAACAGTGAAATTGGAACCTTGAAACGTGAGCGCAGTGAGAAGCAGTATGTGGGTTTATTAGTAGCTAATGGCTCGCGGTACCAAAGCATATAAAAATGAAAATACACTTCTTGAGCCCTTTCTAATGAGTTCCTGAGCGGTTGTCCCTTAGCTGCCACCCTTCAGGATGCAACAGAATTATAGATTTGCTTTTGCTCAATATTAAATTAGTAGAAGGAAATGACAGGCAAGAGGCAAGGGACAAGTTACATTACTAATAGGGTTCAGTTTTAGACATCCCTGTCATTAGTGGAAATACTCTCCATTTGAGCAGCAGAAGGTCTACTTAAACATAATCTTCGAAATGCAATCCCTCTCTGCCTGCTTTTGACATAAAGCAGGGAGTGGATTTAGAAGTAATTCTGCCAGGGGGAAGACTTTAATTAGGAGTGAAAGTTGTCCAATTAACAGGTAATCAAGAGATCCTTCAGTTACTGTTCTGAAAACGGAAAAGTAAGGTGGCCCTTATGTGCAAAAAGCATTTAAGAAAACAGCTATGTAGACACAAAACAACTTAACATGCTTCCCAAATTTTATTGAGGGAAGTTATGATAATGCTCCTCACTTTCCTTTGTGTTTTTGAAAAGAAGACAAATGAAACAAGCAGTTGTCTCTTCCTGGAAGGTTTTTTCACTGTAAGAATAAAAAACCGAACCTTTGCTGCCAGGAAGTTCTGCATTTGAAGCACATAGTTTTATAAATGTCTGATTTGTGTGAGAATGCATGATACATTTGCATGAAGAACACTACAGTACCTGTAGGTATACATGAATCCAGGGGAACACTGGATGTAAACAAGTCACCTTTACTGTGGTGGCGTCTCCCTACCATATGTGCATGTTTGAATGCAAGCTGTCCTAAAATACTGTAAGTGTACAGTTTTCTACTTTTTCCCTTTACTTTCTATGTAACGTTACTTTTGACAACGATGTCTAGGACAATAACCTGAGCTGTTCTCAGCTGTCTAATGTTATGGTGCCTTCAAATGTTGGGCCCATATGAACGCCCCCTCATGACGTATTCAAAGTTTCTGAAAGCTTCAAGTTCACGACTTGTGAGGTGTTTGTTGACGTTGTAAGAAATGCCATGGAAGTTGATTTATCGGTGCATAATAAGTTAATATTTTACAGCATATTGTAATTTTAGTCATATATTGTTTTTCTTGGTAATTTTAGAATATATCTGAGGAAAATGTTAATATTCTCACTGACCTCATTTTCCTCCTCTGTTATTATGTCTTTGCATTTCCTTCATTATGTTACCCATCCCTGCAATGGACTGGCGACCTGTCCAGGATGAACCCTGCCTTCGCCCTATGCCAGCTGGGATCGGCTCCAGCCCCCCCGCGACCCCTAACGGGATAAGCGGTTGACGATGGATGGATGTTACCCACTTGCTAGCTTGCTAAATCGTTATCCTCTGTGGCTTCTAGACTCGGGACAGTGACGTTATATTGCCGTTGCTTAGCAGCGGTTTTCTTCACGACTTAACCATATGAACGCAATGCACATCGTGTTCACGACTTCCTATCTCGTGAACACAAGTTCACGAGTTCCATATGAAGTCGCCATTAGTAACGTTAGCTAAGTTAACAGTGCTTAGCTAGCTAAGCTAACAGTGGGCTACAGACACTGTCTACAGGTTGCAGTGGTCCCACAGAATAAATTAACCCGCTCAACAAACTGGGCCATTATTGTGAAATCTAACACTCACACACAAAGTTGACATCATTAATATCATTAATCATCAATCGGTCGGCATCGCAAACAGAACGCGTAAAAAGTATCTGCTAACTGTGTTAGCTGGTGACTCTAAGCCGAATGTGTTGTGGTTGCTCATAGTGATGGCAGCAGTTGAAAATGCAAGCAACATGTAGATGCCCTCAATTTTAAATACATATCCATCTGTGTTTATTACCTACGCCAACCATTTATATAAGTTACTAGGATGCCAACTTGCTACCATAGTACTGGCAGCTCTGCTAGATGGTGGAGCACACAAAACGGTCACCAGATTTGTCTATAGTAGCTGTTATATAATGTTCAACTGTATTCTATTGTAAGTGAGAGCAAATGTTTTCTAAATAATATGGACGGTGACTGTTGACTTCATCTGTTAGAGTAAGATTTAATGTTTGGCTAAAGTTGTGAAAGTACATGTAAGGCAGCTTTTCAAATTGCTCCATTTGTGATCTGTTCTGCTCTCACTCAGAAAGCTGCTCCTACATTTCTCTAATACGTCTGTTGCATATTCACTCTTGGGTGCTCTTTGTTAGTCTTTAAAAAGCAGACAGTAAGTTTCTCCTATCGTTATCTCTGGCATACAAATGTAGTCATGCTTGTTAATTGAGAAATGCTCTCAGATTCTGTGCCAAGTTAATGATCTGTTACACATTTTGTCATTAAGCCAATAAATGTCTGTGCTACCAGCCATTAAACCCAGCAGCAAAGTTGTGTGAAGCGGTAAAAGTGAGTTTATTTATAGCAATATACTTTGATACTTTTATCTCTAATGGCACGGCAAACGGTTTACATACATGAGAGATAAACAGCACAGCTAAATATTAATGCGCTTGTGAAAGATACTAATTAAAGTCTTTATGCACGTCAAACTGCAACAAGTGAAGCCCAGATTTTGGCAAAGTTTTGTGCAGAAACAAAATCATAATCACCATGTGTAATGAGTGGAAAGCATTTAAAGTTTTTGCATTTTGATAATGCTTATGTTTACTAGTATGATTACATTAGCATTCCTTTATCCATATGAAAGTGTTGCTGGTGATGTGAAAACCTTTTTTCTTTTTTCCTGTTGTAGTTTATGAAGTCAGGTACATTGTAAACACATGGTCGGCATGCAAGCCAACAACAAGCCTGTTCTGAAAACGGGACATTTTTGAAAAGCTATTTAAATCTAGAACTACTCATTGAACCATATCAGCGATCAAGGGGGAGCTCTGACCCGAAGATGTTGTTAGATAAAAGATCAGGGGGCACCAGAGCCATGAGGAATCATCACCTGGTATAGTATATCTAATATCTAGTATCCTCACCAATCCCATGGGAATCTGGTGAGGTGTCAACATACTGTATCTTGCTGTAGAGGAGGGCTGTAGGAATGGCCTGCTTGATTTATACAAACATATCTAAAATAAATAAAATACATTTGTTGGAATAAATACACATAATACTGTACAACATAAATGCAAAATTCATCTACAATTCTACTTTAAATTCATCTACAGTCAATTGTCTCCATTTGATTCTGTCTTATGTCAAAGTGAAAGTTGTCGTTCTTTTCAAATGAAGGAAATAACACATTTAACCTGGTAGATGTTTTGAGTGTCAGAAGCAGCCCATTAGGGTGTCAGGGTCCCCGACTTGGTAGATTAATATTCTAACTGAAGTTTGACAAGTTGTGCTTTCGGTGATGAAGGAGGCTCCCTGCTTGTCTAATGATCTTGGTTTGCATTCATCTTTTCTTGACTTACTCTCACTCACTCATCGTCAACCACTTTATCCAGGGTCGGGTCGCGGGGGCAACAGCTCCAGCATCGGACCATAAACTTCCCTTTCCTGGGCCGCATTAACCAGCTCTGTGGAGATGTAATCTCTTCACCTAGTCTTAGGTCTTCCCTGTGGCCTACTCCTAGCTGGTCATGCCTGGAACACCTCCCTAGGGAGGCGCCCTGGGGAGCATCCTTACCGGATGCCTGAACCACCTCAACTGACTCCTCTCAATGCAAAGGAGCAGTGGCTCTACTCCGAGTCCCTCACGGATGGCTGAGCTTCTCACCCTGTCTCTAAGAGAGACACCAGCCACCATCCTGAGAAAACCCATTTCGGCCGCTTGTACGAGCGATCTAGTTCTTTCGGTCATGACCCAGCCCTCATGACCATAGGTGAGAGTAGGAACGAAGATTGACCAGTAAACTGAGAGCTTTGCCTTCCAGCTCCACTCTCTTTTCATCACAGTGAGAGAGAGTTAGACACTCCGGCCAGTCTCACTTCCATTGTTCCCGCTTTTGCAAACAAGACCCCAAGAGACAAGAAGTACTTGAACTCCTTCACTAGGGCTTATCATTTAGTGACTTAGAAGAAAGCTCAAACAACAGAAGCAGGAAGAAAATAAAGAAATAAATCCCCAATGCAAATTGGTCTCACTACACAAACTTATTGAATCTGAACTTAATGTATTAGAAATGATCTTTTGTTAGTGTGGTTATAACTGTGTGACTGTAACATGTAAAGTGACATATATGTAAGCAGACAGTACAGTAGTAAGTACATTTTAGTATTATATTTTAGATTATATATTATATTTTAATATTAAATATAATGTAACTCTGATACATTTTGATGCTATAAATACATCTTCACCAAAAGAGAAGATCACTAATGATGTCAATTATAAGGAGATAAAGAATGAAGTATTGTCCTGAGGAGCAGATGAGCCTCTGGCTGAAGTCTGAAATTAATTATAAAACTTATCCATTCCATCAAACTGTCTAGGGAGTTACTAAATGATGGGTTTCTGGTAATTATTAGGTAATTATGGGAAACACTGGATCACATCCTCTATATTGATCCTACAGAGACTTTGTACATTTGACTGGAGACTCACTTATGGCTGAAGGGAAAGAGAGCCAGCAGTGAGATTCTACCCTGTACCCAGTTTTATACGCATGTAGGGGAAGGTTCAGCTCAATGGTATGGTGCGTTGAGAAATATGAATATTATGAGATGGCTTCAGACCTGGCAGTGGTGTGTGTATGTGAATATACAGTACTTTATTTAGTCTCAATGCTTTACAGGCTTTCATGGTGGATAACCTCTCTTGGACGATACTGTTTCAGTGCAGAGGAAACTGGTTGAAGTTTTTGGCTTAAATCACTGAAAAGTTTCAGCTGAATTTGAGTGTCCAGTGTCACAAACTGATCAGTTTGATCACATCTTCTCGGTATAATGAGCTGGTTTCCCTATCTGTGGTGAGGGCCTGTAGCCATGGACTTTGTAACTGTGGAGACTCTTGAACTGAGAGTCTGAACTGAACCTCCAGTCCTGGTAAACAGAGCTCTGATGCTGCAAAGAGGTGATTGGTGTTTCCATTTAGTGACCGATGGATGTGTGTGAGGAAACGGGGAGACATTTTATTGTGTCAGAGGTCGAGGGAAAACATGTTTTCTTGTTTGGATTTTAGTCGATACTGGAGTGAAGAAGTTTGATATGTAAAAAGTCTGCTCTTCATTCTGACGATTACTCCTACATACACTTTATATTATCATTGCTAGGGCTGTTAATCAATTAAACTATTTAATTGCGATTATTCACATGATTTTCCATAGTTAATCACACATTTTTGTCTGTTGACAATGTACGTTAAAGACTTGCTTTATGCAGATATTTATTTATGAAATGTATATTCATTATTGGAAATCAACAACACATACTAATAGCATTTAACATAAAAAACCATACTGAAATCATAACTGAAGGCCAACAGGCAATAACAGCTGTCAGTGTGTCAGTGTGCTGACTTGACTATAACTTCCCCCAAACTGCACATCATAAAGTGGGTATGTCTGTAAAGGGGAGACTCGTGGGTACCCACAGAACCCATTTTAATTCACATATCTTGAGGTCAGAGGTCAAGGAACCCCTTTGAAAATGACCATGCCAGCCAAGTGTAGAGCATTATTTAACATCCTTCATGGCAAGCAATGAAACCATGGTTGGTACAGATGGGTTTTCTAGTTTCATATGATGCCACTCTAACTTTAACACTGGGCCCACAACACCTCCTGAAAGACTGATTGCATTAATGCGTTAAAGAAATTATTGGTGTTAAAACAAATTTGCATTAATGCATTATTGCATTAATTTTGACAACCCTAAGCATTCATTTACATACATATTACTTGTACAATAAAATGCAAATATCCTAGTATTTTTTGTGTGAACGGTCTAAGAGCTAATGTGATGTATCATTATAGTCTGAAAAAATGGGACTCTTCTTTTAAAAGGTGTTATTTCTGAAAATATGGTACATCTTCAGTATAGATACCAACTATATTATCAACATTTCCAAATAATATAATTTTCCTTTAATATGTGTTTCTAGCCAGGTTTCTAGCCGGTGCCCTCACCAGCATGATGGACTGACACTTTGGGGAAGGAGCAGAGTCTAGACTGTCCTCTGCCAAGAAGAAACTAATGTTCTTATCGGAGAGGTGCAGAGTTGCACTGCTTCAAAATCCACACACTTTGATATTTTATAATCATGTTATAGTACAGAAATGCATTTTTCCACCACTGCTAATTTTTCACAATTTTGGGGAGGCTAGGCTGATTCAAAAATCATATTGTACATATGGCCCTTCAGGTATAGTTATTCTGGGATGTTCAAGAGCACAGTAGAAAGAGAAAGAGACTGAAAAAAACGTGATGTTTCTGGGGTTGCAGGTGCACAACATGAAATGTGTCTTTTTCAGCACTTATGAGTCGCATCGTGACAGTTCAATTTGTTCTGTAAAAGGCTGCCAAAAGACTAAATTGTGGGCTTTTTTTGGCTCGCTCCCTATCCTTGTCACCGCCTTGGATGCTGCTGGTTGTGAGGCATTGCTTCCTCTACAGGTCTCAAAGCAATATTTGCCTGCTCCATTCCTCATCAGATCTGTATTCCCAAGCTCCTTTCTTTTCACCTTCAGTCAGGGAAACTGGTTGGTGAAAACCCCAGTCTTCGATCACATTAAAGAGAGATATAGTCTGATAAAAAACAAAAGTGTCTCTTTCTGTATATTTACCTGCAGTAACTTGAGACGCTGCGTCACTCTCACAGTTCGTGTGTCTTCAAAAATGATAAACATGTTTGTGCAGAAGAACAAACCTGAACCAAAAGTAGCACCTTGAAGTTTCACACTTGTCAGCTGCTATTCATTTTAAGCTTGCGAGTGCGTCACTGAATATGATTTAATGGTGACTGAAATGTTTACTCGAAAGTGTAAGAATGCAGTACTATGTTGGGTTGTGGAAACATGCAAAAGGCATAAGTATATATTTGAATCCTTATCACAGCCATCAGAAACATCCTTGAATCTGAAATAGGATCAGTTTGCTGTGCTTATTATCAGCCTGTCGGATTTGCTGCAATGAAATTCAATAACAGAGCAGGAGATGGGGGTGGTTACTGGAACAAATATTATTTTCTGACCACAGGAAGAAGGGTTACTGACATCACTGCAACAACTTAGCACATTGTGAATACACTTAACATCCTTTTTTAATGAGAAGCAGTAATTTGCATGAAAAGTAAACACTTTTCTGTTTGGCATCGTCTGAAGTGACATTTTTTTCTGCCTCTCTGTGAGCTTTTCACCGGACGGTTGCAAGTTTGATCGATCCTCAGCGTGACAGAGTTCATTGTCACTGTGATAGATTCTCATCCTATCATGTTTCTGTCTTATATGCATTTTACCTCTGTATCTGATGGTAAATACAGTCTAATGTTCCACTGTTAACACAAATCTTGCTCAAAAGGAGTATTTTTTTCCTTAAAACATAAAATGTATCTACTAAGGGTTAGACACGATACACATAAACCAGGGTGGTCAAAGTTAATGTGATAATAAAACGTTAACGCAAATTCATTTTAATGCTATTGATTTCTTTAATGCATTAATACAACCTGCGATTTTCAGGTTGTAGCTTTCTGTAGCTGTTTTAAAGCTAGAGTGAAACTAGATCCACTGGCACCAACCATGTCATGCCAGCTTGTCACCAAGGAATAGGAAATTTGCACTAAATTTTGGACAGGAAAATCTGGCATGGCCATTTTCAAAGCAGTCCATTGACCTCTGACCTCAAGATATGTGAATGAAAATGGGTTCTATGGTTATCCACCAGTCTCCCCTTACAGACATGCCAACTTTATGCTAATCACATGCAGTTTGCACTCCTTTATATGGATCTTGCATTTGCATGTGTCTTCACTTCAGATACTGTGTGCATAACCCCATTTAGTATCTAGTACTGTATGCCTGTAAAGGCTATATGCTGAGATTTTGTTCAGTCATAGTTACTTTTACAGAAGCACAAGAGATAACAAAAGATTTCCGCACACTTAGATCTATGCAGTATTTCACCAGATACTTTAACATTAAGCTTAAGAGGCAACCAAGTACACGTGTAACATGTTTGAAATGATTACTTACATCGTCTAATAAACCAACTAAATGACTTGGCACCAAAATGCATCCATCAGTGAAGTTAAATCCTTTAACAACATTCCTTGAACGCACATCTTTTGTATTAATTGTCACTTCTCACTGTGAAAATACATGTTGAGGCTGATGAAAAAGTGGAGATGTGAAATCTTTTGACCACACAGACCATCTTTATCCACTGACCATAATGACCTTGTAGATTGAAGTGTGGAAATGGAAAATATTCCATTGATCCTTTTTAATCATTCACCCGTTAAAGGTGAAGTGTCGTTTATTTCAGGGGACTGAGACTGAGCTTTGTGTCTTTTTGTCTGTCTCTCTCTTCTCTAGGGTGATGACGTCCTGACCGTCATCAAAATGAAAGCACAGTGGCCAGCCTGGCAACCGCTTAATGTGTAAGTAATACATCCTGATTATCATAATGCTTACCACACATCTGCTACTGACTGTGCTGCAAGTTTCAACAAAAATTTAAAACAAATTACAAATCATTCACAATAGTTTTCACTATTATACAAAGTTTCACCACACCCAGTGGTTTTCAATAATTTTATATTAAATTGTAGTATAAAGTCGGGGTGTGATGATTCGCAGCCCACAAAATGATATTGGTTCACAATCTCAATATGATACAATATTATAACAATAATTTTAACAAAGCTTAAATGATGAAAATATATGACTGAAAAAATACCCTTTTATTCAAGACACAAACAAAAAACAATGCTGTTGTTTGTCCTGTAGTTACATTTATTATGTTAACCAGCTATTCTGCTCTTTAATTAAACTCCATTTAACTGTGTTCTGTTTGTTTTATTCATTATTTTTGTGTGTATTTATTCAGTTTTAATTTTACTCTGGACATCAGTGAAAATGAAGGCAAGTCTTCAGTGATTCCTTCAGATTTAAATAAATGTTAACTTAATGAATTTCGTCTAAAGTCACTAACAACAATATCCTGCAGGTTTCTACCAGAACCAGTGAAGAGTCAGAGCTGCTTCAGGACAGACTCAGTAACGTTAGTTAGTAGTCCTGGTTCAGACTGAGAGGACAGACTCAGTAACGTTAGTTAGTAGTCCTGGTTCAGACTGAGAGGACAGGCTCAGTAACGTTAGTTAGTAGTCCTGGTTCAGACTGAGAGGACAGACTCAGTAACGTTAGTTAGTAGTCCTGGTCCAGACTGAGAGGACAGGCTCAGTAACGTTAGTTAGTAGTCCTGGTTCAGACTGAGAGGACAGGCTCAGTAACGTTAGTTAGTAGTCCTGGTTCAGACTGAGAGGACAGGCTCAGTAACGTTAGTCAGTAGTCCTGGTTCAGACTGAGAGGACAGGCTCAGTAACGTTAGTCAGTAGTCCTGGTTCAGACTGAGAGGACAGACTCAGTAACGTTAGTTAGTAGTCCTGGTTCAGACTGAGAGGACAGACTCAGTAACGTTAGTTAGTAGTCCTGGTTCAGACTGAGAGGACAGACTCAGTAACGTTAGTTAGTAGTCCTGGTTCAGACTGAGAGGACAGACTCAGTAATGTTAGTTAGTAGTCCTGGTTCAGACTGAGAGGACAGGCTCAGTAACGTTAGTTAGTAGTCCTGGTTCAGACTGAGAGGACAGGCTCAGTAACGTTAGTTAGTAGTCCTGGTTCAGACTGAGAGGACAGACTCAGTAACGTTAGTTAGTAGTCCTGGTTCAGACTGAGAGGACAGACTCAGTAACGTTAGTCAGTAGTCCTGGTTCAGACTGAGAGGACAGGCTCAGTAACGTTAGTCAGTAGTCCTGGTTCAGACTGAGAGGACAGGCTCAGTAACGTTAGTCAGTAGTCCTGGTTCAGACTGAGAGGACAGACTCAGTAACGTTAGTCAGTAGTCCTGGTTCAGACTGAGAGGACAGACTCAGTAACGTTAGTTAGTAGTCCTGGTCCAGACTGAGAGGACAGGCTCAGTAACGTTAGTTAGTAGTCCTGGTTCAGACTGAGAGGACAGGCTCAGTAACGTTAGTTAGTAGTCCTGGTCCAGACTGAGAGGACAGACTCAGTAACGTTAGTTAGTAGTCCTGGTTCAGACTGAGAGGACAGACTCAGTAACGTTAGTTAGTAGTCCTGGTTCAGACTGAGAGGACAGACTCAGTAACGTTAGTTAGTAGTCCTGGTCCAGACTGAAAGGACAGACTCAGTAACGTTAGTTAGTAGTCCTGGTTCAGACTGAGAGGACAGACTCAGTAACGTTAGTTAGTAGTCCTGGTCCAGACTGAAAGGACAGACTCAGTAACGTTAGTTAGTAGTCCTGGTTCAGACTGAGAGGACAGACTCAGTAACGTTAGTTAGTAGTCCTGGTTCAGACTGAGAGGACAGGCTCAGTAACGTTAGTTAGTAGTCCTGGTCAACTGAGAGGACAGACTCAGTAATGTTAGTTAGCAGTCCTGGTCCAGACTGAGAGGACAGACTCAGTAATGTTAGTTAGCAGTCCTGGTTCAGACTGAGAGGACAGGCTCAGTAAATTATGGATCAACAAATGAACTTGTTATCGTATTCTAGTTAATGCTACTATGCTCTGCATTATCTTACGTTGTACATGTAAATGTACAGTACATGTAAATACACCGACTCATACGGGCAAGTAATGAAAGTAAGTTATTGCTGATAAGATGTAACCAATCAGATCGCAAAATATCGCAGCACGATATATCTTCACACCCCTAGTATAAACTCATCTTCCTCTCTGCTCGTTGATCGAATTAAAGCTATCATCGGGGTATTCTATCTATCAATATGCTGTCCATGATATCCAAGACTAGAGACCTCATCACCTTACTATTGAAAATTAAACATCTGGTGTTGTCTTCACAGACAATGAGCTCCCATAGCCGATGAATAATATATGTGTCATGAATGAATGGATGAATAAATTAACTTATCATGTCATGCATACAACTACGCCCAACCAACAGGGGCTTACAGTACAACACGCCATGAATTCATATGAGCCAAATCAGAGTGCCCCATAATATACATTTTCCAAATTATCAAAATTAAGAGGCTATGAAGAACTCTGTACTAGTAAACAACTGGATCATAAACGCGGCGGTTGTATCGATATGAATGGTGAAGACGCGGCAAAAAAAGTCCCACACAAAACACAGTAAATGAGACGTGGTGCGGTAAAGCTCACAGTCGGACCAAGCCACCTTCTGGTACACCGTCACAGTAAGACCCCATGAGGGGATCCTCCCACACTGAGTGGCCGTGCCTGACCTGCTGAGATTGAAATGTAAAAATAGTTTTGGTTTATTATGTCTAGATATATGGGAAACACTGAAGGCTACACCATGATAACAACGACTCGCAAATTATTCTAACGGGAGGAAATGAGACAAGTGACAAGGAGACGGACTGTGAGAGAGTGAGAGGAGGCGGGACTATGTGGGCACTGCAGCGGTGTGTGGTTGTGTTTATCAGCTGGCTGTCAGAACGAAGGCGAGAAAGTGCAGCTGCCGCCAGTGCAGAAAGTGATGATGTAATGATGAATGATTGTTCATGAGTCCCAAATCTCAAGTCGAGCCTGAAGTCTTTTGAGGACGAGTCTCAAGTCATTGTGTGTGCAACTGAAGTGCGACTCAAGTCCAAGTCGCAGACTCTAGTCACATTGTGCTGAGCTTCATCTCAAATTAATCTTCAGGTTCCCATCTTTCAGATGATGTACACCACTTCCATGTGACATCTACTGTTGACCTGCTATCTGCCCCTAAAGACCCCTGTACCCTCATAAAAAAGACAAAAACTGTTGTGGGTCTCAGAGGGTTAAATAATCCAGACTGTGAAACTCTTACAATTGCAGACAGGATGTACAATATACAGGTATATTCACACCAAAGCATGTAATAGCCCTGCCTGTCCACCAGAGAACAGTGTGTCAGAGTCACGTTTTGCCCCCCAGAGACATGAATATTATACACCTGTATTAATGTATGGTACCAGCAGGGGGGAACAAAGCCACTGATTTAGGATTAGACAAGAAAACCTTTGTGAAATTTAGGGAAAATGTCATGATTGGGCTTAAAGTAAGTACGTAAACTAAGTAAATGATGTACAGAAACAACTTGACATCAGTATGGGAAACATGACAAGCATCACAAATGTAACTTGCAAAACAAAACACGGTATCCTGCTTAAAGGTCCTGTGTTTGTTTGACCCCTCCACCTCCCCATCTCTCTCTCTCTCATACACACATATTAACCGTCACTATGTATGTTGAATAAGTATATTCAGACAAACATTATAAGAAAAATGCTTTTTGACCATCAGAGCTCTAGTAACAACATGCTCTAGTAGAAACCCAAAATACAAGTATAAACCTGAAAATGAGCATGATGTGTCCCCTTTAAGTAGTTTGTAGGAATTTGTTGATTGACTGTGACCTTTAACTACTTTACTACTAACTTTTAAAGTTCCTCTAGTACTTGTCTCACCCCTGCTGTGAATCTGTAATGCTTTAATCACAATCACTCTTGAGTAACTCCGTCTGTAGTGGGTCCATGGCATATAAGTGGCTCCAGTTATTTTAATTTGACAATAATGTTTGATGTGTTTTAAATTTGAGGTTGTAGTAAATCAGTCACTTATCTGGAGCCAGATGTAGTAATTAAAATGCAAGGCACAGAACATGTTCAGCATGCTCCTTAGAAGATATGTCCACTGTGATGGATTATCTTAAGCAATTTTAAAGTCATACCAAATTCAAATGACGGTGCAAAAGGTAGGTATGAAATCAATTAAAAAACTTAATGGATTACTTTTGAAAATAATTGACATTCAGATCCACACGTTGTAGTTAATGTAGCCAAAGTATTATCAACCACTGGCAAATCACTCAACAAAAATTAATTTGGATATACAATGCCGTAGGTTTTAAGGTTTAAACCTGTAGTCAGCAGACCGTTTTTGGCATCATTGGGCAAAAAATCCTTTCAGCATATTGTAATTCAAAGGCTCTGAGAGAAAACTAGACCTCTGCACCTCCGTATGGCTCTGTTTTCAGGCTTTAAAATATCTAGCTTGTGATGGGAGATTTTGGCCAATCACAGGTCATTTCAGAGAGTGCGTACCTATTGAGCATTCCTATTGGCTGTTATTCAACAGCTGTCAGTCACTTGTGAACTCTGATCAAACAGTCAAACTAGGCAGTGCTGATCAAATATGAATCAATATTCTGTTACTGTAATGACTATTTCTCTCCTCGGATGTTTTCAGAATCATCTTGTCGTTACTGATTACCTGGTTCGGTGGGCGGTGCTTGGTATTTCCTCTACAGATTTCAACATGGCTGCAGGGTCACAATCTTTCTCATTTTACAGCTAAACAGTTTACTACAAGATGTTTCTGAAAACATCTGAGGTGAGAAATAGGCATTACACTAACAGGAGAGACTTCAGAGAGCAGGTCCAAAGCACACTGGAGCACACGGATTTAAGGATTCAATGTCGACTTTGATGAAGACGCAGTTGGCATTGAAACGTTAGTCTTTGAATAAAGTTTCCTGCCTTAAATCCGTGCGCTCCAGTGTGCTTTGGACCTGCTCTCTGAAGTCTCTCCTGTTATAAGACCACCCTATTCTGTGAGCACCTGACAGGCATATTATTCCTTGTGAGGTGGTTGAAGCATGTTTAACCTCCCTTCTTCAAGTAACAGAATATTAATTTAATCAGTGCTGCCTAGTTTGAGTTCACAAGTGATTGACAGCTGCTCAGAGACAGCAGGCTCCAGCTCGGTTCTGATTGGTTGTTTTCCTCTAGTCTGTGAAATCCTGCAGATGCCATTAGGAGCACCGGAGGACACAGGGGCACATGATTCTTTGTCTCATGCACTACTGTTAAGATATAATGACCTTTTTTATAAAAAAAAAAGTAACCCTTTTTAATCATATTAGTGCTATTTCTACCCACTGCAGCTTTAAGGTGTCAGAACAGTAAGAAGTTAGTATCCAAAGTTGGACCTAGAGCTTGCTGCTCAGTGAAAACCCAGCTCAAAGGTGCCCTGAAACTGCCAGCCACACCATGCTTACAGTGTGCATTCTCATTTACTCCTAATTTCATAAGAGCCATTTCATCTCTTATTCATGAGAAAAACAAGAAGCTTGTTGGCTCAGCTGGCTCAGAAGAACTTCAGTGGTAAAGGCCTGTACAGGGTTGTTCCCTAAACCACGGGGCCATGTTTAGTCTCCAAAGGAAAGAAAGCAGGAATAGAAGCAATGATATCCACTAATTGGCTCACTCTGTGCTGTACAGGCAACCAATTATTTGTTTCACACAGTGATTGTGTGCGGCACATCAGCTCAATTACGTTGGTTTGGAGCAAGAAGAAGGACGAACCTTTTCTATTGATAACTACATAGAAGTGTCCTCAGTGTGGAAGTAGGCTAAAGGAAGTCTACGTTTTATCAACCAACTGGGAGACGTACCTCATTAAGTCTTAAAGGAGTCTTTAGAGAGTGTATTAGCTGCATGAAAAATGCATAGATTCATATTTATGTCAGCATGTTTCATAGTTGTATGTGTGTGTTAGTGTGTCCAGTAACACAGTGTAAATATGCATGTTTGCGCTTTTCCGGGTGTACATATGTTTGTCTCTATACAGAGGGAAATTTGCTGTCCTTTCACACAAAGCTTTTCTCCCAATTAGAGTTAATGATCATCCCCTTCCAGTTTTTTAAAAGAGTGGCTGTCAATTAAAGTTTCCAACATTCCTTGCAGAGGGAGAACAGAAAACAGCAACCATACAGAATAAGAACGTGATTAAATAAAGCCTCGGTGAAGTCTGGGGTTTAATTACATTAAAAGTGCTTCTTTTTTAGGTTAGTGTCTCCTCTTAAACCGTTTTTTTAATTTCATTGGCTGTAAGGAGCAAAATACGTGTGGGAACAAAGGGCAACACAGCAGAGATGTAGAAGGAGAGTAGAGGTGGGAGATGAGAAAGGAAGGAGGCTGAAGAAGTAACAGCCATTATCGCACATATTAAAGCACTATATCTACAGCAGTGGCTCTCCTGAGACCCAATACATAATAGGGAAAAAGAGATGAGCTTGAGAATTTCTTTTCCAGAAAAAACGGTATACTTGACAGATCCTTTTTGGAAAAGAGAGGTGACTTAATCATCTATCAAAACGTTTCAGGGTCACCAAGCTTTCGATAAAGCCCACTAGAATAGAAGAACATACAGTCAGCGGGGGTTTATGTCAGTAATTAAACAATAATAGAAGATGAAAACAATAAAATGGAATGAAAACACATGAAGTTGTGATCAGGGTGTGAATGAATGAATGAAATGTTTCACTGTTATGTGGCTGTCTAAACTGTGGCGGTCTATGCAGGCGTTTTGTTGCTAAGCAAGCCCACAGTGCCAACATGTCCGGCCCACCTTTTCTTTAGATCAGCTTCACGTTCTTGACTTGATAATCGTTTCACTGTCACATCGTTTTACAGCCAAAACACAGAAATGACTTAGTTTTTCAAAATTTAAAAGCTGATGCTCTACCCTTGCATTTCTTAATCAGTAATATTTTCCATCTGATCTCAGTTAGCCCCTGCAAACGACCGTCTGTAGTCTTGAGAGTCAGTAATTTAAAAAAAAAAAAAAAAAAATGTCATGCAACCAATAAATGTCACAAGTCATCACAGCCTCCTGACCGCAAGGTGTCTGAGGCAGTTATTTTTCTTTTCAAACTTCTCAAACAAACTCATAACAGCAATGTTGAACAGCCCGGCCACACAAAATGGTGTCTGAATGACTCGATAATGCACAAGGCAAAAGCGTGTAATAAGACCGCCCTCTTTAGTTTAGGCGTGTCATTTTCACACCATATAATCTGTACTGACTGCAGTGTAAATGCATCCGTGTGAATAGGTAACGGTCAGAGATTGTGACGTAAAATAAAAAGGGAGAAAGACTGTTTATGGCAGGCGTGATGGGAGGTGGATGGGTCCAATAAACACAGGGCTTTAAATCAGGATACTGCTGTTTTGTCAAGTTACATTAGTAACGTTTGTGACATGTTTTCTTTACTAAAGTTATGTTGTTTGCGAACGTGTTTCTTAGTTTATGTACTTATTTTAAACCCAACCATGACTTTGCCTAAACATAAGTGAGTAGTTTTGTTGCCCCCTGCTGGCAGCCCACTGAACCTTCATACACGCTTTTAATATTCACGCCTGGGTGAGGCAAAATGTGACACTGACACACTGTCCTCTGGTGGACAGATGGATCTATTACATGCTTTGGTGTGATACAGATTTGTGTTAACTGTAGTGGGAACAGGTGTTGCTGGAATAATGCTTCTCCAAAGAGGCACGTAAACGTCCCTGTGGACGTGGACCTACACCAAGAAGGGCATTATGGGAAACAGTAGATTGCAGAGGCATGCAGAGGAGCCGATGTGCAGTCTGAAAATGGTAGATATTATATATCACAAATAATTTTCAGGAATATTTTTGGCCAACTGGAGCATCCCTGTCAGTCAGGGCAGCGCGGTCACCCTGCCTCAGCTCGCTTCAAGCTATAATCATTTGGACAAAAAGCCTGGTGTGTTCTGATGGCTGTCTACACGGCTCTGTGTCTTAGGAGACGAGGCAGAGGCTGAAGTTGACTCGACATTTAAGTTATGGCTTGGAGTTGCATTTATTTAAAGTAGGATGGAAATTTTATTCAGAACTTGACATTTGAAAGTTAGTTATGCCACTGAAAACCTACACAAACAAAGACAGAGTATATCCGTAGGCAGGCACCGAGATAGCAGGTATGTACTAATAATGCCGGTCCAGCTGCTGGAGCTTCGCTGTGAGATCAGGATTGTGCAACTCTTTTAAAGGACCACAAATCAGTTGTGTTTCAGCTGTGTAACAATCAGGGGATCTATTGGCAGAAATAGAACGTAATATCAATAGCTATATTTTCTTTAGTGTTTGATCACCTGAAAACAAGTAATGTGTTTTCCTTAGCCCAGAACAAAGCCTGTAAGGGATAATGTATGGGGAGTGGTCATTGTTGTAAAAAAAATGATGGGGTTTCTTTTACCACAATCAGCTGCACATTATCCCACTTATTACACGGCTGTTTACTTAACTAGTTAAGACCTGAGGGGCCGCCTAATGAAACTCTCTAAAACCAGAGCCGTTTTTAAAACAACGTCCTAAAACCAGAGTGTATCTGACAAACTTGACAGAATTATCAATGTTTACAAAAACCTTTATTTCTCAACCTATAGCAGCTAGAAACATGAAATAAAGAAACTTTTGGCAGCTTAGATGTTTGGCTTTGATGAGAACTTATTGGCTTTGTCCTAAAAAAATAAAAAAAAATATATATATATTTTTTAAATTACTATAAAGCAAAAATTAAAAAAAAATCTGGCCTATTTTACAGTGATGTCACAGTGTAAAACAGAAAGTGTTTCTAATAAACGTTGCAGTGCAAGAACTTAAATGGTAGTGTACAAAAAACTGGGTCTGTGATATACATTGTAGTCACTATATGCAATTATCTTACTGAAACTGAAAATGCCTAAAACACGTGCACATCATATCTGGTCTTAATGGTAGAAATGCTTAAGTATTGCCCCCAGTCTGAAAACATAACATGACATAACAAACATAAATGTAGCATCCAGTTTTAATGGGTGAAGAAATCAATCATTTGACACAAAAACAGTCCAACATTAGACCTGCACCCATAGCAATGGTTTGTTATACATCTACATTATACGTCTGCTTTAAAGAAATAACAGACTGTAGAACACCGTGATTGGTCAATCAGAACTGAGTATTTAACAAAGCTGTGTCATGAACACTGTTAACTTTTCCTACTTGGGCGTCGATGACGTTACTTGCCGTAACCGCCACTCTCTCTCTCTTGCTTCACCACTCACTTCCCACACACCACTCTCTACTTCAAATGACCTATACTCTTGGAACAGCTGGCTCTAAAGATGGCCACTCGCATTTTCGAGTCAGCCACCGTAGTTTCTCTACACGCTTGCCTAAGCCATCAATTTGAATTTACCAAACTAGTAAACAATGTCTAGTATCACACGTCACATGAATAAGATTACTTCCCTAACTGAAAGACTTTGTCTATTCAGCTCATTCTTTTACAAACCCACAATTCAAACACACTTAGCATGAAAGAAAATTACATAGCTTTTTAATCAAACTCAATCAAACACACACACTGTCACTTACAAATGGACATCACGCAAAAACACCAGCGTGAACAGTGTTGTTTCTTATAGACCTTGATATTCTGATGAAAAGCTACCCACTCACTTTGTTGAACTGTATCCTCCCACTTGCTACCAAATCACTTTATACTGGATTCAAATGGTTGCATTTATGACAGCTACAGTACCTCCATGACACACTCAGCTGGTTCTGTGTTGTTTCCCTACTCCCGCTTTCTCTTGTCAGGTGTCTTTCTAACAACCGGAGGACTGCTTCGGCTTTCTGTGGCTTACATTTGATTAGCAGCTAAAAAATATGCTGGTTGTCAGCTGTTGTGTGAAATTGAGCTTTTGAAGACAAGAATATAGCCATTAATGAGCTACCTTCTTTATTTCTGTCACTCAGAACTACTTTTTGGTGTTGGTAACAATGGTTTATGTGCGTGTAGTGTGGTATAGCAGTATAGCGAGCCACTTTTCTAGTGTGCATCCAAGTACTTTTTCATACTGTAAACATTAAAAATAATACAGGTTTTCTAAATGTTCCAGCTTTCATCAAAGTAGTTAAATAAAACGATTAAACAATTGTCTAATTTGTTACTTTTTGACCATTTAAATAAATCATGTCTTTTAAATAGAAAGAAAGATATTCCTTTATTAGTCCCACAGTGGGGAAATTCAGTTTTACACTCTGTTTTTCACACACAGTACATATACATGCGTCAATGGAGAGATGTCAGAGTGGGGGGCTGCTCCTGACAAGCACCCAGAGCAGTTGGGGGTTTGGTGCCTTGCTCAGGGGCACCTCGGCAGTGCCCAAGAGGTAAACTGGCACCTCTCCAGCAACCAGTTGGTCTTGGTCCATGGGGGTCTTGAACCCGTGACGTCCGCGTCCTAACCCAAGTCCTTACAGACTGAGCTACTGCCGCCCCCAAAAAAATATTAAGAGGTAAACTGGCACCTCTCCAGCTACCAGTTCACACTCAGTTTTTGGTCCATGTCGGGACTTGAACCGGTGACCCTCCGGCTCCCAAGCCAACTCCCTACAGGCTGAGCTACTGCTCACAGTCAGTGACACAGTCAGTAAAATGTTTGACCACAAACTGGTAAAAGGTCTGCTGCAGTTCCACTGGTACTGTTAGCAAAGATCTTCTACTAATATTCAACACCTCTCGGAAAAATATGCACACATTTATAAACGTAATTATTTTGGAATAACAAAAGCAACTCTCTAGGGTGATTAATCCCTCCCTCATTTGCTATCAGACTTGCTCTGCCTCTCCTTTTCTGTCAGTTAGACTTTACCTTTTTGCAGAGCCCATGTAGCTGTCTGATAAACCTCAGATTTGCTGTACTCACTGAGCAGAGGGGCCCAGGAGAGTTGAGTCGAGCTGTTTGTCCCCGGGGGATAAGAGCTACTTCCTCAGACGCTATCATTAGTAGAGTGTGCAAGGGCAGGACTGAGGTGGCTGGAGTCAAATGGATTTATATGGGCATGATGAGAGGTGAGCAGGAATCACTGGCGAGTTGTTTATTGTTACAACCAGAATCTTCCTACTCCTAATTAATCTTGTATTGGCTGGGAAAATTCAATTAGTTTCGCTGTCAATCATTGGTCAGTCCAGATGGTCAGACCTGTGTGTGTCTCCGGTGCTGGAACAGAGCAGTGTTGTTGTGGAGATACATGTGGTCTGGAAATGTGAGTCTGAATATGTCAACTACATGTTTGTCAGGCACTATAATTTGTAAGCATTGTAAGTATCTTTCCGGTCTCTCTCCCAGTTTCCCACTTCCATGCGAGTGACTGAAATATAATATAAGGATCCTCTACTCTCCGATGCTAACAAATGTGTTTGAGGAATTATCAGAAGTTGCATCCTCCCAGTTAGACTTGTATTCGTATTATATCAGTGGTTTAAACTTATGAATTTGATGGTTCTGAAGCAGGACCTGCAGTATATGAACCAAGTTGCTAATGAAAAACAAGGTGTACCAAACTCAATATAGGCTACACTTGTGATTGAATGCAGATACATATTCAATCAACATTGCATATCTAATGTTGCTGTGTTTCTATTTAGCTATCTGAACTATGTGTACTGGCATCTTTGAGATATAGCCGATTGACATTAGTATGTGCATACTCAGTAATAACAGACTCAGGGCCAAACACCTTGTGTGTAGCAGACTGGTGGATAAAGTAAACCTTCTTATTGGCTGACTATTGCATTCAGTTCCCTACAGCCTCCCATTGAGACACTGAATTGAATTGACTTCTGCATTCTTTTTTTCATGTCAAGGATAATGTCTGATGGGGTGTCCATTATCTATTTTCATGCATTTTGCGACTTAAATCTAAAGTTTTTCACAACCCCTTCACTCCACTTTACTGAAGGTTTTGCTAATACCTGGAAAAAAAAAACATTACCATCCCATGAGATTGTTATGCAATCAAAAAGTTCTTCACGGCTCCTGTGTATAGGACGGACCTTAGATGCGACCTGGCAACAGGAGACATTTCTAGTCCGCTCAGCTCATTGAACCCTTTGGCTCAGCTAGGAGCCAGAAGGCTAATGTCATGCTAGCAAGACTCAAAGTCAATAACATTGCGTACGGTTGAAAAACAGTAAATAGAATAAACTTGGGTATCAGAAACATTTCCTGTTGTATTAACACTTTGTTAGCCATTTGAGGGCAATTTGCTGGTGATTCAGTCGGAAATGTACGAGTTAAGTTTACTAGGGTTCAGCCAAATGCATCATTGGGCTTACTTTTATTCATCTCATTTTATGTGGATTAGGTGCAGCCCTCAGGTCTTCTGAAGGATTACCTTTGTGGGCCAGTTGGGATGCAGCTCTCCTTGTCTCCCTTTCTCACACATACAAACTGCTTTCGGTCACACAGCCCTCTTTCTCACGCTCTTCCTCAGGCGGGCCGCCCCCTCAGCTGAATTCTCAGTGGACCGGAGCCGTCACCTCATGTCCTTCTTGACCATGCTGGGGCCCAGTCCAGACTGGAACGTGGGTCTATCTGCTGAGGACTTGTGTACTAAGGAGTGTGGTTGGGTCCAGAGGGTGGTCCAGGACCTGATTCCCTGGGATGCAGGCACTGACAGTGGGGTAACATATGAGGTAGGTGAGAGCATGGATAGATTTTGATATTAAAGGGAAAATTTGCCACCTTTTATGTCATAAAACACACTTCATTCAAACTGGACAAAAATGAAATGAAATTTCCAGCTCTGAGTTGGTCAAAATAAATCCGTAATTGACAGAGTAAGATGTGAAAATATGCCGGCTGTCTCTCGCTGGGCGGCTGCCCGTTGAGCAGTGCTCTGCTGCAGCGGCTCCCACTCCTTCTTCGGTGGCGGATCATTAAGTTAGTGAAATACAACAAAAAAAATCGCCCTGCTGGTTGGTTGCCTTTTCCAGTTTATCTTCAGGATCCTTAAGAAGGTCTCCAGCATACCTCTGTCCAGGTGAGGAGGAAAACTTGCACAGTAACACAGACACAGCTCTCTTTTGTGTTTGTCGTCAGTGACAACATCCAAGAAAGACTGCCTACGCTGATTATTCATTACAGCAGAATGATTCAGTTTCTGTTGGCATTGGAGGGCAATTTGAGCAAAGGCACCACCAGTTGGTGTCTGCTGTCAGCAGCTCAGACTCTGGAGGGTCTTCGCAGGGCCATATCCTCCCTGCAGGAGCAGCAGCCTCGAGCGGCCTGTCTCCAGCTGAATGTGTGAGTCAGCCAAAACGCTGTAAAATGTACGCTGCAAAAAAAGTCTTCGTCCATAACATCTGCATTCATATTTCGGGATGCCATTTTACGTTACTGTCACTGGATGCGGGAAGAACAACAGATTTGGCAGCTGCGCCGCAGAGACACAGAACGTCAGCAAGAACTGCAGGCATGTTTCACTCTGTATCCCCAACTCAGACAGAGACAAGGTTGAAAACAGGCGAATTTTCCCTTTAATTCTAAAAAGTATTTTACTCAGTAATGTGCTTGTCTTACGTACAATAACGCATCTATCATCAAGTAATTTCTAGCATGGAACATTATATAACTGTTATTAATATCTAGTCTTTTTAGTGAAGCACTGAACTCTGAAATATTGGAAAGTACCCGAGTACAGACTTTTTGAAATGTAAATTTAACACATTACATGTCAGTTTTCACTGAAATATTTTGTGAAACAGCCTTTTCGAATTTATTAAATGTTAACATTTACCAGTAACCATTATTTTAATTAAAAACAAGGGGGAAATGAACTCTGTATCATCAAGCAACAAAAACAACAGTGTCCTTCTGACTGTGTGACTCGACTCAGGTTACAACCCCATAATCCCACAGCAATCACGTCCTTCTGCAAACAGCTATTCTGTCCACCTTTTACCCTCTGGATAACCTTCCTCCTCCATCTCATCACCAGCTGAGTCTTCCCTTCACACTCACGTTTTGACCTTGTCATCACACCAACCTCTTCATCTGCCTGTCTGCTCACATTCACAATCACTCCCTCTCTCACTTCCTCAAACACTGCCAGTCTGCAACAACTCGAGTGTCATCACCCATCCAATTTCTCCTTTAACAGCCTCGAACGTCTTCCCCTCCCGCACTCACCCTGAGGTGCAGCACGCTCAGTGTCTCCAGTCAGTGCTAACAGATAAGGCTGTGCATGCACATGTTTGACCGAGCTCTAAGTTGACATGTGTGAAACCTTTGGCTGATCCGTCGGAGCTCACAGATGAACCCACTGAACTCTCTCGCTTGTTCTGGCCAGAATAATTTCACTCTTCATTTTCCTCTCTCCCTTCTGTCTCTCACACACACTTCTTTGTACACCACGACTGTCCCTACTTACTGAAAGTTGGCGGCTCACACTGACTAAATGGTACTGTAAGTGCAAGTCAGGCATATTCAGGAACGTTCAGTTTGTACTGTTTTTCTCTCTGACCACTATAACCAGACTATGTCCTCTATTAGCAGACTGAAACTGGGCTTTCAAACTGTGAGGAAGAGATGTAAGACATTAGATACTCTGTGATGTGAAAGGGAGAGGTGTTTTGAGAATAGCAGGAAGTTAGTTATTGAATGTTTCCCCATACAGCTACCTTATTTTTCGCACTATAAGGCACACTTAAAATCGCCCAACTGTTTAACTTAACTGGATTTGTGGAAGAGGAATGAACTGAAAAATGAGTGTATTGTTTTGTATGTCGTGTTACAACTGAAAATGTTGAGAGTTATTGAAGTTATCGAGTGATGAAATGAATTGAATAAAGTTTGCTATATAAAGAATAAAGTTTGCTTAATGCGCCTTATAATCCGGTGAGCCTTATAGTGCAAAAAATACGGTAATCATATATCTTACAAAAAGCTATTCCTCATTTTTCATGTGTTTTCCTACAAATGTCCAGCAACAAGTGATGCATGTGTCAGTTCATAAATGCATATGGTCTTTTCAAAATAAACTCCCATACTCACAGGAAACAACTTGTGTCAGGTTTAGGCAACAAAACCTCTTAGTTAGGTTTAGGAAAAGATCATAGTTTGGGTTAAAATAACTGTGGAAGTGGCGTAATTTAAGTATGTACTTTAACACATAATGTTGACCTCTGGTTTCACACAGGACACAAACATTGGTCTCCTGGGAGAAAATCTGGTGTTTTTAGACTCACCTATCCACTCTGACCACCTCCCTACGCTACATTTGTCAGTCTTTATACTTCCTGGTTCATGATTACGTGGATTACATGCAAAATGATTTCACTAGATATAGAAACTTGGGGAAAAAAAATATAAATTTATGTTTAGTGGGTTATTTCTCTGTTGTTACAGTGCTAATTGGCATTGTATTTTACAAGCCTGTTTATTTACTTACACAATGATGTCCAACTTGTGAGGATCATGCATTTGTGGGATGAGCAGCACAGCTGATTATGTGGGTAGCGCCCAAGTGAAGTTTGCCAAAATTCTCTGCTAAACAGTGTTTTCTCCTGTTGGTACTGACTCTTGTTTTGAGCTCCAGGTGCTGCCTACCAGGCACTACAAGACGAGACCAGAGGATCACAAAGTGATCTGTTTCATTCTGAAAAGTCAGCTTTTTCAAAACCAACATGGCTCAGTTCAAAAATTTGTTTCAAATCAAAACGTCTCATCTCTTCTGATACGATTTTGACATCAGATGAGATCAGATCAGCCAACCATACTACACAATTATTGTTACACACTTTTAATCTGAGATATCATTATGTTATTATGTCAGTCGTGAATGAATGTTAATAAATCTAAAAACGGATGCTCCTTATAATTTCAGAACCTGGCTGTCTGAGAATCATCAGCTTTTTTAAGTAATCCAGTGATAGCCTAGTCTGTAACACCTGTTGAACACTAATCTGAATCACAGGCATTCAGTCTAATGCACTTTTTGTCCTAATACATGATTTTCAGTGACATGAAGATGGGGTTGTAATGGTGTACTGTGGCATGAAAGTATTTGCTGATGGACAGTATTGAAATAAACAGACATTAAGTGAGTAAGTGTGCGAGTTAAAGACACACGACTGTCCTGCATGTATAGTATGTTAATGGCTAATAATATTAGGACATTATTTTAACAGCTCACAGCTGATGTTATTTTTCATTTAGTAGTTAATTGCATGCTATAGTACTGCTTACATGTAAACTACAGTAACATGCTTTAGACATAACCTATTATAGTTACATGCAATTTTTTTTATCAGGTTTATAGTTCCGTTATCGTTAATTTAAGCGTCAGAGTAACTGATGCTACGACTAATAATTATAGTACTATATACCCTAAAATTGTGATATTTTCAGAGACTTATCGTGTCATGAAAATCTCCGTTACAACCCTACATAGTCTCAAAACTGTAGATGTCAAATGCCAACAAAACAAATATTGCCATATCTTTTGTGACAACTTGCTCAAATTGTACTATTATCTGAAAATAACGACAGAAAAGTATCACGTTTATGCTTCTTAGAAAGTTCAGTGAAAGAAACCCTCACTGTGCAGCAGAGCAGAGTGGAACAGAGGCTACTCTGGAAGTGTGGGGGGGACAAAATTGTAAAAGGCAAAGGCCTGTAACAGAGTAATGAAGTCCATTCTCTGTGCCATTACATTTACTTTATCTTTTAATTAGTGACCATTCACTATCCCTCTCCCCAGCTCCCTCACAAACAGAACTGCGTTTTCCCTGTTTTTGTTCAGTTTGGCCTCAGTGGGGGGTGAAGGATGAGCTGGTCTTCTGCCTCCAGACAGCCTCTGGCGGTGGTGCTTCCATCAACCCCATGCTGGCAGACCTTTACTGTTGACTAATAAGAGCATCTCCCATAAACACTACAGCGCTCCTCCACAGCCACTGTCCGACTTTGGACTTGTCCTTTGCGTAACTTTCAGTGACTTTGTGCTGATTGTAGTGTATTTTTCAAACAAATCCTGACAGTGTGTTATTTTTGAAATCCCAAAGATCCACAGCTTTCTGGTTTCTTTTTTTTCTCTTCCGTCTTTCTGTGTTGCTTCTTTTAGTCTCCCAACAAGCCCGTTGTGCCCCAGGACAAGATCCGTCCCCTGACCAGTCTGGATCATCCACAGAGCCCTTTCTATGACCCTGAAGGAGGCGCCATCACTCCAGTGGCTCGGGTGATAGTGGAACGCATCGCCAGAAAGGTCTGTCTGTTTTCATACCAGTCTATGGAAGCACTAAACGGACATGATTCAAACTCAGCCAGTGGTAAATGCAATCAACCGGCCCAGATCGAGCTGAAAGCATGGATTTATATGTATATGTATACATCCATGGCTGATAGTCATGGGCTTGGCCATCTGAATGCATTTATTTGTCCCAAATATTAGAAGTTATAAAGGAAAGTTATGCTGTATTTTTCGCACTATAAGGCGCACTTAAGGTCGGCCAACTGTTTAACTTAGACACTGATGAAGGATTTGATGGATTTGTGGAAGAGGAATAAACTGAAAAGTGAGTGTATTGTTTTGTATTTCACGTGTTACAACTGAAAAATGTTGAGTTATTGAAGTTATTGAGTTAGTAAATGAATTGAATAAAGTCTGACTTATCTGACCGTTTTGTTTCGCTTAATGCGCCTTATAATCCGGTGTGCCTTATAGTGTGAAAAATAAGTTTCAAAAGTTATGTTGTTATCTTGATAAAACAAAGCTTGTTTTATCAAGATAATGACATAATTTAGTTGTGATCTCTAGAAAATGTACAAATGTTTGCATCATGTCAGTCAGCTCTTGATGTAAATATACAGTAGATATTTGGTAGCTTTTATATGATAGTTATCATAATGCAGGCAATTGCATGATGTTAGTACAATTCAAAAGATAAAGTTAAACATTCAGACCATCATTCATCATTTGCAGTTGTTAACAATAATGATAAACAAACAAGACTTAAACCTGCAGTAGGCAACAATTTTTTGGCATCATTCGGCAAAAAGTCCATAATCACCTTTCAGCATGTTGTAATTCAAGTGTTCTGAGAGAAAACTAGACTTCTGCACCTCGTCGTAACATACTGATTCATATTTGATCAGCGCTGCCTAGTTTGACCGGTCGGAGTTTGCATGTTTATTCATCCCATCAGGGATGAATAAAGTATCCATCTATCTATCCATCTATCTCTATCTGAGTGACTGACAGCCGGCTCTCATAGATGGAAGCTGGATGGCAGATTCCAGATCAGCTCTGACAGGTTGCTTTCCTCTGGTTTGCAAAAAAACACAAACCATTCACCTTCCATCTCACAGCAAGTGAAAACAAAAAGAAGAGGTCCTTTGTTGGTCTATCGTCTGATTGCTTCTCTGCAATCAGACGATAGACCAACAAAGGATTTTTTTTTTCTTTTCATAGTCACAAATTGTTTTGTTGATGTATTTTGAGTTGATCCTCCAGTACTTCCAGCTCAGCTCTGCGCTTCCTCTTCACACATATGGGCATCTAATTTCACTCTTAACACTCATGATTCTATGTTAGACTCGAAATTCAGCCAAATTAGATTCACATAAAAATAGGTCTGGCGTCCTTCTTTAATCTGCCATCGTTGTGTAGTATAGATTCATTAAAAGCACAGACAGAGGAGGGGAGAGACACTTGTCCTTTTCCTTTATCACTGCTCTGCAGGTACAACAGTGAGTTCAGTCCTGTCCATCAATACAGTAATTGATCAGTGCTGGCCACTTGTTGTGTGTGGGACAGGAGTAGTGTTTCACAAGGTGAAAAAAATCATTGGGACTAGTCAACACATTTGTTTGCTGCTTTCCAAATTAAACAAAAATGAAATATAAGCTTCATAAAATATAATTTATGCTGTAAATGTCAGTTTTTAGTAGTTGTAGTAGTAAGTAATGTGCAGGTCAGTTTCAAATATATAAAGCAACTCTTCTTTAAAGTAGGCTGGGCATAATTACAAAAAAAATGTGAATGTGATATTTCTTTAATATATGAATTAGGATGATGGGTAAATATCTAAATATTATTTTGGGGGCATTTTGTGCCTTTATGTGGTCGTGACAGTGATAGTGGAGAGAGACAGGAAATGTGGGTAAAGAGAGTAGGGGAATATACAACTAACGGTGTAGTCAGCCAGGATACGAACTGGGCGTTTGCACCCTTGTGGTGTTAACCCTAAGCACTCAGCTATCAGGTCACCCTGATGGATCATAGTTTGACTAATCACCACCAGCTCCTAAAAGAGGCCTCCTTAGCTAATAGAAAAAACACAAATCACTGAAAAAATGTTAATTAAAACATATGACTGGTATTAAAATTCATGCTCTCTATGAAATATTAACTCCTTATGATTATAATTTGAGGGGAACTCTGGCTGCAAAGCAGACAGGGATAAAAAGGTTAGCAGTCCTTCAGTGGCATCTAGAGGCAGCAGTGGGGAGTTTATTCCAGGATCCTTTTACCATCACACATTTGTCATCATTTAATTACCCTCAGTTTATACCTCCATTCTTACACTTAACGTCTTCACTGCGTGCATTGTGTGTGTGTGTGTGTGTAAGATAATTTGTAAACTTATGATCACCTCCCCATTTGCCGGCTGTCGCTCTTTTTCATAACTTAGAGAGAACAAACAGAAAACCGAAGTGACAGAGCACCTACAGAGTGCTGGAGTATGAGCCAACATCAGTGTGTCTGTGTGTCCACAGGGCGAACAGTGCAACATTGTGCCGGACAATGTGGATGACATTGTAGCAGATATTGCCCAGGAGGAGAAAGAGGAAGGTCTGCTGCCATTTCTCTCTCTCACACACACGCAAGATTAAATGCATAGTTAACGGTGTAAGGCTATTATAGCATATGTATTCCCTTCACCATCTTGCAGATGACACCCCTGAGACGTGTATCTACTCCAACTGGTCTCCATGGTCCGCCTGCAGCTCGGCCACTTGTGAAAAGGGCAAGCGAATGAGGCAGAGGATGCTAAAGGCCCAGTTGGACCTCAGTGTGCCCTGCCCACACACCCAGGATTTTGAGCCTTGCATGGGGCCTGGATGCAGTGATGAGGGTGAGTATCTATCTAAAGACTGAAGGTTACTGTGTCCGTGAGGAAAACAAAATAGTCTACGTAGCTGATGACATAAAAGACCTCTGAATTAATTTAGAGGTCAATTTAATTAATTTCTAGAGGCTCAGCATCCACTAAGCGCCTTTATGAGCACTTGTAATCTTTGAGAATTAAAATATTAGGATTATTACCTCTATTGTTTTGAAAAGTGTTTAAAAACTTTGTCGTATTAGGTCATCGTTTATACCCAAGGTATCGTTCTACTGCAGCAATGAAGTGAGAGCAGAAGGAGAGGCAATGAGAGCACTTTGTTTATATGGCAGGCTTTTAAATTTTATAGCAAGTCAAGTTAAATTGCATGAGGCCATTAAATATAGTTTGGAAAATGTTAAGACAGAAAGTAATTATGTCTGCTTGGTTGTTCAAGGTTTATTTCCTTTTACATATTTCATCTTCTCTCCTTACAGTCATTTTTGCCCCAGAGGCAGCTGGTTGTGTCCATGTAGATCAGTCAGTGTCTCACTCACCTATAATGAGGCATTAGATTAGACCAAATTGTTGTCATTAGTAATGACTAATGAAACATAATGACTTAGATGACCCCCTGACACCACCATCAAGTGAAAGTTTCCTTTGACCAACATGTTCATGACAGGTATAGATGATTTACAGTATATTAATCAGTTCACATGATGTAATGATGAAACCAAACATTGTTGCCCATTAAGGTTAATCAGCTAGGACAGATTGTGCTTTTAGAGGTCAATTATATGTGCCATGTTTTACACCTTGAGTGCTGAATATGCAGAAATATTGAGACCCATACTTATAATATGGTCAACTTCATTTAAAACTAAGTTACAGAGTACGGTAAGTAAAGTGGAAAAACATTAAAATACGTAAGCACTTTAGTTAAATAAAATTAGGCACATGCATACAGGAAATGAATCTTATAAATGGCACAAAAATAAAATATGTAGAAAAAGTATAATTCCTTCATGGTTCATCTGATATGGATGATTTAACATCACAGTCGCTGTTTCATTTTCAAATCCAGTGAGCTGGGGTACAGATCCTACAACAAGAAAATGTCTCTGTTCTAATATTTACCCTCTGTTTTACCACCATACCCAAGCTCAGATGTTATCGGACTGATATAATTTATATTGTAAGCCTATATAAATATTGAATTGATTGAGCAGATCTGCCCATCTATCGTCGCAATACCTGATCCAGCTATTTGAGTATCGGTACATTCTGAGAGCTATCTAATGTCAACATTAGATTTATTATACTGATTCAGTAAGGACAAAGTCATACAAATATGTAATTTTGTACTCAACAAACTTAAATATTACTTTAATGAATGTTGAATTTATGCCTTAAATCTTTTATTTACACCCCTCTTTATGAAGCATGCATACAGTGACAAACTACTGAATCCTGGCTTTTGGTTAAATTACACAACAGCGTTTTCACCTTTGATTTCATTGACTCTGATGTAACTATGCTATTACCTGATCTCTACTCATTAGGTAGGACACCACTTAGCCAACAGGCAAAACGTCACATCACTACTTTGAAAACATTTTCACCCTGGCTCTATTTATGGAGAGTTTCACACACCTTAGTTAGCTTGGCTCAGTCGCTGTATGTTAGGAAGTGTAATTGTTTTCTATGTAAAAACTGCATAAGCTTTTAAGAGAAATTGTTTTCACATGTATCCTCAGCTAAACTGGCATATAGCTTTGTGACTACACTAACATTCTTGTTTGGCGGAGCTCCTTAGTTTTATACTTTTCACAAACATAAAATGGAAGCAGAGCTGCCAATGACATCCAATTAGTCTTGCATGTGTTCACTAATCTAAAATAACAGGCATAAATGAGAATAGATGATCCCCTACATCTAGGACTTTTTCTTTTTTCTGCTTTCTGTCTGACAAATTAATTTTGACAGGAAAGAAAATCTGTTGATTTGTGTGGCGCGGAACCTGGACACTTTTAATGAGCCTAAATTTACAGCAGTCCTGCCTTTTTGTGGTGTGTGCTGTTTCAGTGATGTTCAAACGTATGATGATTACAAGAGCGTACAAAGCATTATTACACAGCTTTGTTGAATACTTGATTCTGATTGGTCAGTTACGGTACTTTATGGTCTGTTGTTTCTTTATAGCAGACCACTGCTCAGTATAACACACTGTTACTATGGATGTAGATCTGATTTCCATACACAGCAAGCACACTGTTTTTTACCAGAAGCAATAAAATCCTTTTTAAATTAATATTTTTTGTGAAATTATTGATCTTTTTAGTAAGTAGCCGTGTAATAAGCAGGATAAATTACAGTGAGCGGGTCATTAGCGTGTAATTAACCCCTTCAGTGTGATTCAATTACCAATTCAATTAGCTTAGAAGGAGCCTTCATATCTACACAGGGAGCGAGTCCTCTTCACAGATTCAATCATGTTGCACTGCCATGTTTCTCTGTTTCTACAGTAGCCCAGAACAGACAAACCAAACACTGGCTCTACAGAGAGCCTTTCATGTTTTTACATTACCTGAAGGTCACTGTTGTTCTCAGACACACTTGTGAAACTATGGAAATATGAGCCGCAGAGTGCAAAACCATGGTAACACCAGCTGTCATCTGACATCCGTTGCTCCTAAAGCAGAATGAGCTCTGAGCGAGGCGAATGGTTACGGTCATGTTACTGCAATCTTGGAAAGGGAGGAGTGAGTGGAGGGGTACTCAGTTGGTTGCAATCGGCAACCACTAGATGCTACCAAATTCTACACGCTGTACCTTTAAGAAAATACAAAATACTGTAACATACTGCATACATACAATACATATACAGTCTGTCATTAAGGGCATGCACAAACACAACCTACATGCACACACTGCCTGTCATATGACACACCAGTAGTCGTCATACATACTAATAATAATGGTACATATAATAGATGCAGTAAGAGTAAAGCCACCTCATCAACACAAATTCAGCATAAAATATACATGTGTGCAACACTGGTTGACACTAAAAACCTACGAAGGAAGTTGAGTCACTGTTGGACCCTTGTAATGAATCAGTAACAAATATGCTATTTTTTACATTAGAATTTTTATTCATATAGAAACTTGTATACTACTGCAGCTTAAAGTGATTTACGCCTAGTTTCACCTCTATGTCAAAAAGGAAATGCCGATGAACTTTTAATCTAGCAGAAATAATTCATACTGAAGGAAGTAGAATGGCAATGCTGTAGCATGGTGGGTTTATTAGCAGCCATTTTAAATCCTGATTTTCTGTCCTTTAATCAAAGGAAACTGTTTCCAAAGGCTGCTTCACTGCTGGTCTCTGTTTTGTCTAGAGAAAGAAAGCTCGGATGGCATCGTAGCCTACCCAGAGGCAGGTCTGTGAATATTAGATTAGATTTATACACAAGTAATAGGAGCTGTCCTAAAGCTTACTGGAAGACAGCGCAAGAACTTAAGACCGGGGATGGTGTGAGCTCTTTTCTTTGGTCCAGTTAAAACCGTCAGTAGCATTTTGTACAAACTGTGATCGATTTTGCTGAGACCTGAGAGTAAAACTCTGCATTAATCACACCTACTTGTAATGAAAGCATACATAAGCTGGAGAGTTAGATCGAACACACACCTCACTATCTTCTTTCCTGCTCTCTAATTTCCTGAGATAGTGTATTTAGTCATAAGACCTCTTACTCGTAAGCATAGTTTACTGCTATCGGGTATCAGATAATAATTAAATCATGCTGAAGAGTTAAATAAACTCCTTGTAAATTACAGGCTACATTATACATTCACACACTGTAATGCAATCTTGCTCAAATGTTTGTGTGGGTAACATAAAATGCACTGAGGCTCACAGTTTACATAAGAAACCAATAGCAAAGACAAAAGAGTTGCAAATATCTTAGTCGATTAGATGTCAATGTATGTTTGAACCTTTATCTATACAGGAAGGGCATCAACATTTATTTTATGTAAGAACAATATTTGTTTTAAGTTCAATTGTAATTGTGATGATTTCTCCAGATGCCAGGACAGTACAAGCGTTTCAACTAGCTGCAAATAAAATCAACGATGACTGCGGAAAACAATTGAGTTCTGTAGTCTATGGGCATGCACTATAAAGGTAAACAAGGAATTTCACAGGCATAAACTATATATTAGACCACAATGAGCCCCCAACAACCAGGATTATAAACAAGACAGAGCAGCTTCACCAAGTTCAACCCAACAAGTGTTGAATACTGTCTCCCCGTCGATGCGTTTCCCGCTTCCTGTACAGTCTACCCCTGTGGCGTGATTACAAAAAGTTGCGATGAAAGATGGTCTATTTCTAGTAGATATACATGTTATAGGCTACTGTTTTGAAAACATGGAGTCTTCAGCTTTCAGAATCTGTATGCCAACAGTATTTTGCAATAGCACAAGTAAGTAATACATAAGAATTGGATTAATTGTCTCGTCAGTCTACTCTAACATGTTTGGTATTATATATTTTAGAAGTTTTCTAAAGCACCATGACATGAAAAACACATCATCAACAAAGCAGTCGAACTTCACTTTTTACAGTCACACTGACATCAATCTATGTTCTTGTTATCAGATTTCACCAAGGCCGTTACTCTCATCAAAAACAGATTTTAGTTACTTACGGTTCTGCAGTACAGCTGAGGCCGACAGGAAGTCACACTGAGCCTCAGGGTGGAGTCAGCAGCCATCTTACTTCTTCTTCTTCCTCTTCTTTGGGGTATTCCAGCAGTTGGCGTCCTTTAGGTCCAGTGTGTAGGATTTATGAGGATCTATTGACAGAAATAGAATCTGATTCATTATTGTGTTTTCATTAGTGTATAATCACCTTAAAGACGAACTGTTTTTAATTATCTTAGTGAGGAAGTGGGTTCTCTTCATGGAGTCCACCATATTGCTCCGCCATGTTTCTACTTTAGCCCAGAAAGGACAGACCAAATACTGGCTCTATCTAGAGTCTTTTGTGTTTTTATGTGACCTGAAGGCCACCGTAGTTCTCTGATATGCTTGGAACGGGAGGAGTGAGTGGAGGCAGTAGAGTATTCAGTTGGTTACAATCTGCCACCTCACCACTAAATCCCACAAACTGGTCCTGTATGTTGGTGTACTACCTCCTACTGGCTTTAAACGTCCACTGTTAGTCTAGTCTATATTCTATAGTCCAGTTGCTTTTAAAAACCTAAATATCCCTTTTCTCCCTTCCACTGTCAGTCACATCTGTAATCCTGGGCTCTCCTCTGGTCCTAGCTCCTGTAGTCTTTCAATCACAGCCCTTCTTTCCTCTTTATACTTCCTGCACAAATCAGGATCTCTACTCTTCAGCCATATGTGAATATTGATGAATATTCATTGTGTTTATTAGTATTTTAATGTTTTGGGGAAAATAACATTATATGTAACATGGCCATATGGACATAAATTGCGTTTTGATGTAAAACTCCCAGTAAACCATAAATATGGCCTAAACATGGACGCTACTTAAGTAAATCTTTATAAATTGTATCATAAATAGTGTTTTTTATGTGTTTTAATCAAATTTATAGTTACTGTTTTAGTAAAGTGTAGTAGAAGACATTCAGTAACATCATTATCCATGAGATCTTTGTTATAATATGATATTGCCTTTCAAATTTAGTTTATATACTAGACAAGGATGAAAATGTTATTTTTTTGGCCTTTATTGCATCTCCATTCACTATGGAAAGGTAATATAAATGGGTTTAATTACAATGGATTCATATTCCTTTTTACCTTTCAAAGGAGACCAGAAATATGCATATTAGCCTTATGGCTTAGGAGCTATTCATGATTTATTTTAGTACCTTATTTTAGGCGTTTTTATAGGGCTAGGGCTTAAAATGTTAATACAGATTTACATCCTGAACTAAACAGTTTACAGTTCAGTTTGTTTTGTATCCAGTTCTGTCTGAAACTTGGAATAAGCTCTGTGGCAGTTTAATGGTGAAAAATCCTCCAGATGCACACGTTTCACCTGCAATAGTCCTACAATGTCCAACACTTCACAAAAATCACCTCGTGTCAACTAATTAGACTAATGACTGTCAATCACACATAACAGGAGATGCTCAGGTGGAGCAGCGCTCCCTATTTGGACCGCTTTTTTGTGATGAAACAGCCAAACAGGCGTCTTAAACCAGGAAATAAAATTTAGAAATGACATTTATGAGCTGATGGCAAGACAACATACATAATTTATACCTATTAAGCTACAAATTCATGATTTTGAGTTTCCTGTGCCTTTAAATCATTTTGTCATTTACCAAAATCACTGACCTCTCTTGAAGCTTGCTGACATCTTCCTCTGTCATTTGCCCCTTTAGATGCTTCCACCTGTATGTTGTCCGAGTGGATCACCTGGTCTCCCTGTAGTTTGTCCTGTGGGATGGGCACACGGTCCCGGGAGCGTTATGTGAAGCAGTTCCCTGATGATGGCTCCGTGTGCACCCTGCCCACAGAGGAGTCAGAAAACTGTGTGGTCAACGAGGAATGCTGTGAGTTTTGCCAAGTGTACCAGCTCATACTATAGATCTAGTGTAAACAGCACTGTAGGTTTACTGTACCTTGTCTTTCCCTCTTGGCCTTAGCTCCCAGCAGTTGTCTGGTTACCGAGTGGGGTGAATGGGATGTCTGCAGTGCCACTTGTGGTCTTGGCATGAAGAGGAGAGAGCGTATGGTGAAGATGCCTCCTGCAGATGGCTCCATTTGTGGGGCAGAGGTGCTGGAAGTGGAGAAGTGCATGATGCCAGAATGTCGTGAGTAGCAGTACTTCAGGACTACAACTATCCTGACACCTCCTACATTAAGCAGCCAAGCACAAGGGGGCTGTAGCCTAACTGTAGATCCATATAAAGAGCTCTGATGAGACTACATTTAGTTTTCATGTAACAACTCTGTGAACTTATTTCCCATTTAACTCCTAAACACTGAATTCAGAACAATAAAACTTGTCAGCTTTTGTCCCTGCATGATTAAATTTCCAGGTGCTGTTTTGCTGCTACTATTCATCATTGTTTTCTTTTTAAAAAGTGACCTGATCAGTTGCATTTGAGTTAAAATGTTTCACACCTGTATGCATTTGATGTTAAAATGCACATCTGAATGTTGGATGTTATGTGTTACTGAGTGACTTCTGTTATGTATAGACACGATCCCCTGCATGCTGACTCCGTGGTCGGACTGGAGCGACTGCAGTGTGACTTGCGGGAAGGGTTCGAGGACACGACAGCGCATGCTTAAGTCCCCCGTGGAGCTGGGAGAGTGTACCGAAGAGTTAGAACAGGTGGAGAAGTGCATGCTACCAGAGTGTCGTAAGTATTTCTATCTACACACCTACATACTGTGCATGTTTAATTGATGGAAATTTATGATAATTTCGTATTTGTTAAGCAACATGCTTGACGCAGATACATACACTACTGATGGGAGTTACTTGGCAGCACACAGCGCAGAGAAAGGATTTAACTTCCTCTGTACTATGTATCTAATTAGTCTTTACTGCTATGTATGAGAAGTTACAGATGAGTCCATGTGCTGTATTCAGATTTTAAGCTTTAATTTTTTTTTTTTTTTTTTTTTTTAAAAAAAAAAAAAAAAAAAAAAAAAAAAAAAAAGATTTTAAGCTTTAAAACACACAGTGCATTAAATGACTGGCTGGAGTGCATTAAACATGATATGAAAAGTTTTAAATCAGAGATCTAATATTATGAAAGAATTGCAAAAATAGAATTATGAAAAGCAAAGATTTTGAGATTAGTCAGAGCTTTAAGACGTCAGTGAAATTAATGTGTTAGAGGTAATTTGTCCTGAGTTTATTTTCCAAATGTAAAATGTCCTGTTCAGTTCATATTTTGATCACAGTTACTTAAAAAACAAATTCATACGATCCATATCAAAAATGTTGTCCATGTTGTATTTTTAAGTAAATATAAATTCTATTATTTGATATTTTATTGAATTTCTAAACTCTAAAATTCAGATATTAGCACTGGCTTCAAAAAGCCAGCATCGGTTTTACTTTTCATTCCACAGTTATCCCATGATGAGCTGTGTGGTTAACAAAAAAACAATGCTTGAAACAGAGGGATATTATAAAGCTATACACCATTTATTTTAAGAGAAATGTGTTGGCCTCTTTATCCTGCTATCTTAAGATAAATACTTGAAGCAAGAGAAGCTGTTGCCAAACTCATGAACCTACCAGGAGAAACACTTTCTCACTGCGTCCCCCAAAGGGACTGTAATTAACGTATGAATCTGTGTTGTTGTAGGACCTACAGTTGTTACCGTATAGGCTCTGTTATGTATTTATTTTTCATGTCAGTGCTTATTAGTTTACAGCACTGGTGAGGATGATACATCAGAGCCGTGTGAAAACAAATCCCACCCCCGGGAAACCAGAAAAGTATTCTCTGCGGTGTCGCTGTATAACTTAAGATGAAACGTACTGTATTCCCTAGATGTGGACTCATATATAAATCCAGGATTTACAGAAGACTATCAATCATCCTCCTCATCAGTTACCACTCTCATATCAGTTTTCATAACAGTTTGTCACAGCTTCCTCTAAACCACTTTGTTTTTGTCTCCTCAGCCATAGACTGCGTCATGTCAGAGTGGACTGAGTGGTCAGAGTGCAATAAGTCCTGTGGGAAGGGTCACACGATTCGGAGACGTGAGGTAAAGCTGGAGCCTCAGTTTGGAGGAGACACGTGTCCTGAAACCATCCAGAGGAAGAAGTGTAAGATCAGGAAGTGCAACCGGGGACAAGCCAACAGCGACGAGAAGAAACGACGCAAGGAACAGCGCGAAAAGAGGAGGAGCAAACAGGGCAGAGCTGAGGTCGCCACTGAGCATCCAGGTTGGGATTCGCCGTCGTTACATTAAGAACTACAACGGCGCAGAGAATATTAAAACCTGAGAGAAGCATTAATCTGATCGTCTTTTTTCTTGGTTTCTGTCTTCAGGGTGTAAAATGAGGCCGTGGTCGAGTTGGACAGAATGTACCAAGCTGTGCGGTGGAGGTATTCAAGAACGGCTCATGACAGTGAAGCAGAGGTTTAAGACTGCCCAGCTGTCCAGCTGCAAGGACAGGAAGGAGATCAGGGCTTGTAATGTGCACCCCTGCTAGGAAGGAGTAGGGGAACGAGGGTGGAAGGGAGGGAGGGATGACAGTGGGGCTGGGAGCAGGACAGGGCATGGCACACTGTCGCACAATGATCCAATGCACTCTGTTCAGGGCTGAAATGGCACATGCTTCAATCTGTCTTGGTTAAATCCGGAGTTCAGGTCATCGAGAGAAGACGAACTTAAAGATCTCACTCTGGATTTAAACTCGGCTGATTCTTCTGTGCTTTTAAACTAGCTCTTATACACATAAGACTCTTTTGCAAGATTACTGTAAACTTGTTGTGGTATAATATATCTTGAAAAATATAATTATGAAATATAAATTGATTTAATAATAAGATACTGTTATATCTTGTGGTATCCTTAAGTAGTACAGTATACTCCAGACTTTAAAGCACAGGTGCCCAGCCATTCCAGTGTTTTATACGCCTTCAGTTGTTTTTAGGACACACAATGCCCAGTTGGCTTTTTACCCAGCTATGTTGTTGTACATGTAGATGCACCATGATTGAGATCTCTGATTTTCAGCATTATTAGTTTTTGGTTATTTTTTTTGCTGTGGATTTTTTTGATAAGAATGTGTCCCAAGATTCTTACCAAAGTCTTGTGTAGATGTTTTCTAGATGTCTTCTCCTACTTTTCTTTATCTCTGTTCCTCTAACACATTAATATTTTGGAATAATATCACCTTTACAATAAAAGTAAATGTGACAACTTGTCACCTGGATCTGTCTTTTTATTTTGGAGGATGAAGGTTTAATGTAGGCAGTTGAAGTTTACACTTCTGCTGCCACTAGATGGCGATGACTAGCTTAAAACCTTTCATAAGGAAACTCCTGATGCTGCTTGTTCTCATGTCCTACTGTACCAGCTGACTTATCCCTCAACTCCCCCTGTACCTCGCCCCATAAATATAACAGCCACAAGGGGGCAGTGTGATGAATTAAAAACTTTCATAATTACAGAGGGATTATATTTTTTATATTTTATTACAGTTTGGTCAGTGGTTGAAGTCGTACTCATTTACTTACAGTGAGAAATCAGATATTTTGGGCTATTTTGCTTCCATAAACATGCCTCCTTTCAGACGACTGGACGGAAAACATCCAAAATACACATTTAGGTGTATATTTTACTACATTTGGTCTATTTGTATCTGTAGAATAGATAATGCTTCATTTGCAAATTTAAAAACAAAATTTCAGAAAACCTGTACTACAAAAAATAATTGTCTTAATGTGAGTGATCTACTAAGGAGGGAAGTTGGGAATGGGGAGGCTTCGTGGTGCTATCTATTAACATTTTGGAACCTAATCACCCAAATAAGATAAGATAAGATAAGATATTCCTTTATTAGTCCCACAGTGGAGAAATTTACAATGCAAAATGTAAGAAATTTTCAAACAGATAAAAGGCGGTTTTCTCAAAATGAAGTTTTTGTCCAACTCTGAGACTGAGACTGATTCTGAAGGTTTTTACAGAGGGGTTTGTATATACTGTATATCATTATCCAATATTCATGGAAATTATACATTTCCAAAATACATAAGATAATACCTTATTTGCCTATTTAAATGAGATTAATAACATGATTGTCCATGATTAATCACAAAATCAATTTTTTTATCTGTTCAAAACGTACCGTAAAGGGAAATTATTTAGGGAAGTATTTAATACTCTTAACATGGGTGAGGGTAAATATGCTGCTTTATGCAAATGTATGTTTATATTTATTATTGGCAATTAATTACCAACACAAAACAGTGACAAATATTGTCCAGAACCCCTCACAGGTACTGCATTTATCATGAAAAATATGCTCAAATCATAACATGACAAACACAAGCCAGAGAACTAACAAAACCCCATTTTCAGGTCAAAGGTCCCTTTGAAAATGTGGCCATGCCAGGATTTCCTCACCGAAATTGAATGAAAGTGTAGAGCTTAACCTCCCTCATGAAGCTAGCTAGTCTGACATGGTATATGGTTTATACCGATGGATTCTTTCAGTTTTCTAGTTTCATTTGATACCAGTATCTCCACTCTAGCTCTAACACTGAGCCCACTACAACCTCTGAAAGATCAACTTTACTTTGATACAAGTAATTGTGCATTCATAATTATACTTAGGTAAAAGCACAAATGGATTAACATCAAAATATACAATATAAAAAATACCAAAATGATATCTTGGAGCATCTGGACCAGAATTGCCCATCCAAGATGATTTAAAATAGTAAAAATGCACATAGACTGAATAAGTTCTTGTCAAACGCAGTGGAACCAGGAAATCATTTGACAGTAATGCCCCTCTAGACACAAAATGGGGAGCATTCAAAGGTATTTTGCCACGCTACAGAGAGGGTGTACTCTCTTTAAAGGGACACAGAGCTTGGAGAGCAGTGAATTTTTATGTACTCGTGCTGGCTGAGATCTTGAAAGAATCTGCCCTCCTACTCTCTGGTGTAATAGGCAGGGGGAGGGGATGGTGTTAGGCTTTCCTCACTGTGGGGACAGGGGTGAAAAATTCAATACACACATCTCAATGCCATTCTTGTTTCCATGCCAACACAACCACACATGGGGGATGCCTACACACTTCACACGCGTTGGAAACATGGAAGGGAAATATTACGGCCGTGATTGAGCTGTTAAAACAGAAATTGCCGCAGAGGCTGCGACAAGAGGCATATGGGTTAAAATAAAAAAAAAAAAATAAGAAATGGATGAAGGATGTGTGTTTATCTTTCTGTGTGATCTGGGTGGAAACCCTAATAGACCTCTAGTGCAGTGCAGGCTGGTGGTTAGGTAGCTGTTGTGAGATCAGACTCAGACTGGAAATCAACTCAAAAATGCAGTTATGCCCGTAGATCTTCCACATCTGTAATATTATAATGACTTTCTCCCTGTCTGAGGACTAATTGATGAATATTTATGTTCCGGGGGAAGGCCACACTGCTGACATAAAAACTGAACTCTTCAACCTCTGCCTCATTTACCCGGTTTCTCATTGAGCTTCAAAGGTTTCAGTACCTGAGTAAAATGCAGGTCCATGATGTGGTCATAGAGGGACTATTTCTAAAATGCTTCCGGCACAACATTGTGTTAAAAGCAGTGCGCAGTGGGTTTACTCATGAGATTTTACAGTATCTATATCTCTGATTTATTTTGTATAAAGTCATGTCATGTCCTGAATCTTGATTCAAGTCTTGCCTTTTGGTCACAAATCCTGATTCATCCATCGAAGACCACACTGTGTACCAAATCTGTAACAGAGATGCAATTCCTATACGAAATTAGGACTTTTCAAACTGTGAATATCTGTGTGCACATCAAATAATGTACTGAAGCTATAAATAGATACACGTGCAAGAGGTACAGGGCTTTTTTTGTTTGACAGGACTCTACAGCCATGCAAGCTAGGGCTGTCGCAATAACCGCAGTACTGTGCTATATTGACAAGCCAACCGCAGGGGATGGCGAGCTGCATCTCATGGAGAGATAAAAAATGTTCAACTTTGGGTAATAATAATAAATTTAATTTATATGGCACACTGTAAAATACTGGGAAATCTCAAGGTGAGTCACACAAAGGGTAAAACAATCATAATACAATGTTAAGACAATTTACATAAGAAACATGCAATTAAAAGTGTCAAAACAGGACAAAGCTAATTACTGTACAGACAAGTTATTTCTTGACAGCTGTCCAATCAATATGGGAGAAAACCCACAAAGACCAACTGTCACATCCTGTATGTAGACTACAAGTGCTGAACAACAACAACCATGGAAGAGAAATTAATACACATAAACCATGTGCTTGTGCCGACATGTTTACTTCAGTGGATATTCCATATCATAGCAAACAAATGCAACCGAAGCATCTCAGCTGGGAAAAAAAAAACAAGCCAAATTGTCTTTCCGGGGTTTGAATTTAACAGTAAAACATTTCTGTCTCTGTATTTATAGAACATAAAGCTTTTTATTAGCACTAAAATGGATAAACGAAGCAATTTGTAAAAAAAGCAATAATTTTGCTTATGATGCTGTGGCCAACATTATCTGTCCTCACCGTGTTCTTTGACCCCATATTAACTTAGTGTGCTATGGGGGGGGGTGTGTTTACCATGGTCTTGGTGTGTTAAACATGCTAACCTAGTACAGCTGAGGCTGAGGGGAATGTCATTAGTTTTGCATGTATTTGGTTATAAGCTAAAGTAGGCCTATTGAATAATAGATGATGACAATTCATCCTGGACAACATAAATGTCTGAATCAAAAATCATGGTAATCCATCCTTATAGTTAGAGGGGAGAGCAAAGCGGGCTTATATAGCACTAAAAGTCTGGATAAATGATAGTACCATCCAAATGTTGAGATATTTTGCAGAATGAGATTTGACTTGCTGGTGACGCTAAAGGAAAAGTCAGGGCGTCACCAAAGTTATTACCCTTCATCCTCTGGCGACCATGAATGACTGTCGTGAGATGTTATGTCAATCTATCCAAATGTTGTTGAGATGTTTCAGTCTGAAATGTTGGACTGACTAGCGACAGACCACAAGACGTTGTCATCCCTAGAGCCACAAAATCAGCTCAGATAAGGCAATCTGATTGGTTCGTAGCCGTCATATACTTCCAACATAACACTGCTACGCTGACGTGTCTAACCTTTGAACTTTCAGTATCACTCTGTGCCTGAGAAGACAGCGTTAGACTCATGGTTGCTTAGTGACAAGGTCATGGGGGATCACTTCACAGGTTAAAGATAAAAAGTAACAACAAATGGTCACTTTTAAGGTTAACCTCTATAGAGGAGTGGATTGAGCAGTGCCCATCTCCAGAAGAAAAATACACAATCTGCCAAACAACATGCATGCAGTGATGCGTAAAGAAGAGGTTCCACAATGTTGTCGTGAATATTCAAGCAAGCAGGAACGCAGCAGAAATACACCGACCACTGCCTCCGCAGCACAACCATTCGCAACGTTCATATTGCCATATTTGATGACCATTTCACAGAGTGATGACAACCCAGTTAGCTGTGATATGATCACTACATATCACAGCCTAAAGTGAGCTAATACATAACAACACAAATTTATCCCAACCACATTTCTACTAAACTGATAAGACATTAGGACAAGGACCTTGGAAGGAGGTTATGTTTTCACCAGCGTTTGTTTGTTTGTCAGTCTGTTAACAGGATTACTTCAAAACTTCCCGATGGATTTGGATGTAATTTCTTTGGACGGGTGGGGCGTGGAACCATGAACATTCCCTTACATTTACATTTTGGTGGCGATCTGGTTCCTGATCTGGATCCTGGAATTATTCAAAGGATTACCACTGGATATAACACGTGCAGTGTTACTGATGACGTTGATGGCAAATGTAGAGTCGCCATATTTCTATATTTTCACATCTAACTCAGTGAAATGAGATCGATTGGTGGAAAAAGTAACAACAACCGTTTAAGTGAGTTTTATTTTGTTTCTGTCCAGTTTGAATGAAGAGTGTTTCAATGCCTTGCTACGTACAGCTGATCTAAACATAAAGGTCTGCGCTCTCCGAGTGCCATTCTTGTCAAGCATGTTTCTGAATAAATGAATCTTCCTCACAATATTCAGTTTCACTGAGATTGATTCAATCAGATCAGCAGTGAGAAGATTCACACCTTACCAAATGTCACATTTGCTGTATCCTTGGTGTCTTCCTGGTTACAAAGACCCAATAAAAAGGAAATGATCTCACTTTGTAAGAAGACACTTAGTCCACTGTGGAACAGTGTAACAAACCCTTCAATAAACTCTAACTACCAACCTGAAGTTTATAATCAGTTTTTGTTCAAACCAGAGGTGTTGATTTTGGTTAATGATCAATTTAGAGGATGTAGGTTACAGTGCTGCAGCATTGCCTTACACCGAGAGGTGTTTCCAATATTTTGTCCACCCCATATTAATGAGGATCTCTATCTTCAGCTTTCTATCAGTATATTTATTCATAATAGCAGTAAAATTGATATCACTAAATAAAGTACTGGGTCTCTAGTAACCTCTAATCACAGATGAAGCCACACTGAACTTTGGTAGAACGTTTCTGACAGCAAGTCAACAACAGATGAATGAATACATCAACTTTGACCCCATGGAGGTCTTGCGCTTTATTCCTAAACAGCATATCTGCCTTGTAGCAATACTTGTATGATGTCTGGGTAAAATTGTGCCAAAAGTTATATAACTGTCTGTTTTCTATTTGTCTTTTTGTTTGCCTGTATACCTCATCTGCTACAAGTTTAACCTGTCCACTAAAACTAAATCTGTTGCACAAATGATGTTTGGCAAATAAGATCACTCTAAATTAGGGGATGTGGCTGTCCACTTAGCATGATTACACAACTGTTACCTCATATCATCATAAAGCAATTTACGAATTTAAGCGCTTAATGATGATACATAACTGCCCCCTTCAGTAATCTACATGATAATAAACATGTTAATCAAGCTTAATATACCAGCATATTTTTTCACTTTGTACATTTTTTATGAATCACTTGACATAGAAGCAAAGCCAAGTCTTCAAATTGTTGCATGACACATTTTGCAGGGATGCCTCACACTGGCATGCCATCTGTCTCATGATGTGACAAGCATTTAAACAATCATTTGTCTCTATTTAAATTCTTCTGAATGACAGGGGAAAACCACAGTTAAATGGGGTTTGGTTATAAAAAATGAATTATTATTGTTTTCCTTCATTTTGACAGCTGACATTTTGTTTAGCTTTGTCAAGGCAGTGAGGCACGAGTGGAAAAAGTGGAACTAGTATAGTGTGTGATTGAGTTGGCTAATTCTGCTCACTGTGGTTCGATTTGCCTCGGAGCCTTTTTCAAATGTGACTGGTTCGGTCTATTAATTGACAAACATACAAAAGGAAGGAAGAAATAAGTGAAGCTGCTCTTCAGTTTTTTTTAAACGAGGAAGGAAATGCAGCTACAGTATAGCTCCTCTTGTTATTGACCTCACAGGCAGTTCCTCAGCTTAGACAGAGGAAATATAGGATTTCATAAACTAATAAACCTCAGAGAGAAAATCAATATGGTTGCTAACCCTGCAAAGGCTCTTTTCCACAAATGTATAGACCACAGCAGCAATCAATGTTCTGAGTTTATAACCTGTTCAGACTTGAAACAGGAGGAATCTGTGAAATGTCACTTAGCATTACAGCATCTACAGAATATCTAGTTAAATAAACAATTACAGTGTGTAAGGCAGAGCCGGGGTTTTCTGTGTGAAGTCTGCAGCCCCGGGCTGCAGATTGCCTCCCTGAGGGCATAGCTAATTATCTGGCTCCAGTGTTGTGCATGTTTAATTTCAAAACTGAAATGGCCATTCTGCTTATTGTCCTGCTCATTTTTTTCTCTCTTTCATTTACTGTCACCCTTTTTAGTGCTGGCAAAGACTAGGAAAACCCTTTTACAACGATAGCACAAGATGATTTCCCTGTCATGTTATCTTCCTGTTGCTGGGGAAACGCATTTTGTGGGGATTCGCAGAGCACTAATCTGAAATTGACTGGCATTCCTCAGTAACACTACAGAGACCCACTACGAGGCTTCTGTGGAGCCTGATTGTCACTGTGAATTAAAACTTGAGTGGGTGACAACACAAATGAAAAACAGGACATTGAATAATGAAAGATTATTGTCAGACATTGCCAAATAGATTAGCACCTTATTTCCAGTCTGTATATGCGGATTTGTATGCACATATTGTTTTATTAGATTTAATTTTACTCTACTCTAAATGTGTAACAACTAGCGGAATCTACTTGCAGAAATGGAATACAATTTTAATAAGTTTGCTCTTAATAAGAGTTGTGTTTTTGTTAACATAAAATGAGCCAATTACTGTATGCGTGTGTGTGTGTGTGTATATATATATATATATATATATATATATATACACACACACATTCTCTTGCTTCACCACTCGCTTCCCATGTACACACACACTCTACCCCTGGTTCTGCTCCAAATGACCTGCACTAGTCTTAGATTCGCGTTTTCACTTTGGCCACCGTAGCTCTCCTGTGTGCCAAGCACATAGGCTTCTGTTGGTTGCAACATGGAGGGCTTGTTTATAAACTTTCTATCATTTTGTTTAAATAATCCATCATGATCTATTTCTGAAAAATTCTGCTATGCCACTGCTGAATCTCTGACTATATGGCCTAGTTTGACAGCTTGGTCAAACTAGTAGAGATTTTTCAATTTTATGTGAATATAGACCCCCTCCAACTTGTCGCAACTCCTGCTTTCCACAAGAAGCGAATGGAAAGCGTTGAGATGCCCTCTGTCACCCGATAAAGTGGAAATGCACCGTTAGTTCACACACACAGTGCAAGCGGCAAAGCTGTCTTGAAAGACAACGCCTTCAGAGAGGAGCACTCCAGAAACTCTTCACCAAGGCCTTGAGCACCAATGGCAGTACCCTCTGCGGGGAGGAGGCATGCATCACCGGGTGATGTCTCCTGACCCGCAGCAAGAACTGCCTCACGAGACAGTGGCCAAACATCAGTCTGTTGCCAAATCCTCATGGCAGGATGAAATAATCGCTGCATTTAACAGTGATATGAGACAGCCCTCTATCCAGCAAACACAGCAAAAAAGAGAGAGAAGATTCAATTGCACAGGACAGGGGACCTAGCCTCCTTTCCTCGCACCAGCGCAGGAACCCTGACCACTTTGCCCTGTAATAGGCAGTAGTGAATCCCGCTTTGCTGCCTGGATGGTTTGCACAACCTGTACAGACCATCCAACCCTCCTCAGTCTCTCAGGAGCCAAACCTCCAGAGGATGGCCCAGGGTAGGCAACATCGCATCTGCCTCCTGAGGTCACAATGAATCAGACAAAGATGCAGAGACAAACAGCATTCACCAGTTCTCATGTCTTATTGTTGTCAGCCAAAGTATTACAATATAAAAATCAGGTAAATAGGAGACACCACAAGAGTAAAAAGGTTCACCAACGCTGTACAATTCTCTAACTTATGGCTGAACCAACAGACAATGTTTCCATTTTTAACTGAAATGTTGGATTTAGTAGTTTCCTCACTCTGGAAACATCCTTAGGATATGGATTCATGTCTCTCTCTCTGTTAGCTGAAAACAACCTGCTTGATAGTCATGGCTAAATAGGGTAATTGTCTCAGGATACAAATCCCAGATCCAGATCACCACCAAGACAGAATCAATTATACCATGGCCTGAGGACGATCTGTCCACTGAATTTCATAGAAGTCTGTACACACGTTTTTGAGATACTGTATACTGCCGACTATCAGACACAAATCAATTATTAATTATTTTTGTGGGTTCTTGTGATGGATGGAGAGAAAGAATAGATCACAAAGAGGACACAGTTTCAAAAAGGGAAGTGTTGTGTTGTTTTGTGCGCTATAGAAAATGTTCTCCTTGAAACGACTTCATACTTCACAACTCTCTGACTGGCTGAGGCCCGCTGCCCTACAGTCCTGCAGGCTATCATGACCACGCCCCCTCTGGCGGAAAACAATACCGTGTCCCTCGTTGACGGCAACAGAGGAAGTTTAAACAGCTCTTCAAACTTCAACTCGAAACAAACATAATAGTTATAACGGGTAACAGTAATAACACTATGCCGAGAGCTGCTGTGTGATTGGTTGCACCAACAATAAATCCAGAAAAGCTGATCTCCAATTTATTCCCCTGCTAAGTCCTAAAAAAGATATCATAGAGGGGCTGCCATCCTCTGTTGTCTCTCGGTCTGTCAACTCTCTCTCGTTCTGTGTTTGTGAAATATGACAGCTGCTACTCTGAGCTGAGACTCCGTATGGATGCATTCACTTTCAGTTTGTAGCATCCGTCATACAACTAGCGATTGTTGTCATGCTGCTGATACGCCAAAATGAACTAAATGGGTTTTATTTCTGTTGAAAAGCAAAAAGATGGTGGGGGTATGTAATGTAATCTTGTGTGTGCCTGACCACCATGTAACCCTGTTGACACCGACTACTGCCTTGTACTCGTAGTACCCGTACCTGTATCTGCCAGCCAGATGTATAGGCTGTAGATACAAATCTGCCCCATCCTAATTTCTGATTATAGAGATCATTTTATGCCTCTGTTTCAATATTTTTCGACAACACATTTCTGGTTCACTTGGTGTTTTTGGAGGCGTTTCACTTCTGAAAATATGATCCTAAAACGCAGAGTAGACACTGAGCAAAGACTTGGCAATCTGCTTGTGAGATGCTTACATCCTGCTTGCATGTGGCATTTGCTCTAGTCTGGGTTCCCATTTGCATAAAGGACTGGTTCAAGACATGCTTAAGCCAAATGTGGTAGGCCTTCATTGCTGCTCTTGGCCCCAGCTTTTCTTGAGCACAGAAACTGCATCTTGAGATATTGCAGTCCCATCTGTATCTAATATAATATATGCAAGATGCTCTGCCAAAATTTCAGCTGTGCTTCTCACCAGTACTCTACCTGAGTGCTGCTGAGAGTACTGCCATTTTAAATTATGTAAGCCATCACAAAAAATAGGGACCCCACTTGCTCCCCATGTGAGCTACCTTTTGTTTGCACTTTTTAAAAAAATTAATTCCACACAGGCAGCAAATGGGAAAAGTCATATATGCATTTTTGATAGAGTTGATAAACTGTACATTCACACACTCTGTATTGTGTTGAAGACTAAGTTGAATCTCACAGTCAACATGAAGCTGACAATAAGCCTGTATTAACTGTTCTTTTGGCCTCTACAGGCTTGCATAAGATTGACTTATAAAAGCACAGCTTCTGGCAGATTATATCACTGTTAATGTGGTTGGTAGCAAAAGGGCATCACATACCTAGCAGGTGTGTTGCCCAACACCAGGACACCCAGAGAAGTGTGATGATGGCTGCAGCAGCAGGGCAGCTTTTTTCTTACATCGCCATTACCAGAAGATGCTTACTGTCCGAACGGATTCTCTGCTAAATATATAACCTGCATCAACAGTCACACAATAATAGCTACCCTCCACCCCCAAGAATTCAGTTGAAAGTGCTAAATAATGTGGCAGACATTTTTGTCAGCAACACCATGTACTGTAGTGCCAACTAGACCATGCCCAGTTAGTGTGATCAGAGGATCAAAGAAAGATTATCTGTGAATCAATGAGTAGAGCTCAGTGGAGGAATGACCTGTTTATACAAGCTAATGGCTCCCAGTGCAGCACCAGAGCATGTAATGGTTCCTACTAATGTTCGCTCACATCATTTAAGCTCTCTCTCTCTCTCTGTGACTCTCTCTCGCCAAGCATCTCTTTATCGCGGGCGATATAACTCTTGCTTATTCAGACCCTGTTTATTTCTCCGGAGTTGGCTCTACTGTTATTCCCTTTAACCAAAAGGCTTCAAGCTATTTTTACTCTAGACATTGTAGGCTTGCATGGGATGTGGGAACTGTGTATAGGTGTTTGCTTATGTCATATATGCATAATAAGTAGACTCAAAGACAAAGCAACTGGGTTACGTCAATACTGGCTCAATAGAACAATCAATGCAAGTCACTGCTGTTTCTACTGAACGATACGGTGATGTGCACATGAAGGTTTTGATAAGACCTCTGAGCCCCATAAACTATGCACGTTAATCTATCTTCATGAATATCTAGTAGCCTAACTTGTGTCATATCCTTTCGACATTCAAACATCTTACAAATGAAGATAAGGAGCGTTCAGTCATGTCTTTTCAATGAGAACATAACACTAAAATATGCATCAAACTTAAAACAAGTAAACCAAGCAAAAGACCCTGAGAAGGACCATTCATAGGGTAAGGGGTAATAGATAAGTATTGTGTTTACTATCTAAAGATAGTGTTGCTGCTAACATGTCTCACTTTAGTTTTACAGGCTTATTTGCACATTATGTGTGCTTAAAGCTTAATCTTTACAATCCGCAAGTTAGGTAAGTGCCCTGTGAAGTGGCAACACATTACAACAAGTACAAACTGTAGCACGTATTTCATGATGGTGACGAGAGTGTGTACATGTAAATGAAGCTTGTAGAACTTAATGGAATCTCAGACCATAGTGTCAGATCCAGAAGGTTTCCCCAATAGAGGCGAAATCCCACAGGACCTTGTTAAAGGTAAAAATATGAATGGTAGGCAATGGAGAGAGACAAATATTTTTTGATCCTGTGAATGACGTTTGTCAGTTTAAAAGGTCATTTTACAAGGCAAGAAAGTCGCAAGTTTGTTAAAAAAGCCGTTTAAGTATAAGACTGTCTAAATACGTAATGAGCTCTAGCTCTCGCTGAAGCTACGATGCCTGTATGTTTCGTACCGGGTCTCGCTCTTTCTTTCACTTCCTGGCTGATAAAAAGACTAGAAGTCGCTGAATAAAACACGTCAGGTAAGATAACGTTTCATTTGTGCCTGGTCGTAGCTAAGTTAACTAGTGAGCTAGTGCTGGTGACGTCTATTGTGCGAAACAACTGATGTAGTTCACTGAGCAGTTTCACTATCGCCTCTCAATAGAAATGCTTTCATAACATGCAAAAAGAACCCTTCCTCACTAGTTTGCAGTCACGCTAAAGGAATGAGTGAAATATTTATTAAACAGGGAAATGAAGTGATATAATAGTATGTTATTATCATGGCTCATTACTGTTCATATGATGCAAAATGTCAAAATGATATATTGTGGCAGCTTTTCTCTTCCTGTTAAGAGACACAGTTGTGCCTTCTTTCATGGTTATTTGAATGTTAACAGGTTCTACCACCCTTGTGACTAACACTGTTATCATATGATAACATTGTGCTTCACAGCTATACCCTAAACACAGTTTCCTAATTAGCTTCCTTCTGTTGCTAAGCAATCTCAACTGTGCCAGCAGATACAAAAGCCAGAAAAAGATCATTTTTAAATGATAAATCCACCACAGTCATAGGCAGTTTTGGCTACAGAAGATCAGCTTTTCCACAACGCTGTCTGCAGGCTGAAAATGTAGATCTAAAAACACACTGCAACACTCAGGCTGAAATTGGAGCTTTAAGTCCATGTGGCCCATTTCCTTGTGGATGGAACAGATTTCACCCTGAAGGAATCAGTGTTTTCATCAGGTTTTCGCTGTCGAGTGTTTTCTCCAGTAACAAACAGGTAGTCGTTTCAGTTTAGGCAATTCCCAGCTGTTCTGCACCAGTACCACCCTGATTCGACACTTGGTGAGCCGAACAGTGATCAATCCCTTCACCTTAGAATGGAAACGGACAGCCATAACAGCCATGAGACATAAGAGCTATAGTGGTACTTGCCGCACTGTTACCACGGCAACAGGCCGTGCGGGGGGGCATCATCATCCGCTCTCTGAGATTGGCTGTTGGTGGTTTGGTGCAATGGTTCAGCTTAGTTGGTTGTTCTGCCCTCTGAGAGAGACAGAACATGGTTGAATGGTTTTCAATCTACCTTGATCTGGTGGAAGCAGATGGGTGATGGAAGACCGTAGATCTGACTACTGGAAGCCTGGGATAATCACGTGCAGCTTGAAAAGAAACACGTATGCTTCAGTTATATAAAAGCCATATCAGAGTGTACCATTAAAGACGCATCCTTCATACATTTTGTGCATCAGAAATCTCTCCCTGTCTATTTTCACTACACTTGATGGAAGGTAATTGTCAAAAACTGTTTGGCTTTTTACTACACTGACAAATGTACTAATATGTGTAAAGCAAATTTTTAGATGCACAAATTAAAGATTTATATTTATTTGCATATAGATGTATGTTCCCTAATTGCAGCACTGTCGTGTCTGTATTTCAGTTGTGTACCCCTCGCCATACTAAACCCATGGGACACATGTGCAATATACACAGACAGCCTCACAGATTGTATCCGATAAATTATTACTGACACAGTCACGCAGTCAACATGCGATACACAGCTTACGGTCCCTAGGTGCAAACTGTATATTCAATGTAACATGAGCCCAGAGAACATGCTGTACTGAAGGATTGAGCTGGCTCAGTTGGGCTTTACCAATATGGGCTGTTGAGACTGGACTACATAAAAGTTTCTCTAACAGTTAACTGAACAGTGTGCTTACTTTCAGTGATCTATATGCACACAACAAATAAAGTTTACTTGGATAAAGTCCTTTCACAGGAAATTTCTGGGCTATGGTGATTAATTGGCTAGTGAATGGGCACGTACATGCATTATGCAGTACATTTAAGTACACACGTACACACGTACACACGTACACACACACACACACACACACACACACACACACACACCAGTGAACCCTCGCCCTGCCCCGCTCCCCTGAGTCTATTTACAGAGCTCTCTCACTTTGACGCCGTGAACCAGCTGATGCTCTGGGAACTTAGAAGACAAACTGAAAGGGTAGTTATTACACCGGTCACACTGGTAACCACCCGCACTCAAAAGATAATCAATCAAAGGATGCTACACACAAAATGAGTTCAACGTCATTACGACGCGAGGCTCACGAGTGTCCATGCACACTAATAAGGTGCAACCATCCTCCTACTGAATGTATCACCTCAATGCATCACCGCCTGCTTACAGTATTTTGTAAATAGCCGTTTAATACTTTAGTCTAGGACAAATGGCATTTTATTGTGTGTTACATTAGATATTAACAAGACTAGTGCAGTGCCTGATGAAAATATGCCCGTTTAGAACGTGCTGAATGTTTGGTCTGTTGTGTTGCTGCTTGAAGCATTCTTGAGAACCGCTCATACAATCAGCTTCACACTCAACACTGTGCTTCCTCAGGTCCTCAGCAATGCACCTGCCATGACAAAGGTGCGTCACACTTAGTGGAGGTCATTTCCAAATAGGCATATAGTCGATTAATTTGACATGACTACCTTGGTTATAAAGGAGAGTATGGATTTAATTAGTTGGAGGTATTTTGCTGGCAGTAAGGTTATTAATGTTAAGTTAGTATGAAGTCATACACCAGGGAAATATGGTCAGGGAGAAGACACACACAGATTGTGTTTTATTCATACCCACAACGGTGAAATACACACTGGTTCGATTCTGCTTGCAGCTGGCTATCTGCTTATGTTGACTCTAGGTAAGTGAAGAAGTCTGTTTGTATTGTTATTATATCTGTATCTATTTGGGGGCGGCAGTAGCTCAGTCCGTAGGGACTTGGTTTAGGAATCGGAGGGTCACCGGTTCAAGTACCAACATGGACCAAGACCAACTGGTTGCTGGAGAGGTGCCAGTTTACCTCTTGGGCACCGCCGAGGTGCCCCTGAGCAAGGCACCAAACCCCAAACTGCTCGGGGCGCTTGTCAGGAGCAGCCCCCTCACTCTGACATCTCTGCAGGTATGTGTACAGTGTGAAATTAACAAGAGTGTAAAAACTGAATTTCCCTACGGGGATTAATAAAGGTTCATCTTATCTTATCTTATAAAGCAGCCATGTAATGTAGGCTAGGCTATAACGTTGGTATGAGTCAACGAGCTGCAGCCTGCCCACTGCAGAAGTGAAGGCACGTTTGGTTGTTATGTTATCCATTGTTAGGGGGCTAGCAGGCTAAGTTCATCTATATCCAGGATCCAGCAGTTGACTGAGCCACAGTCTTCTCACTGTAGACCACATGCTGGACTCAGTCTGCAGAGCCCTGAAGCACCAGTCCGCAGCACACTGTGACTTCAAAGTTTATTAATATTGAACAGGTCACATGTCCAAACTGAACCAAATTCGACAAAATGCTCCCTTAGGTCCTCAACAGTACACCCAGCATAGATTTCTTGCTTTATAGTTAGATTAAAATTTGTGGGTTATATAAGAATTCACCTCATGTACAATTGTCATAAAAAGGGATATTAGCTATAGAGTAACTGTAACCATGTTTATTTCTGCTGTAAAGAGCATTTTAGCATGGGAGTCTATGGGGATTGACTCGCTTTTGGAGTCAGCCTCAAGTGGCCATTTGAGGAACTGCAGTTTTTGGCACATCTGCATTAGCTTCGCGTTTTCAGAACCAAAGGTTGCCGTCTGGTTGTAGTGTTAATATATCCAGTATTCAGTGACAAAACCGAACTGCAGTCAATGAGCTGTGGCCTGAAAAGGCCCACTCAGGTCGACATGCTCGACTCGACTCGACTCAGTCCCCAGCGCACTGAAACTCCACCCCACTGCTGCATCGAGTGCTGTTCACATTTATTCATCATTTTTAAATATCAATATAACGTGTCACGTGTCCAAATTACACCAACTTTGACACTGCACGTCACAGACAGCGATTCCTTGCTTTATAGATAAAATGACACTCTCAACAGTGAATATATTTTTTCTCCAGGAAGGAAATAATGTAAAAGAAGCTTTTAATCATTGCTTTATTGTCCCATCAAACTGTAACAAATTGAATCTGGTACTGTCAGCTCCATTGTCTCCTCATGTGTGTGCTGATTATTTTCTTCCTTCTTGCTATAATGCACCATGACAAAATATGGAACATCTGGGGGTCTGCTGCAGACTATGTGACTACGAGTAATTTTGTGTTTTCCAAGTGATTTAAATTGCAATAATCATTAGCAAAGCAACGACATTCCCCAGTGCCTCGTGGCTAAATGAAACTGAGAGCGACTAAGCACTAAGCATTGCAAAGTGATCCCATCCTTTCAAATGTAAATTCTATTTATTGTCTGCAAATAAAAGAATATTATTTCACAGCTCTGGGACTGTGTAGAAGCAGCAGGAATATAAACAATACAGAGCAAATATAAGGGGCACTTTTGATGTAATTATGCCATTTATATTATACAACCAACAGGTGTTAAATGAAAACAGAGGAACAGATTTTACACCGTATTGCTGTACAGTGGTTATAGTGCTGGTTATTACTGAGATATATTGTAGACTTGACCTAAGAGATCTATTAAAGGAGCATGTTGCCTGGCATCAATTTTAGGCTTATTTCTATATTCTGCAGTTAACAGCTTAAACCTGTGCTTAAGTCAAATACCTTAAATAACGCTGACATGTAAAAACAGATAGAGAGAGAGGTCAAAATTGTTCAAACTGTTTTGATTTTATACAAATACCAATTTCATTTATCTTTGCCAAGTAATAGTAGACATGTCAACTGGAGCTGGAAGCTGTGTGTGTGTTTATCGTCCTCTCTTCCAACTAAATCCTTTTTATAGGAGCGTCCTCCCACGAGCCGCAGCAGGTTTAGCAGGTGTTAACCTCTCTCTGGGAGGCTCCCTCCCAAGGCAACACACAGTCTAGCAGAGCAACACTTCTCATTCCCTGAGCAGCTTGGAGTCTGCCAATCACACAGGTGGAGATGATGGACAGGCAAGATGAGTCTCCCTCAGTCCCTAAGTAATATTACTTTCTGCTCCTGTTCAGCAAAAACCCACACTGTCTTTTCCAGGTAAGGTCACAAGGCGCCTCAACAACAACTTGTCCACTTTTTATCCACTCTGCTTTCTTATGTAGTCATCCATATGCATAGGTTATTATTATGCATAGATGTGCTGTGCATGCCCTGAGGTTTTGGTGCATTCATGTTTTGCACTTTTAGGGATTAACCAGTAAGCACAGATTTCCACTATAACCGTTGTTTCCACAATGGGTAGACCATTGAAGGGGGGCTCCTGTTACGTTAGCTGCAAATACAACTGATTTTAATTGCCAATAAAGGGCTTGATAGAACTCCAAGGTAATCTTTGAGACAATGGTTTGTGGTGCTGTTGGGTTGATATTGTGTACACCTCTTAGAATATAACCCATTTACGAGGGTTGTTGTGTTATATTACATTGTACTGTAAAGCACTGTTATTTTGTCCACCCTCTGTACAGATCCCAGGACTATGATTGAACTATTCCTACAAGGTTTGTCCATAATGTGACAAGAAATTTGATGCCAAAATTATTTCATTGTTGCCACCTGCTCTGAAGCTACCTATACATACCCATATAAGCTCTGTGTCTGTGTAAATGTTTGGTTCTCAAAAAGTGTATTTCAGTCTTAACACTGTGTCAGCTCTCCATCTTGTTTTTGTCTGACAACTGCAGTAATAATGCTTAATAATTGTGGGAGGACATTCATAAATATAGCCACTGTCTTGGGAGTCTTGGAAAAGTTTGTCCTAATTTTCAGAAAGTGCCTGCTGCACAGAAAGTAAAACAAATCAGTGCAGTGCTCATAGTTTATGAGCTAATCTTATGTCATCATACAGGGAAATGTAATAAAATTATCACCGCAATGCAGCTGTACGCATTTGCTAAGGTCTGTATTCATGGCTATTATTAGATGTGAACAAACTAAACTAAGTTTTTCATTTGCTCATCTTTCTTTAAGTCTTGTGTCTTGATACAATCAGACATTTCTAATACCTTTAGGTTTCATGTGCATGCAGTAGAAGCATTAAGTCACCTTCTGTTTTCTCAAAGTTAAAGCAATATACAGTAACTGCAGTACACACACACACACACACACACACACACAAGCAGATATACAGAAGCATAGTATCTAATTGTATATGACAGGTATTGATTTTTCACAATCTTATTGAGTCAAAGTACATGAACCTACATGTTGTTGAGTTATCACAGCAGACAGACCAGATGCTATGCAATCAAGTCAAAAATGACTCCATGATAAAAATCGAGGACTGCATAGATTTTGTGCATCATGAGCAGTTAATGGAATTCAAAAAGCAAGCAGTGGAGAGAGTAATATCTAATATCTAATTCTATCTAATCCAATCCTCTCTGGTTACAGAGAATACCATGTGCTTCTGTAGCTATTTTTAGCATCATTCACACATTATTTTACACCCAGGCTTGCAGACAGGTCTGTGGCCATGCTTCCATTCAGTTAAAACTGAACCTTGCAGAGCTGATGCTGAAATTAACTGCTGATTTTAATTAGCAAACCTCACTCTCCTCCCAACTTATCTTTAGATCAGATGATTAGATTTTTTTTTTTAATGGCCAATTTGTTGCACACTTAGGAGCACACAGGTCATAATGGCACAGAGTTGTGAAAGTTGTGGAAACTGATTCAGAGGTATGGGAGGTAGGTGCTGCTTTGGCAACCCTTGGCCTGTTAGACAACTCTGCATTTTCCCTGCACCATTAGTGCACTATTGGCTGTACTGCCACTGTAGCAGTGGGTGTCACAGTGTACCGACTGCATCGTTACTGTACATCTACAAGTCTCGTGGGATAAAAAGTTGTAAATAGGCCACAGAGCATGAAAGTATCCCTGCAGTGAATCTACCATGTCATACATTATGAACATATAAAGTTCAATTACATTTTAATTAGTACTGAAGCATTGCAATAATTCTTACTTATTACTTGGGGGCGGCAGTAGCTCAGTCTGTAGGGAGTTGGCTTGGGAACCGGAGGGTCACCGGTTCAAGTCCCGACATGGACCAAGAACTGAGTGTGATAGCTAGAGAGGTGCCAGTTTACCTCTTGGGCACTGCCGAGGTGCCCCTGAGCAAGGCACCAAACCCCCAACTGCTCGGGGCGCTTGTCAGGAGCAGCCCCCTCACTCTGACACCTCTCCATGTACTGTGTATACGTTACAACACAGTGTAAAAGTTGAATTTCCCCTAGTGGGACAAATAAAGGTTGATCTTCTTCTTCTTCTGATATGATATAAATATGTTACATGTTCATAGAAATGTCTAAAAGTGATTGGAGACACAGTCCAATGGTAGCAGCATGACAGAGTATCCACTGAAGCCATTAGTGCTACAACACTCTGAACTCTGAAAACACCAGATAAGTCTAACTGCCAGTAACTATTTATCTTATTTCCACCTTTATGTTTCAATGCTGTTTTTAACTGTGTTCTACTTGTCTGTTTGCTTTTTTAATTTTTGTGTGTATTTATTCAGTTTTAATTTTACTCTGGACATCACTGAAAATGAAGGCATGTCCAATGATTCCTCCAGATTTAAATAAAAGTAATTCAGTAATGTTAGACAGTAGTCCTGGTTGAGACCGAGAGGACCAGCCTGGTTAAGTGATGAGTAAGAAATAACGTTAGAGTCAATCAATTATGGATCAACAAATGAACTGGCTATTGTATTCAAGTTAGCTCTAAATTATATTATGCTGTTCATGTAAACATACATGTAAAAACTCCAACTCATACGGGAGAGTAATGTTATTTTCTCAAATCAGCTGCTAAAACAAGTTTCAGTTGCACTGCCACCACGGCTCAGATATAAACGCCATTATCTCCATATAGATGTCTGTATGTCACTGAAACAACATGCGTTATTCAGACATTTTCAGAGGTGTAACTGGGAAACTGGGCATGTTTCTCGCCATAGAAATAGATCGTTTCTGAGAGAAGAGAGGACACAGCTCTGCTCACCGGAGCAGCTCTGACTGTCTGTGTTTTCCACTGCCTGTCTGAAGCAAGGTAAACCTAAATATTGATTGGTTATTGCTGATGATGTGTAACCAATCAGATAGTGCGGTGGGCGGGACATTGAGCCAGACTACACAGTGGAGACTGAGCACTGACAGACAGAGAAGGCTGATCAGAGACAAAGTAGTGCATTTTTAAATAAATCTACAGCATCCCCAAAATATCATGATACAGTTTTTCCTCTTTCCTCTCGTTTGTGAAGAAAAGTTTTCTGCAGCACCTCAAGACCAACAGAGGATTCCCGTGTCTTGTTTACTGGCGGCTGAGTGAAGTGTATTGAAGTAAACTCCAGAGCGGATAACGTTACAGACTACAGCCCAAGCTGGAAAAGTGAACACAGTGGTTTGTCCATTCTGGTAAACTGTAGAAACATGGCAGCGAGAGGACCTGCTCCATTTTCTAAAGTAACAAAAACACAATGATTCTTATTTTCAGGTGGTTAGAAAGAAAGAAAGAAAGATATTCCTTTATTCCCACAGTGGGGAAATTCAGTTTTACACTCTGTTGTTCACACAGTACATATACATGTCAATGGAGAGATGTCAGAGTGAGGGGGCTGCTCCTGACAAGCACCCAGAGCAGTTGGGGGTTTGGTGCCTTGCTCAGGGGCACCTCGGCAGTGCCCAAGAGGTAAACTGGCACCTCTCCAGCAACCAGTTGGTCTTGGTCCATGGGGGACTTGAACCGGTGACCTCCGCATCCTAACCCAAGTCCTTACGGACTGAGCTACTGCCGCCCCCACTTATACACTTAAAAAAAACATGCTTATTAATATTATATTACACTTGAACCAATAAATCCTCCAATTGTTACATAATGCAGTAGCAGCAGAAACATGGATTAAAAGACCTTGATCATGCTGTGATAGCGAGCAATGTTTTGTCATAACTGTCTGGTTTCACCTCATTTAACAGGTAAGTCATTGTAAATTAAATATACTGGCCTCAGTCAAATTGAAAAGGGAATAATTATAAAGCACAGGGTATTAACACTGCAAGAGTGAAAACACTGGGGATACTGATAAATTTTATCAGTCTAATTAAAGTCGTACGCTGAACAGTCCCCGTTAAATTCAGTCCTCAGTTCTCATCACAGCTGGATGTGCGTTCGTCTCTTCTTCCCTCTGGACAGCCATCTCAGTTTGTTGGCTCACCTGGGATCCTTCCTGTTTATCTCCTTATGTGGTATCAGTAGTGTCTTATGGGAAATTGTGAGTCTTGCGTTTTCTTACTTGTCACTTCAAAGTGTTGTCTTGTAAATGAGTGCTACAAACATTTTGAGGCAAGCTCTAAGTATGATGATAATGGTGGCGATGATGATGATGAGGAGGAGGAGGAGGATGAAACAGATGTGCAGCATTGTTCATGGAACAAACAGGCAAATTAGTCAGCTGTAATGTGTATGCATATGTGAAGTGTGTTATAATAAAGTGAGTGGGTGGCATCTTACTGAGCATGATATTAGCCAATCTGTTGAGGTTCACAGACACCTACATCCCCTCCCTTTGCCTGCGTCTGGGTCAGGTGTTATTTTGTGTTATCTTGGCCCTTTGGTTTGCTTCCTACACACCTGCTTCCCATCGAATGATTACCCCTGTGACCCACTACCTGGCGGCACAGCTGCCCCTCACTGGCTCATTACGTTACCTGGAACTATATACAGGCGTCTGTTTCCAGAGGGACTTGTCACATCATCTAAGCTGCCTAAGTGTTTGAGATATTCTAATTACCCTGCGTGTTATCTGCTTATGTGATGCCACGATGTCTATGTTCGACTTCCCTGCTGACTTGGCTGAGCTTTGTTTATTTTATACTGCCCACCCATCAACTGTAAACCAGACTAATAGCCGAGTTAAGTGCTGTTTAACTTCATTTGCCTTTTCTCACAAGTCTGCTTTTGGATTCAAGTTCTCCCTTCCTGTATCACACAGCTCCATAATAATTTGGGTATATGAAAGACAATTTCTGTATTCGAAACCACCTACTGCATACTACTGGCAAAGTCAGTATGTGGTATATAGCAAATACTGCATACTACATTCCTCACTAGTATGCAGTATGGAACTGTTAGTGATTCATTTTTTCAGTATGCTAGACCAGGCCTTAGCCTTTCAACATACTCTTAAAACGCTCAACAAAAATACAAAGTTGTACTACTATTGTAATATTAGTGAAAAATACACATTTTTTTTTTAATGACCATTGTTTGCTTTATGGGATACAGCATTGTTTAGCTCCATCAAAACAAATCATAGGGAAATAAAAGCCTCTTGTCTACGAGACCGGTCTCTTGAGAGAGCTCCAGCCAGCTCATAACAGGGTCAGTAGGTCTGACAGCCTGGATAGCGAGGCAACGACCCCGGCAGGCACTGGCTAGATGTCACGGCAGCGTGTGGAACTACTGAACTCTGAAACCATTGGAGCAAATGTTTTGTTTGCCATCAATTTTCGTAAAACTGCCAGTATTCAAAATCTACACAGGTGCTTTCTCGCCTCAAAAATCCTCAGAAGTGGGGTGCTTCGGTAGCTCAGCTGGCAGAGCGGGCGCCCTATGTACCAGGGCTCAGTCCTTACCGCAGTAGCCTGGGGTTCGAATCCAAATCGGCAGCCATTTTCTGCATATTATCCCCTCTCTCTTCCCCTTCCATAACGATCACTGTCAAATAAAGGCAAAAAAGCTCCAAAAATAATAAAATAATAAAAAATACTCAGAAATGAATTTAGTGAAGAAATAACTACGAAAAAAAGGAAGAAACTTGCCATTTTGGGCTGCTTTTGTTGTAACCGTAGACTGTACTGTTGCGGTGCTTTGCATTCTGGGATACAGTATTTTTACCATACAGTAGATTTTGCTATTGTTTCTGGCCAATTCGATACGTATTAGTACAGAATGCAGTTTCATATACAGCTGAGGTGTCATGAAACTGCTGACTTTGTTGTTCTGTTCTTCGGTTCAAGTCCCGACATGGACCAAAAACTGAGTGTGAACTGGTAGCTGGAGAGGTGCCAGTTTACCTCTTGGGCACTGCCGAGGTGCCCCTGAGCAAGGCACCAAACCCCCAACTGCTCGGGGCGCTTGTCAGGAGCAGCCCCCTCACTCTGACACCTCTCCATTAATGCATGTATGTGTGTTTCAGGTCTGCATGTACCATGTATGAGTTTAACAGAGTGTAAAATTGAATTTCCCCATTGTGGGACTAATAAAGGTAGATCTTCTTCTTCTTCTTCTTCTTCTGAAAGGCGAAGAAACTCGTTCTCTCAGTCTGGCTCAGATATAAGGCCTCCTGTGCAGCCATGAAAGAGATGGCTTCTGATGGGATTCAACTACTAAGAGAAACGATGACGTACTGTATAATGTACTAATACCACAGTCCTGGGGTTTTTAATAGGGCCACGATGATCCTCTTTTCACACTTCAATTTCAACACAGTTCAACAATCAATACCAAGGGAGCGAGTGTGATGAGCTCACAGTTAAAAGTCGTATTATCAGCATACAATATGTGACCACTAAACAGCAAAGCATAAGCTGATGAAGATAAGATATTCCTTTATTGGTCCCACAGTGGAGAAATTCACACGTTACAGCAGCAAAGTGGATAGTGCAATAAACAAGAAGCATAGATTTTAAAACAGTATTAATACAAATAAAATAAAATAAAATAATATTGCAATAGAAAGCATTGTTATTACTTACTCTTAAATTAACTGACAGGAATATGGCTGTGCAGCAAATTATTTATTTTTTTACTTCTTGATTTCTGTCATATTTGACTACATTAAAGTGAAACTCTGTCATTTAGTGGTTTCTGTCAGACTTGATAACCGTAATATACCAAAAACTGCATGTAGCCTGCCTGGTATATCCAGATTTAACACTTTTAGTTCCATGAGCGGTGCCGTCATCCATGGATGATGGTCACACAAATCCCAGTCAAAGAAAGCTCTACTGGCTTTATGGTGAATATATGTAGTGTATTGCCTGAGTGTATTTTTTTCTCTCTTACTTACTCTTCCTTCTTATCCCCTCCCCCCAACACCGTACATTACTCTGTTCATCGTATACACACTATCTCTCTCTCACACACACACATCAAAATATCTAGAATTGGCTCTGCCTTTGTGCCTTTTGTTTTTTGAGACCCGTTGCTCAAACCCTCAAGGCCTCTCTTTTAGCCAAAGAGAAAAATAGAGGCAGAGAAAGAGCAATTGAGATGAGAGAAAATACCATCTCGTTCTCCTCCTCTTCACTGCACAGCTCCTCTACGAACCACACTTTGTTTGATTCAAAGAATGCTGAGAGGCTTGGCCAGCAAATGTGAGATTTCGGGGAAAATAACCAGTAATGAATCTCTTCAACACTCATCTAGTCACGTATATGCTGCTCGCCTGCCTGTGGCTGATGGATCCATTTGTCAAAGTGGTGCTTCCTATTCTCTCTCTTATGTCTGCACTTAAAAGGAACATTCAAAAAACTCCATCTATTCGGCTCATTATCGTGATCCAGTAATTTTCACATCAACAACACTTTGTGTCCTGAAATTAATTAGATTCACACATTCTCTAATAAGCTAGTAATTACAATGGAACTGGGAGATTTGTTTCGTTTTCGTGTGATGATGATTATCCTTTTATGTGTTGAGTATGTAGAAAACCAAAAGGAAACATTTCTGATAAAACCATCTCATGGATTCACTCAGTGTGAAACACATGTTTAGGAGATCATTACCACCAAGGCACCAAAACCCTGAAACGAATGAACTGAATTCTGCAGCAGCAGCAGAGGCAAAGCCACAGTTTTATTGAGATTATCTGCTCAGCACTGCAAAGCCCGAGGCAGAAACTCCCACCATTCCTGTGACCAAAGGAAACGTGGAATGAAAGAGGGATCCATGAAACAATAAATACCTCCCATTACAGAAGCAACTGATGATGGAGGACAAAATCAAGCAGAATTTATGTGGGGATAGCCAAGGGAACCGGACAATTTGCATTTAAACGAATACTAATACAAAACAGAAAAGAGGTCACCGAATTCTATTTAAACAAGACATCCAGCTTGTAACTGTATATAGCAAACATACATATTTATTTATCATATCTTATTACTCACACACACATATATATATGCATACATTTCATAGCACATAATTTAGGTGATACCACCAAATATGTAATATGTTTTTGTGTCCCAAAGCGTTCTTGACTTATTTTGAAGTAACTATCGTGACATTTGTGACATGTTTTTTTAGTGACATTTGTAACATGTTTTCCATAGTTTTATTATTTTGTTTCTGTACATATTTTACTGAGTTTACGTACTTATTCTAAGCCCAACCAATTTTGTTTTTCCTAAACAAAACAAAACTTTCCTAAGTGGTTTTGTTGCCTAATCATAACTACGGCTGTTACTTTAGCTCTCTTTTGTGGCATAAAAATGACACATGAAAAGAGGTGTACAAAATGCATCATCACGCAGAATTTCCATGTCATGTTGCATTATTTATACGCCCTCCCATGAGATCGGGTTGTAGACCGCATACTTTGTCTCGTGTATCATATGCATGTGGTACACACTCGAATCTTGAAAATCCAAACACACCTCAGTATTCTAAACCAACTATGGTTCAAAACAGCACACTCACAACAACAGCCAATCACAGAGGTTGTTCACTCTCCCAGAACAGCTGGCCGTTTTCAGTCCTGATGCTGACTGATACCACCGCTGCCTCTGGCACACTGAACAATGAGACTTTTCTCTCTGTGCTACCATGAATAGGTATCAGCATGGCAGAGGTTTCAATCCTCCATCATCAGTTGCTTCTGACAAGTGATGTGGAAGGAAAAACACACTGGTGTCTCACGAGGTTCAGTGGTGGGTGGGACCCCTCCTTTCTTCCCTGTACACACAACCTCTTGGTGATATAATCACAAAACATGGTTTTCCATGCATGTGCTCATGACACTAGGCAGCATTGCAAGTGTCTAGCAGACTGCTGGATGATGGCTCAACAATTTAAGCTGATTCAGTCTAGACGGAGTTGCTTCTCATCCCAAGAAAAAGCTGTTCTATTAATCTCTTCATTTCAAAAGGTCACAAGTCACAGATAATCAAAATGTACTGATGGATTGATTGATTAGTTGATTGATTGGTTAATTCAAATAAGGCATGACCTAATTGGGAATAAGCTCTTTCAACCCTGTGTGCATCATGAATTAATGATTTAGCGGCTGATGGAAATCCATAAAGGAATTTCTCAAATTTTTAAAACCTCATTCAGATCACCAGCCTCATGCATGCATGCGATCTTAATATTGGCCTTTTATCACTCTGAGGACACTGCTCAAACGTTGTCGATCTGTTAAGCCAGCAGCTAATATAATGAGTTAGAGATACACAGAGCGAAACATGGAGAGACGGTGAGAGTAAGGAACATAGGACATATTAGAAAGTAGTTTACAGTGGAAGAAGACTACAAGGAGAGAACAGGAAAATGATTACAGAATAAAATTGGGGAGGAGGTTGAGTTGAAAAGATGCTGGAGCGTTAATGGATGGTGTGGAGGAGGCTGACAGAACGAGAGTTGAAGAGAAGAAATGGGCGAAGAGTGCCTTCTGTCTTTTACAGTTGCCATGGACACCAAGAAAGCTGACTTACTGCGGTGTGAAGATTTTTTTGAATGGAAAACACATGCATGTGTGCACGCACGCACACACGCACGCACACACGCATGATTACCACACATTTACAACCACCATCACCTACTTGTCTTTCCACTCACAAAACTTGCACCTCCTTAACCGTTCTGAGAGGACAAGAGTGCACGTATTTTAGCATGCTAACCACATTCACACTTGGGGGCTCTCTGGGATAACGAGGGCCAGAGGGATGAGTCTCATGGTTAACCGGGCCTGGTGTGATCAGAGGAACACTGAGACTGTCAGAATACGACCAAGAGTACTGGTGCCTTCAAACGGGACTTGTGAACATGTTCACAAGGTGGGAAATGGTGAACATGACATAAGTTGCGTTCAAGTGGTGAAGGTGTGGAGAACACCGCGCTAAGCAATGGCAAAAATAACGTTACTGTCCAAGTGCAGAAGCCACAGAGGCTAACAATTTAGCAAGCCAGCGACTGGGTAACATAATGCAGAAAGACCACACTTATTGTTGCCGGGGACGTTAACCAGGCCATTGTCAAGAAGGTATTGCCAAAGCTGCACAAACACACCCTGTTCAACACACACATGCGGTAAAAACATACTGGATCACTGCTACATCCTGTTCCACCATGGCTACAAAGCCCTCCTCCACCCACCATTTGACAAATCAGTTCACTCCTCCATCCTCCTTCTCCACGCCTATAGGCAGAGGCTGAAATGGCAAGCACCAGCCTATAGGACGGTACAACCCTGGTCAGACCAATCGTCCATCCATCCTACAGGGTTGTTTGAGCACATGGACTTGCATGACAGCAAACGACAATATGAACCACTACACAGACACCAGCTTCATTAAAGGCTGGGTCCATTATTTTTGATTTTTTTGTATCGTATATAATTTCGTGTCAAAATACTATTTTCCCAAGCTCTTCAAAAAATTTTTTCCATGGGGCCTGATGTAGGTTCTGCGTGATGCCGCTGCTATACGTACAGTATATATACAGCCTTAACTTCCCATCAGACAGCCTGTTCTGACAGTAACTGTAGCCATTAAATCACAGTCTTCAAGACCAGACCAGACTCCATTTACACAACCGTTATTTTTTACTTTGCAGAAAGTGGGAGTATACATACAACCCCAATATAAAAAAAAAAAAAAAAAACTAACCCTTTCAGTTATTTCCATACTGAGCACAGCTAACTTTGACTCAGCTAGTGGTAGCGTTCACATTATTGATAACCTCACTGATTAGCTTTAATTAGCTATCTTACTTACTACTATTACTACTACTACTACCACCATCTCCATCACTGCTTTTTGAAATGACTGAGCGGATGTTTCCATTTAAAAAAACAAACAGAACAGAGCACAGATGGACCAGCCCATTAATAAGAAATGCACAGAGGAAGTGGTCACCACAAAAACGATAAAAGCCACATCTAACCAAAAGCCATGCAGCTGATGTCCCACCCTTGTGTGATATTAATCGCCTTGAATACAATTGTTTTTGTGTAATGGACAGGGGTTTTTTTTTGCTTCTTATATTTTACTATATCTTATGTCTATTTATATTTACTATTTACATCTTTTCATTAATGGCACCTCCCAACCAATGTATCTCACATGATTGGACTTCTACTATGACAACAAGCATCTTGAATCTTGCGTGGAGAGAAGTCTTTTCGGATGCCTGCTAGGCTCTCATTATTACAAGGTAGAGGAGCACAATGTGCCATTTGTAAGACGGCAGAGCAAAGAGATAAACGCACACAGGGCACAGCTCATTAGAAGAAGTGTTTATCTTTGATGGAAGATGACTGCTGGGCTTTTTGTTGGTGGAACAAGCATGAAAATCACCAACACAGCATTGCCATTTATCTGTAATTTTTGAATCCCCTTATTCCTTTTTCTCATCTCTTTCTCAGTTTTTCCAATTTAAAATAATCAATTATTATCCTGATATATCAATATTGCGTTTGCTTGAGGATGCTCTGTTTGTTCCCTCTATTAGCATGCTCTTTGAACTACCTTTCCTGTAACCTCATTAATGATTTCTATACAACCCTGTTACATCAAAGGACCATTTCACTATATATCATACAATAGATTATTTCTCAATGAATGTCGTAGATTAGCCTATAGTGTACAATATGTCTTTGTATGGTGCATGTCTCTGACTGCCTAGTTTCACTTATGGTGTAGTGCGCACACTCAGGCTATTACTTTTTCCACTCAAGTGTAATGGTATGCAGCCTGAAACCACACAGAGTCTGTGCTGTAATTACTAGGCTTGTCAATCACTGAAATGAACTCAGTGAAGGTGAAATTGACTGTGTGCCGTCAGATAGACTACTTACTGATCGGTTGAGTAAATGCATAACAGGGATGACAACACAACAATGCACTGCCTTTGAAATCCTGACATTGATTGTCCCATGAGAAATATATGGAGCTGCTGATTATAATTATGCCCCGAGTAATCCAGAAATGATTAGGAACAATAAAATAAAGACAGGGTTATCTCTCTCTCCCTCTTCCTCTCCTTGGTAGTGCCTGTTCCTAATTTCTAATTAGTTCAGGGTATGCAAGACAAATCATGGGTGTCATTGCAGATGAACCCATAGCTGCTGTTGTCTTGGCAGGACCATCACGAGAAGAGCAGCTCCACTGGTTTTAATGGTGCGGTTCCTTTATGTTAATTCACACTAAATTTGCACATGTACCGTTACATATATCTAAAAAAAATATATTTGACAGAACAAGAAAAAAAAAATCATGTCATCCTCTGATTGGCCACGTACAGGCACGTAAAACCACACCAGGTTCGTCGTGGCAGATAAGTGATTTTGCTACAGGTAGTGCCGCTCACAAATCCTGCTATTTCTCCCCGCAGTGTAACGCTGCTCAACTTTTCCCCCGCTTGATCACCGCTTGAAGGCGTAAAGGCATTAGATGGGAACGGACCGCCTGGTGCAGACGTTCACTGTAGCGAGAGTCCGGCTCTGAGGCGCGCACACATCTCAGCACCCTGGACAGCGCACGGCGCCGCAGTGGCGATGCGTGGATTCAACCGGTGGCTTTCGACCACAGCGGCTGTGACTGAACATTACATAAAAACTATTCCACATGTGGGAAACGCGTTTTGCTCTCTGGATCACTTGGACTAGGACTACTTCTTAATTTTTTTTGTTCTTTCTGACACACGGCGTCTCCGTGGGCTCCATCGTGCGGGTAGGCGTGCCGCTGGAAGCCGTGCTGAGTAGCGCGAAATAGGTGACTGTCAGGCGGGCGGAGTGGTGGTGCGGTGGTGCCTTAGAGACCCTCCATTTATAAGGATGCTGGTGGGAAATGCCTGGAGACAGAGATGACGAGATTTGTCAAAAGGCACTTGAACTCCTGTCAGATCTTTGTTCGAAGGGGGAAGTGCAAAACGAGCACTGCCTGGATTTTATCTACTATTTCCGAGACCTCGCCAGGCCACGCTATACGGATTCAGGTGAGGCATCGCTCCATTTAACGGCTTGCGTTTAACTGAACAGAAGTGAACGCGCATGTGGACACTGCGCGCCTAAAAGTCAATAGGGCGTCCAAGCTGTTGGTCCTTTGTTTGGACATTCGCAGATCTGCACCATGTTTCCTCACATTACTAATTATCTAATTTGATTATTTTTTATATGTTGCAACGAAATTCATTTGCACGGCGACAGCATGTCATTTACACCGACAGCCAAATTCACAGTCTAACATTTTCAGGCTCCGTCTACACGTTAAAGATGCGTGGGAACGGTCCAGTTCATCCGTGCACAGATGCCGGCAGTTACATCGTGTAGTCACAGAATGACACATCATATACATGTGCAGGCTTGTCCTCCCTGGATGAGTTGCGCTTGCACCTGCATGCGCTCGCCGGTCGCGGCACACTTACTGTACCCCACTTCTCTGAAAGTTTACCACAGATTTAAGTCTTCCTACAGCAGCCAACTTTGTATGCAGTATAACTGCACTGCAGGAAAGGACGCGTCGGGTTTTTTTTTTTTTTTTTTTGTGAGAACACAATCGGGACCACAGGGTCAGGCTTCATCCTGACCAGCACCTTGTCCAACCAGCTTCATCGATATGGCATGCAAGCATGTGCGCGCGTCAGTGCGTGTGTGCGGAAAATGAGGGGGGGGGGGGGGTAATGTAAAGGAGCGAGAAGACACAGTAGCTGCCATCCTCCACATTCACCCTGCTTCCATTGTGAATTCCCACTTCCCACCCCTTCCTCGTTTCTGTCCCTCTCTGCTCCCCTTTTCCTTCAGCCTTTACCCCCTTCCTCCTAATTTCCTGATTCCTTTATCTCCCAGCTCTCTCCTCCCTCCCTCATTCATCACACTGACCCACCCCGTCTTGTCTTTTCCATTACAGACAAGTGGAATTGCTATAGTAGGCTGCTGTAGGTGCTGTAGAGGAGTTAGCTATCAGGATGGCTTCAATTTCAGTTCCAGCTGACACGTGTTACAGCATGATGGCGGCACCCAAGGAAGTAGATAACAGTAGATAAAAGACCAAAACTCCAACTAGAGCTCAGGATGGGCTGGGTGGCATTCAGTGTCTTTGTTAGCGCTACAGTTGGTAACTTTAATACAAATAACTTTTTTCCATAAATGCGGAAAAAAAGTTTGGAAATTTGTGCTTGGAAATTTGTGCTTGGTGGATTATTAGTGCTAACTGACATTGTATTTTACATCACTGGAAAGCCTGTTTATTTACCTTCACAGCGATGTCCAACTCATAAGGACCATGCATTGTGGGATGAGCAGCGCAGTGGAAGAGAATTTTGCCAAATTTCACTTTGGCGCTACCCACATAATCAGGTGTGCTGCTCGTCCCACAAATGCATGATCCTTAACAGGCTTTCCAACGATGTAAAATACAATGACAATTAGCATTGTAACAACAGAGCAATAATCCACCAAATGCTCCTCTGCCTTCTCATAAATAAAATAAAGCAATCAGTCAGAGCCGAGGTGTCTCTGGACAGCTGTCAATCACTACTTGTGAATTCCAATCAAATGGTCAAACTAGGCAGCACCGATCAAATATGAATCAATATTCTGTCACTGTTATGCCTATTTCTAGCCTCAGATGTTTTCAGAAACATATTTCAGAGTACTGTTTAGCTGTAAAAGAAAAAGAGAAAGTTTGCTCTGGCCACCATGTTGAAAATGGTTGAGCCAAAACTGAGCACTGATAAGAACCGACTTTCATTTATTTTTTAATAAATTATCTCTCTGATGTACTTGGAAACTGTTGGTTGGAATTTGGTTACTTAAGGTTGCTGGATTGAATGGGTGTTTTGGGCCTTGCAGATGTGTTTGTAGCAGGAAGATCAGCAGATTGATCAGTTAACAAGTGAGTAATAGAAAGAAGCAGTGTAAAAATCAAATCGATATATCCATCCCTTCATCATAAAAGCTTTAAAGGAATGGTTAGCCATTTTGGGAAATATGTCTATTAGCTCTCTCACTGAGAGTTAGATTAGAAGATCAATACCTCTCTCATATCTGTCTGTTAAATATGCAGCTGGACCAGTAGCTGATTAGCTTAGCTTAGCTTAGCACAAAACAGTTAGCCTGGCTTTGTCCAAGGTGATGACAAGACTCCAGGAAGTCACTGTTCTTGGCCAAGATTTAGGTCGCGTTCATGTCATATCGGAGTTAGCATAATCACCAGTTTCTGAGTTGTAAATATGTCAGCATCCCCTGGGAAGCTCCATTATTCCCAAACATGGATGTCTCACGTCAGTAAAAGTCCGTCATTCAAGGTGATTAAAGCCAAATTTAATGTTGCTATATTGTACTATTTTTTTACCCTCATACAGCCATCTGTGCAATCATACAACCATCGTGAATTATCCAGTGACACGAGCATTCGTATCGACAACATGGAAATGTTGTAATCCATCTTATATGATGTGAATGCAAAAATTTCCAACACTAAACCCCCCGTAAAGCCACAACTCTAATTTTTAGACTTTGATTAAAAAAAATTGATTTAATGTGTTAATTAATGAGCTTTAGAGGTGCTGATAGGCGAATTTGGTTACCACTGGACAGAGCCAAGCTAGCTGATTCGCCCTTTTTCGGGCCTTTAGGCTAAGCTAACTGGTTGTAGCTTCATAGTTACTGTACAGATACGAGGGTGGTATCTAGTGTTTCATCTAAGACTTGCTGACACAAAGCGAATGTGCAGAACATTTAGTAATGGTTTGGTAAAGCAGGAATCAAAGCACTGCTGTTTTTAATTGTAGCCTTCTAATTAGTTAGACACAGACCATCAGGTCAATACAACTAACACACGGCTAGAAACCAGCAATAGTCAGGGCCTTGAGAACAACCAATCAGAACCACTCATGTGTAAAACATTGTGTACTCTGTGTTCAAACTGTACTTCAAAAGGGAAAACTAAGGAATTTCCAATAACTGTATAATACAGATTTTACACACAAAGATATGTTTAAGACAAAATAACAACATCTCAGGGGTGGTATGCAGGTAGAAGTTCAGATATTGCTTTTTCAGCTTGTTTGCCTCCTACACTATTGCACCTTTGAAGGTTCTGTGCTCCAAAACCTGGTCCACCTTCTCTGGTGTGATGCAGTCTCTGAATCTTTCCAGATGTCTATAGCTCGTTCTCCGCCAGGCAGGCAGCGCTCTGCAGGCAGCCTGCCAAGCTGGGCTCTGTGTCGTCAGATGGCAAATCCCTCAATTTCGCCACATTATTATCCAAATCACACGTACTCTGGTCCTCGCAGAATCTCAGAGCACAGAAAGGACAGTTTGTGTTCCTGTGTGAGGTCTTATGACAGCGCCCACACACACACAGCCAGTCCAGGATCAGGCAGTTCTGTTGGATTTGGAGGATAGGTAAAGCAAAACTATAACTGTCAGTCTTTTGAGATTTGTTGCGATTGAAACCATAGTCTTTGTGACTTGCTTCATTTGCTTTTATCTAATATGCATGTTAATGGTCTAACAAAACATAAAAGCTAACCAACAAAGTTTTATGGCATTCTTAAGCAAATGTTTCAGCTTCAAGTCTCTACATCAGATGTGTAGTTGAGCTCGCAGAGCGTGATTCGGTTCAAGATGATTCCTGGTTGCAAGATGTTCTGTGAAAGTTACTCTTTGAAAAACATGTGTTTTTTCTCTTGGTGTGAAATCCTGTCTGTCAGATCAACGAATCATCAAAGAAACACGACTGAACCAGAAATACGACAGAAATTGCATACAGCTCTGTAAGTGGAAGGAGATAGGGGAAAAAAATGTAAATACTAAACAGCATAATTCAAAACGACAAAACTCAGTTAAAAATCTAGGCATATCTTGACATCCATGATTTTCTATTGCTATAGACTGAAATAATTAGATAAGGAACAAAGACAAGTAGAGTAAATGCAATGACTGTAAATGGACCACATCTAGTATATAGCTCCTTTCTACCTCACTGGACAAACCGCTATTCAGTTTGCCTCTATTTACCCATTACCACACACATTCATACACCAATGGTGAATGAGTGAATGAGCCACCAAGGTTAGCAACAGCTGCCTAACACATCATTTGTCTTCATATAATGCTGTACTATTATATCTATTATCAATACAAGTTATCCTGCTCACTGACAATTAAAATCATGCATTTGGTTTTACTGTGAAACAATGGGGTTAGCCAGTAAGCCGTTTTCAGATACTACCTGCTATTGCATCTATTATCTCTAACCCCGTACCCTATTTAGGGCCCAGCAGACATTGGGAGGAGGCAGCGTACACCCTGGACAGGTCACCTGACTGTCGCAGGGCTACTTATTGCATGCACCATATAAATACAAAATACTGGCCGCTGCTATCTTTGCGAACCACAGGTTGTCTCACATTCTTCATAAAGTTTGTCAGCTCGTGAAACAAAACACACACACACACACACACACACACTTTGCAGTCTCTATTTTGATAATCACAATGGGAACATCCACTTGATATGATGCTCATTAGGTTTTTATTACTGTATGATTATTATGAATCAATTTCAGCAAACGTTTCTTTTGAAATCCTGGAGATTTGTGCCTCATAAAGTGACAGCGCTTAAAAATGTGAGGGTAGTTAATCAGGAAAAGCAATCTTTGGTGTCTCTAAATTGAAATGGGATGATTTTACTCATCACTATGATTAAAGTAAATACACTGATTATACACTATTATTTTTCTTCTGAGTTTTTTTTTTTTTTTTTTAAATCCCTATAAATCTTCAACACTGACAACAAAATCCCTTTGCTATATTACTGTAGGAAACTAATAGCCTGTTGCACAGTCAGCACATAAACTGGGCACAAGTCTGTATCACTGCCCTCGCACAGAACGAGGCTGAGCCAATAATAGACATGGTTAGGATGATACAGCAGACTGATGCTATTAAAAACAAACTGTGCTGTACAGGGGCCTGGACTTTTCAATATTTCAATACAGTAAATGAAAGTAAATATTACAGCAGCCACACAGGGACAGCAGTTCATCAGCAAAGAATGGTAAGCAGAGACTTGAAGTGCACAAGAAAGTATTTCACAATTAATAAATGACAAAAAAAGTGGTAGATCAGATGGAGAATATGAATAAACCATCACTGGATGGGTTTTTGCACTAATTTTAAATAGGATGTACCTTCATCTAAAATGTCTATCCTCCCAGCTTCAAACTATCTTTTCCCACAATACCTGTTACTGAGCAACACACAGGCTCCGCCCTCTACTCTATTGGTAATACTCTCCACCAATCACAAGTACACATTCGACCACTGAATACTTTAAGTGTAGCCGGCCAATCAGAGTGTCCCTACCCAAATACATGCGGACCTCATATGAGGCTGCACCATAGGGGGCAACAAGACTTTTCGTCCCCCCCACTTTCAGGTGTTATGGCAATAAAGGGGTAACATCTAAGCCTGGTTTTAAGGACATAAAACACTGGCGATAATGTCTATAGGTTGGGATGCTAATTTTGAAAAATTTTCTTAACCGATCACTGACCCCCATTGGCCAATTATTAACCGTTAACCGACAAGATTTGTGTCATGCATGCAACACAACAGACCTCTGAGTCAACAGTTCACGGTCGGGAGAGTCACTGTAACAGCCACGGTGCTGCATGTAGCGTCGTGGACATGCAGCCACTTGCCCAGTAAAAGTCCGCCACAACCACCACTGCGCATTTAATTTAGGAGGTTGTCAGCTGTGTGTCTGCCCGACACCATTGTCTGACAAACAGGGTGTGTGTTTGTCCTACGTTAGCAGCTGCTAGCATTGCCGGTAGCTTCGTGCCCTCGGTAGCGTAACTTCAGCGAGTTTCCAACAGACCGTGTGTTTGTGGCAGTGATGAGTGTGGGTTTGTTGGTGGCGTTAAAGATGTGAATGTAGCTGCAGCAGACAGTGCGCATACAGTTTATTTGTTGGTGAATAAATGCTACGAGGCTACAAGCTACAACTCTTCAGCTGGGAGTCCCGGGCCAACTTCCTGTATCTGTGCCGGCTCTCTTTTATGGTGTTAAGACTCTTTTCTCCGTAAAGTGATGATCCGCTCCTCTGTGTTTTTCTCAGCTTTTTAATTAATTATTATGATTTCTTTAAACCATTTTATTATTGGTTAAAATGCTTAATGTCTGTTATCAGTGAATCTATTAACATCCCTTCTATATGCCGCAACATGCTGGACCTTTTACCAATCATAATCAACCATTAAGTAGCCTGATTCAAATGAAATTAAAGTGATCTGACTTCCAGCCCAACATAGTGTAGGTGGGACTGTCACAGTTAAATAATAAGCCAAAAATATCTTTAAACTTCTCAACGGGTGGGCACTGCACAGTCTGCTAGGGGATTAAACTCGGCGGGTTGAGGTATCTTTCCGCTGCTGGCTGGTCATTGCATCACATTTCCTCTGGTACACCGGCTCTAGGTCAGCCTGGAAAAGTCCAGAAACCTGGACCCTGTCTTGCTTGACATGCGATGTGGGAAGGGCTTTTTACCGTTTCGATACCATTCATATCTATATTATACCATCAATGTGATAATGATTAAATTGTTTACCTGAGCGCAAAGTTCTTTAAGGTCCACCCACCATAGTCCCACAGAGTCCTGTGGGAAATGCTATATTACGTCATCCAAAACTGAATGTCCCCCCACTCTAAAACTCACTCCGGTACCACGGGTTCAGGTGCAAAACAACCTGAAAAGGAGCATGCCAAGTCCAAGAGACAGAATGATGACATGATGCCACAGCTCACAAACAGCTGTGCAGTGCGTCTGAAGGGCTGTGCGCTCAACATAACACGCCAACGCACACACTGGGAAAAGCAGATGTAAACTTGCCACCACATAATCTTAATTATTCCAGTTCACAAACTTATGAGCTCAGTCCCGTATTTTCACAGAGTGAACTATAATTGGGTAGCTTGTTATTTTCCTAAGGCATTTCATTCCACAGTATGGGGGCATAAGTTAAGTACAAAGGTAATTCATCATTGTTTTCTATTCTAGCCCACACACAGGCATTTTTAAGCCATTGCTTCAGCAGTCTTAGTTGTATAGCCCTATAGTATAGTTTCATATCAGGCAAACCAAGCCAATGACTTAAGTGGGAGGTACAGTACACTTATACAGACTCTCTGAGCTGCACCTCTCCAAGTAAAAGAAGATAACAATGACCAGAAATTGCTTAAAACATACTCAGGGACCTGCATAGGGAGCATTTGAAATAAATAAGTTCGCCGAGGTAAGAGTGACTGAACTCTTTCAGTGGACATGTGAGCATTGTGTTAAGATAGACTTGAAAATAATTTAGACCTTTACATTACGACAAGTCGAGGATGAAACTGCAGCCCATGTCAGTAAGTGTACCCTTTGCTCTTGATGGCTGTTATTACAGCTCATTAAGGTGCAGAAAAATATCTGTAATGCTAGTTATTATTTTACCACACTATCATCTCTTAATTCCAAAGCAACTGTCTGTTGTATTATATCCATTGCTGATGTATGTGAAAGGTACTGCTTAAGGTTAGACTGAATTAGGATGCAGCGTTAAGACACCATATCGCTCATGTGAAGACTTTGTTGTGACAAAGATAACAGCTAGTCATGTTGTGAACCGCGTTCAGCTCTGTTGTTGTTGTGTCCTTGAGTGATTACTTAATCATGTTTTACCTCATAAATACTCTGCATCCACAGCGGCACAGAGAGTGAGCTGACACAGCATATAGAGGGTGTGGGCCTCTGATAATTAGTAGTCTCAGAAATGCACACCACCCTTATTATAATGTGACCTGTATAGTATGCTGACCTAAACTCAACTGATGAAATATGTTACATAAAACCACAGGATAACAAACAAAGTATTGACTGCACCAAACATTTAACAATCTTAGAAGCATCTTCATGCAGCCCTTCACAACAAAACACACTGTGTATGATGCCACCATTTTGTGGCACTAATAAGAAAGCCATTTCTTTGTATTTCACATCATAAACTCTGTTCTGGTATCAGTGGTGCACAGCTAAAAATGCACAGAAACAGATCAGACTGACTTTAAAAGCATGAAATCAGTTAGTTCATGGTCTAACACTGACACAGAAAGTAAAGCTTTTAATTTGATGACTATGATCAATATACTATTTCTTACGTAAAAAGCAAGTACACTTTAACCGTGATGTTTTGCTTTGGATCCTGAGACCCCAGGGCCCTCTCACAACTCCAAAAATACACTTAGCATCTTTTCATCTGCTTGATATTTCATGACTAACAAATCATATGAGAAGTGCTCATAAACATGGTTTTAAAGTAATGTCATGTTTCCCAAGTCTGCTACAGAAAATAAGGCATTACTTCTGTTTGGGGTCATTATCAAGTACAGTAGCTTTTCATATGTTATATACCTTTTTCCAATGTTTACTCACTTTTTATACAGCACAACCACACCTGAATCCTAAATAAGTCTATTTGGATTTATGTTATTTGAGTTTTAAGCCAGTTTATTCATAGACGGTGTAATAAGGAGTCACACCTCTCTGGGGCTTACGAAGGCATATTGGGGCCACTGTAGGTAACAAAAAAATAAATAAATTACAGAGCCAGGAGAGGGCGTAATATTAAAGCGTTAAAAGAGATTAAAGTCACAATTTTCTAAATCAAGGAGATTCTGAAAAACAGTGTTTTCTGTCAAGGAACCACATTGCTTCATTTTGCAAGGTTGGATCAAGCTCATTCCTCATCAACCACACTGCGGTCAAACGGCAGCGAGCAGTCACTCGCATTTCTGCGGTCAAATCAGCAGATGCTAAAATTGTAGTCCACCCATATACTGACAGAGATTTATGGTAAATGCATTCAAATGGTTCAGATCAAGCTGTTAGGGAGGCAGTGGGAATAACGCAAGCTGAGAGCTACCAATGGACTAGACTAAGTTAGCAGAAGGATGTACTACGTCTGCTTTTCAAAATAAGGTGTTAATCCATGGTATACAAAATACATATGGAAATAAGATTATTTTGATTGTATTCAAGGAAGTATAAAACATGTTACTGGTATCCCTCATAAATTAAAAAGAAAATACATATAAATTGTGAGGGAAATGTTTTAATATAATAATTATTACAATGTTTTTTATCAGTGCTTTATTCTTTGACTTTTAAGTAAAACAAATAAATAAATCCTGAAATTGACTGATACATTTGATTTGAGGACATCTGTGACTACATAGACACAAAAGCAAGCATTTTTACTGTATAAGTTTATAGATACTGTATGTATGCAATGTATTGTTATAGTACCTCACGTATTTATATTTTTGTCTCACAAATGTATGGCTTTATAATCTCAGAGAATATTAATGTTTTTCCCAGAAATTTGTCAGTTTTTTTCTTGGAAATTTAGCACTTTAAAAAAATCTCAAAAATTCTGAGTTATTTTAAAAAAAGTTATTATAAAAAAGATTTATAATTCTTGTCAATACTTACTTTTACTTAATGAGGAAGCAAATTTCAACAAACACAAGGGTTAAATGTTAATAATTGAGTACTGTACTGTTATTTGCCATGAAGTTATAAATTCCTTTGAACAGTAACAAAAAGTTCATTATTATTGAGTCATAAATTGGACCTGAGCACTGTTGTGCTGCAGCAGCTTCTATGATTTATCTTCCAAAAAGGAGACTTCCTCCGGGAGAAGTCACCCACTTCTTGAGAACAGAGATGATTCAGAAAGCCCTGGATGATTCTGCTGGTTCACACCTCACCTCCCTTTCCGTGGTGACTCGCACGCCCAGTTCTGGTGTAAACAAAATGCACTGCAGGAATATTCATGTCATGCTTTGAAACCATGAACTCTTTCTTGACAGACTGCTAACTGGTGTGATACTCCCGTAGAGCTTTTATACTCCCACAGCTGCTGCTGCTGCTGCCCACAAGTACACTGACATTCTTACATGTTGTGCCTGTTCGCTGCCTCAGTGTTCTCAGTGGAACATGTCTGGTTCTACTACCACTGCAGGAGACTTGGTGGGTCTGGTTGGGCTGAATAACCTTAATTTTTTACCAAAGTGTTATTTTTACACAGACATCTTCAAAGTGCCGGCATACGCTCTGTGTGCTGACTGCTTTAGCAGTAGAGAGAAAGTCTGTCTGACAACTTTAAAGGTTATTTCAACATGGATTTCTCTCTTTTGTGTCAATCGTGTGCTGACGACTCAGTTTTCTACTTGAATAAAACAAGCTGGTTTCTACCAACTTCTCAGCTGTCCATTTTCCACTCAGTGTTCATTAATTTACACAATTATACACAAGTGAAATCACAGACTCAATATAAAGAGGTTATAACCTCGAGACCTTCAATCCCCTCTCTCCCCTCTCTCGGTGAATAAGACAGCAGCTCAGCTGCTTGGCAGTATCACAGTATGAACAGGTATTTACTGCTGCTTTTGTTTCAACAAGCTATTCCTCCTCCGTTATCAGCAAAGGGCTGGAAATTACAGCATGCGGGCCAATCCACTCGGGGGCAGATATGAGGCTGCAGAGGATTAAATAAATAGCTAAACCTAATTAGTATTGTCGAGGATTCTTGGTCATAATAAAGAAAAGGAGAAACTAACGGAAAATCTGCCCTAAGAAGATATAGACAAAACTTTTTTGTTATTTGTTATTACGTAGTAGTGGTGTAAGAAAATATTGAAAATATTAAGTATTACGATATGTTTTTTGATACTGTATTGATTCTCAGAAATGCTATCAATTTTTAATTAATAGTTTACAAGCAAAGCTTAACAATAACTTAACATTACTTTATTCCATTTGCAAAGATATGCACCCTCTCAATTAGGGTATGATGCATAAAAAAGTACAGTTTATACTCGATTTTATGCATATGGTAGTGTGTTCTTTATACTCTGACAATTTTCCTAAAATTAGACTTAAAGAATCTAAAATATATCATCTTGTCTTTGCAATATACTGAATCATAACCCCTGTATCATGATACATATCGTATTGCCAGATTCTTGCCAGTACTTAGCTCTATTAGTGAATATAAGCATGATTTCTGAAAAGACATTCTTCTTATGTGACACCGCAAGTGTATGAGACACCAGCTTCTGTAAAAAGGTTTTCACACTAAATACTGTATATAAAAGTTGCTAATGACTGTAATGATGGAGTGAAGGTATAGTTTTGCAACAAAGCAGGAAGAAAACTGAATTCACTGCCAGATCCTTATTTCCTGTCTCTCTCGTCACCTTCTCAGATATATCGGTGAGTCTGCTGTCCCTGGTCGTGACGGCCTGTGGCCTGGCCCTGTTTGGGGTCTCCCTGTTTGTCTCCTGGAAGCTCTGCTGGATACCATGGAGGGAGCGTGGGCTCTCCCCGACCACCAAGGAGGCCCATGTGCACCTCAACCCCACCATGAGCCCTCCGCCCCCGCAGCCAACACCAAGGCAGCCCGTTTACACAGCCGTGGACCCCCCGACGCACAACCGCCGTGAGTCATCGCACTGCTCCATCGCCAGAGAGCCCACTCCTGTGGCGTCTGTGGTGTCAGTGGAGGCTCCGATGACCCCCGTATCACCACCACCTGTGGTCATGGCCACACCAGAGGCAGCTATGAAGATCAGTCACACATCTCCAGACATCCCACTGGACGCCCAGAGTAAAAGCCGGGAAAATGGGGTTCACACCAACCCTCGTATGCAGAGACAGACCACTGAACCCCCACCCACTGGTCATTTAATATCTGAAATTGGGTCAGTATATAATTTTTAATCAGATTTTGTCTGAGAACAACTTGAGCTTCCATCCATTTCTACAGTCACTGGTGTTTGAACTGATCAGTGTTCATGTCTGTCAACACCATTGCCAAACCAATATCAATATATCCTGCAAAAACTTGCTCAAAGTCAACATTTAACATGTCTAATGCCAATGTTTTTTAAATAGTTGCTTTCTACAATATCTCTGTGTGACAACTATGACATGTTTAAGGTTAGGGAAAGATTGTGGTTATGAAAATACAATTACTAAAGGTGCTAAATTTAAAGTTCAAAGCATTAATATAGCAGCAAACAACAATTTGCTATGTAAAGATATATAGGAGTAATGCCAACCTGAGCAGAGAATGAAGTCACTCTCCCTCTGTGTGTGTTGTAATCTAAACTTCTCTGTGCTTTGTTAGCTGGGCCAGACGCAAATGCATTTTAGTGCATGTGAGTCTCTCTATTGTATCCTCCTGGCTGGTTAATGGCTGCCGCTGTGCTCTGCGCTCATACAGCAGTTACTGGAGATAAAGCCATGCCAACCTACAGTGTCTTTGCAGAAGCGTAGCACCCATCCTCCAGAGTATGCTTTAACCCTTTCACAGTGTATTTTCACTTCATGAAAATTACTTGTAACATTCTGGTTGCCTAAAAATATCTTATCTTAAATTTTGAGGTGCAGAATTGCACAGTAGAGGCATGAATGCCTACATGCCTTTCCTGATTAATTCCGCTGATGTTGTATGGTGATGTTTGTTGTTTTCCTCTGCCCACAGACAAGGGTCAATTCGCAGGCATATGAACCTGTCTAACCCAGACTTTAACATGGCCCAGTTCCAAAGGCAGGACTCCCTCACTGGGATGGGGCTGGGCCTCGGTCGCCTCAAACCTGAGCTCTACAAACAGCGCTCCCTTGAGGGAGATGAAGGCAGTCGCAGAGGAGGGGGCTGTGGGCGCCTCCATTTTATCCTCAAATTTGACTGTGACCAGGAACAGTTAATAGTTAAGATCCACAAAGCAGAGGACCTCCCAGCCAAGGATTTCTCTGGTACCTCTGACCCTTATGTTAAGATCTACCTGCTCCCCGATCGTAAGACCAAGCACCAAACCAAGGTGCACCGCAAGACGCTGAACCCTGTGTTTGATGAGGTCTTCTTGTTTCCTGTGGCGTACTCTGAGCTTCCCACACGTAAGCTGCATTTCAGCATCTACGACTTCGACCGGTTTTCACGCCATGACATTATTGGCCAAGTGGTTGTGGACAACTTCCTGGATCTGGCAGATTTCCCCAGGGAGACGAAACTCTGCCGAGACATCCAGTACGTTTCGTCGGTGAGTCAGCACTTATGTTCAATATGACGTCATACTCACTTAGATAAGCCATGTTACATTTAACAGATTACCACAAAAGGCAAAAGGTGTTTTAAGAAGTCAGACAGACTCACTGCAACTTAGCAGAGTCTCACACTATTAACACACTTGCTCTGACTGTCGAATCACATCTCGGGTGGGTTTACATTGGAGTTAGATGAAATCCCGGTTTATCACATACTGTCGCTCAAGGTGCCTCCGTGCAACGGTCTCCGATGCTGAGGGTCGCTGCATAACCGGCTCTATTTGATGAGTTGGGAGTGAGACCTGAGGTCTCATTTGTAACCGCTGCTTGGGAAGTGGCGTACATTTCAGGACCCGTCTTGTGGGGACGCCTCTTCCCACAAAAAAGTTGAGATCTATAAAAACAAACTGACGGGAGAATGTGCGTAGCCAGATTGATTGAGTGAAGCCAAATTGTAGAAATTAAATGAGAATAATGATGCCTCATTTAATTTCACATCATATCATACATTATTTGCAGATCCACTATCATAAACATTCAAACCAGCAGTGTTATTTGAGCCATAACTTTTCCTTAATCAACATTCAAATGTAAATATAAGCCTCAAATCTCTAAATTCCACTCAGTATCTCATCAGCGCTTTCTTACTATCATGATCCCCACTACACCCCGGAGCTCTGAGGAGACAGCCGGAGCTCCACACCTGACCGGCTGGTCAGCTGTGGAGCTCTGCAGCTGTTATCATCATCATCATCAGGTGTAGAAATGCAATATTACATCTAGTAGCGTTAAAGAACAGAACGTCAATAGTTGTAATAATATCTTCTGTGCATATATCACCAAGTACATTTTAGTTGGTTAGCTGGTTGATTTAAATCTGTGACTGTGTGTCCTTATTTTCAAGATGTGAATGACAACGGGGTGTTAAACGTCACACCAAAAGCTTAAAATCCGTAGACACGACACATGAAATGTCCTAAAAAAGCGGCGTGCTATTTATATCCATGAAATCATGTTGCAGCAGTGTATCTCTCTGACATTATAAAGCATCAAATAAAGTTGACTGCTTAATTAAACACACTGAGCTGTCAGCTCTGAATAAAAGAGAATTAGTTGGTAATTAAAGTCAAGAGGTCTCACTTTGAAGAAAAGGATCTGTGTCTCTCTCTGCTGGTGAGATGAAGGTTTGTAGCAGTGAATAACGTATCTGTTCAATACTGGACGTACTGTAGTTAACCACTAACCACTACCAACAATACATCTCAGGCATATGTTCTTACATTTCCTTCATTGCCTTTTTTAAATTGCCTTTTCAATCTCTGAAATGTAGTTAAGAAACACTGAGGGCAGTAATTTAAAACAATGAGTCTGCAGATGCAGGTATTGCTTTTATTAGGGGTAGCTGGTTAACAAAACCCCTTCCTTTTGTAACAGCCGTTATTACTGTCCACATTAGAGGAAAGGACAGAGAGACGTTTTCATTAAGAAACACATTTACTATCTGCTACTCCTTATCTAAATTCAGTACTCTCTGCTGGGACCATCCATTTTTTAAACATATGTAAATTAAATCCAGGGCGAGATTGCCTAAGGTCAACAGGATTTAAAGCATCTTCCCATGTTACCTTATTGACTGTGTGTGTGTGTGTGTGTGTGTGTGTGTGTGTGTGTGTGTGTGTGTGTGTGTGTGTGTGTGTGTGTGTGTGCTCTTGCTAGTCTATCTTTGTGAGTACCAATTGGTTTTTAGACAGGCAGTGAAGAAATGTTTGCAAATCGAGGACATGAGGGCTTGATAAAGCATGATGTCAGTGAAGGTTGAGAGCAAATATGATTTTTGTTGTTGATTAATCTGTTGACTATTTGCTTGATTACTCGATTAGTTGTTTGGTCTATAAAATGCTAAAAAATGTTGATGAATGAAGATGATGTCCTCAAATGTTTTGTTTTGTCCACAACTCAAAGATATTCAGTTTACTAAATAGAGGAGTAAAGAAACCAGAAATATTCACATTTAAGAAGCTGGAATCAGAGGATTTTTACTTTAACTGGTTTGACCAATAGCTTTTTAGATTACGCTAACAGTTAAAACTAATCGATCAATTGTTGCAGCTCTAGTATTGAAGTACAAAACTGTGTGTTAGAGAGAGACAGAGAGTTTGTCAAAATTGACTTGAGCGTGAGGATCATACTTTAGTTCAAGGTCACCAGCCACTATTACTATGCATAGTAATATAGTTTTAGATTCTTTCCTGTTGATCCCTTGTCGGCCTACAGCTGAATCATATCGGACATATCAATTGTGTAAGGGGCAACATGCTTTGATATTTATGGGTATTACAGGCATATTTACAGGCATCTCAGTGTGTGAGCTTATCTTATCTAGCTGTAATGTACAATAGATCCCTTTCTTCATGGCATGCTTAAGTGGCATTAATAACACTCCTTGCCATTGATTTCTGCAGAAAATTCATTACATCGTTGGGGTCAGTGAAGCAAGATCAATGAAGCGTAGGTGTCGTGGTGGATTGAATTTAAGTAGCTCCTGCCCTCAGTTATATCTATTAAGATCACATTTTATTTTCCAAAGTAAGTGCTGAAAGACAGATCATAAGTCACCTTTATTTTCTCTTCCTAATAAGTTTGACTAGTATGGGGTTTGTTTACAACCTGTCTGACTGCTCCAGTCTGTGGCCCTGTTGGATCTATTTTTAGCGATGTTGAAGCATCAGAAATATGAGTTATGAGACATCTTTTGTAAAGACAATGTTATCATAACCGATGGTCCGGAGCCAAGAAAAGAAAACCAAAGTTGTAAGACAACACTTGATTATTGCTGAACTGTAATGTCAACTACCTGGCACAATTCAGCAAAACACTGAGTCACTTCTACAGTATATAACGAAGCATGGGACCATATGACTGAGTAGCCGTGGGTGTCTCTTGTGTATCTAATAAGCCAAGCATCCTCTGTTTGCACTGGTGTCAAGGTTTGTCTCCTGCTGCTCGGTCCCTCACCGCATATGAAAATGAATGGTCTGCAATGCAGCCAGGTCAGTTTACAGTAACAAGCTTTGTACTTTAGCAACCTCAATTTATGTACACCTGTATCCAGCAGTTAATCCAGGCTAAATATATCTACTTTAGTAGTATGATGTAAGTAAGTTAGCCTGGAAAAGAAACCTGTTAAAAACTTGAAAGCTGTTAATGTGTTTTTCTGCATTGGTCCCTCACATATTGTAGTGTAGAGCTGCATCATTTAATTTTCTTATTTATTTTCATTCTTTTACAAGTGATCCACTGTGTATCATGTGTGTTCATTAATATTTATGGCAGATGGTGTTGTTTTACAAGAACAGAATTATATCTGAAGGGCATCTGTTGAACATGTTTTGATGGTGGTGAATTTGTGTAACAGCCATCTAACCATCATGCGTTGTCTATCTGAGCATATCAAAATATAAAAACCAAAGACATGCTGAAGGCCTTGTAGCAAAAAGAGCAGATTGTACTACAAGAAAGCAGCCTCAATCAGAAAGTGAACGAGGCAATCAGTCACGTTCAGATTATACTGAAAACAGAATATGTTTGTAAGTACGTGGATATTCTGTGAGGCTGAGTTGTCCGCCACTTGACTGATTTCTGTTTCTGAGCCTCATTCTGTATTAGGAGAGTACACCGTTAAAACAACCAGAGAGCTAACAGAACAATGGCCAAGCGTCAGGGAGAAGAAAACACTGAATATGTCAAAAACAAGCCCATTAAGTAGGAATGTTTTTTAAAAAAATCAAACAACAAGACACAATACAGAGAACTGTATTAAACGTTCCCCAAATTAACAGGAAAACTCATCACTGATGCAATATTCACAGAAACTAATCTGCTCATTTAGCTCAATTTACACAAACTTCCTGCAGTTATTGTGTTTACTATTTGGGTTAATTGCACAATTAATCAATTGTCCTGCACTGTGATCCCTATGCACTGAATATAATATGAAATATCCATAAAATATGTCCCTTAGTTGTCAGTTTACTCAATGACAAAAAAGGAATCCCTTAAGAAAAAAAGGTTGTCATATAATAAACTTTACATTATAATAAAGGTGGGTACTCAGCCTTGGGTCAAACTTGCATGTCTCTGAGGAAGCACTTCTAAATTATATCTAAGGAAGCCAAGCAAAGAAGGCTGCTGCAGGGCAGCCACAGATGATGGCAGACGCCTGACAAGAAGCAAATCGATACAGGAGAGATCTGTCAGACAGCTACGTATGAAGAACCACAAGGCCAAGCTATTATGACAGCACATCCGTGCATGTAGTTTTTGATCATTAAGACAAATTTCACAAATAATTTCCATAATCATACCAATGTATGGTTACTATTGTGGTTTCTCTGTTTGCAAAAGAAGGTTAAGGTTAAAAAAAAAAAAAAAGATTACGGTAGTAGAGTGACTCTTAGGCACGGTGCTAGACAATGACCACTGATGTTGTATAATAGGAGTGGACAAAAAAATCAATACAGCATAGCCTTGCAATAATTTGTATCGATACACGGATATCAAGTATTGATGTTTTATTAAATAAACTATTAATCTCTCAACAATCCAACGGTCCGCTAGGTTGTAACAGGCTCAGTCTTAAAGTTAGAGTGAACGTACTGAAAGATTTTTTATGAACTTTTATGACAGAGTACTATACTGTGATATTTGTTTCATATACTAGGAAACCCAAGCAATCAATTCATACCATCCATGCCTTGCGAGAAAACTCACCAATATAGTGTAAAAACTAGCATGGCAGGGCTGCATGGTGGTGTAGTGGTTAGCACTGACACCTGACAGTGAGAGGGTTGCAGGTTTGAATCCAGCTTGGGTCCCTCCTGTGTGGAGTTTGCATGTTCTCCCCGTGTTAGTGTGGTTTTTCTCTGGGTTCCCCGGCTTCCTCCCACAGTCCAAATACATGCAGGTTAATTGTAAACTCTAAATTGCCCGTAGGTGTGAACGTGAGTGTGAATGGTTGTCTGTCTCTATGCGTCAGCCTGGCGACATGTCCAGGGTGAACCCCGCCTTCGCTCAATGTCAGCTGGGATTGGCTCCAGTCCCCCCACGACCTCTAACAGGGTAGGCGGTTACAGATGGATGGATGCATAAAACTAGCGTGGCCATTTTCAAAGGTAATGCTGAAAGCAAAGGTTTACATGGATCCATCGTACATTCTTTGCTTGACTAAACTTAACTGCACTGAAATGTACATATAGGCCATGACAGCCCTTCAAACAGCACAAGCCACATGGCCATCACAACCACACTTGGCATCCTTAAAGCCAGCAGCTGTGTCCCACTTTCATTATACATACAAAGTCTAACTGGGTTTTGAGCATGTAAAAAAAGCAGCACTAGTATATAAATAGTAGATGTCAAAATGGAAAGTATATTAACTTGAATGTGTGATGTGTTTATGGACACTACGTCCATCGTATTACAGTGCAAATAGGAAACGGAAGAGGTACTCACCACCAGAGTTTTGAGGCAGCTGCATGAAGATCCTGGAAAAAAAGACAGAAAGGTTTCTTTTAGTTAAGTTTAATTATATGCAGATGTAACTTGTCTTGTCTCATTTCCTCGTCGCAGCTGAACTCAGCTGAGCTCAGCTTTACACGACTCTTTAAACACGAGCGACAAAGGACAAGGAAAACCAAAGAAAATCATATGCTCATGACAAAATGTCATAGCTGTACAAACATATGAAGTACATTAGTTTCTTGTAAACTAACGATGAAATCCTATACTGCTGTATGGTGTTAGTGTGCAGTGTCACTGTGTAGTATGTAATCGGGGCATTAGCAGCCGGAGGAGCAGCAGGGTGACAGGTTTAGAGTGCTCTTCCATGTGCTTCTAGGGTCACAATGTGTAACTGCTCTGTTTCTCTCAGGCTCCAGCCTCTAATGAGCCCCATAAGCTCACAGCAGCAAAGTACACCAGCTTAACACCAGCTTGACAGATTCATAGACACATAAAGGGTCATGTAGAAGTGGGTGCCTGCTTGGCCACTCCAGCACCATCAGCGCTGGGGTTGGAAAGGTAGAGAGCCATGCTAAAACGCAATTTATTTGACTCTTTTATGGTCATGTCTGACTGCAGGTAAGTCATTATCCCGTGCCGTGTCGTCAGTACCACAGGAAATAGAGGGCTCCTGGGATGATGTATTTTGTAAGTCAACCAGCAAGTTAGCATCCTGGCGTCCTGGGTTCCCTTGACAAAAACTCAATGGGATTTTTCCATTGGGTTTTGGATTGTTGCAGAAAATAAGCTCTGTGGCAAACACACATTAATGATACTTACATGTTTTGTTCAGCAAGATTATTTTAATAAATGAACATTAATGATTTTTGGAGTGTGAATGTAATCATCAGAAGTAAAAAGTTAACATTAGGAGACAGACGAACTGCACCACAGTTACATGAACGCGAGCATACACGAGGCCGTAACAGTGGACGAGTCAGTGTGAAGACATTTAGTAGTCTCACTTAGCCACTTAGCTACCGCCTTCTTTAAGACCTAAAGGATTCAAGATTCATAAGTGGGGCATCTATTGATGTATTTTATGTCATGGAACAAAATTTTAAAATCTCTTCAGCTTGTGTTAACCACAGACCTTATTTCAGGCATCTAATTAAAAACCCATTTTAAAAAAAGGGAGGGAACCAGATGTGCTAAATTGCTCATTTGCAAGTTTTAGGACTCATTCTTGTAACACTCGTATAGCTGGAATTACACAGAGAAATGGACAATAGGCACTCCTCTCTTGCCACTTCCACTCAGTTTGCACATTTGCATGGAGGGTCTGCCATATTAAATTCAATCCCTAACCAATTACGGAGAGCGAGTGGGTTCTATACCCCTCCAACAGTGAGCCTGCGTCGATGCCGGCTTACTGGCCCGGGGCAACACCGTTTTGTGTTATGGAACACGCTCCGTACAAATATAAGTCCCCTGAAACAAACTGCACAAATGTAAACTGTTCACACTAAGATAGACATTTAATATCGTCATACAGACATTAACAACATCAAATGTCCAGTCTAGAAAACAGCAGGGGTGCTAACTGTAAAGCCCTATTTTATATGGAGTGAATGCACCGAGTCTGCCACCGCACTACCTACACTGTTACTTATTTATCTCATTATTAGTGCTGGTTGATACAAAACCGTGCTTATGAAAAGTTGCGACAGTTTTGTTTTCAGTTGGAGGGAGGCAAGTTCATCCTAAAGCTGTATTTATACCCTCCACCTTAAAGAAGCGTGCCTCTTTCAGCTGTGAGTGGAAGAAGTAGAAACTTGAGGGGAATATTGCTCTTCACAAAAACTATATTATGATATTTGATATTTTCATGTAAATTCTCAACATTTGCTCATTTTGTGGGGCGGTGCTGATGCTTCTGCCTTTTATTATTGATTTTCATTCAATGCTTAACAGTTAGAATAGTACAGTATATGACAGGTGGTGACAGGGACCAGGGACAGAGACCAGACAGTATCTGGAGCTCCATTCACACTGTTCAGCTTTTTATCAGTTTCACACTATACACTACACACACACGCGCACACACACACACACACACACACACACACACACACACACACACACGCACGCACACGTGCACACACACACACACACACACACACACACACACACACACACACACACACACACACACACACACACACACACACACACACACACACACACACACACACACACACACACACACACACACACACACACACACACACACACTAATAAGCTAATCCTCAGTAGACACCAGTACAGAAGCAGGACAATTTATGTGTTTATATCTACTGCAGCAGAGACTTAACAGATTTACTGACTAAATTGATAGAAACAGCAGGATTATTAAGTAATGACTGCCGGTGGGATTGACCATATGGTTTGTTTTATTGGCGTGTTTCTGTAATAGAAACAGATTGATGGAAGAATATTTTTTGATGATTTCAAAAAGGACAATGGCAATACAAACAAAAGCTTTACAATGTACAGTATTACTCTAAAAATGTGGCATGTCTGGTTCATTTATCATCTTGATTGATGATTTTGGCTTTTACATAAAAACTAGAGCCCTGTGTTGAATCAGCTGTAAAATGCAGAATACTGTCGATTTTGCCAAAATGTGGAAGCAATTTATAGAAATCATGGTTTCACTGCCATTTTGGAGGGTAACCTGGGCGAGGGGTCATCTGTTAATCTTTCAAAAAGATGAATGATTTGACACTAAGCTAAATTCAGAGCACTTTATTTTACAAAAGGATGATTGAATTTTTTGTTTTACAGCTGTACTGAAGCACTTTCATTGATAAACAAAATTGTGCAATGTCATGCTACACCAAATTCATTGATATTCATTAAGTTTTGAATATTTTCTTAGGAATTGTTGAAATTTTATTCATCCACAACAATTTAGAATTTGAGATTTAGACCTTAGGGGAGGGAGTTTCTCTCCCTCACATGCTTTTTCTCACACTCACACTGACAGATTACGGATGGAAACAGGTTCCAGATCACATAAAACCACATTCAAGCTTAGCTTTCAACCAATGTTGACAAATGATAGAAAACAGATGAGGAAGAGTTTGTGAAAAACAGAGAGGGCATTGAATATAGTCTTTTTCTTCCATCATGACCTACTTTCATAAAGAAATTACAATTTAATTAAACTTCTTCAGACTCTACTAGGCCCACAGACTAATGGCACTGCACTGTATCTCACACTATGCAAAGGGGATAAAGTTTAAAGAACTACTTCTGTTTTAAACTAATTAATCCCAAACTTAGGCTCCAATTATAAGTAGTATATGTTTTTTTTCTGAAAAGATTGTTGATGATTGTTTTTCACACAGTGAAATTCAATCAACCAAGATCAATTATCTAATAGTTTCTAAAAAGTGTGCAAGGCTCTTACTTAAAACTTGCTGCAAAAATGAAATGCCATAAGCCACTGATCTCTCCTGCTAGCAGATAACCAATAGTCTCTTAATAAAAATACAGATATTACATTTTTGCTCCCCCCCCCTTTCTACAGTTTACTAACTCAACCTACATCAACCACAGTTAGCACAGTTTCACACTTGGTTATACTGGTCAGCTCAAGCAGAGTAAATTGCAAAGTGTGCAGTACAAGGGAAACTAAGATAACACACAAAAGGGACTACTTTACAAATGTGAAAAGATTGCCTGAAATTATCTCCAAAAAGGTTTCCACATGTTCCTTATAGTTCAGGAATTTTATAACAATTTGAGGCTCATTTCAATCTACTCCCAATATGTCTGAGAAATTGGATACCGTTATCTCATCTCAATCACAGTAAATGGAGCGGCTCTGAGCAGAAATGTGACACCATCGATTCTTAGCACTCAGGTTTTATGTTCACACACTAATTATACTCAGTGAGCTTCCCTTTAAGAATGATAACACTGAAATTTAATAGCAGATGACACACGATTCAAAATATCAGCGCAATCTTCCTGACAAACCAGTATATCAGCGAGAGATTCTACTGTAGGAGGAGTTGTCTTCACCAGACACGTTTGTGTGTCTTTCCTGGTTCTCACTTGTTTGGCGGAGTTATTTTAAGAGCAAGTGATAAGTGAGCTTCTGCCTCTCAGCTCAACAGAAGTCTCCATGCCGGGTGAAATGTGGGAGGCTTTTATTTGGGCATTGTGACAGAAGAGAGTACTGAATTCTGTTACCAAACGTCAGATGGCCACAACATTATTCTTCACCTTCAGCCAGTGTGCAGTAATGAAATGAGGCAGTGCTAGAAATATGGCATTAATATCACCTAGAGAGCAACTTTCTACTTGCTTTTACCACTATAAAAGCAATAGACACTAGAGACATCACAAGAACCCATACTTTGGTACCAAGGTGATGCCAAAATTTGGAATATGTGACGGTAATCATTTTTCTACACTACTGCAGGCACCGTAGGTACCGTCAGGGCTTGAGACTAATGCCGTCCCTTTATCCTGGGGATGAAATAAAATGTGTTTGGGACACAGTAAACTCCCTATCAACGGATCAAGGCGACTTTGTGTGTTTTCTGCGATAATGCTGCATTGCGAACAATAAATGTGTGTTGAAATTGGCAGGACGAGAGCTAGTTAATGTTAGCTGTGTGCAGGACTGTGCTGCTTACCGGCTGCTAACAGCTAACGTTAACTAGCTCTCGTCCTGCCGATTTCAAAACGGGAGCTGCCTTTGATTTACATTACGATGTGTTCAGGCTGGGAGAAAGTAAATTATAACGTTATGATGCATTCAAATGTAATCTCATAAAATGGAGTTTTAAGCAGAAACCTGAATAAATACAGTTGTTTGAAGGAGACATTTCACAGAAATATAAAATACATAACAGAGAGGGAATTATGACTTGTTTAACTTCCCAACAAAAAGCACAAACAGTAATAAAAGAGTGGATGTTGACGTGCTCTGAATTTATTGTTTTGTTTTTGTTTTGTTTTTTCAATCATGATGTCGAACTGGTATCGAGATTTGTGTAATTTCACTGGTATTGACTACTAAATTTCTGGTATCGCAGTATCCCTAAACTTGAATGATAAAAACTTGTATTATATCATGATATCAGTAATAGTAGTATCAAAGTTAAAGCTTATTATAGAGTAAATGTGTTTTGTGATGTCTTTCAGGATAATGTGGACCTTGGGGATCTGATGTTTTCGCTCTGTTACTTGCCCACTGCGGGCAGATTGACCATTACCATGATAAAGGCCCGCAATCTCAAGGCCATGGATATCACCGGTGCATCTGGTAACTGATAGTGTCTGATAACTGCAGGGTGTCACTGCTATCCTGCATGAAAATTAATGTGTTCTGTTTCTCTCACTTTCAAAGATCCCTACGTGAAGGTTTCACTGATGTGTGATGGTCGCAGACTGAAGAAGAGGAAGACCTCGACAAAGAGAAACACTCTGAATCCAGTCTACAATGAGGCCATTGTCTTCGATGTCCCTCCTGAAAATATAGAGCAGATCAGCCTTTTGATCGCAGTGATGGACTATGACCGGTTAGTGAACTTTTACGAGGCTTTATCTTTATCCTCAGAGTTTAGTGTCATTTTTAAGTGCATTGTAATGATTTTGTAAAGTCTGACCCTGTTTATGTCACATAAATAATTTTGACAGTTTTCACACAAAATGCGATGGATTGTCGGCCGTGATCACATTTTGTCCCTCTCTCTCCCTCTCCTGCACCTACAGTGTAGGCCATAATGAGGTCATTGGTGTGTGTCGAGTTGGCAACGATGCAGACAGCCTCGGTCGAGACCACTGGAGTGAAATGCTCACATGTCCCCGAAAACCTGTCGCCCACTGGCATCCTATTGTTGAGGTGAGGTGACTTTACTTTGATGGGTGTGACATGTGTTTCCATGCATGCACAGGGACATTTTGAACATGAACACATTTTGCTCATGCTAAAAATACCTTGCTGCTAACGCTAACTGTCAAAACTGCTCTTACATGTAGGTTGTAGCCCCCAGGCAGGACGATGCTGTTACCAGCCAAATATTTGAGTCTAACAATGGACAAATGAAATATTTGGTATATTTATAATCTGCTAAACAGCAGAGGATGGCATGTTGGGTGTTTTTTTCTGGTCGTGGAGTGTTGAAAATAGTTTAACCTTTGGTCAAACGCTGCACTCGTCACGGTCACATTTTTACCAGCCGTCCAATCACAATGGAGGAAGGGCGGGACGAATAACACAAAGACGAACCATCACTTCCTACATTTAGGCTACAATAGCAACAGCAATGGTGGAGAAATCAATACACATAGACCTGGCACGTCCGTCCTCTCTCCCTACATGTTTCAGCCTTTGACCCTGTGCCGACATCTCTGACTTCTGTTGATATTCCGTATCATAGCAACTGGACACAACGAAAGTATTTCAGCTTTAAAAAAAAAAACAAAAACCAAACACTGCACCTCATTGCCCTTCTCTGTTCATTCTTCTCATCATGCTATTGCGCTAATCATTATTACTGCAGGGGAAATTTCTTCACTGTGGCAGCTTTAATAAACAGACAGCCCGTTGTCATTTCCATGGCGTCAAATAGCGACGCATTATCACACCCCTCGGCATGTGATACCAACACATGAAGTACCCTTTAGCATCTGTATGAGAGGTACCAGGCATTCAATCGATGGAAGACTGACATTTATGAAAAACAAACCATTATAAAAATAAACAAGTATGAACAACACAAAAGATTTTACAGCAAGGATGGTGAGGCCTGCTGGATGAAAAGCTGCAGCAAGTGTAAATGAATAAGTGATTAAGCTTATCACAGCCTAGTCATTAAGGCACAGTGGGCTCATTACTATTCACTGATACAGTAGTGTGTTGTTACAATGAGGCTGTGAGAAGATTTTTGGTCAGCGGTACAGGGAACAAGGCTGTAAGCTAAAAAAGAAAATCTGCCTTTTGATAGAGGTTGATAAAGTAAGTTAGAAACACACACACACACACACCATGTTTGATACCAAAAAAGACGATGTGGAAAAAAAAACTGCAGTTCTTCAAAGGGTCAACAGGATCTTTTTTGAATTGCGCCATGAATCACACATATGATGTTTGTTAATTTAAAAGATAATTCTGCAAGGTAAAAAAGTCACAGTTTGTTGTAAAACTACTGAAGTATACGATAAAAAGAAAATACATAATTGGAAAGACAACACACGCAATAGTTGCATAGTGAGGCCTCTCTTGCTGAAGCTACGATGGCTGCGTGTTTCGATCTGGGATGAATCACATGAACAACGGGTCTTACTCCTGCTTTTGCTAAAATGACCTGGAGTTGCTGGATAAAACATATCATGTAAGATAACGTTACATTTGTGTGCAATGAGAGATGTACATCACTGAGATGGTTCAAACAAATCTAAGTGATACTACGACACCTACGCCAAACTGCAACTTTCTTGACTTGCGAAATTCAGTTTTAAATTGACAACCATATTTGCGAGTCAAGACGAAATTCAAACTGGATCATAAAATTGTCTCTCGGCATTGACCACTACATATTTTTTACAAAATGAAGTCCCATGGGATCCACTGGAAAGGAAGGGTCTTTGCCTCTCTATCAAGGCTTAAAGTTAGGCATACTGAGTACATGGCCTCTTTGAGTGACAGGTGGGTGCCGTACCGGGTTGCTAGCTGTCTGCTCTTCTGCATCAACTGGGCTGTTTCAGTTCCACCAACAATCCACTATCGTCACTGCCAAGATGGCGGCGGCCAGAGTCACTCACTTTGAGCTTCACAGCAGCTCTTCAGAAACCTACCGGTGAAGTCACGGAGACTACATCCATATTTTATACAGTCTATGGTTTTAAGCCCACAGTTAGCTTTGCAATTTACTAGCTCCCCACACAGGACAAATCCCTCGTCTTTGAGAGTGTGCCAGTTCACTCATTCTTAGTATTTATGTTTTTTCTTATTTTGGATTGCAGTGGGAAACTAGCAAGGGAGACAAAGGAGATAAATCTCTGATGTGATGCAGCCCCAGTCATGTAGGGGTACATGTGGTTCCAGACAAAGGAAACTCAGATCTCTGTGGGCAGTTCATGTTTTTAATATGTGTAAATAAAATTATTGCAATTAACCATACATCTACCCTGGGGAAACAAAAAATAAGATTTACTGGGAATTGCAGTAGAGTGGATGAAACAGAGAGCTGAGAGAGACTAAAGAACCGATATTTTGACAGCAGAGAAGAGAAGTTGAAGGATGGTATCGCTGACCTGTGCACTCAGACTGGAAAAATTGTGTGTGTGTGCACATCAAAGGTCTGTGTCTTGCAAAATACAAAGAGACAGTGACAGTCACAGAAAACTGGAAAGTGAGCTTGTTATGTTTTTTGGGGGCTATTTGAGTAAGTTGTACTTTGAAATCTTCCTTGGAGCCTCAAGAGACGCCAATAATTTACTTCCTACCATTTCATTTCAGTCAAAGTTGTTCTGTCTTCACAAGTCCTTCATCCTCACACCACTTCCACTTGTAAAGCCCTGTGGTCCTAACATGCCAATAGGATTTCAAAAACAGCCACATCTATTTACATGTCTTTTAGCCAAGTAAGCCACTCTGTCTCAAGCTTTTATCTTTTCGCTTACAGTTGGCAAATGAAAAAGCCACAGTCTATTCCAATAAAACTGAATACATAAATAAACTGTCTTCACAAAAATCAAAAATAAAATGGGAGGCAATCGCTGTTTGTTTTACTGCCCAATTCATAACTCTGTAGGTGGTTGGTGCATTTGTTTGGAGGTTCCAAGATGAAAAGCTTTGAAAATTTTGGCTGGTTTTATTTGATATGACTGTACATCTGTTTATATGACTGTGTGAAAGAGGATTATTTGTTTTCAAATGCACAGCACAGCTCTAAGTGATGTTACATTGACTCTCCTCTGCAGTACCAAGGGACCACAGGTAGTAGCCAGGGAGGATCCTGCAATTCTCTGAAGACGCCACCGTCTCCGTAGCCTTGAGCAACACTTCACATAAGAGCACCTATCAACCTGAAGCCTTGGCTGTACCTTTGGACAGTAGCACTACTGAGTGCTGCACACATATGGTCCTAAGAAGAAGAATACAGACATCGATAAACTACTGTGGAAAAGAGAGACACAAACTGTCTTGAGCTCTGCTCAGTTCGATCAGTTGCATGTTGAATGACCGCAAAGATGGGTGTTTTCTTTTCTATAATGTTCCATAAGATAAACAACTGGCATATGCAGACATTTTAAGTCTGTGCTATTCCTGGGTTTATACAGTAGTTACTGTTTTTTACATAGTCTTGTTACTTGTTTTAATGAGGTGAGTCTGTATTTGCACAATGTATTTACAACCAGTTGAACTGCCATACTGTTATTTTTTTTATTTGGTGGTGAAGTGGTGCATGAGGTCATGGTTTGGTGGGATATCTTCTCCTCTTCCTCCTTGTTTGTTTCCGTTTCTATTTTTGGGATTACGATGTGTTGTTCTGTCAGTTGATGTGCAGTGACAGTTGATTTCTAGACAAAGTATCTGTAAGGAAAATATGTTAAATGTTATCAATAAATATTATTCCATTAAAAAGCGACCATTGTTTATCTTTGCCAGTTCAATTACAATTTAATGGTGCAACAATATTTTTCTTCATTTCAGGAAATATAAGAAAAAACACTGAATTTAGTCCTACATGGAGGACAACTAGAAAATCTTTGAAACAATAAAATATGAACATTTAAAGAGTTGCATTTTATTGATAAAGCTGTAATTTATTTTGCAGCATGTCAATTCTATCACTGTTTAAGATTAGTAATATTGGAAATGCAATCCATAAAAGACACTCTCTGAAACGAAAAGGCTGCTTGTGCGAGCAGATTATGAATGCCTGTAGGCACAGCACAGCTCAGAAATGAACCAAGGCCAAATTAGCAACTCCTCTAAAGCAGATTGGCGGAAAAAAACCCTTGGAAACACCTTATCACAGCACACATTTGCTTCCCCTTGCAGTGAACAATCAATTACATTTCAGACAACGCATACACTGGATTGGAAGCACTCAAATGAGTTGAGTCGTTATTTGGCAAGTTGTTGGTGAGCAGTCAACTGTGGGATTCAAAATAAACCTTCAGACAGTGATAGATGGTATGCTTCTGCTATGGTCCTGTTTTGCATGTAAGCAGGAAGTGATTGTTATTTTGATATATCATTTTCCATCCAGGAATGTGTCTGACTCACTGGGTGAGTACAGAAAAAAATAGTAGTAGGGACCAGGAACTTAATTGTCCCATTTTAATTTGACCTACCCCCCTTTTGTTATTTCAGTTAAGAGGTAACTTTTTCAACCTGGACCCTATTTCCCCTGTTTTTTTGTGTCTCGCTGACTAACAGGGACCATAATTTCTGAAATTGGTCCAGTATTTAGGGAGAGCTCTGTAGACAGCAGCTGCTCACAGGCTGCTTCATGGTTGCTATTAGTCTGTCATAATGTTGACAGACTTATGATAACAATCTGAGCCTGTCATGGCAAAAACAAACAATTTTAGTGGACGGAACATTACGCTGATGCTGCTAACTTGCCCTCACAGCTCATTTTGTGGCTGCCTGTTACAGCGTTTTCTCTCAATACTACGCCAATTTCAAAGAAATTTAGTGTCCATTAGTCACTTAGGCACATAAACATGGGAAAATAGGGTCCAGGTTGTAAAATACTAAAGTTTCCGTTTATGAACAGTCAGTTCCCATCATATTCCTTTGTGGTTCTATTGCTTACAATCAGCACTTCTCTCTCTACTGTGTCTACAGTGATGCTATATTGATTTCTGCTGAGGTAAAATGTCTATTATTGATCATTTCATGCACAGACTACAGTACATCCTTCAGGCTGCATACATTACAGCATATGCTATTTTAATGGGGAATTCAAAGCTGCAGTAAGCACCGTCCTCAGAGGAATTGTATTTTCAAAACTAACCAGAGGGAACAGACCTCAAAATACTCTAAGCCATTTGCCATTTACATTGCCTTTGCAACACACACACACACACACACATACACACACACATACAAATATGATCATCACTTTCAAAATGTGATAGACTCGGTGTAATGTATTGAATGTGGATTAAAACCAAAACTTCCTGACAGAATCAGGACAGGATTTCCCTCTTTCTTTATCACATTTGTGCTGCTGCATTAACATAAAGACCCAGTAAAACGAGATAGTAAAACAATAAAAGAACAGTAGGGCAGCCAACGGCACAATAACTAAAATCCTTAAATTGGGCCAAGCTGTCCAGGGCTCAACCTATGTTCTTCTGTGTTGCTACATCATTTTGGGAGGGCTGAAGCCCTGAAGGTTTTGATGTACAGTATAAAATACATTTGTTTTCATCATGACTGTAGATCCTGTTTTATTGTATTTGACAAATCTCACAATGCATATAATTACAACATAGCTCCAAATAGGGCCTGTACACATTTTCTTGAAGTCAGTGGACAAAGAGAAAGAGACAGAGGGCAAATGATGGAGAGGTACAGTACACGGTGCATGCAATGCACAAACTGTATCTGAAAACTGTGTGTGTGTGTGTGAGTGAAGGAAAACCCTTTTTTAATATTTCAATAAACTAATGTTAACATAAGAATTACTATTTAAGTACAAGTAGTAAAACTACAGTGTAAAACTGTAAAGTAGTAAAGTAAATAATAATAAAAAAAGTAATTCAAAATTTTACTCAGGTAGAAGTACAGAAGTAGCATCAACATATACTTAAAGTAAAGTAGGCTACCCAGCATAGTAAATAATATGGAATGATGGATTATTACTCATTAATGCATTATGTGTTCATCACTTTGATTTGCTCATTTTAACAAATTTACTTCAATCTCTTAGTCTAATAATATGATTTATGATTCATTCATGTATTTTGGATGTAAGTAAAATACGAGGAAGCATAAAAACATATCAAATAAAGCTTGACACATAACAAATTTAACCCCTGCCTGTACCTTAACAGGATTAACAGTAGCCTAGCTTCAGGGCAATACCAAAATAAATTCACCTGTATCTCAAAAGCACAGGATTTACAGATCAGGTAGATAACACTAACTTAAAGCCAACAGCACAATAACAAAATTGACACGTCTCAATCACAAAATACGAGATAAGTTTAAGCAAAACAATCAATCGTAGGCTCCTCAGTATGAAGGTAACGAAAATCTCGCGATATGGTTAAGGTTAGTATAAATGGTCGGCAGCGAGTCTCGTGAGAGTTCCTGCAAGTTTTCGTAATGTGCGGGTTACCTTCTAGACATGACCCCCTCTGACGTAGCTCCGTTAATAATTACACTAATATGCCTTACCTGCTGGGTGCTCCTCGACCTGCTGGGTGCTCCTCCTCCGTCAGACTCTTTTACTCCTCTTCTTTGTTACCGGCAGACTGGTAACTGTTCATGTTGTCGCTGCTGCAGCTGGCAGGAGTTTGCGTGGCACTGGCATCATCGACGACAAAGTTATTTTTAATTAATAATAATTATAATGAATGAGTTATCGTAAAAGATTTTCCCACCACCCACTTCTTTGTTGCTATCCGCTCCATCTTGTCAGTTAACTGTCCGTTTCATTTGTCTTTTCAGACTCGACTCAGCAGTCTCGATTTCATTTGATTACTTCCTGCTTGACCTCTGACATTAGATGATGGACGGATCCACTTGAAGGGGAGGGGGAGTGACGACGGGTGGTACTACTGACTGCACCTGGTAAAAGTAACCTATTGATAATTTTGGGACAGTGTACCCCTAATCAGATGGACTGTTCCAACGTCAGGTGAGCAACAGGTCAGTTGTTTCCTCGCATCAAGAACTACGATAATAAAAGTTTTTTTCTCAAAAGGACATTATTTATGGTCTAGGCATGGACAATAACAAAGATGACTTTTTGGTTAATAACGTTCTCATTCTTGGCAAATTAACGTCAAAATTTAATGTGTTTCATTCAGTTTCTTTCTTACATAAAACCCCTTAAAGTCATGAAAAACAAAATGCAATTAAACTTCTTAGCATAACACAAGAATAGATCTGCAGGTACAGCCCAAGCCCCCTAATTTTATATATCTTAATTTTATACTTCAATTACTTGTATGTTTTTTTTATGTTGTTTGTAAATTTGAATTTGTTCAATAAAGAAAAGGCTGCGACAATATGGCACCTCAATAAGAAACATTAAGAGGCAATTAAAAGTGTTTTAATGTTTTTGATAAATTTCTTATGGACCGATGGACCTTATTTTGTACCTTTTCTTTATATAAACCTAGATGTATATTTTGTTTTGTTATTTTTTTATCTTTTAAATGTACTTTTTTAAAATAAAAATTTAGGTTACCCCAGATTGCTAGTGGTGGCCTTGCGGCCCACAGGGTGGGTCGACCCATCTGGCATTTGCTAGAATTGTCAAATCGCCGGTCCGAGCCTGCATGAACGGATGGATGGTTAGGAGCAGATAAAGATTTATTTTATATATTCAAAACCAAGACTGAATGTAGTTTCACATAGTGTATATCCCATATGTTATATATTTCTAAGCTAAGATGTAAGAGATGGGAGGACCAAGAGGAACAATGTCTCTCTTGCTTTCTTATAACACTCACTACTTCCTGTTAAATAAATGTGTATCCCTTATTGTGAATGTGAGTGTGAATGGCTGTCTGTCTCTATGTGCCCTGAGATGGACTGGTGACCTGTCCAGGGTGAACCCCGCCTTCGCCCAGTGTCTGCTGGGATTGCTTCCAGCTGCCTCACGACCCTAACGGGGATAAGCAGTTGACGATGGATGAATGGATGGATGGATGGATGGATGGATGTATCCCTAGTTAAAAGGAGCTGAAGCTGATAAACAGCTGAATCTGATAATGCCTTGTTCTTCATGCATATCAATTATATGTGCTAGCCAATTTCATCACATGCTTCATCTTAATAATGTATTTTTATCTATGCATGAACAGATTGTAGCATATCATGTAACTTTGATATCATTAAAAGATATGAGAAGATTGCTCTGAGCACCTTGAAAGAATAATGTAGTCAAATAACTGGTTTGCTAATTTTCCTATCTAGCAAAGAGTAAAGTACATGAATATTTGCTGCATATTGCTGAGTTAAAAACTCATACCTTGTTATCCTCCAGCCTGAACGAGGAGCTTAAAAACATGAACTCTCAGATAATTAAATACATTGAAAACCAAAATAACTTCCTTCAATCATAAACAAAGTTGACCCATTTTTTCCATTTCTTTCTAGCTGGTTAGGCAATTGTTCATGTAATAAAATAAAATGTACCGGTTGAATGCTGTTAATACTGTACTGTTTATGTCCCTGTGTGAATGACACATGGCTCCATGTGTCATTGTGTCCAAGTGTGAATGTCACTTTTCATGTGTTACTCGACCAGAGGAGAGAGTGGATGATAGCAATAAATGTATTTAAAATGAAGAAATCAAAAATAAAAAAAAATAAAGAATAAATAAAATAAAATATGCTGTATACAGTAAATAAATAGACATTTTCCCTCACTTTTTCTGGCACCATTCAGTTGTTTTAATGTCCACCAGACCTCCCAAAACCTTCAAACTTCTCAATTTGACCACACGGTGGGCCTCATGGTAAACATGGCTGACGTCCCTTCAAAATGCTGTTTCTTTTCCTGGGACCTCACAGTTGCTTTCAAGATGTACGTCATGATAAAACACAGGCAATGTCATTTCCTTGTGAGTTTAAGTGTCTACCTGTCACTCTCATACTGTAGATACGTTATCTCGAGGGGGATTCCCTGAAGGCTGCTATCTATGGGTGGTGAGTATGGAGAGGCTAGGGTCCTGTATTACCATACTGTCTTCATGACAGCTAGCCTTCCTGTCATCTCCCTGATAACTATGACCTTGTCTATTTGCCTGATTACTGTCCCTGATTACACCTCACCCTGTGAGTGTGTATCGTGATGGAATATCATCTAAAAGAGAGAAAAGGAGAGGGTGGGAGTGGGTTGTCATTGCAGAGACAGAGGTGTGTGGGTTGCTTGTTAGTGGGTGCTGTGTATGACACATTTCTAGTAGGCTGCACAACTGTGATCCAGCCAGGTGGATGGTAACACGGAAAGGGAAGAAGCGCTCTTCTCACAAATCATCTAACTTGGTGGCATAATTATCTGTCTGACATTTGCTCTACGGCACAGAAAGGCAAAGAGTATGACAGCTGAGAAGTCAGTAGGGCCTCTTATGAGCAACAACTGTTAGCAATTTTCTATTATGATTAAATTAGTGCGGTTGCTACTCCGGTTCTCAGCTCTTAAAACGTTTGTTTCACAGAGAAGCCTTTAACACTGTACTTCACTGACTCATAACTCTGGGTCTAGGTGGCCACCTTACCTGGCTGAGCACTAATCCCTGCATATTAGTGCACTAAATATCCACAAGTATGTAATCAGCAAATTAGGATGAGCCAAGTCAGCTCTATAGACAGCAGTAATGCCACTGCTCAGTCACTAAATCCAAACACATTAGTGGACTGGAAGAGCAGCTTGTTTCTTAATACTAGAATTAGAAGTAGCTATATGCGATGGTGGTATAGTGGTAAGCATAGCTGCCTTCCAAGCAGTTGACCCGGGTTCGATTCCCGGCCATCGCAGTGATTTTGGGGGCGGCAGTAGCTCAGTCTGTAGGGAGTTGGCTTGGGAATCGGAGGGTCACCGGTTCAAGTCCCGACATGGACCAAGAACTGAGTGTGAACTGGTAGCTGGAGAGGTGCCGGTTTACCTCTTGGGCACTGCCGAGGTGCCCCTGAGCAAGGCACCAAACCCCCCAACTGCTCGGGGCGCTTGTCAGGAGCAGCCCCCTCACTCTGACATCTCTCCATTAATGCATGTATATGGGTCCTGTTTGTGCATGTATGTATTTCAGGTCTGTATGTACTGTGTGAAAAAATGAACAACAGAGTGTAAAAATTGAATTTCCCCTCGTGGGACTAATAAAGGTTGTTGTTCTTCTTCTTGATTTATGTGTTATTCTTCTCATCTGACCCTGAGTGGGACAACACACAGACGTACATTTGTGATGCTCTGCATTATCGTGTGTCAGCCATTGGACAACAGGTCAGGCAGGAATGACCTGTTGACTGTTTTGAAACTATAAAATGTAATCCAGTTACACACTGGAGTTTGTCTTGGCCATTGATGATATTTGCCATTATTTCCACATTATAATGCTTAATGATTACACTGCTGCAATAAACTTATCCAGCTGAATAAAGATTTGTCTCATAACCATGCATTACTTTAATAAAGACTTGGTTAATAACCTTCTATTAATCAACATATACAGCTAGACTTCAATATATGGATTGTGTGTTGAACTATGTAATTTTTGGACTCATAATCAAGATAACAGGGTGCGCTGGGTGATTGCCAAGATGAATAAAGGCTCTGTCTGGGAGGATGCTGAAGGTCATACTGACATGTTCACACATTGTGACTTCTATCATGTTGAGAATAACTTCCACTAGAGAAAGTCCCTCCCGATAGTGTACAGTGGGAGTATTGTCACTCAGGGGAAGCCTGACTCCTTCTATGGAAATGATGGCATATGAAGGGGCACGAATAGGGCAGATGATATCAATAAACGTCTGGTAGAACAGGATGTATGAGCATGATAACCATTTTAAGTTTCAGGGCGAAGACAAAACATCAACGTTTGACGAGGGATGACAAACTTTACTTCAGCAACAGTCCACGAGCCAATGAGATGGGACCACACCTGAATTTGCATATTCCTTAGTTTGTGTAACGATAAAAGACTGGGTCAGGGAAAGATAGTCAGTCAGACTTCATGAACTGACAGACACTCTGTTGCTTGTCAGGGTTACTTTGGTTAGACCCAGAGCTCTGTAACTTTTGCATTTTCTGCTGGTGTTAGAGTAAAGCTTATTTTTGATTTCAATAATCTTCTCCTATTGCTTCATTAAACAAACACACGAGGACCAAGAGTTTTTTATAGCACCACACAATTTTTGTCCTCAATACTTTGGTGACCCCAACGTGAAGACAGAAGACAGAGAAGTGAGAAGTTGCCATTGTTGTGTCAGCCAAACAACGGACGAGAGAGGACAGTGCAAAACTACAGCTGCGCCACTAAAGACAAGGTAAGCAGACACCTGTTAAAAGAAAGATCTGCAATTGACTACGACTACATTTTGTTTTGAAGTCACTTGAAAGCATAGTTGAAAACCAGTAGCAAACACAAGCAAAGGCTATACCCCCTTAAGGAGATAGCATAAGGAGAGGGCCCGAGGGTTGGAGTCCCAGTCAAGTACCTTCCTCCTGTCTTGTCATAGAGTGCTCCAGGGGTGGCATATTTTTGTAGGCCAACCAGGAAGTTAGCATCACCCTGGTTCCCTTGACAAAAAGGGAATTGGCTTTTTGCAGCTTTTGGATTACTGCAGAAAATAAGCTCTGTGGCAAACACATTGATGACACTTACATGTTTTGTCAAGCAAGACAATCTTCATGAATGAACATTACTTTTATGATTTCTGAAGCGTAAATGCAATAATCAGAAGTAAAAAGCTAACGCTCTAGATGAACTACACCACGGTCGCACCTTTACCGTGCACATGAGTGTACAGGGTAAAGCCTTTTTTTAAGATACACTAAGGCTTCAAAATTCCAGCTTGTGATATTTATTGTGCTATGTATTGTGATATGTACTTTACATCACAGAACCATCCATCCATCTTCAACCGCTTATCCCGTTAGGGGTCGCGGGGGGCTGGAGCCGATCCCAGCTGGCATTGGGCAAAGGCGGGGTTCACCCTGGACAGGTCGCCAGTCCATCACAGTGCTATATCACAGAACAAAACATCAAAATCTCTTAGTATTAACCACAGACCTTATTTCAGGCATCTAACTAAAAACTCATTCAAAAAAAACACTCTGACTTCCAGACGAGGGAACAGGAAGTGCTAAAATACTAACTCATTTCTGGGTTTTAGGACTGGTTCCTGCATCACTCTATTACTATTATGTTTCCAGATGAGAAGAAACCAGGAATTTGCTGCTCCAAGCCAAAAATAGTCTGGCATAAAACCTACAAAAAAAACATAATGTGCCTTTTGTACATTGTTTCATACTGATTAAATAAATGTGAAGTGTTTAGAGGTGCTTGTACAGGTGGACCTCTGGATGCAGCCGGGCTAGCTGCTTTCCATAATCTAAATGTACCTGCTGCTGACTGTAGCTTCATATACTCCACAGACATGAGAGTGGTATAAACCTTCTCATCTAGCTCTCAGCAAGAAAACAACTAAGCGTATAAGCGTACCATCCAGTGGTCAGTCTTACATTACTTTTTACCCTCACTTGTCAAAATTACCCTAAAATACCATAAAATCTCCCAGATGGAGCAGATTCTACACCCTCACCTATATTTAGACATCTGCCTTTATTTAAGTGAGAACAATGGTCTAACGTTTTGAGGTGCAGATTCTAGTCCAAGACTCTTTGCCCTCCAGGGCACAAGACTCATATGGACCAGTGCGTGCATCTCCGACGCTGAAGTGCGTTAAACTTTGCTTCTCTAGTAATGCTGCTAATGTCGAGTTTGAACCCACATTGTTAATGCAACTGTGACTGCTTCTGTTAGTCCTGTGTATTGTAACAATCAGGGGAACGCATACATAAAACATGAAGAAAAACAAAGATATTTCAGAAGTTAATTGCCTCCCTGATTAAATTATGCAGAATTCCAAGAGGAAAGCTAACGTTTCAAGTATCAGCCCTTTTCAGAACATGTGAAACAGATAAGAGATGAATCGAAATGAGATTTGGAGAGGTTCAAGGTCAACTTTCAATAATGTGATTAGCTATTAACTGCAAATTACATCTGTAATAGAGGTGACAGTGTATTGCAATGCTGGGATGGTCTCTTCTACATTTTGATGAGGTTTAGAGTGTCTTGTGACCCACTCTTATAGTGTTTAGCATTTCAAAGTTGTGTTGTTGTATGCTACTCTAATTATGCTAATGTCTCATTACTTTTGTGAAATGGAGACGGTGGACACATAACTGTTTGAAGTGGTTGGTATACATGAGATAGACACTGTAAGAAATCATATGTCATATATACTTCTGTCTTCATGCAGCTGAAAAGCAGTCTAAAACACAGAAATATCTTCTCTTGGGTGTGAATGTTATGCAGAAGATGGGTTGTCACCTGCTGATGTGTGTCCCCATAGCTGTGTACTGTATCCCAGTGTCCTACATTCAAATAATAAACTGAGATAGTATAACATCTCAGCCTCCTTCAAAAATGTTTAAGTGCTGCACTCTTAACATTACATAAGTGCTACTTCTCTTCAGTAGAACATGTCATTGCTCTACGTGGGAATGCTGACTCTCTTTAGTATCTAGTTTGATTTCTCTCTGCACATGTGGTCTGTAAGGCCACAAATGGGTTGACTTTCATGAACTGATGCAAGTACTCGAATTTCCGCTGGACTGTATGTTAAGAATATACAGTGGGCATTACAATTTCATATTACAACATTACAATTTCATATTTTCCATATTTTTTCTGTATACAGGTCATCAATTAAAGCATCACTGTTTTATCAGTACTGTAATACAACTGTATTGCTGCTGAGTAATTCACTTAGAGGGACAAAGATGAAATGAGGGAAGAGAAAGAGGATAAAGATCAAAAAGATAGAAGAGGGGAGACTGACAGAGAATGTCTCCTCCTTAGAAAGACGTGTCTTTTCCATTTTTATGAACAAGGCCCTAGTGTAACCTCCCATAGCTGTGTATTTCCTCCTCCCCTCCACTGATGCAATAATTGCTCCCACCAGCTGGGACAGGATCTGCTCAGAGTGATCCTAAACTGAACACGGCGAGCTCATCTTCAAGCCGATCGATTCTCCTCTCTGTGGAAACTACATTACCCTGAAAATTATGATCAAGGATTAAAAAAAAAATACAGCGCAAATTAAGTTTAAGAATACAGTGTTTTCTATGCTGTGTGATTATTGTGCTTGTATAAAAGCATTTATGTTAGAAACGCTGGCATTTCCATTCTCTCTATTGTATATCTTTATACAGTAGCTTTCACATGTAGAGACAATTTTATCATGCTACATGTTCTTAGGCCACCTTGTCTGCAAAGGATCTCTGCTTTGACTCCAACTTTATTGTAAAATCCAAGTAGAGGAGGCAGGGAAACCACTGAATGAGGTTTATTTTATGGTGATTCGTTACATCTCAAGGTTACATCTCAGCCTGGCCCATTACCAACTTGATGGTCTATTGCTACTTGCATGACACTAACTGCATGTTGTCACAGATGCTCACAGAGTATGACACAATATTACCTGGTAAAAAGCTTGTCTTGGTCCAAAGTTTTGCAGATTTCTCTACATCTTAAAAACACCATGTTGTCCTAAACTTTTCCTAACATATATGCATCATACAACATATAAGCTACTCTTACAAATATAAAAATAACTCAGGCAAAGTCCATCTGCAATACAGTATTCAAAATATGCATGTTGAAAATACTTCAATAGTGTTCCAACATATACGGGTGGTAACAACATCAAATTTACCAAATAACTTACTTCAAAGCTCGCCAAGTAATACTTTCATCCTCCAACAACAGAAAACAAAGCTTTTCATTATTTTGCAAGGTGGCGAAGGCTTTTCAGAACTTTAAAACTATTTATTTTGAAGTATTTGTATTCAGAACATAATCCCAATGGCTCATAATCCTAATGGCAGGATGCAAATATGTTTTGTGGTCTGTGATTTTAAATGATGACATATATTTTCATTTTTTCCTCTCTGTCCTTTCTCTGGGTTGGGTTTGCTTTTGACCAGGGGGCAATGACCCTTCACAAACCACGAGGCCGGACTCTGACCTCCTGGCATCTAACATCTGTGCTCTGAAAATCCAAACAGTAAGTGACACAGCAGCGAGAATAATAATAAAACAGCAGTTTAGTGTACTGCATACACTTTCACATGGCACTTGGACAAAACATGGCTGGACAGATAGATATTGTAGGTGAATAATAGATGTTGTAGTAAATAGTGTGTTTGAAAAATACACTGCACATTTGTTTATTATTAATGTTTATTTATTCCTTCATTTATTTGAATACATGCAAATTCTCAATAAAGATCTGACAATAAGATAAAAATAGTATTCAATATCCCCCCACAATGCTGCACAGTGGTGCAGCAGTTAGCACTGTTGCCTCACAGCAAGAGGATTGCAGGTTTGAAACCGGCCTGAAGCTCTTCTCTGTAGAGTTTACATGTTCTCCCTGTGTTTGCGTGGGCTTTCTCCGGGTTCTCCGGCTTCCTCCCCAGCGATGGATTGGCGATCCGTCCAGGGTGTTCCCCGCCTTGGCCCAGTGCCAGCTGGGATCGGCTCCAGCCGCCCTGCTAACAGGATAAGTGGTTGCAGGATGGATGGATGGATGCCTACACAATAAAAATGTATCCCAATAGCAACCATTTTTTAAAAGTAAACTGACACTGATCTCTGGAGGCAGATATGCTATTTTCTTGCCTCCTGATGCACCTTATGGGCCATATTGTATATAACACAGCCCAATTTCTGGACTAAAACACAGCATGGACATTACGTTGGTAATAACGTTACACATTACGTTGGTAATAAGTAAAGTCAGTTTTATTATAGCTCAATATCACACATATCAATAAAAAAGAAGGTGAGGTAAAGGAGTGTGTTCAACCAGTTAAACCAGTTAAATAAGTAACTCAGACTAAACAAGAAAATCAGGTATAATCTTGTGCAGCAACAACAACAGAGAACTGATGAACAAATCCTAAATCCTGACTGATTGAGTCATGTTTTAAATATATCTAGAATAAAACAAACGGATGAATACGCTGTATCTCTTCCATTGTGACTGATACTGATCTTAACAATGTAGACTAAGTCTCTGTTTTATTTAGCATTTTGCACTTCCATTATTTTTTTTAGGTTTCACAGTAAAAATATGTGGAAAAACAGATGATGTATTAGTACTTTTACAGTTAAAATTAAGTTTCTCCATAGAGGCCTGTAAGGTATTACAACAAAGCAGCCTTAAATCTAAAATGTAACATCATGTCATTTCTTATCAGATCACATTCAGGTATAAGAGTCCATTTTCAGTTTGCTGAACTGAAAAATGTGGATTTTGTTCTACAGCTTAGGTGCAAAGCCATTTGAACCAACTGGGACAAATGCTAATGCAGATTACCTTTTTTTTCTATGACTTAATAATAATGACAAATTATGTTGTTTGGCTTTTACCTCTACAGATTAATGTTCTCTTCAGGTGATCTTTGTCCTGACAAAAGCTCAAGATTAAACTCACATCAGTTTTACTGGCTTATCCTGCTGATGCTGTCTTGTTACAACAGAGTAACACTAAAACATGGCAGCATACTAAATATGAGTATATCCTAAGTAACTGTTGCGTGTCAGCACTGTTTTTTGTAGTCTTAACATTGACTCCAATATCAAACCAGTGGATGAAATATTACCAAACCCCAGGCTCTTATGGGTGCGACTGCTCCGTCTGTTGCTTTTTCCAGCTTCTTTGTGCTTTTCATTATGAAGTGTGTCCTCTGTCATCACCGTCAATCAAAACCCGGTTACTACAGTCCAATGTCCTGACGTGACCTCTGTGGCTCCACCAAAACTGTTGGTTTTGAGCTAAATATATAGTTACCATCACTTCTCCCGCTTTGTTTTTTTGCACTGAAATTCATTCATGAATGCAGCTGATGTGGAGTGAAAGTGTATACAAATAAACAATTAAAGAAACACAGAAACAAACTATTCTAAATATGAGCTTTGGCCTCATGTGGATAACAGCGCTGACAATGGGTATGGCTCTGGCCACAAAATGAGAGGGGAGTTTAAACCCAGAAGCCACACTCAGGAGGTTATTTACTTGGAAGTCACTCAGATGTCAGGACAGCTGCTGCAGTTTTGCTGTAAAAGGATCTAAAAGTGCGACAAGAGAGGGGAGTAGTCTCTCTGTTGAAGATCTCTCAGTCTCCGTCACTCCACCAGCTAGCACTCTTCTTGGTACCGGTGAACGAGGATCTACTGGTGCTGCTCTTTAAGACAGTTATTTTGTTGCCATGGCGTCAAACGCCAGCCACGTGTTGGAGGCTGCCTTGGAGCAAATGGACGACATTATTGCTGGTAAGAGTTTCTGTTTCATTATCAGACCTCCAATAGACTGCCCAGTTTGTAATTGCAGGCCTCCGTAAAACCAGAGCCACCCACATATGATTTTCACATACACATATAGTCCACAGGAAAAAAAGCATTCTTTGGATTTTTAAATTGTTAGTGATGAATAAGTTAAAAACTAGAGGTGGAAAAGAAACGAACAGTAAAACATTTGAGCGTGAGAGATCAGTTTGTTTCTGTGAAATAGAAGGAAGCAGATTTTTGATTAGACAAGTACTTTTCTGTAATTGTTCTTTATTAATTTAACGCTTTCGTACTTTTATTGCTTCTCCTTGTGCTTGTAAATCTCACCATGTACTAATTGCATGAAGTTACTTCCCAGCGTCTTCCCTTCAGGATTTTCTAGCAGAGGTGACACATTTTAGTCAGTGCTGTTTGTCACAACCACAGCAGTGTGTTTTTGGCCGGGGAGACAACGGTCTATTAATAGAGGTGTCAGTTCAACCATTAGCACACTCTAATGACTACAAATAATCACGTACTGTCAAATGAAAATAAATACGTTAACAAAACTAAGAAATTGTCCACATTGTGTCCTGTCTGCATTACTGTACCTCTGATTCATCTTCACACTGTATATATGAAAAGTTCTTTCCACAACTTAGACATGATGATTACAGTAACCTGCATGCTGAACGTCTAATTTGTGGATTTGTGGATCAGAGCCCAGTGTGCAACCATTTGAGGCTATTTACAGTACATCCTATAACAATAGCACCCTCAAGAGGCCATTTGAGGAACTATCCTTATTGCACTGCAGCTTGCCAGTTAACTTTTAATCTGTACACTACTGGTGCCCAAGAAATTAGATCTGTCATCACATTTCTGTTGATTTGCTGTTCTTCTTTCCTGTCCAGGCAAAATGGGTGAGGGGCTGTTCAGCGCTCTTACGCAGTTAGGTGGCCAGGCCTCCGAGGGTACCTCACAGTTGACCCTTGCCAAACACGTGGACCCCACCCTCAAGGCTCTGCAGCTGACTGAAGCCCTCAGAGCGGTGCTGGAGGGACAGGGGAGCGAGGAAGATCAGGACTCTCTGAGGAAACAAGTCTCCGCGGACACAGCCCACATTATCGTAAAATGGCTCGAGAGAGATGAGGTGAGTGCTGTCACGCACATATGAAGGCCCTCAACTCTCAAACAGGGATGGATGATGGACCAGAACGGCATTATATAACACTCAGTATGCAAATTCAACAAGAAATTTCAAAAATCAATTTCATGAGAAAGTTTTTATATATATATATAATTGTACAAAAACATACTATTCAGCCCATTATGGGTTTTATTAGTTGTGTTATACAGTATGGTGGCCTTTGATTCCAGTCAACAACATCTGGAGGGCTTTTTCCTGCCTGCTAAGACGTAGCGATCTGGAAGCTCAATAGTAAACTGCACCGGTAATTAGATCCAGAGCTCCTGTTTGAAGTAAAAGCAGTTGCTCCCCCTTTCACTCCCTTATTTCCTCCATTCTTATACCCCTGCATTACTCCTGTCCTCCCTTTTCTACAACATTTGTTTGTTTGTCTGGTCCAGGTCTGCCACCATGAGGACTTGAACTCTTCACCTCTCTTCTAATTTGATATTGTCAACTTTACACTCATGCTCCCCTTCAGCCTCCCTCCACCACCGCCACGTCCTCCCCTCCCGGGTCGTCTTTACTGACTCCTTGCTCTGCACCACATCTGACAAGCATGTGCTGCAGAAAGTTTCCTCTCCCCCAGTGCCCCTTTAGGAAGCCCCGCAAAACTAGCTCGACCGAGAGGTACTGGTACAGACGGAGCGAGACAGGGCTGGAGACAGACGGACAGAGAGAGAAAGTGAGGACAGAAAAAGATGAGGGATCATGAGGTGCAGCAGAAATGCAGCAGAAATACTGGAGCAGTTTGAGTGTGCTTGAGGGAGAAAGCAGGAGAAAGCAAAAAGGGGGAGTTAGAAAGTGCTAGAAAAAAAAAGTGAAGAGAAGAAAGAAGGGGAGTACAGCCAACTGGCATAGTTTGAGTTATTCGCCTCGGCTCTAAAAGTCTCAGGCTGCCCAGACTCCAACCCACACGGACCGAGGTCCTCATTGCTCATTCTACAACTGCAATATGGACGGTCTGTAAAAGGAGAGTACAGCACAGTTAAGAGCCATTGTCTGACTCTTCTATTCTGGTATTGGTTCATCTTGCTTGATGCTTTACAGCACTGGCTCAATTCTGTTAGTATCTAACACTAAGAGCCAGACCTACAGTACAATGGGCCTGCAGAATGGAGCATGATATTGACTTCTACAAACATTTTGCCTGGCTTAGGAAGGTAAGGCACTCTCCACTTGCATGTTTGCTCGTCATACCTTTATGCTGCACTGAAGTTTGCACAAAGTATCTTGGTTGTTTACTTTGGTGTTGAAGTGTTGTTGCTTTTACAGCATAATTATGGGTGTCTCGGTCGATAATCTGGGAGGAGGATGTGTTTTGATCGTGAGCTGCAGAGGTATGCTGCAGAATATGCAGTACATGTACCCTGGTATACCAGCTCCTTGTGGACTGGAAAAAGTTAATGTAAGAGAAGAAGCGGCGAACAATACCAGCAATAAGCACGCCAAACTGGACACAAAGTGTTTGAGGTGAATGATAAATGGATATACGGACATGTCAGCTGAGATCATTTCCTGCCACTTGAGCCTATAGGGAGTCTTTGGACAGCACGTACCATGTTGCTACCATTAAGAAGGCATTAGTCTCCATCAGGTCTGGACTGAATCCATCGAGGAAGAAATTTCATACATGTACCTGTCAGTCATTATTATGTACAATTTTGAGCCTCGGGTTCATGATGTATCAGGGACATGTTAGCTGTTACTTGATAATCTACACAGGCAAAATAGGCATTTTATCCCTAAACTACAGATGACAAATCCTCATCACAATGTTTGTTTAAGTAGAAATGTATTTACAGTATAAAACGCTGTTTAAAAACAAACAAGTATGCGGACAAATAGAAACACCTGTACTATGTAATGCAATGCAATGGCCCATAAAAACTCAAAACATTGTTGAGGCAATTTAGCACCTATGTGACATTGTCAATTATATTTGTGACACAAAGGAAGACTGGACTGTTATTTTAGAGATTATTTACATTACTGTATTAGAAATAGAGTAATAATGCATTATAGTTCAAGATGTGAAGCATTTGTGTGTTCTGCAAGATTTTTCGAAATAATAAGTTTGGATATTGGTTTATAGTCTGGACGATGAACTGAAATGAACCGTTTATAGCTACATAAGAAAAAGGTCCTCTTCACGGACTCTGCCGTGTTTCTAAAGTAGCCTAGAACGGCTTCATCGATAACGTTACTCGCTCCCATCGCCGCTGCGACCACTCACTCCCCACGTACACACACACTCTACAGACTGGCTCTGCTCCAAAGGACCTACACTAGTCTTACAACAACTGGCTCTAGAGAGCGCCATTTTCACATTGGCCACCATAGTCCTTCTACACGCTTGGCACACGGGGAGAGGCTTCAGTTGGTAGCAATCTGCAATCTCACTGCTAGATACCGCAAGATCATACACACTGCTCCTTTAAGCACACAGCAAGAACTAGGGAAGCTGGTCACAATTAAGAAAAAGTAAGCCAGTTACTATTATTGCCAAATACAGAACTAGGAAAATGGAACCCTTACGGTTAAGTAAAATATTATCTGTAATAACACTTAAAGTATGCATAGTGTACATCCAACTGTTATACTGCTAAAACACATGTGTTCAGTGTTTTTTATAGTCTGATGCAAAGAGTATATTAAAGGCTTAATGGTATTTTAAAATTATTGCAAACCACTTGCTGGCTCTGGGTGATGGACGCTGGTCGACATAATGTTTCCATGATTGTGGTTGAAAGGCTGGATTTTGGAGAAATCCGAGCCCATTTGGTTGCACTTTGCTTCCCTTGCACGCTGATGGCTCTGAAATACCCCTGACAGCCCGGAGCTCAGCCTTCACCCAGAAGCTGCTTTTTTTTTTCCACTAATCAGCCTGTATAAAAATGTTTTGCACAACGTTTAATGCTGGATTAGGACCCGTAAACCTCTTAAAGACTTTTCCACACATGATCCACTGACACAACAAAGTTTGAGGCTGAGAGTTGGGTGTGTACGTGCATCTGTGTGTGTGAAACTGCAACCTCATTTAAAGAAAACCAAATCCGACCCACTGGGCAACTGCTCTGTATTACAGTGTACTTACTGAACTTAATTATTCTGAAGGTAAACCTCCATTCATCCGGCAACAGCGAGTCCTACCAGGAGCGGTTATCACGACTGGAGGGAGACAAAGAGTCACTAATTCTGCAGGTGAGATTTATCACTCCTAAACAATCTAACCTTTAAAAAGGTTTTTAACATAAAGCGTGCCTGGACATTTGTTTATAAAGACCACTCACTTCCACTGGGTGTGAGCCTGCTCAAATAAAAGAGGACATATGACACCACACTGTTAGTGGGAACTGATTCTCAACAGTGAACATATCACATAACAGCGTTAGAAGAGAGAGACGAGGAAAGGAAGGGCAAAGCTAGGTCAGAGTATTGTGTTGTAAATGTTGCGTAATTGCTTTTGCATAGGTGAAGCAGCCGTTATAAAGCTGGGTTTGGTGCTGTTACAACACTCTGCCTTTGTCTGTGTGCGTGTAGGTGTGTGTAGTCATGAGGGCTGCTGAATAAGTGCTTATCTCAGACAGGTCGAGGCTAGCACCGCCGCCTGCTGTAGCGTGTAGGTGTGTGTGTGAGAGCAGGTGCCCTGTTTGTTTCTCCAGGCCTCACATAAAGCATTCCTTTAGAAATCCGCTCCACTTGGCTGGTCCGACCGGCCCTATTAGCATGTGATTAGCTATTATGTGGCCTTAATAGTTTGTCTGCGGTGTTACATTTAACCCGCGTTCTGCTGACGTTGCTGGAGCCACTGAAGTGTTGCAAGCACCTTCTGAGGCACAAAGGATCATTCATTTCTTCTCAAAGGAAACGTCTGCACTGTTTGATCTGGCACACACGTGGAAATCTCAACAAAAACTGAGCGTGGCAATTAAATGGAAATAGCTGATATCAATCTGTAGTAAAAGAGAGATTCTGAGGCCTAGGCTGCAACTATGTGATAAAATGTGAAACTAAATGATGGGGAAACTGCTTTATTGTCAAGTTTTGGTGTAAAAAAAAAAAAAAAATAGACTCATCTCTATCAGCTTTCTGTCCACGCATGCATACACACAGGTGAGCGTGCTGACAGACCAGGTGGAAGCTCAGTGGGCCAAGATCAGCGACCTACAGAGTTCTCTGGTGGAGCATCAGCACAAACTCAACTCCACAGAGGAGATGCTTCAGCAGGTACACAGCTTTACACATCTTGAGTAAAAGCATCCTACACTGGGCTTTCTCTGCACCAAATGCTGGATGTATTACTGGACCCAAATCAGGAAAAACTGACATCCATCAGGAGACATTATACTGCTATTGTTATTCCATTCAATGAGATGTGACAGGGCCCCAGAGCGTCCATCTATCTTATAAAAATGACCCTTCTGCAGATCCAATCTTTTCTCATAAGCTGCAGAATGTAACTCGGGATGAGTTCTGCTTCCTGGGAACAAATTCCTTGCTCAGATGCCAGTGTTCCTGGCTGCACATTACCCTGACAACCAAAATATTTAGGACGCTCAGACTCATTCCACGGCGGTGTCTCAGAGAGCTTTTCTGGTTTATGCAGGGCCAGACTGGTCTGTCTGGGCAGGTGATTACAGCACCATTAACCACACCCCCAACCTGAAACCAAAAAGACCCTGCATGCTCTCTCTCTCTCTCTCTCTCTCTCTCTCTCTCTCTCTCTCTCTCTCACACACACACACACACACACACACACACATAGAGGAAGCGAGGGAGTACAACAGTGGAAAGGAGAGAGGGACAAATGAGTAAGAAGGGAGGAACAGCTGAAAAAGGTGGAGAGAAGGGAGGGAGAAAGAATAGGGGTGGTGCTCCTTTAAGAGTTAGAAGTGTGTGTGTGCAACTTTCAGTTGTTTGCTTTTGACTTGAAATCTACAACAGACTCTGTTAAACACTACCAAGGACACTGACTGGAATGAAATTGTAATCTACTGAAACTACAAGGCACTTGAAACTATTGCATCCATGAGGGAAATACACCTCCTCCTCCTTTGCTGCAGGCAGACACTGGAGTAAGATGAACCAGGTATTACACAGTATCATTCTTCTAATACTGCTCTTTCCATTTAAAGTAGACTGTTTCAGCCTATTCTGACTAATTTTACGAGTGCCAGGAATGTGTCTTTTACTGTCTGATGAGTTGTCAACTTAACACTCAGCGTCTACGTACAGTGCTGTGCTGTGTGTGTGCAGTGTACCAAAGGGCAGCCAGGGCTGGTTTCTTGGAGACATGGTCATTATGAGGCTTTGGACCTGAGCCGTAAATCTCTTCCTGGTGACAAAGCTCTAATATTTTCCATGTGTACAGTCAAGAAGAAGCCCAGATATTTTCCAAAGCCGGAGTTTTAAATGGATGTATCCATATGTACTGTCTGCCTGCCTCCAATGCTCATTTCTGGACTTTAAGTGATTTAGCACCTGCTTGACATCAACCAAATTAGTAATACATCTGCCCGCGTGGCCTGGCTTAAATCTCAAGGCTGACAGATAGTCAGAAGTGTATAGCAGAGTCTCCCTCAGCACCAGTTTCACAGTGACAGACAGGAAAATGCACCTGTCAGAGTTATTTTAATGGTCTTTCTGTGAATGTTTTGCATGCTTGTTTAGGTATCTTTCTCTCTCGCTCTCTCTCTCCCCCTCTGCTGTGTACTTTGAGCGAGCCGTGAAATAGGCATTATAAATAGTGGTCATGGGTTGTGTATATTTAGCCTCTCAAACCACGTCTGAAACCAGCGGGTTTGTCTGAGGGGACTGTCGTTACAGCGCTGGAGGCTCGCTGTGCCTCATACAGCGCTTCATGTTGCCTTTGCTCAGTAAGTATTGAGCGCCGTGTGTCATTGAAGTGATTATTTGTGTCTCTTTGCGCAGCCTCATGCTCATGCCTTGTGTTGTTGATGACAGGAGCTCCTGCACAGGACGTCGCTGGAGAACCAGAAGCTGAATCTTATGGGGGAGGTGTCCTACCTGAAACTGAAGCTGGCAGACATGGAGGGAAAACAGAGCCACGGGGCTGAGAGGCAGCACAAAGCAGAGGTAGGCAAATAGGCCTGTTCCTTGTGGTATTTTATGATTGTACTGTTTGTCAGAAGATTGTCGTGTGAGTAATACAAGTTGTGCTTGGTTTTCTTTAATTAGTAGCAAAGTTTCCTAAGTTTTAGCTTCAAGTGGTTTCACTCTGATGATAATTTTGCAATTAAACTTCACATTCTTGACTATTACAAATGCGAATGACCTTACAGTTGGTTTCTCTATGGACTGTTTGCAAGGATGAATCAGTTTAGCTGAAATCCTCCGGACCTTCTGTTTTTCTTCAGTCCTCGGAAATTTGAACCTAACTCTGCCAGGAATGAAGGGTACACACAAAAATCTGCCTTGTGTTCTGATGGATCTAACCTTGAAGTCAGCTGCTGATTTTATGGAAGATCATAAACACTTTCTGGACAGACAGAGGGGAACGCTCACCCAAACCCTGGCTCTGTTGTTCCTGGGCAAAGTCCACAGGAAAAAAAGTCTCACAGGGGTTTAATTTTTTTTTTTTTTGTCAGTTTAAACTGAATCATGTATTTGCTTAAGGCCGATGTGTTAGGTTACCAGCACACATCCTGGGCATTCAGTGACCGTATGAATCTGAGAAAGGGGAAGCAGGGAAAGCAGCGCCACTACCAGACAGGATACTGTAATGTGTGTAGTTACTGTCAAAACAGTGCTGGTCAAAGAGCCTTTGTGTCCTCAGGTTAAAAGAGTTCCTGCATGCAGCAGAGCTGGCATGATGGATGGCAGGTCAAATATGAGTGTGTGTAGCCTGCAGCCCAGAGAATATTGTTCTTGGTGGTGGGTAAAAGTTGGCAGAAAAAAAAGAAACGGGAGGCATGTTCCCCAAAACATTTGATCTATAAAGTATGAAAAAGGGATTTATTTAAATCTGCCTGAGCATATATAGAGATTTGATTTGTATTTCGGAGAAAATAGTAAACTTTGAGTGGGATTTAGTAGACAGCAGTGTTTCAGCACTTCTTAATCCTGCTTTCATCATGTGCACAACTTTCCCTACAACAGCTGTTTGGACTTAAGGAGAATAGGGGTGGGGGGCTAAATCTGCTTTGAACACTTTACTGGCCTCCCACCACGTGCTGCCTCTACTACACAAACATGTCCACGCATATGCATGTTTGCGCCGACACACACAACTTGTGGAAGCCTCCTTGTTGTGGAGCCAGTAAGCTCACAGTTAAATTTAGCCGTGCAGGCTCTCCATATCATCTGTCATATCCGCTGTACCAGACCCCAAGTGAGACTTCCTCTGTCCACAGTCCGGGCATAGCTTGGCTGCTGTTTACGGTCTTTCTGAGGGAACATGGGCACGGATCAACTCTAAAAGATGGCAAACCTACTCACCCCTTTTCCAGTTTATCAATGCAAACTACCCATTTGATAAACTGGATATGCTTCAATCAGGAACAGCATCATGCATAATAATGTTAATAGAGTTAAGGACATTCTTATGATTTCGACTTATTGATTAGTTGATTTAAATCGACAGATCTGTAAAACTGTGTCTCCACAAAGAACTTCAAATGTTAACCAGAGTTGTGCTCATACGTTTCGAAATGTCATTTAGATTGAAAAAAAAGCGTGAAAAAGAACTAATGTATTAAAGAAATCTTAGCCAACCAAGACCAAAACAACGGATTAGTCCACTAATCGAGCAAGAGGGGTCAGCCCTATCAGTTATGGTCAAAGCAAGGGTACAGGTTTATGAACACATACATGTTTACCTAGCCCAGATGACACTGACTGGCCCAATACACACATTGGGTCTGGTATATGGGGAACAGCCAAGGATGTGTGTTTCTAAGCATGTTCATGTGTTCCGGCACAAGAGGATTTAATCACACACAAGCACTGACATATACACCTACTCTAAAGTATTTCCTCTTCTCTTTCTAAACATTTCTCTCAATTCTTTCCCCCCACTGCATCTGTCAGACTGTTGTGAATTTCATTAGTGAGCTGCAGGAGCAGATGTGCAGGTTTCAGAAGGAGATCAATAGCAAGATCCAGGAGAAAAAGGCCTTGGAGTCGGAGATCCCGGCCGAGGGCTCTCCGGTGGCGTGCCCCACTGAGTCCACTAAAGGCGAGGGCTCAAACCCTGGGCCATCCTGTGACAGAACCTCAGAAGAGGTTCCAGATGGGCCTGATGGGGACATGCACAGCCCGGAAAAGGGCAGCTCAGATGCAGAGCAGCAGTACCACAGCAGAGAAGACAGTGTAGGCACAGCCTGCCTGCATGACTCTTGGTGTTGAGCACAGCATGGGTTGTCTCACTTTGTAATCCTGAGCTTCAGATGTAAATGAAACAAGCACTCACTAAACGTCCTCAGCAGCGCTAAATGTCATTTTGCGACCTGGTCTATCTGTTTGGAAAAATAATCCAATTTTTCAGTGATGCATCAGCAATGTGTGACACTAATACGTGCACTTCATGAAATATTTCATATTGTGTGTTATGGGAGAAAAATGTGCAGATTTGCTAACGTCATCTGAATATTTAATCCAGCTAAATGGTCTTCTGTTTCAGGGCTTACTTAAAGAGCTCAGGATTCTCAAGGACAGAGTGGAGCACCTGGAGGATCAGAAGATACAGTATGAGAAGAAACTCAAAGCAACAAAGGTAAAAGAAAGCTCTGATTTTCACGGTGTCTAGACTTTGCAATACACCATCAGTGCCCACATTCCACTACTAGCTGTCCACTCAACTTTCCTAAACGCTGTCCAATCCGATGTTCCAGCCAGTTAAGTGAGTCATCCTGTTTTGTACCTAAAGTCTGAGAACTTTCACTTTCTATTTTAAAGTCCTGTAGAAATAGATTTAATGGTGGCCCAATCCCTTTTTAATGCCCTGGTTTGCTGTGCAGTGTGTGTGGATACTGTATTACCATCTGCAATTCTTCATTTTTCATTTTAGAGTGCAAATATTATATTGGCATATTGCCATCAACTGCAAAACACAACGGTTGCAAAATGAACATTTATTGCATTTTACAGAATGTGCTCTTCTCAGTCTGGATCTTTGGTTACTGGTGGCTACAAATATTGACAAATATTTTTTTTTAAATCAAACTAAGAAAATCCCAATGCATGATGATGAATACTTGGCTACAGGTGTTAATATGGCAGATACTGAGCTATATAACATGTTTTATGTGTGAGTTTATGCATCCTAATCTACCCTTTCAAACAAACCAGTGGGGAGTAGTGTTTTGATGAAGTAATATAGCGGCATGATTTGGTATATGACAGAACACACTGGCAAATACATCAGCCTTAACGTAACTTTATTGCCATCTGTTTTTTACTTATACTCTGCAACTTACTTTAAAACACACCATAAACTCCAGACAGCGGTGGCCTAATATCTGTTTCTCTAAAATTCAGAGAAGGGACATTCCTGTGTCTATTGTGGGTGTTTAATATACATGTATAGGTAGTGGTGAAAAACCCAATATCTTACAAAATTTGACTTTCAAGTGGGGACACGTGCAACATGTAAATGTCTTGTTTTTGTGAATGTGAACGAGCTTTAAGCTGCGTGTTGAAACTCATACGCACCCACAGGCCGAGATCAGCAGCCTTCAGCAGCTTCTGCTCAGTAAGAACGCAGAGATCGAGAGCTTGCACACTCAACTGCTGGCCAGACCCTCCCTATCCCCCGAGAGCCCGGAGAGAGGTAAGCAAAGCACCCAGCCCCAAGCCTTCGACCAACCTGCCAACAACACTTTCCCAGCCTGATAGGTGACACAGTTGGTTAATTTTGCATTCATTAACTTGCTGTAACGGCTGTGGGAAAAGTCTCCGTTGGCCCTTAATAAACTGTCTCATCACGGGTCTCTGTCTCTCTCTCTCACTCAGAGGAGATGTATAGGAAGAGGCTAAACACCAAATGTAAGCCTGAACAACACTTAATGAGAATCAGTTTAAAGCCACGGGCCATGTCTTCTTTTGATCTTTCATTCATTTCCTTTCTCGAGACACGTCTCTGTGTTTTATTGTCTTTTGTTTCCTTCTGCTCGGAGGGACAGCTTTGACAATCACCGACTGGTTTCCAAAAAAAATGACTTGATGCACTATCTCTCTTCCCTTTGGCGTTTTCAGTGTCTTTGCGGATTTCTGAGAGCAGAACATCTTGTTTGTTCTTAATTTTCATAGCATCTCTTGGGCACTTGCTTAATATAATCACTGTCACTCACCAGCAATGTCTGCCTGCAGTAGTTACAAAAGGAAGTGTCTGTGGACTGTGGGTCCAAATGTGTTAGAGCTGACATGGCTAAAGCAATGATTGGTAGATTAAAAAAGGCTTGGGCGAATCTAAAAATACATGGTTTGGATGGCAATCGAGTGAGGAATAAATCTACAACGTGCTAGTCTTTCCTTCCTTTCTAAGTAACCGTATTCTGCTATGTGTCTGTACACATTGTCGACATGAGCAGCTGCCTATACAGGTTGATAATCAGGGTGGTGTTTCTCTTTATAGATCAGGAGCTGCAGAGGCTCAGGAGTGGAATGAAATCACTGGTTGCTGCCAATGATGAAAAGGTAAGTGATCTGGAAACCATTTCTGTCTCCGGTCAACACAGCTGTATGTGATTATGCAGCATAGAGCAGCGTGTGTGTTGTCATCAGTTTACTACAATGTAAAGTGTCTGACTGGCCTGTGTACGCACACGCTATCATCGCACTGTTTAAAAGGTTGGAAGTTAACTGTTTTTAGATGTTGTCATTTCTCAGAGGCGCCACCCTCCAACCATTTATAGCACAGAGGGGCTTTTGTATTCTCCCTCCCAGGGAAGTTTGGACTTTAAAGACTCACAGACGAGGACCTACATGTACTGTGGACACACGTACGCATATACACACCCCCAAGGCGAGCCATTTCAGGCAAAGCCACACTTAAGTAGGCCTCGATCTGCCAAGCCTAATTTTGGAGTGAGCTGCATTAAGAGAGCCATGACAAAACCAGGCATGGGCACTGCTTCAAAAAACACACACTGCACGCAGCTGGTTACCACAACTAAGATTTCCAGCCGGGCCTGTGTCGATCCCCTCCCTATCCACTACTTTGATGTAAAGGCCATATGGTGAAAGAGAGGGTTTGTGTGGCGTGTGGGTCAGTAATAAAGTGAAGCAGATAGCTCATATGAGTGTTTCCTAACCTTCGATAAACATCTTAACCCTAGGAGACCCATGGGGCCGGGGGCGATCCCGACCGACTTTACAGTCTTTCAGAGGCTCTAGCAGATTCAGTTTTAGGGCTAGTGAAGCTACAGATACCATATGAAACTACAAAAACCTAAGGTATCCATTGGTACCAACCATGTTGTGCTAACATGTCGGGAAGGGGGCTAAATGATGCTCCAAAGTTGGGCTAAATTTAGCAAGAAAAAACTGGCATGGCCATTTTCAAAGGGGTCTCTTGACCTCTGACCTCAAGATATGTGGATAAAAATGGGTCCTATGAGTACCCACAAGTCAGTGTGTTTGAATATTTGTGTATACTAGGGTCCTTAAACAGTGTTGAAATTACATAAATTGGGTATCATTGTAAAACTGAGACTCTTATGGATCCAATGAGCCCAATTTTATTAGTGTGTGATGAGGTTAGTCGCCATGGTAGCAATTTCATTGTAGTGAGACCATGTTTTGAAATTTAACCTCATTGTATAAACTGACCTGTGGTGACCTCTAGGATAACCACAGCGTCATGAAACTTTACAGCCACAAACTAAAGACCAAGAGCATTCAGAGGATGGATACTTTACTAAGTAGACTGACCATAAGGTTTTTTTTTTTTTTTTTTTTTTTGAGCAGTTTCCAGAACAGAAGTGCTCGCCATCCAATCACCGAAAAGTGCAATTCCTGCACAAATCTCAAAATGTCAAAACTTTTTGTCTCCAAGTCACAGCATGAATTTTTCTGTGGTGTTCTTCAAGGTCTTGGTGTCTTAATGTGTTAGTTTGGAGGGATTATTGATCATTTTTATCCATTTTCGATAGGCAAAAAATGGTTAAATTGAGCACCAAATCTGTGTAACAAATGATATCAACCCAAAAATTGCTGCAACAACTTATGAGACATAATGGAGCATGAGGATGGTCATCATATACGTCGATCATAATGTTCTAAACCCTTTTACACTTACTTACAATTCATTTTAATCAATCAAATGAATTGTAGTTTATTTCTGATTTATGACTAGAACAACTTGTCAGCTGCATCTCAAATTAATCTTCAGGTTCTCAGCTTTCAGGTGACTTCCACCACTTCTATGTGACATCTACTGTTGACCTGCTATCTCCCCCTGAAGACCCCCTGTAACCCCCTAAAAAAGACAAAAACGGGTCTATTGTGGGGCTGCACGGTGGTGCAGTGGTTAGCGCTTTTGCCTCACAGCAAGAGGGTCGCAGGTTCAATACCGGCTTGGGACTCTTCTGTGTGGAGTTTGCATGTTCTCTCCGTGTAAGCGTGGGTTCTCTCCGGGTACCCACAGTCCAAAGACATGCTGTTCAGGTTAATTGATGAATCTAAATTGCCCATAGGTGTGGATGTGAGCGTGAATGTTTGTCTGTCTCTATGTTGTCTGTCTCTATGTGCCCTGCGATGGACTGGCGACCTGTCCAGGGTGAACCCCGCCTTCGCCCAATGCCAGCTGGGATCGGCTCCAGCCCCCCTAACGGGATAAGCGGTTGACGATGGATGGATGGGTCTATTGTGGGTCTCAGAGGGTTAATTGTGGTTCCCCTCTGTTTTCTTCAGGACCGACGCATTGAGGAGCTCACGCTGCTGCTGAATCAGTGCAGGCAATTCAGAGAAATCACCCACTCCACGAGGCAAGGTAACAAACTCGCTCACTCCTTTATCCCTCATTCGTATTATGTTGCATCAACGTTTGAGCACAATGAAAGCCGCCACTCTTCCTTCTGTCACAGCAACAAAAGCCACTGCTTCCTCTCTTTGTTACTGTAGCTCCACCTGCTGTTCGCTCATTGTCAAATGGCAGGACTCCTTCAAGCAGCAGCGAGGAAGAAGAGCATGCACTGATGAAGAATACTGACTCTGCCAGTGCAAAATCTGTGGACGTAAAGTCGGAAGTGGGTGCAAACAATTTCAGCCACTTGTTAAAGTTTTTTTGTTCGTATGAATATGATTTCGATATTTTTTCAACCCATCACAGGTTTCCACCAGCAGTTCTTCATCCCAGCAAACATCTGTTTCATCAGCCCAGAAGGACAGTGATTCCAGGTAGCCAAGCAGCCTTTCGTCAGCGGACGACTCTCCAACATCTCGTAGTTGAATTTTACAGAGACTGTTGTGTTTTTACCTTCTCAGAACAGAACTGCCGACTTTATCAAGTAGCATGAATGACCTGACAAATGGACCTTTACAGAAGGTATTTGCTGATCATCATACAAATGTTTCCAATCCATTTTTCTACAGTATATACAAGCTCCTGTTACTTAGGGGTGTAAGAAAATATGGAGTCACAATACCATGATTCTGTACTGATTCTCAAAAATATTGATTTTTAATTAATAGTTTACATGTAAGGGATACTGTACAGCGATCAAGTCTTTGTTGTGAAATAAACCCTGCTTTGTGTCAGGGTGCCGCATCACCTGGGGTTTATTTCACAACAATGACCGGCTCGCTGTACATTATCAGGCTTATTACACAGCAGCTTAGTTAAGAAATCAATAATTTGACAGACGAACGGCCCGACAGAGTCCGACATTAGAGCTGCACCAACAGCAACAGTCTGCTATAAAAATATAGTTATATAATAACTGCAGAACGCTGTGACTGACCCTTTAGAATTGAGTATTCAATAAAGCTTTGTAATAAGCGAAGACTAACTCAGTCAATATTTTATTTCATCTGCAAAGAGATGCATCCTGTCAGTGTATGTACCCTCTTAAAGTAGTGCTACGATGCTGGGTGTTGGAGGGACTGTGATAAATGCATCCCACTGTTCTGACTGCATGAAAATAGTTAACTTATATTTTGTGGTGTGTTGTTTATACTATGACAGTTTCCCTAAAATTTTTTTTAAAAAGCAATACATTGAATCGTAACCCCTGTATCATGGTACGTACCAGATTCTTCCACACAGTCCCACCGTTACTGTTTCTTACATGACTGATACCTGAGAGAATGTGCTCATTTGTACGGTATAGAGTTTTTGTACATATATCTACAGTTATTTACTTTTCTCTCTGTGTCTGTGATTGGTTTATCCAGAGTGGTCTGGATGACAGCAGAAGTCAGACGCTGCCGGTGAACTCCTCTCTGTCGGAGCACAATGGCAGCGGAGACAGCAGCAGTGAAATCCAGAGTCAAAGGTCTCCAGACGGGAGCGAAGACGGAGACTCCAGCCAAAGTAAATCCAGACATATTAACTCAGTCTGTGTAATAATCCCTGATGTAGGATCAAGCTACCTTTTTCTGTGGAATAGTCGCGAGGCCAGTTATTCCCATGAGCAAAAGCTGTATTCATATTTGGAGCAAACCACCCTCCTTTGACCAGACAACCACTGCACCTTTGATCACATCTAATTGCAGAGGCTCCTGAAAGAGCAGATGGATTATGGGATAGACTTTCTTACCAAACACACCCTCTCTCTTGCTGTGATTGACCACATTCATCCCAGCAGCTCCACCCTTCCACAGCTCCACTGACCAGTTTTAACTTCAGTCCCACCCTGATTTATCCCTGCTGGGTTCTGCTGTGGAGTGGTGACTGACTGCAGCATAAAGATCACACCTTATAAAATTTAGCTTAAACCCCTTCTCTTTTTCACAGGGCATTAACCGATGAATGATTTGTTGAACTCAATGGTCTGTAACTCATGCTCCCTCTGCTGAATAGAGCACTGTGAAAAGGCAGACAGACCACCACACTGCACTACTCAGCTCTTAATGTTCTGTTTGGTATGCAATGCAAAAAATAGAAAGAAGCTTTTTTTACTGCTTTCTACTCAATCATCATCATCATAATTATGATTTTCTCTTTAACAATGCCTCAACTACAGGAAACTATAATCTAATAAGTTAATAATAAGTTAATAAGTTCCCATTATTGAAATGTTTACAGTGAGACTATGTCTGCTCTAGTTAGCGCAATTAAACAATCTGAAGCATGTTATTTGTACTTAATAATGACTGCGTTTTTTGTAACCTCTTACAGGAAAGTTGGAGAAAGCTGATGACAGCACTTCAGGCGATAATTCGCCTGTTCACTCTGGAGCTAACACACAGCCTGGCCAACGAGCTGTGGGCTCACCAGAATATATGAAGAATAACCGGAGCTTCAAGAGACTCTGGGGAAAGTGAGTGTGGGAAAATACACTGACACGTCAACAATACGCCAACATGATCTCCAAGTAAACACAAAAGGGACAAGCAAACATTAAAGGTACAGTGTGTAGGGTTTGGTGACATGTGGTGGTGTGGTTGCAGATTGCAACTAGCTTGCCAAGACTGAAACAACAAAAGCTGCCAAGTGCAAAATTGTGGTAACGCCTTTCGCCTCGCTCAGAGGCCATCCTTACCATGATAACACTACTTTAGGAGCAGCGGAGGTTAGACAGCGGTTGTCAGCTTATTTAATATTCATTATCAGTCGCTATAAGCCCCATAGATGTGGGTCAACAGGGGCCTACCGCACCCACTAGTAGGTTTATTCACATGGAAGAAGGTATAAAAGAACACAACAGTGACCTCTTGTGAACGTAGTAATTATGACAGGGGCAGAAGCAGAAGTCAGGCGCTGTAGTATGGACATTGTGAAATGCCACTTGGGGGTCAAAGTCGGGGTGATGGATGGGACACAAAACACATGATTTCACCCAGGTGGCCAGGGTTTGCTTCCCATGTAAAGCCAACAATGTGTAGCTGTTTTTGTGTTCGCAAGCATTAAGTTTCACTTTCATTATTGAAATGTAGTTATTTTAAGCCAAAACATGATGTTTCCCCCTAAACTTTCCCTAAACTTAACCAAGTGTTTTTGTCGCTTAAACTTGCTTAAACTTAGAAGCCTTTTTGTTCATGTTCAAAACCCAACGTCTCGTTCAGTTTTATAATATGTTAGACCGTGTTTCTTTTAAGTTTGGCTTTTTTCTCTGTTTTTTTTTTTTTTTACAACGTAGTGGCTTATTAGGCCCCTATTGACCTACATCTATGGTGCTTATAGCGGCCGACCTGTTTAAAGGCCTGATAACTTTCGAGTTGGGTGGTTTTCACCTTCATCACATTGTTAATGTTTATATTTATCAACAATGATGTAAATATGATATGTGCCAGATCTATTACTTTACTTTGAGAATGAAAGTAGTTTCTAGCATGTTTGCCTTCACCCATACAGACTGAGAAGAACCCAGTCTGGAGGTCTCCAGGCAGCGGATCCAGATGGTGGTCAGTTTAGAAGAGGGGGACTGCGTGCGACAGCAGGACCCAGACTGACCAGGACCCCTGAATCTTACGACCCTGCACGGTAAAGCCGTGTGCCTCTACCTGACCTTGTAGTACAGTATTCCTATTTTAAGTGTTTAGCCTGGTCACTGTTAGACTTTGCTGCTTTGAGGTCTTTTCTTAGCATAGCAAATTCTGTTTTAAATGTATGGTGTGGTTTATGTATTAAAATGAACATTTAAAATCCTTGCAATACATTGAAAAAGTAATTATATCTATTTCAGGGATATGAACATCCCATTCAGTCAGTGGACCAAGGAGCAGGTATGTGGCTGGCTAGAGGACTACGGACTGGGCCAGTATGTCAATCTCACCCGGCAGTGGGTTGAAAATGGACAGACGCTGCTGTCTGCCACACCTCAGGACTTTGAGAAGGTCAGAGAATAAAACAGGATGCACTTTAAAATAAACGCTGTGAAAATATCTTGAATGGTAAATGGACTAATGGACCTTCCGACCACTCAATGGACTTAATACTACATGTGAGCATTCACCCATTCACACACACACACACACACACACACACACACACACACACACACACACACACACACACGTCAGGATCTCATCTATATGGCTTAAGGGTCTTGCTCAAGGACACATCAACATGTGACCGGAGCAGCTAGGGATCAAACCACCATGGTGAAAGTCCTGCTCTACCCGATGAGCCACAGTCGCCCTCAGTTTACAACTCAGTGATTATACATTTATTGATATTAGATCTGCAAAAAACATATTCATGTATAAAACGATATACACTACATGGTGTGGTGGTAAACCACCAATTACTCCCCAGTCTTTAGTTTTGTTGTAACAAACGGTCCTGTGTCCCCTCAGGAGATGGGTATGAAGAATCCACTGCACAGGAAGAAGCTGCAGCTTGCTCTGAAGGCGTTCATCACTAAGGTTGTAGAGAAATCATCAGAGCTGGACTACATCTGGGTCACCCGTAAGACTCTTTCTACATGCAATATTTTGAACTTCTGATGCTGCATGTTCTCATTTGAATCAGATCTACAAATAGAGAGTGGGACTTCTGGTGCCGCAAACCAAACAAAGACATGCTGTGCGTGATATGTAAATATATTAGGAAAAAACTGCAAATATAGCCACTATTCAAATCCAGGAACTGTATCACAACTGAGCAGTCACAGTCAACATGTTTTGCCAGCTGATACTTGATTCAGCATTAACCCAGCAGTTTAGTGAATTAATGTCTGATTTTCTCCCATTTAGGCTGGTTGGATGATATTGGTTTGCCTCAGTATAAAGACCATTTCCATGAAGCCCGAGTAGATGGTCGAATGATACAATACCTCACAGTGGTAAGACTTAATCCTGCATCGACTGAAGCATTTTCTATTAAAGGTGCAGTGTGTAGGATTTTGTGACATATAGCGGTGTGGTTGCAGATTGTAACCAGCTGAATAACTCTCCGCTCACTCCTCCCTTTCTAAGACTGTGGTGATGTGACCCACCGAATGCAGAAGGTCATCCCTATCATAATAAAATTACTTTAGGGGCAATGGAAGTCAGGCGATATGGCAGTTTTGCACTCTGCGGCTCATGTTACAGCAGTTTCACAAGCGTGTCAGGGAACTACAGTGGCCCTCATGTAACGTAAAGTCGCACAAGGATCTCTCTTGAGCCAATGTTTCGTTTGTCCGTTCTGGGCTACTGCAGGAGCAACATGGTGGACTCTGTGAAGTGGACCTGCTTCCATGTAAGATAAGATAAGATAAGATAAGATAAGATATTCCTTTATTGGTCCCACAGTGGAGAAATTCACACGTTACAAGCAGCAAAGTGGATAGTGCAAAAAACAAGACGGATAGATTTTTAAAAAAACAGTATTAATAAAGATAAAATAAAATAAAATAATATTTACATAATAGAAAGTAAAGCCAAAAATATGTCCAGCATATCAATAAATAAATAATTGTCCAGTTCCTATAAATTTGAGCAGATGATATAATTGTATGAGTTCTTATTGCACTTATGACCGGTGAGTTTGCTGTGAATGTGAATGTGATTGTGGTTTACTGGGAGCAGTGCTGGTTGTGGATGTGTATGTGGTTTACTGGGAGCAGTGCTGGTTGTGGATGTGTATGTGGTTTACTGGGAGCAGTGCTGGTTGTGGATGTGTATGTGGTTTACTGGGAGCAGTGCTGGTTGTGGAGTCTAACAGCTGCAGGCAGGAAGGACCTTCTGTAACGCTCCTTCGTACACTTAGGGTGTAGCAGCCTGTCACTGAAGGAGCTCTCCAGAGCTCTGATGGTGTCTCTCATGGGGTGGGAGTCCTTCTCCATCATGAATGACAGCTTAGCCATCGTCCTCCTCTCTCCCACCACCTGCACTGAGTCCAGAGAGCATCCCAGGACAGAGCTGGCCCTTTTGATGATCTTATCCAGCCTCTCTCTGTCTGCAGCTGTGATGCTGCTGCCCCAGCAAACCACTCCATAAAATATGGCTGATGCCACCACGGTGTCATAAAATGTTTTCAGAAGTGTCCCCTGCTCTCCAAAAGACCTCAGTCTCCTGAGCAGATACAGTCTGCTCTGGCCTTTTTTATGGAGTTCAGAGGAATTTGTAGACCACTCCAGTTTATTGTTCAGGTGAACACCCAGGTATTTATAAGATGTCACCATCTCAATGTCTGATCCCTGGATGTTCACCGGTGTTGGAAGGGGATGAGTTTGCCTGCGGAAATCCACCACCAGCTCTTTAGTTTTCCCCAGTAGATATGAAGGACTCATTCTAAGCTAATGAAAACACATCGATTCTAAGTTTTGGGTGAATATACACTAATGAAAACATAATTTGAATATTATATTACATTTCTACTAATAGATCCCGCAAAATGCTACACAATGTTCCTTTAAAATGGAGGCCTGTAAATATACAGTATTTATTAACATGCCAGACATGATTTAAAAACATGTTCTTTTGCTGTTCACTCAGAATGACCTCTTGACTCTGAAGGTCACCAGCCAGCTTCATCATCTCAGCATTAAATGTGCCATCCATGTTCTTCATGCCAACAAGTTCAACCCAAACTGTCTTCGCCGTAGGCCAGGGGAAGAGGTAAGCCAAGACGGAGAGGAGGAAATGGAAGCTGAAATTGTGGTTTGTGCCAGGGAGTGTTGTATGCAGCAGTCGTATGTGTTTTATGTTGTATATGTATATTGTGCTACATTTTGTGTGTAGATTTTGCTCTGAATAGGTGTCAGCACAACAGTTTCCCACAAGATGGCGACAGACAAACATGAAATTTTTTCAAACATTGTACCTTTCACACTGGATGATTGTCTCCAAAGCTCCAGTGCTGTTAAAGCTTCATTCTGCCCACTTCTTGTGTATTTAGAAGAAGCATCAAACATTTATGAGTGAGATGGAAAATTAATATTTGTATTTTTAACTTCTTCAGAAACAGCCCTCTCCCTCAGAGGTGGTACAGTGGTCTAACCATCGTGTGATGGAGTGGCTGAGAGCAGTAGATCTAGCTGAGTACGCTCCTAATCTACGGGGCAGCGGCGTTCACGGTGGGCTCATTGTAAGTAATGTCGATTTTGAGCTGGTCTGCAAGTTTTTCCACACGCTTACATTACTAGACAAGCCTGGAGGCCTAAATATGTCACTGTCATCTGCCGTCAATCTGCTCTTCAATAGATCCTGGAGCCTCGCTTCAGCTCAGAGACTTTGGCCCTGCTGTTGAATATTCCTCCACAGAAGACGTTGCTCCGCCGCCACCTCGCCACGGCCTTCTCTGCCTTGGTGGGGCATCAGGCCACGCAGGAGAAGCGAGAGTACGGCAACGCCACAGGCCATGTGCCCCTCACTACCACTGCTAAAGTAAAGGTAAGAGCAAGAATGAAAATGCTCTGTGGTTGACGCAGCACAAAATCGAAATCATTCATTAATGGGTTGGACTCTTTTTTGTGTGTGTGTTTTCAGCCAAAGAAACTGGGCTTCACCCAATTCAGTCACCTCAGAAAGAGGAAACCTGATGAATCTGCGGACTATATCTGCCCAATAGACAGTGGAGCGCTGACAGTGAATGGGGTTTCTCGGCTGCCCGCTGCAGCACTCAGGGGCCTCAGCCCCAGCTTGGACAGACAGGCTGAGAGGCGGGAGCTGGGGGGGATAAAAGCTCAGGCTAACAGCCCGAAGCAATAATTTAAAACACAGCACACCCTCTCTCTCACTAAGGGACTTTGTGAATCGGTGGAAATTTTGACGCAGAAATGTGCCCAAGATGAACCCATGTGGCGACTTGCTGGATGGGCTGCAAACATGCTGTGTTACGCAGGTGCTGTTAATCGTTGTTAATGTATTTTTATCCAGATGTTGCTTAAGCAATATTCATCTGAAATAGTGATGAACGGTGACATTGTGTGAACTGTTGTTGTATGAAAGCTGCTCTCTGCATTCCTTATACAGTTGGATTCCAAAGCTTATACTTCTGCTTTAAAACAATGCATTTTACTGACCATTTTGTATCTAAAAACGTCTGCAGACTTAGTTCGAATATTGATGACCTTTTCTTGTTATATATCTGGATGGACAGTTGACACCAGTTGCTTTAAGAAAGTCTCTCATTCATCAAAATAAAAATCCCAAATTAAATAATTTTATTTCTTGACTGCACACTTACTCTTCTGCACCTTCTAATAAAGTTTGTTTGTGTAGGATTCTTCTGCTCAAATGGTGCCTTGTTTCATGAGATTATTGTGAATATGCAGTAATATAATAAACATCAGGTCAACAATTAGTCTTTTTGTAATTATTGACCATCGAAGCAAATGCTTTTGCTGCCATCTGGTGCTTAAATACGTACAACAGTCTCTAAACAGCTTGATCATATTTCAATTTTAGCTCAATTACAATATTCGGTACTAATGTGAGTAACAAATGTAGTTTTCAAGTTTGGGTTTACATTTTCTTTCTTATTTCAAAAAATTGTTGGCATTGTTGCAGACTAATATTTCATTATAGTCAGAGAAACACTTCACTTTCTGAGGATGGATGTGAGGCTCCTGAATGGGTGACTGCCCCCTACTGGCAAAAAATAAAAAATGCAGGAATGATTGGCACCATACTGTAGTACAGGAGGTTTGTTTGGTTACAGCCCAGGTTGACGAGCTGCTTTAATGTAGCTGACAAGACTGCTATACAACCTGTTTTGATTTGATTGGTGAATTAATGAAAAGAAACAAATCCATCAACTAATGATCCTCTTGATGAATATTAACAACTTTGGTTTAAATACCTTGTCTACGCCTCTTTGCACTTTTTAAATAAAATATGCTGTCACTGGTTAACTGATTATATATATATATATATATATATATATATATATATATATATATATATACAAATAAAAGCTCTCCGGATTGCAATGTACCCTCCAACCTCTGTGTGAGTGTATGATGCCTGAATCTGCCAAAATTAAAAAAAAAAAAAAAATAAAAAATAGAAAAATAGATGACTTGATGAATGTAAAATGTGCAATTGAATGTTCCAAAGTATAATAATTGTTCTTATTAACATTCAAATTGATTTATTTTTGCAAATACATTTATTCATTATTGAATGTACATATTAATTTTATGTATCTATGCATAATTTTCCCAAGGGGGGGTAGGGGAATTAATAAGATAAGATAAGATAAGATAAGAGACATAGGTAAATAAATAAAGAAGCAAATTAAAACAGAAATATCAATGTATGTTACATTTTTAGCAATTCATTAATACCTGAATTTATTTTTGATAATATTTTTACATTTAATATAACATTTATATATTTATAGAGCCATTTATTTATTTGTTTATCTATTCATTTATTTTGGTTTGGTTATTTAAGCTCCGTCCTCAATAATCGTGGTGGTAATTACACTACTTAACATACTGTAGTTGAAAGGCCAAATGAAACGTAGCAGACATGATTGCCTTGATTAGGGCTAAATTTGCCTCTGGCTTGCTGTTGGCATGCTTTTAACTGATGTCCACTCCATTTAATACTAGTGTGTTGTAATTGTTATGCAGTTACTGTATTTGCCAAATGAGAAATGAGTATTATGAGTATTATATTTTACACAGACTGAGCGCTGTAATGAAACAAGTCTCAATAAATGACCAGTTTCAGTCCTGGTGAATCTACTGTGAATCTACTGTGTGTTAGTGTGGCAGACGGGGCAGCGGTCAGCTTCCCTCTGAACCCTCTTACAGAGGAACACGGTCTCATTTAGACCAAACACAATAATTAGGAATCTTTTCCCACAGCATATCATTAGTTCCCTAACAGAGAACATCCTGATCGATGATTACAAATGACAGGTTCATAAATAAATTAGACCTGCTGAGAAGTGTGTAACAACTCAATTGATCCTGTTAGATGGAAAATAGAGGGCTGCCGGAGTGAGGACTGGGATGGTGGGCTTTGCAAATGTAAAAGTCTAAAATACAAAGGAGATAATTGCAATATAAAAGTGTTTTTTTAATGATTGGGAAGATTCATGTGATTAATGGCAGCATACTCATTAACATGTTGAGGGTATTAAAAAAAAAAATGGATCCTTATTTTCAAACCAGCAGATGTCAGTGTTGCCTGTAGATATGTTATGTGTCATAAATACTACCTGCGCTGAACCGTCACAGTTGAATCAGGGAGATGCACCACTGAGTGTTTAGTTTGTTGTTGTTTTTATGCTGTAGGTGTTTCACAGTGAAGGGTATTTCTATTCAGTGACGCTGCCTTGGCGCTTAGTTTACCAAAATAACGTGCAGCCCGTTGCATCATACCAGCACAAAGGACATACGATGGCCTCACGTCGCTAATCAAATACTGGACTCTGTCTTAATGTGGCTCCAGATGAGAGTTCTGGAGTTTGGTGATGGACAGTCCAGGATTAGAAACAGCATAGATACTAGAGTCACATTTAGACTCCTTAACAGTAAGAATTAGGGCTAACAATTGATTAAAATATTGAATCGTGATCAATTGCATGATTATCCATAATTAATGGGGGCGGCAGTAGCTCAGTCTGTAGGGAGTTGGCTTGGGAACCGGAGGGTCACTGGTTCAAGTCCCGACATGGACCAAAAACTGAGTGTGAACTGGTAGCTGGAGAGGTGCCAGTTTACCTCTTGGGCACTGCCGAGGTGCCCCTGAGCAAGGCACCAAACCCCCAACTGCTCGGGGCGCTTGTCAGGAGCAGCCCCCTCACTCTGACGTCTCTCCATTAATGCATGTATGTGTGTTTCAGGTCTCCATGTACCATGTATGAGTTTAACAGAGTGTAAATTGAATTTCCCCATTGTGGGACTAATAAAGGTAGATCTTCTTCTTCTTCTTCTTCTTAATCCTACATCTTTTATCTGTTCAAATTGTACCTTAAATGGAGATTTGTCAAGTATTTAATACTCTTATCAACATAAAAGTGGGCAAATATGCTGCTTTATGCAAATGTATGTATATATATATTACTGGAAATCAACAACAACACAAAACAATTACAAATATTGTCCTGAAACCCTCACAGGTACTGCATTTACCATAAAATATGCTCAAATCATAACATAGCAAGAGAGAGCAAACTCAAGCAACAACAGCTGTCAGTGTGTCAGTGTGATGACTTGACTATGACTTGCCCCAAACTGCATGTAATTATCATTATCATTATCATCATTATCATAAAGTGGGCATGTCAGTAAAGGGGAGACTCGTGGGTACCCATAGAACCCATTTTCATTCACATATCTTGAGGTCAGAGGTCAAGGGACCCCTTTGAAAATAGCCCTGATAGTTTTTTTATTGCCAAAATGTAGCGTAAGTTCATAGTGTTATTTAACCTCCTTCGTGACAAGCTAGTATGATATAGCTGGTAGCAATGGATTCCTTGGGTTTTCTAGTTTTGTATGATGCCAGTATCTTCACTCTAAGTTAAAATCTGATGCCTCTGAAAGATTGATTGTGTTAATGAGTTAAAGAAATTAGTAGCATTAAAACAATTTTGCGTTAATGTGTTGTTATTGCATTAAGGCTGACAGCCCTAGTCAGAATACAAATAATCTATCTCAAAGATAGAGACAGAGGGAAACAAGGAAGTCAAAACATGGCTGTAAATGTATCCACATTTCTGCGTTTTAAACTGTGTTTATCGATGTGTATGTGCTAAGAGAGGATGGCATTGTTTATACTAGTGCATCTTAGCTAATTTCAGTAATGCGATCCAGCCTCCACTAGCTGGCAGTTTAATAGCTATTATTTGTGTCACCCTCTCTCGTAACACTTAAGCAGTAAATTGCTATGTGCAGGAGACTGTGGTGTGACTGACATCTTACCTTGTAATATGATACCTATTGTTTTAATTAAGTGAAAGAGATTGTGACATTTATTGGTTTCCAAGTTACTTGTTAATGGCAGTATAAAAAAATATCATGGTGTATATTGCATAAATAATTTGCAAACTCTTTGTTAATGATTAGACATTATTTTCCCACTGAGACTGTCAATTCACTTGAATACATCACAAATAAAACACTGCATTTGTGATGCAACACAGACCCCCTCTTGGCAATGCCTGAACCCTCCTCTCCTCGTCTCGGTCTCATCTTCTTTCTGTGTGTTTATGTGTGTGTGAGAGAGTCATGTTTATTTATGCTGTATCACTTTTGTGGTGAAATTTTTCCATTTAAATTATAGAGGCCGGCTTTTATTCTGTTACCGAGGCTCCTGTTTAAAGTAATGCCAGTAGCCAGTGTGTTAGTGCTTCAAGTCATCACCCTGTCTGTGTGATCTATGGACTCCCTCAGATGTCTTTAGCGGAGCGTAATCGTGTTTTTATATGATGTCACTGGTCGTGCCTGTCATTAACTTGCCACCAGCTTGCCAGTTTGGGGAACATATTCGATGTTGGGGTGGTGCATGTGTTGCGTACTCCCCATCCAGCCACTAACGCTGTATCTGTCTCCTGCGCACCAGTTTGTTCTGACAGGCCTGTCACAATGATGACTGCATCACCCAGATGCGGCAGAACAGCTTGCGAGCCAACCCTGACACGCCGTCAAAAGGAGCAGCCAGCCGTCTGCATGAGCCTTCTTCTGCCCCATCAAACCTCAGAGCCCATCTCTTCCTGTACAGCCAGCCACCGTCAACCAGGCTGAGTGCTTCCCTTATCTGGTTTATATGTTTTTTTATGGTATTTACTCCAAAAGTCTGAGGCTATAAATCTCCTTAAATCTGCCGATAGTGTGGACTGAACTGCATAGACACTGTGACAGTGGCAGTCCAAAACAAGCATGATGGGACATGAATTGGGGAACTGAAGCAAAAGAGTTTGGTTATCATCAACCCCCTTGGTGCCAAGGGGCCTTTTTAATGGTCGCCAAAGCAACTCGCTCCCTGTCATGCTCAGTTTTTTTGGACTGGATTTTTCATTGCCCGAAAAATGTGGCCAGTCCATTAAAAGAGTGGGGAGACATCAGTCAAAATAAGACAAGACAGTTATAGAGACATTTATGGAGTCCTCCGACCCAATAACGACTGAGCATTGTGTCACCACTTTGGACATTTAACATCATTTAGCATCTGGTCATTTGCTAATTAAATCTAATGTGAAAATCTACAATAAACAGCTGTTACAGCTATAACTAGAATTACCGCCTCGCAGTTCTGTGCCTTCACCCAATAAGCCAAGTTGCAGTTTACATTCATGTCTGTCCAAAATGTCATCACTCCAAAACAATCACAATCAGAATTTTAGCAGATTAGACATGTGTGAGACATTTGAGTCCAAGTGGACGTTTGTACCAAATCTGAAGAAATTTCTGACAAAGAGACTGACGTCTGACTAGTGGGGACTAGTCAGACTGTAGCGTTACGAACTGATGAAGTCACTTGGATAAGGGGCGAAAGAGTCTTCAGAGACAAATCTAAGTCCAGTTGCCTTCAATTCAATTGTTGCCAGAATGAGTATGACCTGGACATATGAGAACATTCACAGACCTAACACAAGGATCAACCTGTAGGGTCAAGTGACTCACTGTTGGTTTAATAAAAGAGAAGTGGTCTGAGACACACACAGGTATATGCAGGGAGTAAAATGACAAAATCTATCACAGTCAATGAAACCGATCTGGAAAATTTAAGCATAAACAGCTTATAAATAAGGGAGCTGTGACTCTCCCCCCTCAATGTCTGAAAGGTTGTTCTGGCTGCCAGAACTATCATAAAAGTGCTGAAACTCAAAAGAGTTCCCATGTCAGAGGAATGGAAGCAGTTTCCTTACCGCAGGCCATCTTCATGGGTGATCAAGACTGACATGCATCACCAGAGGCTTTCATGTCTGATGAGAACACCTGTCTGACTCTCGGGCTGAAACTGGACAGAGGAAATGCCATTGCAGATAAAATTTCATGTGTGGCACACGGCCTCAGAAGACATGGTGGCATCGTGATTCAAAGCAGGGGCAGAGATACAGAAAATGACAGAGGGGTTTGTTGTGTATCATTAAAAATATACATATTTGAGAATTAAACTCGTTATGATGACTGGATTTCATCTGGTAATGCTGGAGCGTGATACTATTTGTTGTCTACCATGTTTCAATGCTCTATTCAGAGTAAAAGACTTGTGTATCAACTGGGATTAGTAGACAGCGTTTAGAGGATGCAGTTCTTCATGTAGGTTGGTTTATTCTTATTCCTCTGGGCCCATTATGGGGACACAAAGAGAAAGTCAATCAGTAGAGGTTAATGTGGACAATCTGTAAAGAGGACAGACGATGAATGCAAAACACTCCTGAAGTGTTGCTGTATAAAACTGTCATGCCAGTGACATGGTGTATTATACACACTGTTCATCAGCAGCATCAGTACCTGCACTGCAGGTTTACCACATTTAGCAGAAATAATTGGCTCCCATTGTTTTCAAAAATCTATGAAGAGCAACTTGCAGAGGAGATACTGCCTTCAGTCTTAAAAACAAATGTACTTTTCCTAACGTTATAACATCGCTATTAAAATAGAATTGTAACAGGTATTTAGTGTGAATAGTTCATTGCATGAATGTGGCCACGAGCAATCAGACATGGCAAAACCAATTGAAAGCAATGACTTCTGGGTCTTATTCAATGTAAGCAATGATGGAATACATTGAGTGAAAAATATATATTTTAAAGGATTTCATTTTACAAAAGATGGTACATATAAATAACAAAACTAAGAGCCATGCATTCACGCTAGCGGCTCTGTGTGGACGCACTGTGTAGGCACAGCTTTGAGTTTAATGTCCACATCAGCACAACATACTCACAGTGACAATGCTAACATGTCAATGTTTGACAGGTATAGTGTTAACCATGGTCTCCATGTCAGTTTAGCGTGTTAGCATGCTAACACAAAATTTAGCTGCAGATGCTGAGGGGAATATCATTTGTTCTGAGTGTATTTGGTCATAAACCAAAGTACTGCACAAACTAAAATTTTGAACCTGACCCACCAGTTGGTTTGTTACACTGAACCATCAATGAAGCTGTCATTGGAGTGTTTGGAAGAGGGTAGGCATATTTAAAAAAAATATTTGACACGTGATTGGATGAATCATCTGTCAATCAAACTCTTGTCGAAGCCAGTCAGGAGAAGAGCCGAACATCTTTTCCATCAAGACAAGCCTTCAGTGCCGTCCACTGCTCTTCTTTCAATGACAAAATACTCTCTAGTTCTGATATAATGATGCTATTGCAGCATCTACACTAACCTCTTCAGGAGCCACCGTTGCTGTTTACAATGAGCAATCGCCTCTTTGTGTCATCTCACATGACATTATGCATTGCAACTCCCACGTGATCGCATGTTCGCGACCGTGATAGCAACAATCCAGCTGCCATGCAAGGTAAGATAAATCTAGGAATGTCTGAAGACTTTGTGCAGAGTATTAAGAGTACATAAGTGCTACTGTTTGCGGCTACTGGGGATACACTGAGATCCTCAATTGTTTGTCTTTTCACCAGCACATGCTGAAAATCTTGACATGAGGGATATGAAAAGAAAATCTTAAGAATTTCCTTAAAAGTGCTGCTACACAACAAACAGTGTGTGTCTCAGCAAACGTCACACGACTAAACACTGAGACTGGCCTCACCAGAAAATGAACAACACTGGTCATTTGTTAAAGTGCTTTACAAACCCTATTGTGTGCTTTCCTGGAAAGCAACCTCTCATGGTATTTGAAAAGATAGATGTCACCATCGGTTGTTTCTTCAAATGACCTGGTGCATGAATTGATAAATCAATTGAAGAATCATGTTATGTCGTGGCCCATCCCTCATGGGAAGAAGAAAATGGTTTACAGTACACCGGTTTCCCACGTACAAAAACACAGCGGGGTGGTCATACATCAATTCAAGTAATCACGCAAAGAAGAAAAAACTAAACAAAAACAAAAAAATGTATTAATAGTACTGCCAAAAAAAATCCTCAACACAAGGTCCACTACGTTGTACCTCTGAGGCTTTCTGTTACGTCACAGCATCTGGAGCTCAGTTAAGTGGAGATAGTTTGTATAGATGTATTTGATTTCATGCAACCTAGACTTGTATTGCACTAGCATGCTCCCTTTCTCCGTCCTCCACTTCACTGACAAGTTGTTCTATATTTTGTTTTTTTATTATGCTTTATTAGTGATGGTTAGAGTCAAAATTAAAGGTATAATATGTAACTGTTGTCAGTTGCTCTTTGTAAATACATGACATTCAAAGTTGGCCCCTCCTCGAGCGAGAAAGAGAGAGAGCAGCGATGGCTGAACGAACTATAGAGTGAATGAAGAGAGGGAGCGGTGTTGGTGAGAACAAAACAATGAATCAGAGAAATAAAACATTATTTTCTAATTGTTTCACAGTGGTTACATTTTAAAGAACAAATGAACACATGCACAATTGTGCAGAAATCTGCACAACCCTGCCGGAAGGTGTCTCATCTAACACTCAGCAAGACAGCAAATAAGCTTATTTCCCAAAATGTCAAACTTTTCCTTTAACCTTAGTGGCAGCAGATCAGCAAACAATTGTTTTTTGATTAATGATATGGGTTATTTTGGAAAGCACTGATAAATGGCTATTTGTTATTCAGGTTCAGCAAGGCTGGTATTCATTGTATTTATTCCTGAATTCACCATCTACTGTGACTTTATGAACCTCTTGTATAAATGCAATGAATTATGTCAGGGATGGGATATGTTACACCCCATATCCAACACATCCTGTTTACAAAATTCAGAAACATACAGCAAAGGGGCTGTCAGGTGAAATGAGAGTGCCTCATTTCAGCAATATTGTATAAAGAAATATGCGAGAAAAAACAAACCCTAACAGCCATGCTTGATGAAATTACAGACAAAAAATGGTCTCTGATGAATTGGCACTTAATTACTGCTTGATTAGCATAATTATGCATGTTAATAGCATCTCAAATGAATTGCAGTTGTCAGGAGGGAGGAAGCATCTGTAGTGGTGGCAGTCGGATACATATTTCCTCCTATCCAACAGCGCTGTCTAACTCTTCCCCTTAAGTGTTCACCATTAATCACTACACACTCCTTTTCCTTTGGAGTGAAATTTGGCATTTTAGGATAATTGGGCTATTATGGTGCACTTGTCACATCTGTAATAGTAGGCTAACGAGCCCCCTCGTGTGCTAGCATTCAGAGATGATGGCAGAGCATGGGCACTGAGTGAGTGGCATGGCAGGTAATGATATGGCCCACTCATACTGAGATATATGATCATATTATTTTACTGTATATCATTATCCTAACATCCCAAATATAGGCTTGAGTTACACCACCACTCTGACGTGGACTGAAACAGACTGGCATGCAAGTATATGTGACACATCAGATTTTATTGTCCACAGAAAAACATACATGGTATAACTTTTTCTAATACTGTATACATGCATACGTATATACAAGACTACATACGCTCGCAGAGAGAGAGAGGTTGCTGAACTAAAGTTGCATGAATACCTCTGAAGTGTTTGTCTTGTAACAGTATTAAAGGCTTTCATTAAAGGTTATTCAAGATTCACAAACACTACTAAAATGGAGGCAGCATTTCACATCTACTACCGGTAAATTACAATGTAAATTTACATTCATTAGTACTACTAACGGCAGGGCAAGAAAATGACCGAACTGCTGAAACTCAGAGCCGGTCAAAATAACACTGCTGTCTTATGATCAATGACATGCGGCTTCGGCCTGTAGTTTATGTTAGCCATCTCTGTGTTTGTACCGCTCACCAGGCGCTATACAGGGTTTGTGTATGTTTTGATAGTTTGATTTTTATTGAATGAAATATTAAAGTGGTAGAAATGAGAAGACAAGCCGCAACCTCACCCTCCCTGCATCCAGGAGTAAAACATGTGGCGGCTCTGGGAGAAAGACCCCCAGTCAGCGGCCGCAGCAACGCTACTCCATCCAAACTCCAAACTCCATCACCGAGAGTCACAGCAGGCTGGTGGAGCACTGGGTCTAACCTGTGTAACGGCGGCAACTGAAAGTTTGCTGATCCGGAGGGGAGTCAGGGCAGTCCATTAGGATCAGACCCCTCTGAGCTAACTGCTAACTGAAGGTCCGTCTGTCTCCCAGAGCTGCGCTCATTGTTTGAATGTTTTAAACAAAATTATGACCAGATTTTACATAATGCAGCCTTAAAAGTTCAAACTAAAGTATATTTAGGTGTGGGGTTACTGTATTGCTCTGCACCATTGTCTAAAAACAGCAACTTGCTCCAGACTGACATACTTTTCTTGTCTAAATAACCTTTAGGCTGCGAGAATCAATGGTGTGATGGATTGCATTGATATCCCTCTCTGTGGCTTGCATCACAGATTCTAAAGATGACACAACCAATTTCATGGTAAACATTTCCCCTCACCGCCACTTCATCTGGCTCCTTATTATTGGCAGACATGGAGAAGAGTGGAGGGAGATGGGGGGAGGAGGGGGAGGCTCAAGGTTGCAGGTGGCAGCCAGGAGCACTTATAGATTAAGGCAAAGGGCACGGTCGGAGATGAGCTCTGACTGCTTCATTGGGAATTCTCCTCAGGAGTATATCGCATTTGTAATCATCTCTAATCACTTTTTATTTGAAATTGTGTCACAGAAAACAGTCTGCTGCAGGATAACGTCAAGAAACTGATATATTGAAAATTAGTAAACTGATCTCAAACAACTTATGTGACTCAATGTCACACTTAAAAATATAGTTTGTCTTCTATAATATACTTACCCAAACAAAAAAACAACCATATTTTCTACTTGAACTGTTAAAAAAGGGCCAGGCATTTGGTACTGTGGGTGTAATTTGTGTCTATAATCAGCCAAGCCATTGGCCTGTGTGACAGTGAGTGCTGTATTGGATATTAACTCACTGATGCCTGGTGGTCCGTCATTCCCACAGACAGCCTCTTAATGCCCTAATGGCTCATTTACATTATTGATGAGCCAACCCTGGGTCACCTCAAACACAGACTATTTAAACAAAATAATTTTATGCAAACTACATATTGATGCACTAATGATCAATTGGCCCTTGTTTTGCGTGTTAATAATATGCAACTGTTGCAGTGTGATGTACATCTTCAATTAGAGAGTTACCCTGTCTGCTGGCTGACTCAAACAAGTGGTGCGACTGCATCATTCGTTCTGCTGACTGGTGGCAAAACTGAAGAAGCCTCTCGGATGAGAGGTGTGATGTCTTCTACTCTACAACTTCAGTCAAGCAAGCAAAGTGTTCTGACTCAACATTGTACTATCCAGGTAAACCATAGACTGTATATAAGTGAAGATAGTCACAGTGATGTCACCTATTGGTTGTGGACTGCCTTTCTGAAGCCTCAAGTTCAGCACTTTGACCATTGCCTGCTTGGTTATTGGCTGTCGCCATCTTGTTTTTTGCAACCAGAAGTGACACGTGAAGGTGGAGCTACGCACAGAAGTACCTCGAATAACACACTGTTAGGCAACCAAAATGCTACAGCTAACAGTGACGAAACACAGACAACACCATGGTAGTGTCCTCTCAATCTCAAGGTAGCCACGCCCTAAAGCATCCCCTGCTTTATGGTCTATTTGACTCTAAATGGGACCATGATTTACTAAATGAAAATAATGCTGAAGAAGACTTGAAACTAGCAATTGGGACTATAAACTCATGTTTACAATGTTTGCTGAGGTAATAAATTCTCATAGACTTCTATACAATCAGACGTCATTTTACAACCAGAGGAGACGCCCCGTGCTGGCTATTAGAAAATATGCAAGTTTAAGGCACTTTAGCATTGGCTTCATTTTTTTCCTACTTTGTCATCTGCAGGTTGCCCACTGGGGTTAACATGATGAACCTAACCACCTTGTTCTCCTTCCAGCCCACTGCTGACACTCTAATGTCCCACCATCAATCCGTCCTCCCCATCCTGGCTCAATCTATCCATCCAATACAGTATATAGTAGCTGCATTTCACCCACGTCCAGCACAGATTCTTGAATAAATAATTTAACAGAAATTGGACATACTCTTATCTTTGACTTATCTTGTCTAACTAAATCTAAATGTAATCTAAATTTAATCTAAGTTTGGTATTAAGCTGTACGTGATCACAGTGTAGTTTTGTTCTTAATTACAGCACTACACGGTTGTAGACTGAGTTGTCTTACATAACGCAAAACGTTTATTGGTAACCAATTTCCTTGTTGTTTTAGGACTTGTAAGATAAGATAAAAGATGCAACATGTACAGCATAACGACACAAGGTATAATTTCATTTGTGTAAGAACCTTTTATTATGTGTTTTATTTCCTCTGTATGAATCTTTCCTTGAGACACTTCATGATGTTTAGTCATTCTTACGTAAAGAAATTTGAGATATCTTCAGAAAGGTCAAAGAAGATAAATCTAAGGATCTGATTGTTCCACTGCTCTCTAGGGACATCTCTTTTCTCCAAAATACCATAATCAATATTGTGATCAATTACATTTGTTGTTCACACAGTGATGCAAATGGGGTCTGCCAGGGCTGTTATTGTGTCTCTGACAAATTGCGGACATTGTTTGCATGCAAGGAGAATGCCTGTCTCCCATAGAATAGCACCCAGCACAGAGTGACACCGAGGATTTGTCTTTCTGATTGATTGGTGTCATGCTTAAATGCTTATCAATCTCTCGATTTCTAAGAGCCATGACTGAAAGAATCAACCCCTCATAGACCCACTGTTCGGAGCATCAACGTAGTGCTGTTCACTTCAACAACTGCTACTTTTCCAGAGAGTCTGTGGCAGAAAGATTGATTATTATTCCCTGTATGGACTGTGAGGAGACGCTAGGGACATGCTTGTCTGTGTATCATCAGTTATATCTATGCCCTACGAGGTACATGGATGTCACCACTTCCATTCAATCAAAGATAGATGACCAATATTAATCATTTAAGACTCTGAATACACCTATGCGGCTCACAGTTCCTCAACATAGTAATAGATTGTTTCCTTTTGTCTAGAAACTATATTGAATGCATCTTTCTCTTTGTATTTCCCTGAAGATGTGCACACATGCACACACACAGCGAGCTGAAATGGTTCCAACTTGTGGTTAATTAATGTCCCCCTTAGAGGTCAGCCCCAGATGCCCCTTTGCCCCTTTGCTTTACTGACAAGGCGTCTATGGCAGTGCCTGCCTCTCTAAATTAAGAATCCCATAAAACAGCTCCACTCTCAGAATCTCAATCATAGGGTGAGGACCCATCACCACCCCTTAGGGCCCCTCGTAGCCCACTGAGCCCCTTTTAAAATGAATTACCACCATCTTCACTAGTGCCCACAGATCCCGGTCAGATTGATGGCCGAGAATAAAATGTCCCTCTTCACTTTTGGCCCTTCTACATATATCAGCCAGGAGGCCCATCATTTATCATGCCCAATACTAGCGTTAGGTATGCTGACTGCTACCATTAGGATAACATATAATAATGTAAAATGGTTTAAGCAAGGCTTCTCTGGGTCTGAGAGCCAGCTGTCAGGGGCATAGATTTAGAGTTGAGGGTTTGTTAGGGATAACATCAGAATTTCCTTGAAACACCATCTGGTGTTGGTATAATAATAACTGCAGTTACAGGAAGATGAGGTATACAAGCAGTGATGAATGTAACAAAGTACAATTACCCAAGTACTGTACTTAAGTACAGGTTTGACACACCTGGACTTTACTTGAGTATTTCCATTTTATGCAGTGATCCATCAAGCAGCATACAAAATATCCAAAATTGGCTTCACATTGACAGACTACAACATTAAAAGGCTCTTACATGTATTTTAGGATGCCTTCTGTAAAGAGGGACAACAGATACCAGATTAGTCTTTTGGCTAATTCTGGCAGTTTTGTTTACATCATATGCATTTATTAATTTGCACTGTCCATTCACAAATAAACTTAACTAAACTAAGTTAATTTGTGATCATTTTGGATTTTTATCAATCAAAAAGTAACTAAAGTAAAGTAAGGAGTAACTCAGTAAAGAAGCCATTCTGCTTTAAGACTGCCTTTAAGTTTCATACTTCAATTACATTTTGCTGATAAAACTTTTGTACTTAAAGGTCCAGTGTGTCGGATCTGCCGTGTGCCAAGCGTGTTGAAAAGCTACGGTGGCCGATGTGAAAATGCGAATGGCCTCTCTAGAGCCAGCTGTTGTAAGAGTAGCGTATTTCATTTAGGAGCCGAGCCAGCATGTAGAGAATGTGTGTACGTGGAAAGTGAGTGGTGAAGCGAGAGAGAGAGAGAGAGGCTGTGACAGCGAGTAACATTATCGTCTCCGACCTAAGCAGTGTTTGGTTTGTCCGTTCTGGGCTACTGTAGAAACACGGCGGTGCAACACGGTGGACTCTGCGGAGAGGGGACGCGCCCCCTATGTAGATATTATTAGATATTTTCTACAATAACAAAAACTTGATTATCATTATCAGGTGATCATGCACTAATGAAAACATACTTATTAAAATATTATATTCAATTTCTGCTAATAGATCTACACACAGATGTTACACACTGGTCCTTTAAGTAACAGTTTGATTCAAGACTTGAAATGTTGGATTATCAGGCTTTGATATTTCTACTTTTACTTAAATAAAAAGTCTGAGTACTTCTTCCATCACACAAGGCAAAACCTTAATTCATAATTAAACTGCATATACAGTGTAGTTGTAGTTAGTCTATTTGCCAATCTATAGAGCTCTATTGTGAACCCAGAAATGTTTAGTAAGTGTTGTGTTAGAAATATAAATACATGGGTTCCCAGCATTGAGAAACTGCCAGATGCTAAGTCGTTCGGTAATTTGCACAATTAGCATAACTAGTATAATTAGCATTCATTAGCTGCTTGGCTGATTTGGACAATATGGACAATATTGGAGTGGTTTTGGGGGTTATTGACGATGCTGAATCCATTTTGTAGCACTTTTATCCAGAGATCTCTACAGATATATAATATGATGAATAGACAATAGATCGAGCTACCAACCTGCCTTTAATAGACGACCCGCTTCACCCACTGAGCATACAAGTAAAACCGACATATAAAATTGACCCTGTACCATCCCTCTTACATATGTCCAATTATCAAATAGCAAGCGAATCTTTCAAACAAGTTTTTAGCAGGGTAAAATTAAGGGTTGACAAAGGTCAGGGTGAGGATAAATGAAGATGCCAGAGTTTCAAAAGTTTACAGTAATAACTGGAAAGTCAGGGTCCGGGGTGAGAAAAAGTTGTGGATTATATAAAATGGAAATTGGTGGCAAGCTGCGATGTCAACATGAGTACAGTCGAAGCAAAGAGAAGCGACAGAGGTTGTGACTGTGTGTGAGATGACAAAGTGTCACTCACACACAGTGAAAGGAAGTCAGAGGAGAAACATCTCCAATGCCTGTCAGCCAATCAAAGAGTGTTTCTAAGGTGTGAGACAGCTGGTGTCACAGCTCAAGACCAGTGCTACAGTCTTGGCGACCCTTGGAAAGAATCCGTCACCAAAAATAATGTTGAACCATCGACTTTAGCTTTCTGAGAAAAGCACGAAATTGCATTTTAATAGATCAAATAGAACAGATGAAATGTTTGCCATGGGTCTTAATTTAAAGCGTCACACATTATCAGGGGAGTGGGGGCACTCAGCCATTTCACATGCTGTGACTTTTGTTTGTTTGATTTTTGTTTTACACAATATGCAAATTAACTGTAACTTTCCTAAAATAATTGTATTTTTTTCATAACATTAATTACATGACTAATAATGTTCAGAGAAAAAAATAAGTCAATATTTTACTATGAAGGTTGTTTCTTACAGTATTCTTTTCTTGGGGTCCCCATGGACCCCAGGTGGTGGTCCTTGAAAACTTAGACAGAGGCACTGAACACTACTTTGATGTTAACAACTGCTTACCATGGGAGAGGTGCCATAAATGAGTGGGAGTGGAAGGTATATTCTTTTTTAATATTTTTTTGTGTCTTTCCTGGGGAACCTTCTTGGTTTGATACCCTCTACTATCTTATTTATATCCTGTTGGCATCTGTATTTGACACAGAATTAAAAAGAGCAGGTGTGGATTAACAAAAAAAAATTAATAAATAAAGAATAAAAATTTAACGAAACATTGGTCAAAACCAATGGACAACCTCCATTTCTGAAACTGAAGCCAATGTGGAAGAGCCTGAAATTTGCAATCTAATAGCCAGCAGGGGGCAACTCCTCTGGTTGCATATAGAAATCTATGAGAAAATTAGCCTACTTCTCACTTGATTTATTACCGCAGTAAACATTGTAAACATGAGTTTATGGTCTCAGTCACTAGTTTCAAGTCTTATTCAACACAGCATGATTATGGCAAAAATTGAATCGAAGGCAACTGGACTTAGATTTGCATGATGTTCATTTAATAAATTATGGTGCCAATTTAGCATCACATAAAGCATAAAGCAGGGTATGGTTTAGGGCGTACCTACCTAATGACTGACAGGTCTCTACCATGGAGTTGTCTTACAACTTTAACCCTTTCACTGTGTGTTTTCATGAAAGTTAACTGTAACATTTTAGTCACCTAAAAATGTCTTACTCAGCATTCTGCTCAGCTCTTAGTACTAACTGGTTGCAAATAACCAAGATGGCAACGGCCAAAATGCTGAACTCAAGGCCTCAAAATGGCTGTCTACAAACCAATGGGTGACGTCACAGTGACTACGTCCACTTGTTATACAGTCTATGGCCAAAACCTACAAGCAGCCAGTGCTGAACCAGGTCAGGAACCCGGAAAGACAGAGACACACAGAAAGGAATGCATTTCCATGGTATGTGTGTGAATTTGTTTGCCTTTGGTACAAATTGTGTTGAAAAGTGATGCCTAAAGGACCAAGCATCTGTATTTAATGAGTTGGGAGTGAGAACGTGTTGCCCCAATTGAGGGATGCTCCCTCACTTTGAAAAAAAAAAAAAAAAAAACAATTAAGAAAGGAGACAATAGCATGCATAATGTTTTGATATGCACAGACATGGTTAAGATATTTTAATGGATCTGATGCAAACAGCAGCCGAGCGTTTTCCCTGCCTGGCCGTTGGCAGAGGAGAAAAAGGACTCCATATAAATGGGAAATTAGCAGGGAGCGTCGTCAAAAGTAATTAACTTCCCTCCTTACCACTGTCCATTAGCCCTGACATGATGACACAGGAGGAAAAAACATCCATGTCAACTGTGGCAGCCGCCCGCGCTGATCAGATAAACATTTTTTTTGTTTTGTTTTGACGCCTGATTACAAAATGATTAGCCAGCGTGCCTGTCTCCTCCTTACCCTTCACCTCCCCTGTGGCTTGATTGACAGACGAGGTGATATGCTGTTGGGTCTGTGTAAGCTGTCTACCACCCTTTTTGCAACACACACACACACACACACACACACACACACACACACACACACACATAAACCAGGGGGGAAAAAAAAACACAGGGTATGATTTCCCAAGTGTTATAATTCTCTTTCTTATGGTAAAAAGAAAATAAATATAAAAATATTATTTGATCTATTGTGTGGAAGAAATCACTGATATTCCTGCAGGTTCTGTTCTCTCTATACTACGACCAGTGACAATTAGAAATCATGTTATACACCTCAAATACTGTTTGTGCGCTGTAGTTTGTACATATCCCACAAAATCAATTTGTATGTAATCCACGTAATTATGAATGAGAAAGTATAAAGAGCAACAAACGCTTTATAGGGAGGAGTTTGGGGTGGACGGGTGGATCAAAAAGTACAGGAATTTTGCCCAGGAGACCGGTGTTCATACTCCACGTGAAACCAGAAATCAACGTTGATTTATTTGTCAGGTAACTTCCAGTAAGTTACACACAGACCAGGGAAAAACAACCAGTCAGGTCTGACCTGGGGTCAGCTGTCCAGCTGCCGTCTAAGCAGCTGTCAATCACTCACAAACGCTGACCCAACGGTCAAACTAGGCAGCGCTGATCAAATATGATTCAGTACTCGGTTACTGAAACACCTATTTCTCTCCTCAGATGTTTTCAGAAACATCTTGTAGTTACTGTTAAGCTGTAAAATGAGAAAGTTTGTGACCTGGCAGCCATGTTGAGATCTCTTCAGAAAATCCCAAGCACATGACTGGAACACCGCCAATAGGAACGCTCTCTCTCTGAAATGACCTGTGATTGGTCAAAGTCTTCCGTCACGGTCTTAAGTTTATAAAGCCTGAAAACAGCCATGAGGAGGTGCAGAAGTCTAGTTTTCTCTCAGAACACTGGAATTACAACATGCAACATGAAAGGTTATTAAGGCATTGTTACCCAGTGATGCCAAAAAAATGTTGCCTACTTCAGCTTTAACTTACGCCACTTCTGGTGTTATTATAAACAAAAAAACAAAAAACACAAAAAACCCCAAAACAAAACAAAACAAAACAAAACAAAACAAAACAATCTTTTCCTAAACCTAACTAAGTAGTTTTGTTGTCTAAACCTAAGTAAGTCGATCTTTTCCTTAGCCTAACTTTTATTTTGAAAGGACCGGAGCGGTAATAGACACATGCATCATGTGTTGCTGGACATTTGTAGGAAAAAGCATGAAAAATGAAGAAGTTCTCGTAAGACATATGAAATGTATGGTTTTATGTTGCATACACATACTGAGGTCATTTTACTTGGTGATTCTATTACAGTTGTGGTGTTACAGTGCACAACATTTATGTGCTTACAGCTGTATTATGGGAAGCGCCTATACAGTATCAGACATGTACTAAATCATATCTACAGTGTTTTCAGTAGACTTAAGTGCAGCAATTCAGTGGCGTTAAATATCTGACTGTGGTGAGAAATAAATGTGGAATTCAATATAATAACATACTGTAGGGGGTTTTAGTTGAACGAAACTTCAATATAGTTCCTCTGAATATTGTACTTTAAATATATTACTTATAGAAAGTGTAAGTATAAAACATCATCGGGTACACTTTTCTTCCCCTGGGTGTTTACGGGGTTAACCATACTGTCATATCATGTGGTTGATCATTCACCATGCACCTCATGTTTGACACCAGCTTTATACAGCTTTAGATAAGACACAGATAGCCTCTCGGTAGAACAGTGTCATGGAGTACAGTCATGTATACTATGTAGTAGCATGCTCTACAGGGGTACTGCATGTTTTTATGAGAATATAAGGTTTCTGTTTGATCACGTGGTTCCTTTCTTAAATTACGAGAAGGCAAAGATTTACTATCCAGTAGCCGAGGTGAAGCAGATTCGAAGAAAGCATTTGATTTTGATCACTGATGAAATAATGGCTGATGAGCATGTGATTACTTGTTTAGATAAGAACGGATCGAGCATACACAGGATGCCCTTGTGTTTGTTTCAGTAGCAGGAGGAATGTTCATTGATCACCCACAAGGCTGGACGAGCTCATATTTTGATAAGGATGTGATAAAAGCATGATAAGGACAGTATCTTACATCTTTGGCTGTATTGATTTACTGCCAGTGAACGTACAAATGGAATACCACCACCTCCCTCCTTCCTCGGACAGAGGCAAAGGAGATAATATGCTCAGTATATACATCTGCATGCACTATGTCTAACTAGGTTGTATGCAGAACATCCAATTTAACACTTGATTTTCATTTAATGCATTTTTTTCATAATCATAATCATTTTCAGTCTTTTTGATTGGTGAAAATTTTAGGACTAAAATGTTCCTTTTTGGTTGATGCATGCAAACTTGATATCAAACACACTATCAAAGTATTTTGACAGTAAGCTACGCTTTTCCTTATAATCCTGATAAGTGTCACTTAATACAAAATTAGCTCTTAAACTATACAGTTAGTGTAACCACTGCCTCTTTCTGCTAAGCTATAAATGTCTATCTTCATTTTCCCCCAATTAAAGTAATAAAAGGGAACATTTCGACTTTGGACCTAATTCACAGACACTGTATCCTCTTGGAGTACTGCCAGGCATTATTGACAGGAGAGTATTATAGTGCCATAATGGTAACCGATCACTGTAAAGTCATTATATTCATAAATTAAAGTCAGTCTGTTTGAAACTAGCCAAAGAAAAATCACTGCAGCTTGAATAAACATGTGTATTGTTTGCATTCAGAAATGTTAGAGCAAAAATCTAAGAATCAAATAGAAAAGGTATTTGCATTTAAAATGTCACACTGTGTACTAAATACTGTAAGTGGTGTTGTTCAGAAGAATGGATGACTGGTATGAATATCACAGATTTAAAGGATAACATTGGTCCGTTACTCAAGCCTGACCAGCGTCTCTGTCCCCCAGAAACAAAGGAAAGAAATTTGGCTTCCTTTCCAAAAACGTCATCTAACCATCATCTGTGATAACGGCTGTGCAATCAAACAGGTGTTTATGCTCTTTACGCTCTTAGCCTGCGACACAGTCATGTGCTCCGGCACTGCTGTGCCTTGACCTTTAATCTCTGGGTGGCGACTCTGGAACAGCAGTCACATTTTAAAGCATGCTCTTGGTGCTGCTAAAAATTAACCAAGTCAGTGCAGAAAAAAAAAACCCCTGAATGATGGAGAAGTCACTGAACAGAAAATTAACAGAGGGGAACTACAGTTTGTTACTGCATGAATGTATAATGTTATTTGCTCAGGTCACATCACCTGATTGGGTTTCTCAGTTCTCTAATTTTATGAAATCCATCCATTTAAAATATGAAAATATTTTTGCTATCAGTGAAACAGAACAATTTCTAATACCTCAATCAATCAAAGTTCCATCTCAGGGCTGACACGAGTTCAGCATTTTGGCTGTCGCCATCTTGGTTGTTATTATCATTATCTTGGCTTTTTGCAACCAGAAGTTACACAAGAAGGTGGACCTAAGCACAACCAAACACCAAATAAGACATTTTTAGGCGACCAAAATGTTACAATTAACTTTCACAAACTGAAAACACACAGCTAAAGGGTTAATGTTCAAAGACAAAAACACAGACAACTCCCGGACTGGACAGCACCATGATTGCAACCTGTCAATCACAAGGTAGCCACGCCCTAAGGCATCCCCTGCTTTATGGTCTATTTGACTCTAAACGGGACCATAATTTACTCAGTGAACATCATGCTGGATTGAAGAAGACTTGAAACTAGGGATTGAGACCATACACTCATGTTTACAATGTTAACTGAGGTCATAAATCAAGAGAGAAGTAGGCTCATTTCCTCATAGACTTCTACACAATCAGACGTCTTTTTGCAACCAGAGGAGTCGCCCCCTGCTGGCTGTTAGAAAGTATGCAGGTTTAAGGCAGAGCGGCCTGTGGAGAATACATGTTCCTATATTCATCGGATGACATTGGTAAGTTCTGATAATATACAGAACAATTCAGTAGTGGCTTAAAAAGGAAACAGAAGGAGTTGGATATATATTCATTTACACATTATATGAGGGCTCTCCTTCACTAGCCATATTGAAACGTGATGAAGTCATAGCTCGGTTCAAGACCTTCCATTATGCTCTAACAGAGACTGGACGCTTGGCTGATTATAAATCACCTTGGAAACACATGGTGATGCAAAATCCATAATGTGAACATCATGCTTAGAACCATATTTAAGCATTCAGGAGCACTGCTACAATTGCCTGTTAGCATGCATTTTGCATTTATTTACCAATTAAAAATGCATTTGGTATGGATTTGAAAGTACTATGCAAAGCTGCAGTGCTCCTGTAAACAGATTATGGTCCTAGGGGACAGTGTGGTATTGAATGACTAAATAGGCCTACTATGATTTATGATAATGCACAAGAGAAACAGGACTCCTACCCTCAGTCCCTTAACTCCAACTGGGGATTGGAGTATTAGCATACTGCCAGTACTATTATGTTTCCTCAGTCCACAGTTAACATTACTTATCTGTAATATTCCATTTTAGTTATTTTTTGTGTGTGAAATTATTTAAATCATTTTGCACACTTTATACTATGTTGTAAAACATAATTTGCAGACATCTGAGATTGATGTTGCAAGAAAGAGGAACTCATAACCTATTCAGTGAGTGTCTCTCTCTCTCTCTCTCTCTCTCTCACACACACACACACACACACACACACTAACCAAAAGAGTGCAAGTTTTCCTTTTCTTTAAAGGAATATCATGCTCGCCCTGCACCTCAGTGGACTCTGATCTCCCAGCTTTAGCGTACATACACACCATCAGCAGGCGCTACACAGCACAGTGCTGCGTGAGTGGGAGAGAGGTGTTCGTTAAGGCCTCTTTCATTTCAACTGACGGGTTGAATGCTCCTCAGAGCGAGGGGAGATTTGGGGCATCACTATATGTGACAGAAGAGATTACAGAGGTAATCCCGCCTGCTCGCCAGGGAATCATCTCATCTTCAACTTGCTCTTATTAACTGGTTCGCACTCACAGTTGGTGTAATTAACCAATCTCTTAATTTACACCTATTTGATTTAGTTTCTGTATTCAGTGGAGCAATCGGACTAAATATCTCCTATTCCGTGGCTCAGCTATGTTTCACTCTAAGGCCCAGCTATTATCCTTTTAGCTGTGGGTTTGGAAGACTTTAGAATAAGTAGTCATGTGGTTTTGTATTACAATAGGCCTATCCAGCAGTACACCTAATTACAAGGGTTCCTGGCTGAGTCAAAGGCTGTTTTACACCATAGACTCGTCAGGCAGTGTTATCGCAAGACCTGAGCCAAACTGTCTCACTGAGGCTTTAGTATATATGTTGGAGGCCATGTTCACATTATGCAGTTAAATGTTTTAGTCATTTCAGAAGTATACACACAAAAAGCTTCCCTAAGTGTATGAATTTCAAACTGTGGGTGGAAAAATGCCTGGCCAAAATACATGTAAATATTAATACTGGATTACTGTAGATGTGGTAAATGAGAAACCTATCCCTCGGTAGCTTTTCATACAGTAGCTTAAGGTGCTACACTGCATCTATAGGAAGACAGCAACACGCTGTCATATTATGACTGTACCAGGGGTGTTTCCTCCTGCTGGTCCTGCTTTGAGAACCTTTGAAATGTAATTAGATTTTATCAGTCAGTAAAAAAAAGCCTCTTGTCCGGGTCAACTGTGCGTGTCATGTGATTACAACATTGTACTCTGATAAGGGAGGCTTTCAGTATGAATGAACATGTGGCCTTTGGCCTTGTATGATTCTTTAAATATGGGTCTCATTAGGTGTTGCTGCGAGTAGTCTAAGAGACGAGCTCTTTCAAATAAGATGAAACAAATTATGTATTCGGTAGATTGATACACTAACATTTTTATTCAACCTTTTTTTCTGCTCAACTAAGAAATGGGAAAAAACAAAAACAAAAACTGAATCATTTGGCTAAAACTAAATGTTGATTTTGCGCCACTAGGGGTGACATTATTGGGAACACACTTCAGTTCTGTCAGTAGCTTCATCTTTAATGCTAACTTCTGGTCTTATTCACTGTCTTAAATTCATGTTTTTAAAGGACATTCATGTACATTCATTCACACTCGGAGAGTATTGTTTTTGAAAAAGGATAACTTTGGGGTCTAGCTTTTTTTTGCAAGTCACCCTGAGAAAAGTTGACTTGATCAGAAAACTCAACATTGTGAGCTTGACTGTTGTGGTTGTGGTCTGAAATTCCATACTAACACGCTATTGAGTATGTTAAAACAGTATATGAACTTTTTAGTATGTACAAAACCTTAGGATGCAAATCGCACGCTATTTCTGGTAAAATATTACAGTATGCAAATGCTGGAGACTGTGCCGGCATTAATATCCCACAATGCTGAGTGGTAGCGACGACGTTCATTACATTCATTCATGACATTGACGGATGTCTCTGTAACATCAATAATACTTCAAATGAAGTAAAACTTCGCTAGACGTCATATATATATTTTTAATTAGTTCAGACTCTCACAAACTGTTGTTTTGGTCACATGAGGTTGGCACGGGTTACCACGGGACTTGCCAACACAAATTACTGCTCAGTACGTCGGAAAACATACATACTATTGTTAATTCACACAAGATCATGTTTAACAGTTTTACACGTTGGGTATGTGGTGCATAGTATGCAGTTTTGGACATAGTCAAGCCTTTATAGAGAGCATACACACTTGCATGGGAAATTTTACCATGTTTGTGTACCATAGATTGAGAAATACATGTGAGACAGTCAAACAACCAAAACAGGAGAACTATGGATCTGTGGTCTGGTGTTGACAGGAGTAATATCCATCAAGCTCAGCTGAAGTCGCCCTGCTGTCATTCTGTGATTGGATTAGAGTCGGTCTGGCATCGCTGCCAGCTCCAAGAGAACCCCAGGTGCTTCCTGTTGCCTGGCCTCAGAGGCCTTTGACAGTTTACCCGAGTTCAAAATCAGCCTAAGGCACTCTCAGTTGGATATGAGGTTGAAGAAAATCTTATCCACTTTTAAGGCTAAAAAATCCTGCAAATATTTTTAAGAATAACTAACTAAAAATATAAGGTGAAAGAAACTTTAGGAAATAATTATTTATCTTTCCTGTTTGCTAGCACAACACATCCATAGTAGGATAATATACATCCACACAGGAATATTGCTAGATTAATAACATTCCAATCACTCTGTAAGTGATATTGATTGTCTACACAGAAATGAATGTTTTCCAGCTAGAGTGAATGTAAATTGGAGATGAGATTGGTTACAACTCTTTTTCTCCCCCGCTTCCTACAGCACAATGACTAGATGGAGACTCAGAGGTTTTTATGTCGTAATAACCATATTCACCAAAATCAATAGCGCAAGAGAGAAGGCAATAATGCAGACTAACTGAAGGGAATGAAAGCAGACACAACAAGGGAGGACAGAAGAAGTAAATAAGGTGATTTGTATTGAAGAGTAGGCTTTTCATTAGAAGCATAGACCCTGTAGTGTTGGCCTGCGATAATCAATTTTGGAACTGTTTTTTAATCCCTGAATACATCAAATGTTCTGTATCAGCAGTATTTCATGTTCGCCATGTCCCCAACAAATAAGTCATTAAGTGTTTAGCTGTGTTTTACACTCACAATAAGCTTTGTACAGTTTATCACACTGTAAATGAGATATTGTGTAAAAGTGTTTTACACATGCCCCCTTGTTTTCCACCTCCATAACTTCAATTTCTCTCCTCTGTTCATCAACATTATTGCCCCCCTTTCAGATCTTAATTAAAGCTCACTACCCTACCCCAGTTCTGAGACCCCTGTGCAGTAGGATTATGGGATTATACCAGTAGGGTCCATGCCTGTGAAAGCCCTCTGTAGCAACCAGCGTACAGCTAGGAGCCCCGTGGCACAAAGGAATTCTGGGTGGAATTCTTCAGGAGGACTAGCGGAGCTGTGGCCTTTGTAAGCAGCACAGCAGGTCTCTGCCGGCGTCCGGCGGCATGTTTCCACACTGGCCCGAAGGCGAGAACTACAGCAAGACAGTATGATTATCCATGTATTCAGTGAATTGAATTCCATTAAGTCGGAATGCCGAAATTACCCCTCAAGAGGTGTGTGTGGGGGGTTTGGTGTTGCTGTTTGCCCCCTTAAGTGTGGCAGAATTAATAAGACTATTACCTCAACAATTACCGCTCTGTGCAGCACCCAGGATTCATTTCTGTGGAAATTCGATGCCACTAATTAAAACTGTTGCCATCGCTCTGGCATGAGAGTGATTGTCTCAGAAGATACATTCCCCATCGAATTACAAAGGCAATTTTATGAGTTGGAAAACTGAGAGCAATTATTTTAACAAGCATAAAGCATTTTCTATCGAGCTGCAGTCCCGGCTGATCTAATATTAGTGCTCGTGCTATAAGCAGAAAAATAAAGAGTGAAGCCAACATGGAGAGAAAATGAGGCTCCCTCCTCAGAAGGCTGTAAACCAGGGAGGTGTCGACCTCCTGCTGCTGCTCTCTGTGTGGTCACAGACTGTCTGGCCACGGCCAATGTAGCAATCGTTTTTACAGGATGCACACACACAAACACACACATTTAAAAGCGTGCAATACTGTATATCACGCACAGCACACACACATACCATAACATAAAGACACTGCTGTGGTTTATTTAGACTGCATGATGCTTCTCCGTTTCAACAGAAACAGCAGTTGATTGCTTCTGACAGCATCATAATGACTCACTTACACAAAACTAGAAAAATAAAGACTAGATTCTTCCTCCCTCCATGGAGATTTTGTTTGCATAAATGTGGTTTAGAACAAGTTTTCCATTACATTTAAAACTGGAGGGCCACCATCCGTTTTCAGTTACAGATGAACACTGGTGTCTTCAACCTTTGTGAAACAGGCTTTGTATCTTCATATTCAAATGTGGACTCCGAGCATGAAATGTGAGATTAAGGGAAGCCTCAAAACCCCTCATTTTACCCAACTGCAAAGAAGCTTGCAACCATGATGATTTAATTTCTAACCCAAATTATTGTTTTGTGTTTCTAGTTCATGTTTAAAACTCAACCTTAACTGTTCTACACAAATGGCTTCATGTTTCATGATGTGACACGTGGTGGTAACTTACTTCCCTGACTAACTGTGACCTTAACTTTGCATGAGACAGACTGGGGAAAATGATGTGTCTAATCTGTGGTATTGTCATAATCCACTAGGAGCACAATATAATACTAACACGATTCATATCCACACAAAAATGTCAGATGTAAAGATGTATTTCAGCTGAAAAAATTGCACAACAATTTCAAAAAAATTATTTTGCGGGTTCTCATGAATACTCGCGGATCCCTGCGGAACATTTGCATGGAGGAAAATAAGATTTGGCTCGATTTCAGCAGATTTTTGCCTGCGGAAATATATGTTTGACTAATGAAATACTTTATTCCTACTGATCTCAGTGTTTTTGCATAATAATTAGCCACGTGTTTGTTGCATGGAGAGTGAGTATTCTTTGGGCCTTGGATCAATAGCCATTTGCTTTTGGGGTAACAGTCTGTCAGAGAAATGGTCTTTTTTTTACATCCAATGGGACATTTTTTGGACTATTGGTGTTTAGGAATAACAACACATGGAATGGAATAACAACAACGTCCCCTTCTCAACACCCAATAATGTACGACAAACATTAAGACCTTAACAATTAAATAAAGGACAATGGATGGCTTGAGACACGATGAAGATGGTAATGTAGCTGATATGCACTTTCTAATGTGAGGCTATATGTTGGTCAAGGAAAGGGGTTTGCCACAACAGCTAGCATTAGCATCACATTTGGGGTCCGATTAGTTACTGGTTTATGGTTGCCGTGGTGAAGCCAGTGCAAGGTGCACGTGGCAGAAAATTGTGTCATCACGGCTTTTGCGTGGTACATGAAGGCACCACAAGTTAATATTTGTAACGATGTGCCAACTGCATGCGCTGCACTTTTTATTTCAACATGGACGCCTTTGAGAGAAGACTGGTTAAGCAGGTTTGCCTGTACAGACATCTACAACTCGGGGACAGTCACATGACATTAAATGCTTGGAAAGAAATAGGCAACACACTGGGGAAAGCAGAGGCTTTTTTGACTGTGAAAGAATATAAGAGATCATTTTGTAAAAGCTAAAAAAAGGTCTCATGGGCGACCCGAGGGAAAGCGCAGACAGAATGATTACAGTACAGAAATTCAATATTTGGCAGTAGGTACGTTGGTGTTTAGTGTTGCCAGGCAGCCAACTTTCCATTAACACTCATTGACTTCATGCTTATCCACAGAATATTTTGTTTGTACGCCACCTGGTGTTTCGGAGCATACTGCAATGAGCAATGTGCTTACGTGCGTGCCATCTACGGAGGGCCGGGCCACGGTGTCTTGGATGAGTATAAACAAAACTTGAGTCATTCTGTCTGGATTTGTTTTTGTTGTCTGGAGTGGACATGGCATTATTAAGGAGGGAAATTGTTTGGGCCTCGTTGATGAAAATGGATCACGGCAACGCAGATAATTCACATCTGAACTGGTGTACATAATTGTAAATGTGCAAAATTAGCAAGCAGATTTTCCATATTCCCGCACTGCATTTTCGACAAATGGCTTTTCGTCTGAGTTTATGCACATGCAAATTTTATGAGACCATATAGGATACACAAAGGTTAAAGACATAGACCTGATTTAAAAATGCTTGTGTGTGTGTGTGTGTGTGTGTGTGTGTGTGTGTGTGTGTGTGTGTGTGTGTGCTTTACATGTCTATATTTTCACATGTCTCTCTACATCTGTAATTACCCTGGCATTAACAACCAATGCTATAAATCCCCCCCTGCAATTAAATATGTTTTGACACAAGGGATCTCCCCAAACTTATCATTACTGATGTGCAAATTACACATATACCTCTGACATGCGCCCCCAATTAGTCACTTTGTGCTCTTAATTAAGCAGCATTAATCTTGTGTGTATGTAGACGCTGTGAGCTGAGACTGGCAGCACCACAGGATGAAATGAAATGAAAAGGAGGAGGTGGGGGGTGTACTGGAATGAGCGCGTTGTGCCCGGTATAGGTCACGCTTCAATACACATAGACAAAGACGTGGTTAGGAATACGCTCCACTGCATAGACACACATAATAATCTATTGGATATGGATGACGTTCTGAGACAATAAATACAAGTGATCTTCTTGATCAGCTTTTAAATCAAAATTAACGAATGTTGCCAAGATTAAATTTCATATCAGTGTTCAGCTGATAAAATACATATTCCTCTATGTGGACTTGCTCGGATCCACAATCCGCTGTGACCTACCGTACTACGTCCTGCCCTGGTCACTCAGACTTATAAAGTGTGACTTTTCACACAAGGCCTGAGCAGCAGGCCGTCCCTCCTTGCCAAAACACATGAGAGATTCTTCTACACATCCAGTCCACACACATTCATCAGGCCTCCCACCTCGTCCAGCAGTGTCCCTTCATCCTCCATTATATTTCCAATTAGCGTGGATTTTCAAGGACTTAACATCATTTTCCCCGGTGCAACCCACTGTTTACACTGCCAGTGTCTCTATGGGAGCCACTGTGAATGTTTCAAAGCCGAGGAAACTTGGGACCATTAGTTGCAGGGGAACGCACAGTCACATATACAGCAATGGAGCCTCTGTGCTAATGTTTCTGACACAAGAGGTATGTCAGTGTTAGTGTTAGAGTTAGTGTCATAAACACTTAAATGCATACATCTAAATATAAAGCTAGGAATTTCTCTCTGCCTGAATGTCCTTTGCGTATCTCGAGAACCGTTCATCCAATCAACTTCACCCTTGGCGGGTGTATTGCTCAGGACCAAAGGGAGAGCAGTGTTGAATGTGGTGAAATTTGGCAGATGGTGGTGTTATAACAGTTAAATTTAAATTAAATTGAAGTTTTCTCCTGTAACTTTTCAACCATAAGTCTCAGGGACAAAACGTACAAAAGGAAAATGACCAATCCAACCATATAAGCCACGTCCATTTGCATCAAGAGTGATTTTCCGCCAATTTGAATTGTGTCCAAAATTGATTTTTGCTATTCTACCTAAACATTTTGACTAATCGTCATAAAATTAGTACAGATCATCTTTGGATCAAACCAGGAGAAGTTACTTTTTAGGATTGTTGATCCCTCACAGGACCAAATGACATTTCTTCTGAATGCTTTGTGCTATTGCGACCACATTTGGTGGACAAATGTGGTGCCATTTGGTCAATAGGTGGCGCTGTAGCAGCATGATGTAAAGGAAAGTAAAGGAATAAATCTGTCTGTGTATGTATACTGTGTATGACTGCCGTTTGCTGTCTTGAGCAGCGCTTTTGTGGGCCAAGCAATTGGCCTGTTCTGGATGGGCACATGCGCCGAACAGTCACTGGGAGGAAAGGAACTTTATTTTAAATACAAGTACATACATGAAATTGAACCCATCCTAAGCATTTAGGAGCAGTGGGCTGCTGTAAGCACCCGGGGAACAACTTGGGGTCCAGTGTCTCGCTCAAGGACACGACATGCAGACAGTAGGAACCACGGATTGAACTGCCAAGCGGTTAAAAGATGACCACTCTACCCACTGAGCTACAGCTGCTCTATTACTGCACTAGTGAAGTATACAAACACAAACAATAGTTAGAACAGGCTGTTTGGGTGTTCTGTTTTTTTAAAACACACTAACTCACGATGAGCTGTTAATATGATATACATTTGTATAGCAGACTATCCTATGAAAACTGTCTATCAATTTAAGACTAACCATAACTAATGTTCTTTGACCAGAGAGTGTGGTGGATAGTCATGTACTGTAGTATGCATGGAAAAGAAATATGTAACAAGCTGTTTATCTGACTCTGTCCTCAGTCTCCTCCACATCTGGCCCTTAAATTACAGCTGCTGAAAACGAGGAGAAATTTACAGTGATCTTGACAGGGTTTCAGACTGGGCACGGAGCCCAGTCCCCCTGCCTCACACAGCCTTGGAGCCCTGAACACACATGGGGGCCATTATTTGTAAAGTAGCTGCGGTGGCACCAGGGAATGATTTGAAAGGAGTGTGTGTGTGTGTGTGTGTGTGTGTGTGTGTGTGTGTGTGTGTGTGTGTGTGTGTGTGTGTGTGCTGGAACATGCAGCCCGAGTGTGTTTACTCTCCGTTATCACATCCACACATCTCCAGTAAGTGGCGGGGAGAGAGTGCGCCGTGTCGAGGAGGAGATATGGGAGAGATTATTGTGCTGTTTAAACCCCAAACTCTCCCACCCACTCCTCTCTCCTTGAAAATGGATTATCTTTTCAAGTATTGTAAAGCACTTGAGTGAAACGTTCACACATGCATTTATCTCACTTGTCATTTGGCAGTGAAACCCTGTCACATGTGTTTATTATAGCGGTAGATAAAGCACAACTTTAGCAAGTCTGCCTGGATAGCGAGCAGTTCTGAGGGCTAATAAGTGCATTTAAAAATAGAACATTAAATAACATATCAACCTGAGAAAACACATGTAAGCAAAGCCCCAAATCTCAACAGACATAAAACACACACACGAAAAAGTAAATAGACAAGAGCCAAAAGAAGGGAGGGGGGGTGACATAGTAATAAGGGAAAGGGGATAATATCTCTGGCGTGCAGCCCCACAGTAAAGCCACTGGTTGGTCATGGCTCTGGGCTGTAGACGGACCGTCTCCTCGCAGTGCTGGGTGAATTAGGCTGTGGTTCCACAGCGAACCTCAGCCAGCCTCAGCAATGTGCTAAACCCAGACGTGACTTACGGCTACCCACCAGAGATTAGGCCTCTGGACTCAGGGCTTACACCGCAGAGCGGAAAGGCAAAAGAAATTTCATCATGAGCACCACAAAAAGAAAATGGGACAACGTATGACATATGTACCGCCATGGTGTGCTTCACCTCATTGTGCTAACCTCTCTGTTCTCCACACTGAGCATGGTCGAGCCTCGCCAAAAGGCACAGTTCTGGCCAGTCGCCGCCCGGCCGTGTTCACATCCGTGGTCAGTACAAATCCACAGGGCAGAGATGTTCCCTTGAGGTCTCATGACCACAGATCCAAGGGATACTCCCAACAAGGACAGCTTTGAGTACCAGTGGTTAGAACTGGTCTGAGAACATGATCTTCTTTTAATGTAATGTTTGCCATTCCAAAGTTCTCCAAAGAAAGGATTCAGTTTCACCAAAACCTTGAAAGGGAAATAATGTGTATTTCTAGAAAGAGTGAAATATGGCCAATGCCAAGACCTTCTCACCATACTGTACATGTTAATGTGAGAGAATGCAATATGTCTGTCCTTAAACCTACAGTAGGCAAAATATTTTTGGCATCATTGAGCAAAAAATCATAATCACCTTTCAGCATGTTGAAATTCAAGTGTTCTGAGAGAAAACTAGACTTCTGCACCTCCTCGTGGCTGTGTTTTCAGTCTTTATAAAATCTAGCCTGTGACGGGGGGCTTTAGCCAATCACAGGTCATTACAGAGAGCAAACGTTCCAATTGGCTGTTCATTCAACAGAGGCAGCTGTCAATCACTCGCAAACTCTGATCAAACGGTCAAACTAGGCAGCGCTGATTAAATATGATTCAATATTATGTTACTGTAATGCCTATTTCTCAGCTCAAACATTTTCAGAAACATCTTGTAGTTAGTGTTTAGCTGTAAAATTATACAGTTTGCTTTGGTTGGTGGGCGTTGCTTAGTGTCAACTGATCATGACATCGTTGCCAGATCACAAATTCTCCTGTTTTACTGCTAAACAGTACACTAGTTTGACCAATTTGATCAGCGTTTGTGAGTGACTGACAGAGACGGCCGACTCCAGCTCGGCTCTGACTGGTTGTTTTCCTCCGGTCTGTGAACTCTTGCAGATGCCATTAGGAGCACCAGAAGACAAAAAGCCACATGATTTATTTCAGGTTACCTGTCTCATTCACTATCAGGATATAGTGACTGCTTTATAAAAATGTATATTCTTAATCATATTTACTCTAATTCTACATTCTGCTGCTTTAATATGGCAAAACCAAAAAACAACAACCTTTTTTTGTCTCCTTTCCAGTCACAAGGCCACAATTAAGTCATTACATAACAAGTAAAACCACAATGTCAGTACTGTCTTCAGCCTGCGCTGCGTGATTTTAATGCTCTCTCCTTGTTGAAACATGTTCTGATAGTTTAATACACAACTCTGAGTGAAAGTTGATACAGGACTCTTGGTATTTTCTCAGCGCCGCTCATATCACAGAGGGTAACGCTCGGTTAATCAGACTCTGTTTGTGCATCGTGCTTTCCTGCTTGCCATAGAATCTGGTTTTCATGCTCCAGCTATTAGATGCCATGACCTGTTATCATGTTCCAGTTTGCCCCAAGATGTAAAGTGACTATTGGTCAAGGATACTCAACATAAACCTGTACTGTATTTTGACACATTAAAACAAGTGTATAGCTTAGCTTTGGCTCATTTTTAAGAAATGTGAAGGTATGATTTTTCAGTCAAACACATTTGTTACACCTTTTGCTTGACATAAGAGTTATTCACCATCTCAGATGAGATTTACAGTTTAATTTGCAGCATGCAGCCATTTATTGATCTGGGAAAGCTTATTAGCAATCCCTTCCGCATAGTCTCTCAACGAAATGTATCTGTCATCCCTCACATGAGCAGCAGGTTTCCTTTGAGAAATCTATGGCTTTGTCAGTGACACTGTGGGGAGTTAAAGGATGCCCTGCCACAACACACAGCTGTCTAGTCTACACAATACACATATTGATACTTACAGCTTTGGGGTGTGCTCATGCTAATCTGCATTTTGAAGATATAAACCCCTGCTTTAGCTCATTTTGTGGAGCTCATTTGAAAAAGTGAGATATGCTTGTCATAACAACTGCAGCTGTAATCAAGCGGTACTTAAATTCAAGATTCAAGCAATTTGCAAAAAAAAAAAAAAAACTCCCACAACACAGTCAGCGTTCTACAGTCGTCGAACCAAATTCTCTACTTGTACTTTCACTTTCATTCTGTTTATTGTTGATTAATTAAACTGCCACTTGCACACATGCCGCGAAGCTCCACAGCTTCTTCACTGTGATTACTCATCTCTTTAAAAAGTGGTCAGAGTCACTTACAGTATACTTTCCAGGAAAAGCTTAAAACTGACACTATCTCACTCTCTCTATTCTGCCTGAAAAGGTACCACACAGTGTCCTCATAAAGGTGGTAATATAAAACAAACATATATAAAACAATATATATATATATATATATATATATATATATATATATATATATATATATATATATATATATATATATACTGATATTAACCTTTAACTGAAATGTCTTGCCTAAGTACTATAAAATGGTATGAGGGCATTTCTTGTTAGATTGACTGGAAAAATGTAAGAAATAATCAAATACTTAACTATTCAAATAACAATTTGAATATGAACGTGATATGCACATGAATACAGTGTAAAATGTTTCATATGGAAATATTTGATAAACACAATGTCTTTTTCCAAAAATCCTGACCATGACTATTAATTATTAATAGTGTGACTTTTCATGTGATCTAAAAATGTCAAAGCTGTACTGTTAGATACTTTTAATCAGTCAGAACAAATGTGGTGTCATTTTTCTTCATCATACTAAATATAGTCTTTGGGCTGAAAGGGGTTAAGCAACAGGTCTGACATGCAAATACAATTTAGTTTAAGGACTTTCAAGAAACTGTACAATGCTGTTGATGAGAATGTGATGCAAATGTAGTATCTGTGAAGTGGGTAGACAGCAGGAGCTCTCAGCTTATGACATAAATCAGATTTCAAACTTGAAGAAATGAAAAGCTTCATTCAAGGACCCTAGAGTTGTTGCCAGTCTCTTCAGTTCAATCAAAGCTGAGCTGAAAGTACATTAAAAATGTTAAGTAGAACAATGTGCAGAGAAGAAAATAATTTAACTATACCAGTGAGAAAACAGCTAAAGGAATTGAATGAACCCAGCACAAGCAAAGGTATCCCCTCAGTCGAAGCCAAGTCAGAAAAGCATCACCTTAAATATGAGCAATCCACCAGAGAAGGAACTTGAGGTACTCTTAAGTTGATTAAGGTCTGGTTTTGGTAAATCATACATTGGGGATCCCACCACTGTCTGGGCTGTCTCAGCATCCAGAGCTTAAACCCTATATACCTGGAAGACATGTAGAATCACTGGTTTCAAGCCGTCACAGACTCGCCCTGGCTTCCTGTTTAGATTTCAAACCACCCACCTATCCTACAGCATTTATACATCTTCACTCCAACACTTTTACTGCCCACCATCATTCTTCTTTAAAGCAAGCATGCATTAGAAAAGGAGTTGTTGGGAGGGAAATTGCCCTAGTCTGATAATGTGGCCTGCAAGAGGAAGGCTGGTAGTGGTGGGTGGGCTTGGGGAGGAAGACTGAGTAATTAAACTGTATAGGTGATTCATTCAGAGAGGAGGCAGCTGCACGAGAACCTGACAACGTAGCAGCAAGGATGAAGCTTAATTGCAAACGCTGGCTGTAGCTGAAATGGATTGTTCTTACTGGGGTGTCCGTCTTAACAGAGGCCTCGCTGTGAGGATGAGAGCTTTGACTACCTTCAGTTTATGTGTGTGTGCATGTGTAAATATAAAATACGTCGATATCATATACCTCATGTTCTTAGCCCCAATAGCACAGAGAGGAAATGAAACACGAATCCATCCCTTGACCTCAACATGGGTCATATGATATGCTCATAAAGATGATTTATCTGATATTCTGCTTTAATTTGATGATATAAGATCATAAAATATGATAGGATATGAAGGCGCATAAATAGCACAACATTACCGGGACATTCTGCTTGTCATGAAGACGCGTTTAGGCGTTTCGCGTATCATTTGTACGTCACTTTTTGCGTGTCAATTGTATGCCATTATCCTGCATCATTTGTACACCACTGTTCACACGTAATTTGTATGCTGTCATTTGCGTGTCATTTGTACACTGCTGTTCATGTCAATTTGAGTGGTCAGAAAGACTAGAAAAGCACTACATAAATGCAAGTCCATTTACCAAGTCCATAATTGTATCCCATTATTCCTGTGTCTTTGAGTGTAATTTGTACGCTGCTGTTCGCGTGTCATTTGTACATCACTATTTGTGTGTCAGTTGGACGGCATTATTGCTGTGTCACTTGTATGCTGATATTCGCGTAGAATTTGTATGCCTTTTTGTGCGTGTTATTTTTATGCCACTTTTTGCATGTCATTTGTACGTCAACACAACTGTGGTAACATCTGCAGGCTGATGCAGAAAAACTTAGGTTTAGGAAAAAAACATCATGGTATATAAGTATATAGTACATATGGAACCAATGTAACATCAGTACATAAAACAATGGCACACCAAATGCAAGAAAGGCATTCTTATTGCACGTTAAATGCCTTGCACATTATCGTGGCATTTATCCATCTTTTCATGTGAACGCGCTGCCTTTGAGTTGTGCAGCTTGCCAGTTCTTTGCAAGTTGTTGACAATCACAGAATTATGTTCGGTGTATTTCATAAAAATGGTATTCACAGGGAGGAATGTCTTCCTGAATGCTATAATAACATGACCTAAGCTGGTGTGATTTGTGTCGTATTGATCTTTAATAGTTTAATATCATTAACTTGACTGCTCATTCTGTTTACAACCAGAGAACCATCATCTTGTGACCAGTGGCTGGGAGATGCCATTGTAAATAAGTAATGGCACAACATTTTTCAACTGTCTTTGTGCAGTAACTTGTGTCTCAGAGTTATTTTGCTAGACAACACATGCGGTAATACTAAATATTCTTCCCATGAATAACTGGATGCATTTGAAAAGTAGTGTAGTATTTCTGCTTGTACTGTTACTGACAAACACATGAAAACAATACAAAATGTTCTTCTCTGTCAGTTCTGGTGTGCGGTACACTGTCTGGCTGCCAAGGGCAATATAAAAAAGCATATTTATACCAATTCTGTGTCAAAACTGTAAAATAGGAGAAAAGTGAGAATGAGGAGAATAACAGCTCTAAAATGCAGAGCATAAGTCAAACACAGAGTCCCATATGAAGTAACGGATTTACAGAGTTTAATCCCTTATCAAACAGACTATACAATGAAGCTATAACCCTAATCTCTGGGAATTCACAGTCCATTTCCAATGTTTGGGCAGAGTGGATCCACAGGGGTGTCCTGGCCTATCACTGCTATAACCTTGAGTAGGAATCCAGCTATTCCATACACAATAATTGCTCTTATTACCAAGAAATAAATCTGGTCTTTACTTATTTCATGCTCAGGTGAAGGCTTCTCTCGCAGGAACATGTTGAATTAGTTTGTTCTTCAGTCTGACAGTGACGGAGCACAAAATGTTCAGTTCTCTGAACAGCAGGCTGGAGAAGAATATTGGATTTCAAACTTCCGTGCCATGTAAGCTTTTTCCAGATCTTCCCGTTCACACAGCCATAACCAAAACCTTGCGAAAGTGATAAATCCCATCACCTTGGTTTACTCCGCCATGTTGCCTGCACGCTAGACACATATTTTTAACAAAGCGGGGGCAGACACAAAATAAATGTATGAAACCAAAACAAAAGCCATTTGAAAGTGGTCAAATCTATTCTGGACACAGAGGTAGGTGCCGCCAACATGTTTCACAGAGCGCCCTCATTTGCTTTTTATCTGTGAATAATTAATTCCTGAGGCTGAAAAAAAAAAATGTAGCTATTCATGACCTTGATAGTGGGCACATTAAAGAGGGGAGCATTTGCTAAACGTGAAATTATATGCGACTAGAAAGGCGTAGCTACATCACCGGAGTCACCCCAGAGTAAACAAATGAGTTCAGCAAGCAGAGGAGGGATTACCATATCTCCACTTAACTTATTTTATCCTGTGAGAATCATCAATATTAAAGGGTAAGGAGAGGGAGAGAAAGTGCTGAGGTGGGCTTTTAGCAGCAGGGTGAACCACTGTGTTTAAGGAGAGAGATAAATGAGAGATCTCCCTGGAATCTACAAAGAGAGTAAACATAGTCTTTTTATCTTTTCTCTTCGCCGTACAAGGTCTCGTCATTTTAACACATTTTGATGTCCCGGCCAGCCCTTTTCCCATCCTCTCTGGCTGCTGAGCTGCGTTTCATAGTTAACTTGTGCGTCAGTTTGCTGTGCAGAAATGGACGCGCAAATATTGACTAGACAGTTTTACATATTTGCAGCCATGCTAATGTTTTTATTAATTTACTCGTAGCTGCATTTTGCATCTCAGTGCAGTTTTGATGCTTAATGAGGGTAATGATAACTGAGGACTGACCTGTGTTTGTGTGCCTTTGGGCTAAATGCCAGTGAATATGCTGTGTTTGCCTGTCATGTTAGTGTAGTGTATACCATGTGGAGGTAGATACTGCCTCAGGGCTGTCACAATCAGCATGGTGTCTTTGTCAGGTAAGCGACCCTGCAGGGCAGCTATAACAGACTGCTGATCTATGGACTTTACTTCTGTTTACCTCACCTGTCAGTCAAAAAAAAAAAAACTGTGACATTAGATAGTTCTCAAACAAGACACTTACTCTAGCTACTTTTTACATGTGTTACACAACGCCGTTGCTCGCTGTCTCCTCTCTGTGAGGCAGAATATCTGGGTCTTGTACACATCTGTACGCCCCCAAGCTCCTGGACAGATGCCAGCGTGGGCGGACGTGGCCCAGGAGGGGGTCTCCAGCTACCTGCCCGGCCTCCAGCTGATATTAGTTATCAATATTTTACTGGCTGCTGTTAAAACTTTAAGAGGCTGCGATTAGACGCAAAAACAAAGGGGATCCTTCATGAAGTGAGGTCACGTGGGGTTGTAAAAGATGACTTTAAAGGGCTTTATTTAATGATATAAAAACCGCCCTGGTGTGTGAAGCTGTGGGGTCAGACAGCTATAAGGAAGGAGCTTCTGTGCTGTGGTGTTCTGCCAGCTCTCACGGCCTTTAGCCACGAAAATTACAATACGGGTGAGCACCGTTCGCTGCTCAGCTGCAACCCAGAGAACTTCAAGGGGAGCTTAATGTCTTATCCTGTATGGATGACTATCAAGTATCACATTGACAATGACTGGATTTCTATACATACAGTATATAGTGTTAAAATTAACCTCACTTTTTAGCTTGTAAAAACAATGTGTTTTTTGTGACCTCATCATCATGAAACCCACAGGGTACGATAGAGGTATGGAGCGTGAGCACAGTTTTGTGATGGTTTTCTTTTACAGTAAACATCATATATATTTAGGGGTGCAAGAAAGTATTGCGTATTGCTATATTATGTTTTGTGATACTGCATCGATTCTCAAAAACACTGTATTGATTTGTAATTAATAGGTTACATGCAAAGATGAATTCAGTCAACGCTATGCAAACAGATACGTCTGTAGTGGTGCTATGATGCTGAATGTTACAGGGAATTTGACACATGCAAATGCAGATCCTGCTGTTGTAAAAAAAGAACACTTATTTTATGCATATGGTGATGTGTTATTAATACTGTGACAGTTTTTCCCCAAATTAGTTTTAAAAAATCATAATAAATCTCCCTCCTTACAATATCGCAATATATTGACTCATAACCCCTTCCTCATGATATGTATCGTATTCTTGCCAGTACACAGCTAATAGTATTGAGTTCTTTCTTGCACAATATTACTGTGCAATTAAAGCTGAAGTGGGCAAGATTGGAGTGAATATGATTAAAAAAAGTTATTTGTATAAAACGGTCACTATATGTTGACAGTAGTACATGAAACAGGTAACCTGAAAAAAAGCATGTGCCTCTGTGTCAAGCCCCCAAAAAAACCTTTTCTCATAGACTGACATTGAGAAAGAGATGTCTGTAACTCAGTGGGTAAATTTTTTGAGGTAAACCAGCTCCCCAGTACGAACACACTAATAGCCCTTATTTAAATCATTAGGTCCTAAAAAATGTAAAACACACCAATAGCTGAATCCAGAGTTATTTCCTTCCTGTTTATATCTATGGAGACCCAGACCGTGACGACAACACGAGCTGTGATGTTGGGACCCTGTGACTGGGTCATGTGACCGAGCAGACGCTACTGCACATATCAGACATGCTCAGTAGGGCCCAATAAGACCTGGAAGACCCCAGAAGATCAAGGTACTGTTCCAGATGGAAGCCATTTTGCCTTCATGTGCCACTGAGCAACTTTCATAGGAATGAACGAGGTCTCGCCTCCAACGCTGTATTCTGTTCTCTTTATACATCCATGTTCTGTGTCCTCCACTGCTCCTGATGGCATCTGCAAGATTTCACAGACCAGAGGAAAAGAACCAGTCAGAGCTGACCTGGAGTCAGCTGTCCAGCTGCCATCTATGAGCAGCTGTCAATCACTCGTGAACTCCGATCAAACTGCCAAACTAGGCAGTGCTGATCAAATATGAATGATTATTTCTCTCCTCAGGTGTTTTCAGAATCATCTTGTAGTTACTGTTTAGCTGTAAAATGAGAAAGTTTGTGAACCGGCAGCCATGTTTAAATCTCTTGGGATTCCAAGCACTGCTCACATGACCAGAGCACAGCCAATAGAAAAGCTCTCTCTCTCTGAAATGACCTGTGATTGGTCAAAATGTGCCACACTTGAATTACAATATGCTGAAAGGTTAGGGCTGCACGGTGGTGCAGTGGTTAGCGCTGTTGCCTCACAGCAGGTGAGGGTCGCAGGTTCGATTCCGGCTTGGGACTCTTCTGTGTGGAGTTTGCATGTTCTCCCCGTGTAAGCGTGGGTTTTCTCCGGGTACTCCGGCTTCCTCCCACAGTCCAAAGACATGCTGTTTAGGTTAATTGATGACTCTAAATTGCCCGTAGGTGTGGATGTGAACGTGAATAGTTGTCTGTCTATATGTTGTCTGTCTCTATGTGCCCTGCGATGGACTGACGACCTGTCCAGGGTGAACCCCGCCTTCGCTCAATGCCAGCTGGGATCGGCTCCAGCCCCCCCGTGACCCCTAACGGGAAAAGCGGTTGACAATGGATGGATGGATGGATGAAAGGTTATTATGAAATTTTTGCCCAGTGATGCCAAAAGCAATTGTTGCCAACTTTAAGATGCAACATGATGCATTTCTTTATTCATAAAACTAACAACTGACATGTAGTCAGACTTTGCAGTCTGTCTTTTGAACCCAAAAGTGTGGAGTGGGTCTGTGTGTGTCTGATTTCAGTCTACTCAGAGTCTCCTGAATATTCACACAATGTCTATGTTTAGCTTTGTGATCAGATCTATGTTTCTTCTGCTTTTTTTGCACCAACTTCTTCTCTTCCTCTGGTCACTAACCATATTATTAGTTAAAGAAAAGGAGGACTTACGTCACTGTGGCCCGACACTCTATCCTAATAAATGTCTTCAAGCTGCCTATAATTTATACAAATTAATAGTATGTTCACACAGAAATGATGTAATATTATTAGGTGTTATACTGGCTTTGAGTGCTTTGAGTGGTCGGCAGACTAGAAAGGCGCTATATAAATGCAAGTCCATTTACCATTTACTGGACACATTTAATGACACCACATGAATCTAAGAACCTGTTCTGTCTATCATCTATCCGTTTCAAATGTGTGTGTGTGTGTGTGTGTGTGTGTGTGTGTGTCGTATTGTTGTTCACAGTGCGTGGGCCAAGGTTGGCATGGACACTGTGGAGTAGGAGGTCTCTTCTGGCATCATTTCCATGTCCTCTGACCACCGTCATGACAGGGAAGCCACAATGACGAGGAATTTTAACATTGCGGTTACAGTAACAAGAGTAGGCCACAAACAACGCCCCTCGGCCTCCATGCCTCCACATCCAACTCTCCTCATTGTTTTTCCCATTATATGTTCTCTTACTCACTTAATATCCTTTCCTTCCTCGGTGTCTCCTTCCTCTGAAACACCCACTGAAGCCCCTGAGGCTCTGGGTAGCCTGAGCATTATAATCAGAGGCCATGTGAGGTTGAGGTGAAAGATGAGCTTTACACAAAACAACTATGACAAGGCTGTCTGTTATTGTAGCTCACAAACAATGGCCTCATACAAGCCTCTGCAGCTACACTGACAGTAAAGTCTAAATAGCTGTAGCGAGAACTGTATGTTTCTTTATTTCTTCTTCTAAAAGCAGGTCAGCTCCCCCTAGATAACCCCAGACGAAGTACTAATTCTATAAGAGTGATGGAAAAATAGTTTAAAGTAGGTTAAAACGGAGTTTCTCTTATGTGTGAGTTTGTATGTGTCCCTGTGCACGTCTTTTTTATATCTATAGGGGCTGTGTATTGACTTTTTTGTTTGATGCACATACGCATGCACATGCACAGCGCATGCATTTGTTAACTCAAGACCATCAACACTATTCAAGGTACTTACCGGAACCTCGTGAATTAATGATTTACTATCTTGGCTCGAATAAATGCAGTGAGAATATGTTGATATTGGAAAAGCCCATTTCTTTCAATTTATTACAAACTGTGTGCCTTCATGTCCTTTTCGCTGTGGAAGCCTTTTTCCTTGCCAGCCCGCAATTTACATAAAAGCATTTATTTCATCATCACACCATAAACGAAGATGTACGGATTAGGACTTTTATTCTTTTAAGGGCCATATACGGGTGGAAAAAATGAAGTTGTATTGTAATTAAATGATCTACTTATTCATTAAATGTATTTTCCTGTAACTGGTAAAAGGTAATATTGGTTAGCGTTTTTATGGCTTCTCCTCGTCTCATGCCAGTGAGACACTGAGCTGGCCTTCACACCAGACACCAAGCTGGCTTTGAGACAGCTACTTGCCTCATCCCTCTTCCTTCTGTTCCTCTTATACCCTGCAGCTCTTTTTGTCTTTGCATCACTAGTCTTTCTCTGTCCTCTTCCTCCTTTCAATCTTCTCAAACGTCCCTCACCTCCACGCTTCCTTCCATTAATTGCAGGGCTCCCTGTGAGCCCATACCATTCCTGAGGGAGGTTCAGCCGTGAATAGCCAGCCTTGAATGTTGGCTCTTTGGCCCGGCACCACGTCCCATTTGGCCCAGCCATGGTGGAAAAGCCAAGCGGCGACCACATAATGACCGGTGTCTGAGGGCCTGGCTAATTTTTCATGTTCAAACAGGCGGCTGACTCCTCGGCCCAGACTAGGGCTAATGTAAGGTTTGTCAGTGCCCTCCAGGGGTCGTAAAACATGGCAACCTGAGCCTCTGATCTCTTTTACACAATCTGCACCGAGAACAGCCTTTAGCAGCAATGACAGATTTAGCAAATCACATAAAAATATCACAAGACACATTTTCCAAACAACTTCTTGATACACAGAAAAGTATTATGACATGTTTTCTTGACAGCTAGAACTAAATATTCAAAGAAGAGACACCGCAGGTGAATAGGGTAAAATTTTACCTAATTGATATCACCATGACACTTCCCCTTGTTGATTACTTACAGTGAGAACATTATTTTTTGTTATACAAGTTTTCTAAAATGTTATATTTAAATATGCAAATTGAGCATTATATTATGAACTATGCACCAATTTGCATACATTTCCAGAACAGAAATCTGAACACCGGATAAAGCCAGGTTAAATTTCTTCTTTCATTTTGTTGCCATATTAGAGGGAAATTTGTTTCTCTCTTTTTATCACTCCATAAATCAGAAAATACCATCAAGAGCCATTGAAAAAATCCATGTTCGCCATGTTGTTAGAAATAAATGTTGCATAAATTAGGCTATGATTGATATATGAACAAACCCCTTTGTAAAAACCTTCAGAATATAGATAGGAATGAAACTGGAAGGTACAGTAAGTGCATGCATTGTAAAACCGCATACATATTCCAAGACACCTATAAACCTGTTTTTTTTTTTATAATTCCATGTTTAAATATGCAGATGAGGCATTATCTAATGCTACGTTTTGGTGAATTCAGGAGAAATCTACAGATGCAATTAGACAATGTGTGGTAAAATAAAAACTAAATGTGTATTTTGGATGTAGTCTGAAAGACAACAAGTTATGGAAGCAAAACAGCCCAAAATCTCAAAATTAACCAGCACAATGCTCCCCACTATATACATTTTTTCAAATGAGGGGTCAATAACACACCCAGGTGTATGTGGTGTTATCTTGTATGAATTATTATTAATAAAGACAAACCAGATGAGTGACTATATGTGTGTCACCTTTTCATTTTTGGGTGATGCAATGCGATTTTTTTCACTTATCCTGTCTGTCTTCAACAGCTCTGAAGCAATGGAAGATCATTTAGTCTTACGTAGAGGGGAAGCCACATTATTTCTGCTCTCTCCTCTTGCGGTCAGTTCACCCTTGTCTGTGTAATCTGACACCCGAGCTCTGTTACTCCGGATCCTGGCCTGTTCCCGTTAGTTCACCGATGGGTGTTTATTTAGATTTTCCTAGCTCTGCCGGCCTGTTGCTTGAGTTCTTCACTCTCCTTCCTGCCTGGCGATGCTACTGTTGGCTTGAATCTGTGTGGTTTTGCTCCAACAAACTGCATGCAAATCATCCCTCCGACAGGCAGAAAGATAAACATCCTCAATGTATTAGCCTTCTCGGTGTAGTACGACACAGAGAGGGGAAATATGGTTTTGGAAGGCAGTGCATCCTGATTGTTTGTTAAATGCAGAGTTGGCGACTCTAGGTGTGAGGGACTTCATACTTTAAATAGGTTAGCGGTAAGAATGCAGCTAACACAAATGTGTTGTGCTGTCGAGATACACTAATTATTTGCAGGTATAAAAAGAATAAGGCACAGAGATGAGCTGGATTAAGAAAAATAGACCACCTCTATGGTGACCCACATAATCCATTATGTAGATGAAGGCAATATCCACAATGTGTGTTGTGTGGGTAGTTCACAACACAACTGTCTACATTCATTCCCTGTGTGTGTGTGTGTGTGTGTGTGTGTGTGTGTGTGTGTGTGTGACTGTCCCTTTACATCCACATGCATGCAGTGTATTGTGAAAATAACAGAAGGTGCTTAAATACACAATGAAGGATTGCCACTATACTTATACCACGTATACTATAGTGTATACCAAGTATATCTTACATTATTTACTGCTATTTTAATGATCATGACTGATCACCTTTGCACCATTTTGTGATGTGCTTGTGTGTAGCCTGCAGATTTAGTTTGCCACCCAAATATAATGTGTTTAGGAAGTGCACTTTCATTGGCCGTGGCAGTTTAAGGTGACACAAAAAAAAGATGCTACAATTGCACAGAACTTGAGAAATCCTCAGAGAGATTCTGGTTAAAATCAGTCACTAAATGACAAAATTGGTTCGCTAAAGGGACTGAATGGTGGTTTTATATTTGTCACTAATGGCGATTGTATTCCATACAGGTTTAGAAATGAGAAAGCATGCATGGGAACAAAACGATTATGAAAACATCCGTCTTCACAAAGACAAAGAAAGATTGAAGACATTCAAGAAGTTTATTGTCATATGCACAATAAAAACACAGCGGTTACACCACACAATTAAATGCTTATTTTGTCCGTGTCCCTTCATGCAACACTAATAAAAAGAAAGAATTTAAGTGAAAAATATGAGTTAAAATGTTAAACAAAATTAACTGCACTATGCATCATGTAAATATTACATATACAAGTGGTAGTAATGCACCGTGTGTAAACATGAACAGTAATATTGCAGAGTAATGTAAATATTGCACAGCAGTGTAGATTTCACAGGCAAGTGTCTGTGAAATCTGTGAATTCATTGCTGGTTAATCTGCTTCATCATGCTGAGGCAGTACTTCCCTATTAGAAACAGTATATTGATAGAGTTCATATCAGAAAGGCATTAGGGTCAAATATTATAACTCATAGTAGTACTCTACCTGGTATAATGAAGCCACTCTTTCAAATCCCATAGACATAGATGAGATCACGCACACTTATAAGTGTGCTAAGAATTTATTTACCCTGGTTTGCACACTGAGGAGAAATAGACAGTAAAGCATACAGAAGTGCTTCTGTGATTTTTTTTTTTTTTTTTTTCACTTTACTTCACACTTCACCACTTTTATCAAGTAGACTGTTAACAGCTGCCCTGAAAAGCCTTTTATCGCTAACTCAAAATGCTTTCCTGTGTGAGGAACACAGACCAATACTCAGCTTCTCAATAAATATGGACTTTTTCTTGAGGTCTTCTCATGAAAACCTGTTTGTTACTGCTACACAGGATGTACATCTTTGGTAACTTCACCTACAACTTACATGTAACCTCAGTGTGAAAGTACCTTGTGGCGTAGTGGAATATCCGTCATTGAGTGAATAGTGCAGTGCCTGTTGAAAACATGACTGTTCAGAACGGGCTGAATGCTCAGCCTGTGGTGTTGCTGCTTGCAGTTTTCTCGAGAACCGCTCAACCTGCCATGACATAAGTGCATCACACACCCGAAGTCGTGGCTACTCGCAGTCGGTGACATACAATTAGTGGAGGTCATTTCCAAATAGGCGTATTAGTCACTTGCTTTAACATAACTACTGTGGAGAGTGTGGATTTAACGTTATTACTGTTATAAGTCAGTATCAGTCGGACACCGAAATTCAGTCTTACTCACAGGGGACAAACACACAGGTTGCAGATTACTCAACGGTCAGCCCGGTGAAATACTTGAATCTGCTTCCAGCTAGCTATGACTATGATTTTTTTTATTCAAATTTTCAAAGTTTATTAATACTAACTAGAAAAGCACTCAGAGAGCGCAGACCTCCGCCAAGCACCATAGTTTAATTTTAATATTGTAATTCACTCCAAAATAAAAATCCTACATTTTTTAAAAAGAATTTCATATCAGAGGCAAACATAGAACATATATACAAGACACAACATAAAACTCACAAGACATTAGGCCAAAATGTAAGAGTACCCCCATTTTTTATATAAATTGCTATAAAATCATCCCATCTGGGTCAGATCTGGATCAGCCTTTGGGATTTGATAGAAGTACACATTGTAAATCCCTGAGTCAAATTTCTTGATCTTTGGGCAACAAGTACCAGAGATATTGAGAAACAATTTTTTGGGTCCCATTGACCCCAATGTTAACGAAAATTTCAAAGTGATCCAGAATCCAGGATTTCTTCCGGATCACCCCCAAAATGAATGTTCTTCCTTTTTACATTTTCGACACACCCTGAAAATTTCATCAAAATCCGTCTATAAGTTTTTGAGTTATCTTGAACAGACAAACAAATAAACAAACAAACAGACAAACAAACACTGGCAAAAACATAACCTCCTTGGCGGAGGTAAATATGTCACATGTCCAAATTGCGCCCAATTTGACACTTGACAGCTTTGGGTCCCCAGCGATACACCCTTCAAGTGTAACATTGATCGGATGAACGATTCTTGAGATATATGCGAATAACACAGACAGAAAGAGATTCCTCGCTTTATAGTTAGATGAATTAGAGCAGAATCTGTTTATGACAAAAATACTTGAGACAGTCTTCACTCTTGTATTGCTCCACATCTGAATTCTGTATGTCGAGCACTGTCTCCTCAAGCTCAGGAAACAATGTGAGAGAGAGGTTTTCCATGTTTATTAATTTCATTGTTCTTTAGGGCAGCAGTGGTTTCAGCAATGGACTGTATGCTTTGCAAATTAATGTCGATCTTACAAAGAATCTAGTGTGACAGACAGTCTTGAATAAACACTGGGTGGGGTAGAAATGTTTCGAAAAGCCAATGGAGTAGTGGAGCTTGAAAGAAATGGTATAATTTATTATAATTCACTGGGAGGGGAGGGCTAGTATTGGCTATAGGGCAGTGTTAAAGGACATTTGAGTGGGACAGGCGATCTCTGATGCAGTGTACTTAATGTAAAAGTTGGTAAATATTGGTACAGTATGGGACAGGGAGGGACTAGGACATTGGTTTGATTGTGATAAATATTGAGTACTATATGGAAAAAATGGAAATTCTGATGGACAAGCTATATCTGGCTGTACTGAAGAGTGCATTGGTTTCTAAATGACCTTGCTGGTAAAGAATAACAGTGATGGATTTGTGTTACGCCAGTGGCTGGAAATCTAATGCAAACGTGACGCAAAAGAGGGCAACCTAAAGAGGAGGTTGGAAAAAGAAAGGACAGCTCCACCACGTCTGGGTTTGTGGCTACATGGTATCTGCCAACGCTGAGACAAACCCAGTAATTCACCCAAAATGTTAGTCTCTTAATTCATGGTATCTATAACAGATAGCTGTAACACACATAAGCAACCTAAAAGAGATTCACATGTGCATCCACACAGGCAGATATTATTATGGTAAGAGATTGAGAACCAACAGCAGACACATTTATACAATCTTTACAAAGCAGAAAAATGGTCTTGCAGGAGTGAAAAATGGCGGTACTAATGGCGTAACTCTTAATGTGATGTTTTATGAGGAAAAAAATCAAGACAAGTAACACAACAGGCTTTAACGTCCTTCAACTTTTGACTTCTTGATATGCGTCATTCTCAATGTGGAGTTACTGTAGAGGTCAGGACACTGAAAAGCTCATTGACAAACAAGGTCAACATGTTTGAAATTTATGCTAACCTGCAGTCTGTTATTTGTTAAAAGCCAGGAAAATGCATGAACTAAAATGAAAAAGGATACATTTTAATTAATAGTAGTTTGTTGGGTTTAAGTAGCTCTGTCTTCTCTTCAGGTAGGGAGCAAACAGGAAGTATTGCTGTTTTCCTCATGGCAGACAGCATGGTGGATCGGTTGTGTATAGGTTGTGTAGGTGCTCATTTTCACTTTCCTGCAGCCCACAGAAAGTGATGAAAGCAATGGCTGTAAGTCTATTTTGTCTGACACATGTTCAGCGTATTCTATTGGTGTATATTGTTTGTCTTTGCAACATAGCTAGCTAGCAGCTGAGCTTCGTCTCTGAAAAATAGCTTCAGAAAAATGTTTGTAGATGAGATCAATGCAGTTGTATAGTTTGTTGTTAAATGATAAACAGAAATACCAATCATTAAATTTGCACATTTCTGTCAACCTGAAAAACTGTAAAGCTACATTGTTCGGGATTTGGTGTGGCTGCAGGTTGCAACCAACTGAATACCTCTTCGCTCATTCCTCCCTTTTCAAGACTGCGGTAACAGGAGCTGCCAAGTGTAAAATCATGGTAACGCTGTTCGCCTCGCTCAGAGGCCGTCCTTACCATAATAACACAACTTCAGGAGCAAAGGAAGTTAGACAGTGTCAGTACCACCAGGTGGTAGTACCACCGTTGCACTCTGTGGCTTATACTACAGTTACTGCAGTTTCACAAGCATGTCGGAGAACTACGGTGGCCTTCAGATAACATAAAAACATGAAAGTCTCTCTCTTGAGTCCTCAGTCTCCAGTGTTTGGTTTGTCCTTTCTGGACTACTGCAGATACGTGGCGGAGCAACATGGCGGACTCTGTGAAGAGGACCCACTCCCTGTGTAGATATGAAGGGCTCATTCTATGCTAACAAAAACACTTAGTTTCAGGTGATTATATACTCGTGAGTTATGAATATTATATTCCATTTCTGTTCCTGTAAGCTAACGGCTCCTAATAACTGCTACTGCTGCTTCCATGTCAACTGAAAATGACATCAGGTGGGACAGATCACTCGCTCCTGATTGGTTAGGGGAACACAAAACAAAATAACCACCTCTCCTAACATCAAGACAGTATCCATGGCAATGGCATCCCATTGCTCAAATTACAAAAGATGAACTCCGATTAGAAAGAGATAGTTAGGGGGAGGCAGAGAGAGAAACGGCTGACCTTAAAGGACACAAATATTTGTTTAAGTCTGCATGTGTGTGTATTTTTTGAGTATGGCAGGAGAAGGAGCTGTCAATGGCTTGTCTCATCTGCAGGCGGGTCCTCCATCCATCAGGGCTTAAGTAGTTTTCCAACAGTACATTGACCTTGAGTGCCTGGTATCGATTTCCTGTGGTGTCGCACTGAGAGGGGTCGTTACCACGCGGCCCCCGCTGTGGGATGTGATCAGGAACAGATTCCTGAAATCCCGATGCGATGGTGATGGATCGCCAGCCTCTGCAGACCATCCATCCTCACCTACTGTAACTGGGATGACATCTGCACTGAATCTATCATCATACAAGCCACAGGCATGGCGAAGACCGGGATGGGGTGTTACAGCGTGCCATAAACTTTCACACAGGTAGACACAAATACACACTCATTCATGTATGCTATATCTGACCTTAGCAGAGGGCCATATCAATACATTACCCCCCTCAACTCATCCCTGACAGTCCTGTTTCTATCTATTTGGGACTTGCGATTAGAGCAAAGATAAAATTTAGATTGCCGATGTGACAAGATGATGTATGACTAGATAAGTGTGTGTCCAGATATAGCTGTGCAGCTACATATAAAAGGCATCCACGCTATAGTAGCTTACAAACAGACGTCCTCTGTCTGACTCTGTGACATTGCGACGAGCAGAAACTATGAGTAAGGCTCCTCTTTTATAGCATGATGGAATAAACATGACCTTACATGAGCCAACCTTTGCTCTAACTTACAAATTATTTTTATTAATTAACTAAACAAATTATGAAAAGGTACTTCTTTTGACTTTACAGTGATATTGTTGGTGACATAATGTAAGCATGAGAGGAAACATTTTCTCTGGTTAAAACATAGACTGTATCTAAAAAGTGGGCATAGTCACTGTAACGCCACTCACTGGTTTTTGGACTGTCAACTTCAAGCCTCGAGTTTGGTATTTTGGTCATCACCATCTTGAGTGCAACCAGAGGTGACACGGGAGGGTGGAGCTAAGAACAACCGAACACTGAACAAGACATTTCAGTCCAAGCAAAATTTTTCGTTTTCTGGGGTAATATTATTTATATAATTTTCTATCATCATTTTTCAATATCATTTTCTCATATACCCCTCTCATGCCAATGACATTGACCCTGTTGGACCAGGGTTAACCTGCCCTGGTCCAAACCACCTTTTGTCAATTCAAACCAAGCCACTCAATCCTAGCTGAACCCTGGTCGGGACTATTCAGATACAACCCGGGTCAGATCCGGGACTTATAGGATAATCTAGTTTAGATAGTGTACATACAGCATTTTCAGCTTTCTAAAATGTTTATGCTTTGTGTATGGAGCTGCAATGTATGCTAAAACATACAGACAACATACAGATTTACAGTATCTAGTCATCAACATGAACCTTTTTTCCTTCATCTACAGTACCCATTTATTATATACTGTATTAGACTACATTGTGCTATCTGATATGATATTATAGGCAACATTTACAAAAGGATGAGACACTTCTGAAGACTAACTAACTTCACCATCCCAGTAAAGATTTGCTTCATATAGTAGGGTTACTAATGTTTTTCAGCTGGGCATGTGGCAACTGTTGGGTAATGTAAGAGCTTCCATCCAGCCATCTGCAACCGCTTATCTTGTTCGGGGTCACGGGGGGGCTGGAGCCGATCCTAGCTGACACTGGGCTAAGGAGGGGTACACCCTGGACAGGTCGCCAATCCATCGCAGGGCTGGCACATAGAGATAGACAACCATTCACACTCACAATCACACCTACGGGCAAGTCATCAATTAACCTGCATGTCTTTGGACTGTGGGAGGAAGCAAGAGAAAACCCAGGCTTACATGAGGAGAACATGCGAACTCCACACAGAAGGGCCCAAGCTGGATTCAAACCGACGACCCTCTTACTGTGAGGCGACACTGCTAACCACAAGCCCAATTTCTTTGATCCCATATTACGCTAATTAGGGCAAGAACAGTGTATTATAAACACACACACAGCTATCCCACCATGTTTCTTACACATGACTTCACATGTCCGTTTTGTCTCTCGTCTCTGTCTCCATCACATCGTTCTCTTTTGTATCATATCTGTACGGCATATTTCTTCCATCCCTCATCTCGTCTCTGGGCAACGAGTATGACTATTACTGGTATTGTCTCAAAGGGAGGAGTCTCCGGTGCCATCCAGACCACAGCTCAGAGCCTCAGCTGCAGACCCCATGTGGAGGAGAGGGGCTTACAAGCTTTACCCACCAGGAGAACACTCCCACAGCACAATGCTCCTTTTCACTAAGTTCCTCCATAGGCCTCACACACAAACCCACCACGAGACTGAGCCAGAGGTTTAAGGGCGCACACACACACACACACACACACGTACAAGTATGTCTAAGATCTATCTCCCCATTTCATTAACTCTGACGGCAAAAGAGATTAATGCAACGCATCAGTAATAGCAAAAAGCAGCACCTAGAGCCCAAAACGTCTCGATATGCAGATGCTTTACTCCCAACATCCCCACACTAAGACTTGGATTAGGTTGCATCAAAGGATAAAGACTGTAATCAATCGATTTTTCTTTTCTTTTTTTTTTAATCTTAGTTCTTCCTGCAAAAGTAAAACTTCAAATTCCTCTTACTTGTTACTAAAAGTTGCTAAAATATGTTGAAATATCTTCTATAAATACTTAACGTTATATGTTATTTACTGCTGTATTTTCTGAACATGACACTATAGTGTACCAGTACCCTACAATGCAATAACATCATCATCAACAACATCATCCTGTCAGGCCTTTCAGCAGCTTACATGATAAACTGACAGTATAATGTTGATTAAAAATAGCATCTGTGATTATTGTACAAAACAAAAGGCTTTTCAAATGCTAATGCTTTTTCAGCATTGTTCTTTGAAATGTTCCCCTTTGATCCATCCAGTTTGACTCTGGACCGGCCCCGTCTCACCAGTTTGATTGAGAGCCAAAGAAGACAGGACTAATCTATCCGCACATAGAGGACGGCCCACACCATGCTCCAGAGCTTTGATAAGGAATGGCTTTGAATGATTCCTTAAAGTATTGATCGGCTTGGAGACGACATTCGGACAGCAGAGGAAAAAAAAGACAAAAGAGCGAGATAAAATCAAGGGATTACTACTTAACTTATAATACTTTAAAGGAAAGGTTTATAGATGTGAATAGCTAAGGGAGTCACCAGAAATATGTTTAATTATAAATGTGAAACGGTCGTTTTGGTGCATAGGTGGAAGTTAATCAAGCCCTGAGAGAATTAGGTGCCAAATAAAAATGGTTCTACACACTGAAAATATAAAGACATGAATAAATGTTAGAAAACACAACACTAATGGTAAAGGGCACTTAAAAATAGACCTATATTGGCATCACTCTGCATATTTTCCTTCATATTTGTGGTTTTAGCGTGGTACAATAAATGCATAAATAAAGGCATGGGGTTGGAGGGGTTGCAGTGGTTCTTCCTGTTTCCACTTGTGGTGTCCTCGTCCGTGGTCTGCTTCTGGCTGCGCCGGCTGTTGTAGGAACAGCCTCCTTCTACCAGTTATTCACTCTGCGTGCCACATAATTCAGCCTGGGAGGTACAGATCACCCCCTACAGCAAACTACCGTAGTGACAGGGCGTTACTCATTTCCTCCACTCTTCCACTGCTTGTCTTTGGTTCCTTTATTTTTGATGGAGAAGGGTCGGGGAGATTCATGAACTTCTGAGTTGTGACATTTACAGCTTGGGAACGAACAGTAGGCCTTGAAGCATGTTCTTAAAAATAAAAAAAATAGCAGCAACGCAAGCAAACTTAATAATCCTTTGTCCGTATCTCTGTGCCCTTCCTACCCCTCTTCCTCTGTCTTCCTCTCTTCCTTCTCAGCATTGACAGCAGTGTAATTTGAACTGCCTTTCCCAGGGGCCTAATCGTTTACTTCCTGCTCGCAGAATATGCAGCTATTGATTAGTTATCAGACCCTAATTGGGGTGCAATCTCTCTAACCCCCAGATGTTCAACTCTATGATCGAAATAACAGAAAGTAAATAAGCTACTAACACTTGTAAATAGTTTTGGCTCGTTGCCCTGCCACCCATAATGACATTTTTTATTCCTCTATATCTTTTAAGGAGAGACAGAAAGAATAAAAAAGTACAATAAACAGATGATGAATGCATTAAAATCCTTATTTAGAACCAAAAGAGCAGAGGGGAATATTAGCTGGGGTGCACCATCTGCTCATGAGATCTCTGTGCACGGTGTTCATAAGGACTGACCTACATGTCTTCACGCACCAGGAAGTCGGCACCGCTTTCTACCCTTCTCTGCTTCCCTATAAGCCCTCAGCTCGGCTCCTGGCCTCCCTGGAATACCGTGGGCGGCTCCAGCCACAGCTCCCACTGTGCCGGAGCACGCTGCAGAGCGCGGCTGGAATGGGAATAGACAGTTAATGGGCACTTAGAGGATGGTGAAAACATTTTCCTCTGGAGACGCAGCGGTTTGGAGATTTCTCAGCGGGACATGGCCTAGCCAGCGCCCTGTCGCTCTCTGCATCTCCACTATGTCTATGTCTATTTTTCAATTCACTCACCCACTCTGTCTTTCTTTATTTCATGCTCATCACGCTCATGTCATGTCTCATGTTCTGCTTATTTCAACTCAGGTATTGCCTTTCCTGAATTTATTTATGGTAAAATCAACTCTTGGCACAGCTGGCTGGTGAGTTGTATACTCACTATTCATACCAACAACAGCCTGAATGCAACTGCTACTAGTCCATCTATTGATGTTATTCTGTTTCCTCCTGCGGCCCTATTAACCCCTCTACTTTTCCTTTATCCATTCCATGCCGCTTGCTGGCAGACACCAAAACTCGCCGGCTTACTTATGGCTGTCTGTGCAGCTCGGAGTCCAGAGTGGAGCCTTTATGCTCCATGCCCAGCGGCAGTGTCTGGTGATGGGTACTGGCTGGGCCCCAAGCCTCACGTCCAGTCCAGACATCTGAGAATGCCGTTTGAGTCTGGAGTCACCTCAGGATAAGCTGGAGCCAACTGCACATTTTCCGAACCTTTCGCTCTGCTTTCAACTGCATCGCTGTCTTGTTTCAATTCAGCCAACACCTCATATAAGTTTGGACACCAGCTTCCATTTACAGTAGATTTTACTGTGTTTATCTTATATGTTATATAAAATATTTTTTTCTTAGTCCGAGGGCATATAGGAAAAATACCTTAAAAAAAGCATTAAGTTTAACTCACTTGACGTTTTTGACACTATGATGAATCTAAAGCAGGTTGATTTTTATGTAAAATAATAAGTAGATACATCATAAAAATACTAGGGTTTTCAAAGTTAATCTGATAATAACACGTGAATACAAATTTGTTTTAACGCCACGTATTTCTTTAACGCAACTTGTGATTTTTAGATTTTAGGGGCTCAGTTTTACAGGTAGAGTGAAGATCCTGGCATCATATGAAACTAGAAAACCAAAGGAATCCATCGGTACCAACCATGTCATAATAGCTTGTCGCAAAGAAGAAGAAGAAGATCTACCTTTATTAGTCCCACAATGGGGAAATTCAATTTACACTCTGTTAAACTCATACATGGTACATGCAGACCTGAAACACACATACATGCATTAATGGAGAGGTGTCAGAGTGAGGGGGCTGCTCCTGACAAGCGCCCCGAGCAGTTGGAGGTTTGGTGCCTTGCTCAGGGGCACCTCGGCAGTGTCCAAGAGGTAAACTGGCACCTCTCCAGCTACCAGTTCACATTCAGTTTTTGGTCCATGTTGGGACTTGAACCGGTGACCCTCCGGTTCCCAAGCCAACTCCCTACAGACTGAGCTACTGCCGCCCCCAAAGGAGGTTAATAACGCTCCAAACATACTTTAAATACTGGCAAGGAAAAACTGGCATGGCCATTTTCAAAAGGGGCATCTTGACCTCTGATCTCAAGATATATTATATACAGAATAATGTAAATGGGTTCTCTGGGTACACACCAGTCTCCCCTTTACAGACATGCCCACTTTATGATAATCACATGCAGTTTGGGACAAGTCATAGTCAGGTCAACACACTGACACTGTTGTTGCCTGTTGGGCTGCAGTTTGTCATGTTGTAATTTGAGCATATTTTTTATGCTAAATGCAGTAACTGTGTGAGTTTCTGGGCAATACTTGTCATTGTTTTATGTTGTTAATTGATTTCTAATAATACATATATACATACATTTGCATAAAGCAGCATATTTACCCACTCCCATGTTGATAAAAGTATTAAATACTTGACAAATCTCCCCTTAAGCTACATGTTGAACATATAAAAATGAGTGATAAATTTGCGATTAATTGCAATTAACTATGGACTATAATCATGTGATTAATCGCAATACAATATTTTAATTGTTTGACAGCCCTAAAAAATACACTCTGGTGTTATCACTGTGAGAGAGCGAAAAGCTTGTGTATTTTTAGAGCAACTGCTCTCATACTGAATCCCACTTTCTTACTGTTCCAAAGAAAAACACGCTCATGGCTGTCCCACCATTTTAAAATGAAGCATACTGTCAGTGGTCTGTTTGTCTGGGTGTAAAAGTCTAAAACCAAAGCAGAGCACTTTTGTGGCTCAGTGTTGTTTGCAATATTACAGCATAGCTCAGTGGTATCTGTGCAAGTAAAAATTACAGGAACATACATGTGTCACAACCAGCTAATGCCTCCTGACTTCTGTGACCTTGTACCTTGTGTGTTTTCTGCCACAGCACAGAATGTGAAGTGTAGGTGCTTATGCTCTGAGAGTGAAGGATATGTACGCCTGTGGGAGGGAAGAAATCTGCAATGGGAGGCAGAAGTGTCCAAATGTGACCCCCTCAGCAGAACCATCCAGCTCTAAAGGCTATCTAATTGACTGGCTGGTGCTCTCCTGCCTCCCTCCTCTCCTCCAGTCCCTGTGGATAGCCATCAGATGGATTGCATGAACTTGCCCCTAATCAAGACCCATTCACCACTAATGAGAATACGCTTAATGACCAAATAATGTGTGTGTGCATTCGTAGGTCAGTGTGTCAGTAAGGCGGGGGACGCATAAAGCTTGAGATGGACAAGAAGCCTGGGAAAATAGACTTAGCTAAACAAAATGAACTAACCCGTAAAACGCAGCTTTCCGAAGTATTCCAGGGAACTAGAATCGAGGCAATAAGTGATCTAGCATCCACAACGGTGGTTTTGATAAAACATATTCCACTGTTAGCATAAGCAGCATTAGCTAATGTGGCTGAACAGACAGACAAGTAGCTGCAAAATGTGTTTGTTAGCTTCTTGATCACACTGATGGATCACATTTAGCCCGACTGAAGCTTGTAGAGGAACTGAACGGGATGAATGAGTCAGGAGGAATGTCAAAACTGATTTTAAAGGTTTTGAGTCTATAAATATATGTACATGCATGCACAGACATGTCACATCAGAGAAGGATGTAAAATGGGAAAAATATAAAACATTAAAAAGGGTTTTCAAAATATAATGCTAAGCAAAACCATAAGTTGTGGTTCTAGCTCCAGGGGGAACCAAGTGACAACCTCTGGTACTGAGAAATGAAACCAAGACCAAAATCTGCAGTTCCTCAAATGGCCACCTGAGGCTGGCTCTGAAAGGGAGTCAGTCCCCATAGAAGCCCATGTTAAAAATGCTCAGCTTTACAGTAGAAATATGTTTACAGCCTGGTACAGAAGTATCTGTAGCTTCACCGATGCGCCACCTCTTTGCCCACTTTTGTTTAACCAAGCTGTTTCCTCATTGCCAAGATGGAGACGGCCTGAGCCACCCTGAGCTTCTCAGTGTCTCTCCAGAGACCCATGGGTGATGTCACGGAGACTTTGTCCATATTTTATACAGTCTATGGAGTGCACATGTTAAATGACCATTTGCCCGACTGCAAATTGCAATACTCTGATTTTAATTTATTCTTTTAATTCTCTGTTGGAGGCTCAAAAAACAAACTGTCCCGCAGACACATTCACTACATCGGTGGTGTCAAACTCAAATACACAGCGGGCCACATCATCATTCTGATGCCTCTCTCTATTCACGTTAATTTTCAGTGGAAACCAGGGCTTCTGGTTTATGTCCAGGTCCTGGTACTTGTGGTGTTTTGTTTCACAGTGTCTTTGTATGTTATAGTCTTTCGTTACAGCCATGTTGGCTCCGCACACCAGACACACAGGTCTGTCCTTTACATTTGTGAACACATATTCTGCCTCCCACCCGTCTTCAAAGTTCCTGTTGTCCATCTTTCGTTCGGCCATTTTTGGGTGGTTTTGAGGTGGCTTAAGGTGAGGTGGGCCAACTCTAATAGACATCTGATATCATCTCGCAGGTCAAATATAATTACACCGTGGGCCTGAGTTTGACACCTATGCTCTATATGCTCCAAGAGTCAACACTGGACAAGAAATACAACTCCAGTAGGATGCCATGTTGCTCTGTTTCTGCTGGATTTGTTTTATCCAACATAACCATTACAACTTGATAAGCTGATATAAGAGCTTTCTGATATAACAGTGATCTTAATCATAGAGGCAGCAGATTAGTTTTATTTATTTTTTTTAACATATAGCTGTCATTCATTTAATCTACTGGCTGTTTTGAAAGAAAATTACTTTTTTGTGATGACTTATTGCAACATAATCAGGGTCTCTTGCTGACAGGTTGTTTCAAAGATTCTGTCAGAAAGTGGTAGAAAATGTCTAAACGCAGCTTGAAAAACCTCTTTATGAAAATGTTCAAGATGAAGTCAAACTAATAAGAAGTTTACTGAGTCATCATGTTGGTATTGCCCCCAGGCAGTAAGTTCAAGTCTAACAAGACAAGCCATCTATCTTTTTGCTAAAGTGGTGACAGTGATTTTATCATTTCCATCTTTCCACCCAATAAATTTTACACAGTTAAAGTGTTAAAATTGTTCCCACGATTGTCACATAAATGCAGCATAACAGCACACAGGCTGCTCTGTATCCAGGCGTCTCTGTGGTTCATTCAGATATTGGAGTGAAATGCTGGACACCAAAAACTTCTGTGTTAGCTACAGATCAGCCTATGGTTTTACAATCTATGTTGTCAAGAAATTAAATATAGAAAATAAGCAATAAGCACATCTGTTGCTGTCAAATCAATAATGTGAATTTGATAGTTTCATCTGTTAAGAGCAGATGTTTATTAGCTGTACTATCTTGAGCACAGCACAGGACATCTGGTATGGGAACAGGTGAAGCCAAAATGCAAAAGTTAAGGAAGTTCAGCTTGAAATGAGGTTTTCTGGCTGGTAGAATCACAACCCATAGCCCACGGGGCTTCACAGAAAGGCAGACAGATGGACTTGTGTACACAAATCATAAAGACTGAAATATTTACTGTATGACAGCTTTGAAACACAAATGATAATGGAAAGTGAACTGAAACGTCTGTGAGGGAGGTAGCGGTGTATCAGGAGGATATCACTCTCTGATCTCAGTCTCCCTCTTTATCGCTCCACAATCTTCATCTTCATCCCCAGAGGATCCCTTTAGATCTGTTTAAAATTGGAAACACGGAAGTCGGTCTTTGACCAGAACTTGAATAGCCCCCCAGGAATCTCCTTCTCCAACTCTTCAGTGTACTCCATGTCCCCGTGAGAGCACAGAAGTAGACACCCATTAAAAAGGCCCTGGACGACCATTTGCCAGTCTCCGATTCCCCTTAAAGAGCACAGGATAGTGCTTTAAATGGGCTCTCTCCGAGCTGATTGCATGTCATCTCTGGAGCAGATTAGACAGCAGGCAGCGGGGTCTTTGGTGGAGCAGCGTGCTCCCTTCTGCCACAGGAGAGACGACTGAGAGGAGTCATCCATCACTGCTTTTGTGAGGCCCGTTCGTAAGGGGATGAGCGGCTAATGACTGCTTTGCTGGGGCTGGAGATGGAGCGCTGGGGCCTTCTCTGGAGGTACACAGACTGGACATGGTTTTCATTGCATGATTGGACTTATGACTGAATGCAAAGTGTTTTAAAACAGAGGGACCACAAGGATAATATTTCACAGAGTGCGTGTGAACTGATGGGATATTTTGGTTGCCGTAACTTTCTTGTTCAGCAGCACGCTGTAGGGTTGGACAGAGAGCTGCTCCGGCTGGATTGTATTCGCTGCCTCCACACTGTGCGAGGCCAGGGAGGGGGAAGGGAAACAGCAGATTTATGTCCTTCTGTGACACACGCTGCTCTAGGTCTCATGTTAATGGAAAATGAGATGTTTAAGAGTCTGGCAGAGAAATACAGCTCTCTTTAAATCCTCTGCTTGTCAGCCAGTGTAACAGCATTATAACCATAGTCCAGCATGATAATGCTGTTAATGACAGTGATATGTCACACTTTCATGCTTCTTTTACTCTGCATCCCAGCACTGTCTTCGAGTACAGCTTACATGACGCTGCATGGCTGCATTTACATGAAAGAATTTGATATGGCATGAAGAAGTGAAAGAAAAGGTGTGTCTATGACCCGAGCTGATCACTATTCAGGCAACAAGCTCATTCACAATGGACGCCCAGTTTACCAACATGTCTTCCCATTCTCTGCCTGCACACTGACAGGCCTGTCAGTGAAACAGTCTCACAATGCTTCACCTAAAGTCTGTGGGAAAGTGACTTGGGCCATAATCGTGTAATGTTTTCCAAAAGAGAGACAATTCCATACTTTCCAGCCATCACAGTTAGCCTTTGTCTGTCCAATCCGACATTCCCATAATGCCCACATGTTTCAGATTCCTCCCTCTTCCTTGTTTCTTCAATTCTGTGTCTGTTTACTTTCTAAAGGCCTCTCTCTGCCCTCTGTTCTCGGCCTCGCTGCCCACTGTTCTGTAGGAGAGGAATGGAGACTAGCAGCTGCTGGACTTCCCGTTGACACTGAGGACTATAAGTTATAGATAAAATGAGGGATATATTGTCCAGGTCTCTTTGATCAATCACTGGAGCTGAAAACCTCTCTCAATATTAGTCTTCTCGCTAGTAACAACATGAACATTTTGATAATATTGTCTCAATACTCACTTTTATTTACTTTGTCCTTATATTTATTGTTTGTCTTTAAAATGATCAACTTTAGTGGGCTGAATGGTGGTGCAGTGGTTATCCCTATTGCCTCACCGCAAGAGGTTCACAGAAAAGTTGCAGGTTTGAATCCGGCTTTGGGCCCTTCTATGTGGAGTTTGTATGTTCTCCTCGTGTTAGCGTGGGTTATCTCCGGGTTCTCTGGCTTCCTTGTCCAAAGACATGCAGGTTAATTGTTGTATCTAAAGTGCCTGTAGGTGTGAATGTGAGCGTGAATGGTTGTCTGTCTCTATGTGCCCTGCAATGGACTGGCAACCTGTCCAGGATGAAGCCGGCCTTCACCCAATGCTAGTTGGGATTGGCTCCAGCCCCCCCGCAACCCCTGACGGGATAAGCAGTTGAAGATGGATGGATGATCAACTGTAGTGCATAATTTGGCAAAGATTGTGTGACAATTTTCAAAAAAAGTTGAAAGAAACCGATAGGGACATAAGTGTAATCTTAATTATTGTTTGTCTAACATACTGTGTGCGATACTCATAGACTGTATATAAGAAGTGGACATCGTCACCGTGGCGTCATCCATTGGTTCGTGGACTGCCGTTTTGAAGCCTTGAGTTTGGCATTTTGGCTGTCACCATCTTGTTTTTTTGCAACCACAAGTGACACAAGAGGGTGGCACTAAATACAACTGACTGAATAAGATATTTTTAGGCAACCAAATTGTTAAAATGAACTTTTATGAACTGGAAACACACCGTCAAAGGGTTTAAATTGTAAGAAGAAAACACGGACAACTCCCAGACCAGGCAACACCATGGTAGCGACCTGTCAATCACAAGGAAGCCACGCCCTAAAGCATACCCTGCTTTATGGTCTATTTGACTCTAAATGGGACCAAATTTACTAAATGAACATCATGCTGTATTGAAGAAGACTTGAAACTAGTGATTGAGACCATAAACTCATGTTTACAATGTTTACTGAGGTAATAAATCAAGTGAGAAGTAGACTCATTTTCTCATACACTTCTATATAATCAGACTTTGCAACCAGAGGAGTCGCCCCCAGCTTGAAATAGAAACAATGCAAGTTTACAGTACTTCCACATTGGTGTCACTTTTCAGACCTCAGGGTTGTGCACAATTTACTTTATCATAACGCAGTAAAATATTTTTTGTGTTGGCATCATAGACTGTATAAAATAGAAAGAGTTGATTCTTTAAAAACCTACTTCCGTTGTTGGAAAAGTAGATCAGAACACAGCGTAGCACACATGAACGACATGTTTACTGCTGAACCATGAACAACAAATGTTATCTCATCTGTAATGGCCTCAGTACCATCATCAAACTTGCAATATACTGCCTAGAGATGGTTATCACTGCCGGACATCCCTGTTCAACACTTCACCCCTAGCTTACCCTCATCAACCAACCAATCCCTAAAACAACAAAAGGGGAGATAAAAGCAGTGCTGTGTAAACCACACAAGCCTCTCTTCCTCTTGAGCACAAAACCCATGGCCACTGCTTCCCGTGTCAGAGATTGCAGCAGGATTTCATCCAGGAAAGGATGAGTATTCTCTAAACTAATCCTGCTTCTGTGGTCTTGGTGGGACGAGCCTGACTGTGTGGAAAAGGAGCACCACGGGACTGTCATGAAGAGAGCCTGGAATGACAACATGAATAACTCTTCATTTAGATTGATAATATTCATGTGTGGTGTATAAAATGAGTCATTTTGTGCCCAGCTATCAGAGCTTTTCTGGAGGTTATTTGAACCGTGAAGTGGAACACAGTGGAATAATGTTCTTCAGATGGCACTTAGTAAGTGATTTGTAACATTATAGCCTCCAGATTATGCTGTTTGTACACCACACAAAGCGACCCTATTAAATCTCATCAAACATAACAGCCCATATCATGTCTTCTCTGCCTCACACTCCTCAGAGATACACGCTGCCTTGTCTATCTGGGCTGGATCAAGTCCAAAATCCTCCAGCAAAACCTAAATTTGTGTAACAAGATCTGGACCTTGAGACGCACGCCTGCCACAACAAATTGGCCTCATGTGTAGAGAGAGAGAGAGAGAGAGAGAGAGAGAGAGAGAGAGAGAGAGAGAGAGAGAGAGAGAGAAGAGGGGAGGTAGGGGGAGGGCTGCAGAGTTAGCAAAGATGTAAGCTAGCAGAGGGAGGTAATCTTAGAGCCTCCATGGCCTGGAGGGGCCCTGCCCCCTGATGCTCAGCGATTGGCCCCGGCCCAAATCGTGAGGACAAACATCATGTCTTCTTCAATTAGACACACTTCTCTCTGCATAGGCAGAACATGATGCTACACACAGTGGGTTTTCCGTAAAATGCACAACTTTAAATTATTTCTTACCCATGTGAACCATGTGTTTTTGGGGAAATTTGTTGTTTGAATTGTGGAGATTGGGAAATGAGCAAGCTTAATGTTTATCTGTTGCATCTGTGAACTGTATATAAGCTAATTTAGTGTTTTTGGTGTGCATGGTTGGAAGAATAGTGTTTATGACTGTTACTGTTCATGCTTCGGAGGCAAAAAGACAATTGAAATGTGCAAACATGCTCTGCCAAGTCATGAATTTTCAAACTGACTGTTTGAAAATCAAACATCCTCTCACAACTACCTTTTCTGTGTGATATATTTCTGTCCTCCCTCTTCTTCTACTTTCCTGTTTTTGCCTGGCAGCAGGTGTAGGTGTGGGATGAATGTGTCCCAGTGGTGTGTAGCATGGCTAGTTGCAAATCTAATGCATTTCCTTGTAAATCAGAACTTTCTCTTATCTAACATCCAATGCACATCCACCGCCTCTGTATAATGTTTTCATTCCCCGGCCATGTTTTTCTTGCAATGAAGGTGCAAATGAAATCACTTGTCCACCGGCCAAAAGAGTTACAGCTGCATAAAGAGCCATACAGCATTGATTTTCTTTTATGCCTTGGATTTCTTTGCTTTTGTTTGACTTCAGACTTATTTGTTTAATAATTATGTAGAGCTGATTAGCACCAGCTTTCTCTCTTTTTGAAAAAGATGGAAGGGAAAATAGTTTGTAGAATTGGGGAAAAGGTGCGACTCCAGAGACTGAACATGTTGTATGACTTCCTTCCACAGCCAACCTAACCATGCCTATAAGTGTCCGAAGATCAGTGAGGTCCTTAGTCGCCTCACAGACACATACGAGTACTGTGCCTTCCAATACCCATACTACAATACAATTGAGCATGCCAGAAAAAAGATCTGGTATGTCCAAATAGACAGTATGTCAAATGCAGTATCCCAAAAATGCCAAGATGTCCTACTGCATCCAGTCGCATTTTGCAGTATACAAGCCAGCATGCTTTTCTGGCTATTTTGACCCACAATCCTCTGTGCAGCAGACATATGAGCAAGAGGGTCAAGGTTCAAAGTGCAATGTTATGATTTAGTAGTATGTCCAAATTATATGTATACTGCTAAGTACTTTGTAAGGACAGCTGCAGTATGTACTAATAGTAAAAAGAAAAACTATGTGACTTGGAAAGCCACTGAGACAGGCAAGCAGACATGTATCTGATCATCTATCTGCGTATCCCTTCATTTGTCTATTATCTATATTTATCAATATTGTCTATTTTTACAACATCCTACCATTCACGTTGGCAGTGAGGAATATGCAACAGATCAGATCATACCAAGGGTTAAATAAGCTAAACAGTTACAGTTGTAGCTCCACTGCAGCCAGAGAGACTGCCCCTGTGTTCAGTGTGAAAGCAGACAGATCTCAGGAAGGTTTGGAGGATGACTTTTAGAGCCTTTGTTGACTCAACAATGGGAGGTAGAACATTGCCAAGGTTGTTCAGAGCAGAGTGAAGAAATGTACTGTATACATGGGTTGTCAAGGCATTTACAAAATATATGCAGAATCCTGAGATCAGTGATGTTAGAAGGCATCACCTGCTCTATGCAGATGATGCCTCCTTTTAGCTTGACTGTACAATGATCTGCAGCGAACAATAGACAGTTTGTGTGAGATGTCCTTGTGGCCTGAGGTTCCCTTGGAGGAAGAAGAACTGCATGACAACCGAGCTGCTTTGCCACAGAATACCTGACCTGTTTTCAGCTGCTTTCTGCAAACTGCAATAATGGCACTTGATTATCAAAGCTTAATGTTATGCTACTTTTGTATTGCTGCTTTAAGTTTCTCCAGAATCTCACTTCCACTGTAGATTCGTATGTGTGCTCATTGTCTTCTTGAATCCAAGAGTGGGGGCAGGTTCCTGCCACCAGCTGCAGGAAGCAAAGAAACATCACCTCAGTAGATGCAGCGGTTACTGTAAAATTAACTCTTTCTATCCCCACTGGAAATATCTTTCTCCTGACCCTTCCTTGTTGAAGAGTTATTGGATGCATCCCTCCCCTTAGTGCTTGCAGAACACAATGGGTTAACACAGAGACTTTCTGTCTTGGCAGCAGTCCCAGACTGGGACATGCCGCTGCATGTGGAGGTGCAGACTGCGAAACATCTGTATGGTAGCATTGTGACACAAGCACACTAACACACATTTTCACATTTTGTAACACTGCATGTGCAAAAACAACCACAAATCCTCTTTCTGTTTTCTCATAAGTCAAGATAAGATAACAGCATGACTCATCATTTTCTATCAAATCTGATGCAAGAACACTCAAGCTTTCATTGTGCAAACTGTCAAGTCATGTGAAAGTAGACACTCAAGAAGCTCCTCTAAATATTAAGAAATGAGAAACTAAGATGCTGTAGCGTTGTCTTCATTAGATGAGGGGTTGAAGTGGCCAAGTTAAATTCCTGTTTGTATTTCGATCGCCTCCTTTAAACAGATGCATGTCCAAAAGTGTTTAAGAAAGCTATCTTATTCTCACTTTGTGTCTGCCAGAGAGTTTTCTCTTAAATAGCCACTGTTGGGGGCGGCAGTAGCTCAGTCTGTAGGGAGTTGGCTTGGGAACCGGAGGGTCACCGGTTCAAGTCTCGACATGGACCAAAAACTGAGTGTGAACTGGTAGCTGGAGAGGTGCCAGTTTACCTCTTGGGCACTGCCGAGGTGCCCCTGAGCAAGGCACCAAACCCCCAACTGCTTGGGGCGCTTGTCAGGAGCAGCCCCCTCACTCTGACACCTCTCCATTAATGCATGTATGTGTGTTTCAGGTCTGCATGTACCATGTATGAGTTTAACAGAGTGTAAATTGAATTTCCCCATTGTGGGACTAATAAAGGTAGATCTTCTTCTTCTTCTTCTTCTTGTAGAAGAAAGGGGTTAACTTAAGTTAGTGTTAACACCTGCAGTGTTGGGTAAGATATCTGAAAAAATGTCATCAAACCATATTCCTCCTCTTTTGGCTGAGGCTAGCCACCTCCCTGCTGCTCCAGCCACTGCTCCACTTTAAGGGTCTCTTCACTGTTCGGATTAAATCTGTCGTCCAAACCAGTCTCTCCACTACTGGGATTGATAACAGTAGTGTTATTAACGAATTTCAAATTATAAAAAACTCATTAATGGAACACGTCACTCTTGCTACTGCCCAACTCTGTCTACTTGCTCGTACCACCTACCAACTCTCCGCCGTATCAACACATTCTCTTCTCAGATCATCACATACTGACGCTTCGTCCATGCTTAATGTTGTGAAGTAAACAAAAACCTGCTCAGGCCTCCTTATCTGAAGCAAGGGTCTACAGACAGAGGGTGCTATATGCTGTGCAGATTGTTAAGCCTGTAAGGCAAATTTGTAATATTGGGGTATATAAATAAAACTGACCTGCCCACCTTCTCTCTCTTTCACTAGTGTTGCATGGTCTATAACAGGGGCCTTTTGTTTATTTAAGACCCACTGTGCCAGACATGCTGTGTGCCACGCTAGAGGTGCGGTGCCCTGAAGCAGCCAAGTACATGAAAATCTCAACACTTGAAAGCAGCAGAGAGAAACAGCTGTTGTGCATACGCCTTGCTGGAGTGAAACTGAGAAAACTGAAATGGGGTAGCTCCCTGGCCCACGGCACAGTAAATTTAACAATATCAATATGAAGGACTTGATTAAACTGCATTATTGTTTGCCACCTGTGAAATCTCTCACCCCACCTAGGATGTGTCTATCTATTTGGATTTCCAACTCGTTGTTTCTCCCCGTTGGAGTGGATTTGTGCCCACGGGGGGTAGAGCACAGGTGGAATTACTACCTTGACCATGCCGCTCGACTCGCTCACCTCCCCCTACAGGTGTGTTGTCTGATCTGGTTGTCTGAGGCAGTCAGATCTCTCTTTGTTCTCTTCCCCCATTATTTTTGTTACTCTTCCAGGAAAGGTACGCCCTGCCTGCGCTGCCAGTAAAGCATCATGTACAGATGTCACACCCCCAATGTCACTCACTAAACTGAGGTTATGGGTTCTCTGAGATACAAAAAAAAAAAAACTTCCCTGAAAGTCTGTCAAATCAGCACAACTAAAAAAATATACAGCACACATGCCAAACCAGACAAACACTGGATGTCCCGATAAAAGCCAGTTTTTGATTTGAAGTTTATTTTGGAAATTTCTCTTTATCTTTCTGCTGTACAATCGCAGGCATCTAAACATTTTTTTTTATATACGATTCCTGCCCACAATGATACTCAGTTAAACCAGCACAGGAACCTTTGTAGTGTCTTAACACACTGTATAGTTGAAAGACAACAGTGGGGTTCCCCAACATCACAGGATGTTATACATATGCAGCATCACATCCTGCTTTCCTCTCACTGCTTTACCACATCACACTGAAGGAAATGCACACTCACACAGATACACACATACTTGATCACATTCCCACACATAGGATGAGATGAGTAGGTTCCTGTGGTGTTTCGGTTTTGTTTTCTCCACTACTGTACTTCACCTACTTTCTAGGCTTTTTCGTTGCTGCCTGTTTGCAGCTCAACCTCTTTAACCTCCTTCTGATCTTCTACACTAGAATGTAGACCATGACCTGTATTCAGTATGTATCTGAAAGATGCTTAGCAAGGCTTTTCCTAACTGGCCTACATTGTAATCAGGGCTGTCAATCAATTAAAGAAAGAAAGAAAGAAAGAAAGATATTCCTTTATTAGTCCCACAGTGGGGAAATTCAGTTTTACACTCTGTTTTTCACACACAGTACATATACATGCGTCAATGGAGAGATGTCAGAGTGAGGGGGCTGCTCCCGACAAGCGCCCAGAGCAGTTGGGGGTGTGGTGCCTTGCTCAGGGGCACCTCGGCAGTGCCCAAGAGGTAAACTGGCACCTCTCCAGCAACCAGTTGGTCTTGGTCCATGGTCTTGGTCCATGGGGGTCTTGAACCCGTGACGTCCGTGTCCTAACCCAAGTCCTTACAGACTGAGCTACTGCCACCGATTAAATAAAATATTTAATCGTATGATTGTCCATAGTTAATCGCAATTAATTGCAAGATCTGTCAAGTATTTAATACTCTAATCAACATGGGAGTGGACGAATATGATTGCTAAATGCAAGGATATGTATATATTTGTTATTGGAAATCAATTAATAACAAAAAAACAATGACAAATATCGTCCAAAAACCCTCACAGGTACTGCATTTAGCATTAAACAAATATGGTAAAATCTAGGGCTGACCCGAGTGCTCTGAAACTTCAACCACTGCCATGGTAATTGACCTCTAAATCAGTATTCGAATGCTTCGTTTTTAGTTGTTTTTGTTGCCATGTAATAGTATATAAAAGCTTAAATCCGCAAATAGCCCTTGAAATAAGAAATAACCCCACAACATGATTCATAATTCATATTCAAAGTGAATTATTATTAGTTTTATTATTAGTTATTGTCAGATGGATGTTGCTGTTTGTTGTGTGTCAAGGTACTTGTGTACAGAAGTGTGGCAGTGGCGCTGTCCCGGGCGCTAAAACGGCGGAGATGGAGATGAGATGGAGATGAGATGGAGACGAATGGAGATGGAGCTACACTGTGAAGCTTCAAATACCTTTGGATATTTCTCATCAAAGCTTCAAAGCCTAAAAAAATGGTATTCAGGACAGCCCTACTCAAATCATAACATGGCAAACTCAAGCCCAACAGGCACCAACAGCTGTCAGTGTGTCAGAATGACTTGCCCCAACATAAACTGTGCATGTCTGTAAAGGGGAGAGTCGTGGGTACCCAAAGAACCCATTTTTCATGAACATATCTTAAGGTCAGAGGTCAAGGGATGCCTTTGAAAATGGCCATGACAGTTCTCGCAGTGTAAGTCTGCAGCGTTATTTATCCTCATTCGTGACAAGCTAGTACGTTGGTTGGTTCCAGTGGATTGCTTTAGGTTTTCTGTGATGCCAGTATCTTCACTCTAGCTTTAAATCCCGCTACAACCTGAAAATCACAAGTTGTGCATTAATGCGTTAAAGAAATTAGTAGCATTAAAACAAATCTGCCATAAAACACTATTATTGTGTTAACTTTGACAGCCTTACTAATTATGTAGTTGCATCATTTAAAGCCATTGTATGGGTTTCTCTTTATGTAACACCCTATACTACAAGTATGCTTTTCACATTGCATTCAAGGCATCTGTCAAAATAAATGAGGCTGTATGGATTCAGAGTGCATGGGGAGGCACCTTTCATGGCCAAACCACCTGAAACCAACATATGTCCGTAGATGTCCGTGGACAAGCTAGTACGAGATGGTTGATACCAATGGATTCATAAGGTTTTCTAGTTTCATACGACACCAGTATCTTCACTCTAGCTTTAAAACTGAGCCTGCTCAACCTAACAAGTGCAAGTTGTGTTAATGCATTAAAGAAATTAGTGGCACTAAAAAAAAATTTGCAATGACACGTTATTATCAGGTTAAATTTGGCATCCCTAGTTGTGATAAAAAGATGACAGGTTTTTGAATAACATTACGATGCCTTTTAAAGGGATACTGCAGAAATTAGTGAGAAATAGAAAACCTTAATCCACAGAGAGAGAGATGTGTTTCACTCTATCTGTGTCTGACTCAATGCCCAGTGTACAATAATGGCACAACAGTGATCAGTGGGATAAGCTCTCAGACCTTCCATACACCCCTCTTCACTCTAATTGACGAGTGTAATTTGATGGCACTCGTAACAGAGTTAGAAAGCAATTAGTGTCATGGCCAATCGGCACAAACAGCGCAGAGAGCCCACCTGTGGGTCACTTTTTAATTTGGTGAAGTGCACAGTGCTTAGCGCAGGACTCTGCCTTTGATATACTCAGTAGATGGTAAATCCTGTTAGCGCTAACTCCACAAACTACCCCACCGACCAATATCCATCTAATCCGCTGGTTAGGAGCTCACCAAGCCACACAACAAATTATTAGGGTGTCATCTGGCCTGGGATTAAAAATCCAGACTCCTTCGCATAAAGAGAGGAGAAAAAGTAGAGATGAAAGAGAGGGGAGGGAATGGGAGGAAAGAGGGATGAGGCATGATGGGGGGGGGGGGGTGTTTAATTAAAGCGACTGATCCGTGCTGTTTGTTGAAGGACTAATTGTCTTTCCCCCTGAGGAGGCTGTTTCCTCAAGGAGCCTCTCCAAATTACACTCCAGACGGTAAATCCTTGTTGGTGGGGAAGACTACAGTACTAACTGGGGAGGAAAGAATAATTCAAGGAAATAAGTTAATTTCAAAACAATAACAACATACGAGGAGATGCTCTTTGTTCCATTTGCTCTTCGGAGACGTGGCTGGTCCCTGGTGTCTGTGTTTGTTCTAATTAGGCCAGCGTTGTTGATCTTGTCAGACATTGTGCTGTCCCTCCTTTTCCCCAGGGACTGTGTTTAACATGTAGTCCCCAGGCAGGATACTTGACCCAGAATGACCTTTGACCTCTCATTAAACCAGCTTGGGTTTCCTGTCCTAGCTGTGCTCCTCTGGCCCAAATTTCAGACTTTGCTGTCTTTGACTGTAACCCTGCCCTTGAGCAAAACTCCACCTCACCACATGACATAGTATATACAGTACACACCAGTATATACAGTACACGCCAGTAAGTACTTAGTACATTTATGTACTCATGAGTTTATAGCATTATAATGTGGATCATTTAAAGGGCATAACAGCAGGTTATTACAGTGTTTTATACCAGGATCAACTCTTACACTACAGAAAAATGAAACTAGATCCAAATTATATTTAGTTTAAGTGGATTTGGGTCTCCTTATACAGCCACTAATTGTGGGTCTGTGTGTCAGTATGTCTCATTATCAGCTCTGATCATGAGCTGTGCTATAACCATCTCAGGAGAAAAAGGTATTTTTTGAGGTGAGACCGACAGCGTTACCTGTGATGTGCAGGGTAATGTAGCAATGCATTTCTGCTCTGACTGCAGCTACTCATTCACGAGTGGTTTGTTCGGATTGACTGCATTTTGGATGAAAACCAACTTATAGATGTTGGGTGCAGGTAGGATTTCCTTTGGTCTGTTTCAAATCAGTTCAAATTACCGGACATGTAAAGACTTCTAGTCCTGATAATGAAATATCACTCTCATGTCATCAAACTCTCATCCCACCTTGTCACATACTGTCACTTTGCCATGCCCCTTGGCGTCACTTTAGGTTTAGGCAACAAAACCACTTAGTTAGGTTTAAGAAAAAAACATACTAACGTGACATAAAGTAACTAACGTGAAAAGGAGTAACACAAAGGGGCCTCTTGGATTAAAGCCTTGTGTTTGTTGGGCTCATTCAACTCCCCTCCCACCCTTAGTGTAGCTTTTTGCTCTTTAAACTACTCCTGGTGCACTTTCAACTTTTACAGTTTCTACGAATGCAGCAGATTTGTAGTTAATAGAAAATCTGATGCATCTCATATAGGCACAAAGCATCAGTATTTGATGCCCTGGGAACAGGCACCATAGTCTTCCCTTTAGCATCCCTAACTCCAGCTTTAGCAAATTCTGACGGATACAGGGTGATTTAGCTTCAGCCATGGCTAATTGAGCTCATTATCCACAGGCTGAGTAATGAAGAGGAATTATGGAAAAGTAAAAGGAATCATGAATAATGAGAAAGGAAATACTGCGTTGACCGAGGAAACTCAGACGTGTCAACATCTCCATGGGAGGTTTGTCATGGGGCGGGTAGACATTCACACAACCAAGAGTATAACTGCAAATGAAGATTGTCACTTTTCCCCAGAAAACATACCAAAACTCACACTATCAAAGAATCAATACATTGAAGTATGACTGAACTTTGGTTGTTTGCTAATTCTGTTACCAGCTTGACCGTTATTGGATGTATGTGTCGTAATAAAGAACTCAAATTCTTGTACAATCCACAGGACAAAACACAGGATACATATATTCCCCTCTAGGTATTTTAGTAGTTTGGTGCTGACAGATGATCGTAAATTTGAGCTGAGTACAGCAGCAAAATATAGTATACTTTCCAACAGACTAAGTTATGTGTTCAGTCCCAGCACATCCTCCCATTGGAGCACAGCAAACTGTCACTAGGCAGTTTAAAGCGGTCAGATATCCAAAACTCCACCTACATGGACAAAGCCAAACCTCTGGCCCCCGCTTAAGCAAACACAACAGGAGAGAAAAGAATGAGCTGAGAGATCCCACAGCGCTGGACAATGACACAGTGTAGACTGGACATGTGAGTGTGAGTGTGCTGAAAGAGAGAAAGCTAACAGCCTGTATTAGCTCTCTGTGTTGATGTAGCTACAACGTCATACAAGTCTGAGTCACACTCCCATCCTCTGGCCTGAGTTACTAGAGTCCTGACCAACTATTCACATTGATAAAATAGCATCTCACAGAGTTTAAATGGAGTAGTATATTGAAAATACTTTAATGTCAAGAGAGTAAAAAGCTATTGTGTCCTTTTGTGCACGATGTTGCAAACACCTGCGTGTGAAATGAATATACTCCACTGGATATTTAATCACAAACACTTCTATTAGATAAAATGTCATGGTCTCTAATGGATCCCTTCTGTAGCTGAGGTTTCTCTGTGTGAGGACATGTGAGTCTACCCGGCACCCTCGCAATATTTCCAGCCTGGACTAATACGTTTAACAGCCAGCTGCAGTCTGAATGGAGCGCAACAGGAAACACATCGCTGTCATCAAAACACACTCTACTGGCCAGGGGTCTTGGTGATAAAAAAAGAGGCTTAATTTATGCAGTGATTATGTTTTCATGATCCCAGAGAGAGTTAGCGATTCACTGTCATAGATAGAGTTGATTTATCGTTTTCATTTCACAATTTTTTGTGGGAGGGAGAAGGTTGGAAAAAAATAAAAAAAAAAATCCAGCGGCAACATCTCCATCTGCATTGAAAGAAAGCGAGCAGCGCTTCAGCTCTGCATGGAGTGGGAGCAGCAGTCACAGATGGTGAACAAATGTTCTTTTGAGGGAGCGTTGCACAAGACTTGGTTCTTGCACGGCCCTGCAGTGAGCTAGCGTTGCTGCAGATGGTTTAAAAAGCAGCAAATCCAACAAACACGCTAGTGGCAAAGATGACTCCTTCCATCAATTTGTGATGCAATGCATGAGTGGGACGCGTGTTGCTTTATTGCATTTTTCACTTTGTTTGTGGCCGAGCACTTGCCAAATCATTTCGCTCATTGATCGGTATTGATCAGGGCAGTCTACACATGGCCTTGTGGACAAATCAGTCTCTTTATTTCAACATCATCATCCCAAACTCGACTGTAGGAGCTGTTACATATGCTTTACATGTGACACACACATGCTGCATATATTAATTTTGAGTAAATCTACTCCTTGTGAAATTAGTGGCCTTTAGAAATGGCCGCCAGCAGCAATGTGTCTGGTCAACACGTACTGTTTTCTGATATAAAACCTTTTCTATGGACTTCAGTAGGACTACTGCTATTTCCATCACATCTGGGATATTTCATCTCACACTGAATTACAAACCAGATTTTGCTCACAAAATTGTGGCGCAGGCCATTAACACATAATTATGTGGTGTGAATAATGGCTGTGTGTATGAAATACAAGCATTTGGACAGCGTTGACTTTTTTTAGTTTTATGTGTCTTAAAAAAACTGAGAAAATTAGCGGAATATGTCTGGGAATTGCTGGCAAAGGTAGACATTGTCCAAATGTGAATGAGCTGGCAAATATGATTTCTTTTGACAAAACAGTTGCATTACTTTACAGTAACAACAACAAGGACCTCTGACAAATACTATTGTGACACATGTGCCCTCTGTTATCTATGTAGAGACTTACAAAACCAAAAGCAAACAAAGCCAATCATGCAAGTGACGGAGCTGTAGGTGAATCATCAGAGTAACTCTGAAAACACAAAGACATTTTAAACTCACACCAACTGCAACTGAATAATCCCTGTCAGCACCTGACCTGCTGTCATGGCCGTTCCATTCATGTGAGAACATGTGACGGCTTCTAATGAACGAGTTAAGATTAATAACAAGATTGGACCAGGAGCAGTGGGGGAGAGGGGACGGAGGAATGAAGAGGGTCCAGAAAGGGTTGCCCTTGTGTGCAAACAGTGATGCCCATTGTTTTAGTGAGTAGGTGTTCTGGTCTGGATTGGTGGGCCCGGTGCAGTAATTGCTGTTTGGAATGTCAGCCCGGTTAGAGGATGCACTCGGACTACTGGGTGTCATTGTCCGTGTGGACTCCAACGCCAGAACTCTGGAGTCACGAACCACCATTAAGATTATGAGCTTTTATTAGCCAATTTAGTCCCTCTGTCTCCATGGGAAGTGGTGTCCAGCACAGAGAGTCATTTGACTTTTTAACTGGTCTGAGTGTATAACAACCATGTGATGTCTATGAGAATTAAGTTAATTCACATATGCATAGTATACTTGTGTGTTTGCCCATTATTATATGTGTGTGTGAGAGTCAGGATCAGGGTATGGATGCATGTGTGTGCTAATAAGAAGTTGAATATCTGTCGTACCTCCGTCGAAGCAATACCTGTCACATGTGACGTAGCGTCTGAGACTTCATATTCACAGCTCCAACCGGGCTACTGGCTTTAGATACACATGGTGTAGAAATAATGTTATTACGTTGTCTGCACAGTGGTTGGCCTCAGAGTGAGACGCCCTTGATTTGGTCAAACTGTTGTTTCCTACTCAAAGGTGAATCAAACCGTTGTACACAGAAGAATTATAAATATAGCTATGACTGCATGTGAGGATAAATTTACCTTGTATCGTCCTTTACTCTGCATGGCGTACAGTATAGGGTACCGTGACTCAATGGCTGGCAAGAGTCCAAGCTGTTAGGATAATAATACACACATTCCCCATGCTTGAGGTAAAATACAAGTGCACACTGAAAACACTAACAGCTTCTTTTAGCTAAAATGGCTTTTGTATTTCACAACTACATTGCCTTTATCTTCCTTTTCAACACCAAACAATATTTGATGGTAAGCCTGTGACATGCAGTATATTATCACCAGCTGGATCCATCTCATTCCAAAACAAAAACACTATTTCCTTATTAATTGAAGGCTTTAGATTAACATGGCTGTAGCCGTCATTTTGGTCTTAAACAACTGAGATTTCTTTAGTCGATTACTCATCTTTTTTAATGCTTTTTTCATGATGAATGACTAATTTCCAAAAACTTATGAGCACATTTCTGGTAAACACAATATTTAAATGGTGCTTTTGTGTGATTCCTTGTGGAGAAACTCAGTTTTACAGATCTGTCAATTAAATCAGCCAAACCGTTAGTTGACAAAATCGTATGAGTGCAAGTGGACTAAGAATGTCTGTGGTTGAGGACAGGTTGATATTTTGGTTGACTATGAAGATCTTAGCTTTTACCATCCAGCAATTGAAAACTAAACGGCTATGATTCTGAAAACTTAATCCATTCATGTAAACTATTGGTGTCAAGAGTTGTCAACAATACTGGCATATTGAATATTTGAAATGGTTTCAATACTCATTTTCTGTGGTATCGATACACAAGCTGTGTTTTCTGCTGTCTCTCCTCTCGACACGCACACTGCTATTTACTGTATATTTTAACACAAATCTAAAATTGTATGCCTTCAATGTTATGTCAATGTTTCCCTGTGATACTGAAAAGGGAATCAATATTTTTCAAGGTATTTTATGGAGGTTAGGAATTCCAGTATCATGACACTAGTGTGTCTACAGATGTAGCACCACCCACGGGAACCACAAGATACTATGGACAAATAGGGAGCTTCATCCACAAGCTGTTCATATAATTATTTTGGATGGAAACAATAATTCAGTTTCATGTGGTTGTTGCACCCTGTTGGTGTAGACTTTAAAAAAAAAATGTAATCATTAAATTATACCAAACAGGGATTTCCAATCATAATAAATTAGCCTATTCTATGTCCTAACCTGTAATTGTTCAAAAGACATAGTTTTCATTATTAAAGAGGACCTATTATGCTTTTTCCTTTCCTTTAGTGTTATATAGTTTTTGTGCATGTAAAGTGTCTGAAAAGTTAAAGAGAGTTACTCTCCCACAGAAAGGTGTTCCCTTTGCATTAATGTATACCAAGTGTAGCCGAGGCCAGGCACTGCAGAGCTTATGGTGTGTGTGTGTGTGTGTGTGTGTGTGTGTGTGTGTGTGTGTGTGTGTGTGTGTGTGTGTGTGTGTCAGAAAGTAAAGGGTATCAATACGTTCTGAAATGCTAAGCGCTGCATTGACTGAATTATCATCATGTTATGTTTGCAGTTCAAGAAATTTGAACTTCAGCAGGTTAGTTGCCAAGCAGTTTAGATGCAAATGTTGATCTCTCTCTCTCTCTCTCTCTCTCTCTCTCTCTCTGTCAGACGAGCTTGGAGACTCATTGTTCTGCAGGAAATGCTCTCACCATACAGACTGCAGGCTTGTATACTCTAGATTTAACCATATAATAGCGTCACCAGCATTTAACCAACCAGCTTCCGCTTGCTTTATGTTTGAACCCTCGTTACAAATACAAAATAGACTTTGACATAAGAGATACAGCAGGTAGATAAAGAGAAGCTCAACAGAGACAGAAGATGAGACAGAAAAGTAAGGAAGCAACAGAACATTTATCTTTTTATATATTCTATCTGTGTCCTTGTTTTGACAGTTTGCCTCAAGCCTACAAGAAGCTAAAAGGTAGATTTGTTTGGCATCTTCTGCCTTGAGGCCTTTGGGCTTCCAGTCACCGAGAGGACCACGGGGGGAAGCAGCTGCAGCTTCTGCCACTCGTAAAGAGACTGACACATATTTACTTGCACACACATGTGGAGACACTCACTGTCTCTCCCTTCCTCTCAGACACAGAGCAGAGAGCAGAGGGAGAATGGGATCCTGTGTAATGGATGGTGCAGGTGTGAGGACGTTGCCATGTGGGAATTTCCAAAAGCCATGAAATATGCAGGCTGTAATGGCAGGGCCAATAGTAGCCTCGGCCTAACAACGTGTCCAGAGGAAGTGGTTTTTACTGGATAGGCAGCACACCTGTCCTATAAATATTGCCTCACCTCTTTCCCACCTATGTATCTGTTATATGTGACCTCATCCAACTCATCCATCTCTACACCGATGTCTCTGTTTAAACGAAATAGCTATTTACATTTAGAGTGCATTAACTTTACACTGCACTGCGAACTGGTCACACTCACCAACAACATTCAAAATGTATCATGACAATTAGGGCTGTCAATGAATTAAATATTTAATTGTGATTAATTGCATGATTTTCCATGATTAATTGCAAATTAATCTGTTCAAAATGCACCTTAAACAGAGATTTTTAAGTATTTAATACTCTTATCAACATGGGAGTGGGCAAATATGCTGTTTTATGCAAATATATGTATATATTTATTACTGGAAATCAACACAAAACAATGACAAATATTGTCCAGAACCCCTCAAAGGAACTGTATTTAGTACAAAAAATATGCTCAAATCATAACATGGCAAACTGCAGCCCAAGAGGTAAAAAAAGTTGTCAGCGTGTCAGTGTGCTGACTTGACTATGACTTGCCCTAAACTATATGTGATAATCATAAAGTGGGCATGTCTGTAAAGGGGAGACTCGTTTCATTCACATATCTTGAGGTCAGAGGTCAAGGGACCCCTTTGAAAATGGCCATGGCAGTTTTTCCCCACCAAAATTTAGAGAAAGTTTGGAGCATTATTTAACCTCCTTCCAGTATCTTCACTAGCTTTAAAACTGCCTCAGCTACAACCTCCAGAGGATCGACTGCATTAACAGTTTAAAGAAATTAGTGGTGTTACTGAATTTCTGTTATTATCGCATTAACTTTGACAGCCCTAATTAAAATACAACTACAACTAAAACCTGCCTTTTTTTTTTTTTTTTTTTACTTCTGAGCATAATTTAGCAATATGGACGATTTTGAGGAAATATCTAATTGTGATCATTTTGACTGATATTTCAGTTGCAATATGACTTCTGAAATTAGAGGGAATTAATGAATTTTTACACAATTATTCTCATTTTCATGGAAATTCATATTAAAAGAATTACGGTGTGATTCTTGTGGGGATCTGTACCAAACAAAGATGTTTTCTTAAGTCTGTAAAATATGATGTGCAGGCCAAGACATCTCTGCAGCACCACAATATTTAATTTAAAATGGCGGTTTAGACACACATTTCGCCTTTAACAAATATTGACTTTAATAAATACTGCAACTGGAAAATTGCAGTGGGCTATATTGGGATTTCGATAAAATTTTGATTAATTGTGCAGCCCTATTTAGCAGTGATGGATTTAATCATCCAGTAGATGCTTCTCTGATCTGTTTTATCTGTGCTGTATGCTGAGAGCAGCTCTGACTACCAGCATCTGTGCTCAGCCACGTCAGTATCTCCCCAGTCCTTCTCATTTCATTAGGAATCACTCAGCACTTCAGAGAAACATTCAATTACGCTCCAATGGTAATTAAATGTTCCTCAAATGAGTTAATTTAAATCATCTTCATTTGGGCTTTGGTCGGGTTTTTTAATGCCGAGCACTCAACGCTGGGCTCAGATGAACATTAGGCGCCTCACCCGCTGGGAGCGTTTGAAGGGCCATGCTCACAATCACAGTCGGGTGACATTTTAACCAGCTTAGCCGCATAACAATTGAGAAGATATCATTATTAGGAACAAGTACAGACTGCAGGATTCAAACACACAAAGGCCTCGATAATATTGGTAATGATATTGGCAGCACAGTGAAGCAAGTGATGCACGTTTGCAGGTCAGAAATAGCTGTGATTAAGATAATTTCATAACCTTGCGATTTGAACGTGGCGATTAGTCTTTTTGCCATAAGTCCAAATGGGACAATACTTGTGATTACTTAGCTCACTGTGTTAGATTACGTCTGATTTGACATGGGTAATAGGAATGATCTGAGAGGGGACAAAATTCATCTGCTCACGTTTCATCGTGACAAAGGTTTTCCTCATGAAGGTTTAGATTGTATGGCGATAAAAGACTTAAATGTCACTGCAAATCCTACAATTAGAAATGGCTGAAATTCAGGACCAGCATTTTAAAGTTGCAGGACATGATATGAAAGTCCACTAAAACTTTGTGTTCTCTCCGTCTGCTCTAATAGGTTTTCTTTCAGGAACCACACAATGCACGGTCACTGCTACAGGTTTAGCTTTATAGCAGCTAATGCGCCGCTCTAAAAGCTGTAAACTCTTTTCTTGTGATGTTAACTTCTGAGTGGAGAATAAGTAAAACTGTATTCATGAAAACTAAACTTTTAATCGCCTCTGTTGTGTGCTAAAAGGTCCACCTCCTACTACAATGGCCCAACCCCGTACAGTCCAACATAATAAATGTAATAATTATGTGTTGGTGATATAACTGTAAATCATTTAATGACCCTACAAGGCGAGAGTTATTTTTAAAAGGGGATTCATCAATATTCTCCAGGGGTACATGAAGAAAGGTCAGAAAATCTCTCATTAGGCTATGAGCATGCGCATGTGTGTCCCCCTACGTGCATTTGCGTAGCCATGCATGCATTGGGGAGTTGGTTTGTGTCATTGTGTCTGCTTGTGTGTTCCTGTTTATTTGTTGCTGTGTGATGAGTGCTGTGATGTATGATATCAGAAGAGCAAAAGGAACAAGAGGCACCAACAGCATCCTGATCATCCATCTGTCATCGCTGAGCTGAACCGTCAGGCCAGCCAAAGAAAAGACAGTTGTTACGTTTCTAATAACTATGAAAATATCTATGTTTGCATTCTCTATTGTATAAGAGAAGAATAAGAGCTGCAATCATTAATCAATCAATCAATCGGTCTGAGTAATTTTTTAAGCAAAAGAAACTAAAATTCCAGCTGAGATTCCAGCTTCTTAAATGTGAATATTTTCTGTAAACTGAATAACTTTGAGTTGTGGACATTTCAGGACGTCGTCTCAGACTTTAAGAAGCACCGATCAACATTTTTCACCATTTTCTGACATTTTATAGACCAAACAAGTAATCGATTAATCGAGAAAACAATCAACAGATGAATTGACAGTGAAATAGCCCTAGACTTGAGGACAGATTGTTTGATAACCCTGCTTGTAATTATGCAGCTTTTATCAAACTGTGGTTTAGGCAGGCAGCCATTGCTCTTGTACATCTTCACTGCGTCAATAGCCTGTATTGGCATATTTGACAAACACTGTGTTGAATACAATGAAGAGATGGTCTCATTAAGTTCAGTGTAATGACCCTGTTAGTCAGAGATGAGGAATGAATGGGAAAACATCATAGATAAGGTCATATCTGTGAGTTAAACAACAACAAAAACAAAACATTAACTCAGTATGATAGTTTACTTACCATACACTAGTTTGTTATATTCCACCTCTACCACTCCCCACATACACACACCACACCTTTCTCTACACATGTTCATGTGCTCAACAGTAGACGCCATGTTTTACAAGGCATTTCAGTTACAGGGAGGCTAAAAAGTCATGTTTTTTCTGTTGGATCTCTGCTGTAATTAGCTTGCTAACTCTGTAATTGTGAAAATGATACTTTATTGTTAGTGTCAGTTCAAGGCTACAGTAGCTCAAGGGCACAGGAGCAGCTGGAGGGCGGAGGCTCAAGACTTGCCAAAGACCCGTGTAGGAGGCGACACCTCCAGCATACGTTGCTGCACTTCCTATTGGCCCAAACTTTAAGGAAGTGGACGTAATATTATGAATGCATTTTGCAAGCCAATAAAATATCCAGTGGCAAAAAGAAGTGCTGGTAACTTTATGATAATGTTTGTGGCCGTATTAATACTTCAGTCGGAAGAATGTTTTTTGCCACATTGGGCAAAAATACCATAATAACTTTTCAGCATATTATAGTCCAAGTGTTCTGAGAGAAAACTAGACTTCCCGTGGCTCTGTTTTCACGCTTTAAAACTAGCTGGTGACCGGAGACTTTGGCTGATCACGGGTCATTTCAGAGAGAGAGCGTTCCTATTGGCTGTTAATTCAGTGCAGGTAGCTGTAGATCACTCCAATGAAAAACTAAAATATACTTTACATGATAAGAGAGAAAATAGTTTTGATTGCATCATTGTTTTTGTACTGTTTTAAAATGGAGCAGTACACAGAAAGGAGCAAAGTGTTTTGTGCAATAATGCAAATCAACATAAATACGCCATACAGTAGCAGTAGGTAGAATTGGAGCAAATATGATTAAAGAAAAGTTATTTTTATAAAACTATCACTATACCCTTACAGTAGTGCATGAGACAGGTAATAAAGAAAAAAACCATGTGCCTCTGTCCGCTAAGATTTCACAGAAAACAACTAATCACCTGTCAATCATTCACAAACTCTGATCAAATGGTCAAACTAGGCAGCGCTGATCAAATATGAATCAATATTCTGTTACTGTAATGACTGCTTCTCGCCTCAAATGTTTTCAGAAACATCTTGTAGTTACTGTTTCGCTGTAAAATGAGATAGTTTGTGACCCGGCAGCCATGTTGAGATCAGTTGAGGGAATACCAAGCACCGCCCACAAACTGGAGCAAAGTATAAAAACAATGACGCAATTAAAAATGTTTTCTCTCTTATCATGTAAAGTATATTTTGGTTTAGTCTAGTAGTCATTGTACTGTATGTATTTGTTTTAACATTAAGTCATATCTAAACCAAACAACAGTAAAAACTACAAATGCATGCACCGACACGCAAACACTGGCAGACACACATAGATACAAAAGTTAAACAGGCGCGTGTGCACACACACACACACACACACACACACACACACACACACACACACACAGAGTTAGAGATGAAAGTCTAAGTCGTGTGAAGCATCGAGGGCGTCCAAAGGCGATAACCCTGGAAAGCTACCCACCAGTTAATATACCATTAAATTGCCATACACATTAACCTTACACATGACAGCAAACCAATACATTATGTTCATGTGAATGTAATTATGGCTAATATGCAAGCCACTCTGCCAGCTCTTGTGCAATATTGACCAGTCTTCTTCGATTACTCCACATGTGGTGAACAGAGGAGCCTATATCCTCTGGCCACACAGTATTAATTAGCAACCATGTTATTTAACTTGACAGATGTTCAGTGGAAGAGGAAGTGGAATAAATATGAGAGATTAAACCTCAAAACTCTGTCACCCCTGGTCGTGTGACACAGACATTCGAGAAAACACGTGGGACTCCGCCGTTCACAGCACTGTAACACATTCACTGGTTTACTGCTGGTTCCTCGCCCTCAAGCAAGCCGCAGAAATGATACCAGCTCGGGGTGGTACGCTATCGTTCTCCAGCCACACAAAGCCCACTAGCTGCAGGCTACCAAATACTTTCCAGCAGTGTCAGAGAGGCCATCCAAAATCCACCTCCGACTACAGATCTGCTCTCTTCCTGACCTTGTTTTGTCTGCTCTGTCCTCTGTCGCACCCTTCGCAGCCTCACCCTCCTTCTGACTAATGGATATTAAGGTAATTATGACATGGCTGTGCCCACATTCTGTTGGTGGGGTGAAAATTGATATTCCAGCTTTGTTGTTCTCACTAAACTGTTGATGAAAATGCATCGCCCCAGAGCAATACCAGCTCTTCACATTAGCAGAGATGTAAAGCGCGGGTAGTGTTTCTCTTGTCTTCATCCTGAAGTTAAAAGTGCTGCTCAAACAACGTGTTTTTGTCATATTAATAGCTATGTGACTCTTTTTTTTTTTTTTTTACCTGCATTGCCTGTGTGTTTGCAGGTGCTATCAGCTTTCAGGTACACGCCAATGCAGACATGGATACAGTAATAGGCTCGGGTTAGGGGCGGTTTACAAAGGTGTTGGAATGCAAAGAGGCTGATTAGATGACCTTATCGAGCCCTGACTGGAACTGAGCAACCCCCACAGCCGCCACACACACACACACACACGCACACACTCGGATATACAGCAAACACCTCACCGACCTCTGCTCTTTCCACTCAGTATCACTCACCAGAATGAGATGAGTTCAGACTGATACCACCACTAATAGTCTAATCTGAATGACACTCTTCTCTTCATGTTATTGCTGAGTTTAGTTTAAAGCAGGGGCGTCAAACTCAGTTTCATGCTGGGCCACATCAGCATGGTTATGGTTGCCCTCAAAGGGCCGGTTGTAATTGTAAGACTATATAAATATATCTACTCTTGATCATATTACAAAATTGCCTCTGCAATTATCAGTTTTAGTAATAATTTATTTGATAATTAGCTCTGAAAGCAGAAGTCTAGGAAAAGTAATTGCAAGCCGAAACATTGCACAGTTCAGAGTTCAGTAACAAAAACACATGCTTGTGCATCAATATACTGTATATCCATGCACATAGACACAAAAATACTGTATGTGGGCTCACACACATTTCTATGTGTTATAACCTAAATCCAATGAATTTATGAGATTAAGAAACCCTCATTACTCATTCATCAAAGCTAAAAATAACTGTCAAGTGAATAATAAAGCTGTTTTTTTCATCACAAATATTATCAAACACAATTTATTACATTAACTTTGTTTAACTTTGTGGTCGGAGTTGAGAGGGGCAGAGCTATAGTACAACAAATAAATGTGCTCTGATCTAACGTGCAGTCTGTGGCGTATAAATTGGTTGTGTTTCAACGGCTGATCTGCTGAGTTCATGTGTGGTAGCTGACAGCGGTGTGTTTGGTGTCCAAGTGCCGCTGTAAATTGTATTTCTAGGGCACTGCACTGCCTCGTAGCGAAGAAGACATACCGGCTTGTCTCCATTAAGCACAAACATGTGCTAGCTTTCCATCTCTCATTAAATTGCCTTCCCTCTGCATCAACTTTTCTTTTCTTTTACATTTTGGTACTATTATGAAGAAGAGAAGAAGAAGAAGAAGAAGAAGAAGAAGAAGAAAAGAAGAAGAAGAAGAAGAAGAAGAAGAACAACCTTTATTAGTCCCAAAATGGGGAAAATTAAATTTCCATTTTATAAAAATAAAAAAGGGAAAAGGAAGACAAAAAAAAAAAAAAAAGAATAAAGGAGAGAGGAGGGGGGGGGGGGTGCCCGGGAAGGGGGCCGGGGAGGGGGGGGGGTGGGGGCCTGGTTGGGGGGGGGTCGGGGGGGGTGAGGAGGAAAAAGGCCCCCCCCAGCCAACAATTCACAATCAATTTTTGTTCCATTTGGGGGGGGGACCGGGGGGCCCCCCGCTCCCACCCCACCTCCCCACAAACGCCCCCCCCCATGAAGGTGATACTGAGACGCTTCAGTACGCATGTAACAAAATCGAGATGCATTGCGGGACATATAGTTTAAGGACACCATCACATTTCAAAATATTCTCTGAGAAGATTATTGCAAGCTATAGAGAGTTGTTTTGCGTATCTCTGCAAACTTTAAAAGAAATTAAGTGTCACTGTAGACGAGCAGTCAGTACAATGGAAGCTGTGTTATGCCATCATAACAAACAAGTACACATACAGTAGACTACACAGTGCTGACATGTATGGTTTTTTTCCCCTTAAAGGAACATTGTGTAACATTTATTCTTATTTATTGGCAGAAATGGAAAGTTTTCTTTAGTGTATGATCACCTGAAAATAAGAATCGTGTCTTTGTTTCCTTGGGATGAGTCGGGCGGCAGTAGCTCAGTCCGTAAGGACTTGGGTTAGGACGCGGAGGACGTTGGTTCAAGTCCCCCATGGACCAAGACCAACTGGTTGCTGGAGAGGTGCCAGTTTACCTCTTGGGCACTGCCGAGGTGCCCCTGAGCAACGCACCAAATCCCCAACTGCTCTGGGCGCTTGTCAGGAGCAGCCCCCTCACTCTGACATCTCTCCATTGACGCATGTATATGTACTGTGTGAACAACAGAGTGTAAAACTGAATTTCCCCACTGTGGGACTAATAAAGGAATATCTTCTTCTTCTTCTTCTTTTATGTTCATAGGGAGCAGGTCCTCTCCTCATGGAGCCGGCCGCCATGTTTCTACAGTCGCCCAGAACAGACGAACAACTGTGTTAACTTTTCCTACTTGGGCCACACTTGATAATGTTACTCGCTCCAGAGTTACCCCCATCACTCCACTCAGGTGCCGGGAAACACCGCATGGGAAACCTCTGCTGGTCTATAGGAGCTGTAGCTTTTATTTCTGCACAAACTGTACAACCTTCACTGTTTATTCATTTGATATTGTCTGAGCTAAACTAACTCTGTCTTCTGGTCCACTAGCTCACCTGTTGGCTCACACGTTTGCCACCGCTCTCTTTCTCGCTTTACCACTCAGTTCCCACCTCACCGCTATACAGTATATCGCTAAATTGTACACACTGTTCCTTTAAGCAAAGTCTGCAGACTTATGGAAAGTGTGCATGAAGAGTGAAAGGAAAAAGTCAATCAGAGAGCCGTTAAACACTTGCCAATTTCCCAGTGGGACAGCCTCAAGCCCTCACAGACTTAGTGTACGTCAAAGTTTGGAAGTGCATAATGGGGGGGGTTACAACTCAGCCCTGATCACTATTAAAGAAGGACTTACAGTCTTAACAGTATACTATTTATGTCAATAAACTAACAAGAAGCTGGTGAGAAATTGGTTTGAACCCAGGAACAACACCATTAACTGACCCTACACCACTCCAACAAAAAAAGTTCTCTAAATCTAGATCTGTAGTATCGGATCACACTGTAAAAAACAATTATATAATGCATTATGGCAACTTTATAGCACATTTTTTTGTTGTTTCAACTTACTCAAGAGAGACTTCAACAACAATAAGATTTTCCACGGAAACTCTTGAGGATGTTCTTAAAATTTTGTATTTGCAACTCTAAATATTGAGTCAATAGCAGATGGTAATTTAGCATTAGTCAGTCCAAAACTCGACAAAGTGATTTTAAATATAGTGGAAATGTAGGCAACATGTATAACTTTGTAAAAAAATGTGGGTTAATTTTGATTTAGTAAGTCTGAACTTTGCAAAGGTGATGGCACCAAACCTAATCAACCTAATGACGAGAACGCCATATTTGCATATAACAAAAGGTTTTAGGACGATTTAGTCTAAATTCTGAGAAGTGGGAATGAACGACCTGCATCGCTCTTCCACCTCGTCGCTTCTTCCTTCCTGGTTTGAGAAGTTCTCTTTGCAACGGCCCGGTTCCTCTCCACGTAGATATCTCATCATCAATAACTTCAAAGGTACAAAAGCAGCTAAATTAGGTCCGCCACTTTCTTCTGTCATGACTAATGAGCTCTCCCTTCGTTTGTGTATTAGTCTCGCTCGGCTGTGGCTCCACCCCAGGGAACGGGCCACTGCTGTGCCTTCCCGTGAACAGGTAAGCCCAAACAGATGACAAGGCAACAGAATGGAAATAGAAACAATAGGGTTCTATTTGAGTTGTGTTTGAGCCACACGCACCGTGTTGCATTAGCAGATGCATCCATTTACCCCTTTACTCAAACATTCAGCAACTGGCAATGATACTGCAACTGTTTGGTTGACTTTATTTTTGTGTCTGCTAACATTTATTCTACACAAGTAGCAGAATATACAGTATATACTGTATATAGCACAAAGTCAGACACCCTTAACTTAATGTACTGTCAAAAAAAAAAAAAGACAGACAACAATAAACTGAAATGAGGAAACAAAGAAAAAAATCTAGAGCATTTTAAAAGTATATACAAGACAAATTACTAAATAATTGATTACAATTATGTATAGTAGACAACATTTTTATCATTTACATGTTTCAGAGACTGCATTAGACTGATGAAGTCTATTAAATAAACATTTCATTGTCAAATTTAGATTTGTGTGTATTTCCAAGCAGGATCATAAGATTTATCATAAAATTTGATCGCTTTCAAAATGAGCAATAACATCTTCAATCTTTATCTATGAGCATGTTTATGAACTTAGCATAGCAGTCATGACATCACATAGCCCCACAAAACAGAAAAGGAGTGTTCCCACTTAATTTAAAACAGAGGAAACTGAAAGACACCATCTTAGCTACAGTTTTGGACAACCATAGCAAAGTGTTGTCCTCCGTATGGTTATGAAAATGTCTGTCTGATTGGCAGAATCATCCTCCACAGCTTTTGGCAGCAGGGACGTGACTGATTTGGCCTATCATTAAATATTGTGCACCCAGAAATCTAAAAATACACATTGTCGCAACGATGAGATCATACACTTGGAGAGAGAGAGAGACAAACTATGATTATAGGCTTTTGTCACAGGAAAGAAATGGATATTTGTCAGCACCATGTCAACAGAGGCCACGAAAGAAATCAACACGCCGACTGGCCAGCGAGACCATCACTGTTTTCCCAAACAAATTACATTAGTATTGAATGAGTAAACTGCCATGTGTCATGAGGTAATTACTAGGACTGTTGACAGTTGATTAAAATATTTAATTGCATGATTGTCCATAGTTAATCCTGATTAATCGCAAATTAGTCACACATTTTTTATCAGTTCAAAATGTATATTAAGGTACCTTATTAACATGGGAGTGGACATATATGCTGCTTTATATAAATGTATGTACATATTTATTATTGGAAGTCACTTACAAAAACCCTCTCAAGTACTGCATTAAGTATAAAAAATATACTCAAATCATAACACGGCAAAGTGAAGCCCAACAAGCAGCAACAGCTGTCAGTGTGTCCGTATGATGATTTGACTATAATTTGCCCAAAACTGCATGTGTCATGAAGTGGGCATGTCTGTGAAGGGGAGACTAGTGGGTACCCATAGAACCCATTTACATTCACATATCTGGTGGTCGGAGGTCAAGGGACCCCTTTGAAAATAGCCATGACAGTTTTTCTTCACCAAAATGAAGAGTTTGGAGTGCTATTTAACTGAGCCCCATCCAACCTAAAAATCGCAAACTGTGCGTTTATGAATGAAAGAAATTAGTGACATTAAAACAAATTTGTTATCGCATTACCTTTGACACTTTGATAGGGAACTTAAGTTAAGTAGTGTCATCTTTGTTGATGAATCCAAGCTGAAATAAAGCAGTCTACTGAAACTGAACCACCAGCAGTGAACTATAAGTCATCTGTTCTATAAATGTATGAAACAGAAAAAAAAAGCATCACAAGGGTTCCTCCTGTATCCTCCAGCTACAACACGACATCATTTACAGTGTGGACGACATGATCCACATGCTTAAGCCCATGATGACGCTCTAACTACACAAGACGCACGGCGAATACCCGGACTGCCTCATGTCACTGTTGTACATGAGTCCATTAAAAGTAGGAGACCTCTGAACCGAGATAAAGAGCAATGTACGAGAGCGGTTTATATGACTCCGCAGCAACGCCTGAGCCAGAGCTCAGATAAAGTGATTTTTATGGCAGTGGGACATAATATCAGTTTGGATGGAACACAGGGTTCACTGGCATTCGCCTCCACTGGCATGACTTCTTCCAGACAGGGTTGCCTCTCTTACATAACCCCTTTAAGAAATATCGCCCTCTTTTACTTAATGAATAAAGATATTTGTGCGTGTTTTAGTGCAAACAGTATGTTTTTCATCCCTTTATAACATCTTTTATTCTTTGTTTGAAATATTAGAGTGATTGAGAGGGGAATCCCATGCACTGGCATGTCCAAAAGGTGGCAGTGTTGAGTTTTATACTGGTGCAGCAGAGGCATGAGGACAAATCTCCTCAATCCACCTTTCATATTTTCGGTCAGTTGTGTCTGAAGTTACCACTCAACATCGTGCATATGTGGCACACAAGACAAATATTACATGTTATCATCAATAAGCTGAAGTGATGTTTTTTTTTTTCCAGGAGAGACAAACTCTGTGTAAAATGCTATTTTAAAAACAACAAAAACTGAAGTAGCCTATATATAAAGCAGTTAAATGTACAATAAAAGGTGACACAATAGATTTTTAATACACATATCTATCAGTCACTGTGGTCTCTCTATATGTTTTACATTACAATGACTACAGCATGCGAGCTTGACATAATTTCACTGATTTTTAAAGTTGAATAAATTGTTGCTCCATATAAAAGGACTATTAAAATCATGGCACTAGTAGTCAAAGAGTGAAGGGTGTGCGTCCCGGCTGACAGTCAGCTGATGGCCTTTGACAGTTGCGAAAAGTTTTGTTTCTGTAGGCTACTAATATGTTAATTAGCTCTCGGAGTGTGCGACCCTATTGGCTCTTCGTCCGAGTCAATTTCCTATTTCCAGCCTGACGTCAGGGCAGCTACAATGCTCTTAAACTCATCTGCTGTGTGTGATCCCTCTAAAAAATCGCCCCACCAGTCAGCGCCTTGTAACGTGCGAGGCTGCGTTCACTCCCCTGCTTTCGGCTCTTCTCCCTCTCCGCTTTGCGCAATGTATTAACGAAGAAACCGTAAAGTGTTAAATGTTTGAAATACAAAACCGCCGAAGTGCACATGCTGAAAAAGGACTCCGCTACTCGTGCGCGCGGCACTGCTGTGTCTGTGCAATAGACTCTGCAAAGAAAAACTCCTCTCACACGCCTGCAAGTCCGCGGCTGCAAAAAGGACGCTGAAAAGCTTTTTTCTCCAGTTTCAAGACAAACGCTTAAATATCAAACTGGCTCACGTTCTTCCCAACCAGCCCAGTTTGACAGCTGCTCTTCACCCCACTTGGAGGACTGTCAGCAGCAAGAGGATGGCATCAGAGCTGGCAATGAGCAACTCCGACCTGCCCACCAGTCCCCTGGCCATGGAATATGTTAATGACTTCGATCTGATGAAGTTTGAAGTGAAAAAGGAGCCGGTGGAGCCCGATCGCAACATCAGCCAGTGCAGTCGCCTTATCGCCGGGGGATCCTTGTCTTCCACCCCGATGAGCACGCCGTGCAGCTCGGTGCCCCCTTCCCCAAGCTTCTCGGCGCCCAGTCCGGGCTCGGGGAGCGAGCAGAAGACACACATAGAGGATTTCTACTGGATGTCCGGTTATCAACAGCAGTTGAATCCAGAGGCGCTGGGCTTCAGCCCCGAAGACGCAGTCGAGGCGCTGATCAACAGCAGTCACCAGCTCCAGTCGTTCGATGGCTACGCCAGGGGCCAGCAGTTCGCTGGCGCAGCCGGAGCAGGAGGCACCATGGCCGCGGAAGAGATGGGGTCCGCCGCGGCGGTGGTGTCGGCAGTCATCGCTGCGGCAGCCGCTCAGAACGGAGGGCAACACCACCACCACCACCATCACCACCACAGCAACAGCCACCACCAAGCGCCCGGCGTCCAGTCCAACGGCACTTCTGGGACAATTCACCCACACATGCGCCTGGATGAACGGTTCTCAGACGACCAGCTGGTCACCATGTCAGTGCGGGAGCTCAACCGGCAGCTACGGGGGGTCAGCAAGGAAGAAGTGATCAGATTGAAACAGAAGAGGAGGACCCTAAAGAACAGAGGCTACGCGCAGTCCTGCCGGTACAAGCGGGTCCAGCAGCGGCACGTCCTGGAGGGAGAGAAGACGCAACTCATCCAGCAGGTCGACCACCTAAAGCAGGAGATCTCCAGGCTGGTCCGAGAGAGGGACGCGTACAAAGAAAAGTATGAGAAGCTCATCAGCAACGGCTTCAGAGAAAATGGATCCAGCAGCGACAACAACCCTTCATCCCCGGAGTTTTTCATGTGAGTCCCGACATTATCGTGAAAAAAAGATATCAGATGGGTTACTCACCCCCGCTTACAAAAGTTTTCATGAAACATTTTTTTTTTCATTTGGCGCAAAAGCCTTCTAGACCAAGAACTAATTTGTCAACTTTTTTTTTTTTTAATTTTATACATTTTTTAAAAAAAGTCTGCGAATGTTTTTAGATTTGGAGGGCTTTAAGTCATCCGCGTTTTTAATTTTGGAGAGGCATATTCAGAAAACTTTCATCTACGTTTTGCTATCAGTATATTACGCATAACCTGTTTGTCGAGACTTTTTCATCGTTGTTCATTAGATTTGCAGTGTTTGAGTACAGTATGATTTTTGAGAGTTGATCCAACTTTATGCTGAAGTGTGCATGCGAGCACTGAGTATATGAAGTTCACCAACTTGCCCTTTTTTTCATCACTTTACTTTGAATTCAGTGTACAGATTCCTGTCAAAACTGCATCCATCGATAATATGTTTTTGGTCTCTTTTTTTTAACCTTTCTTTTTTTTATCTGCCAAACTTGGAGGATTGCGAGCCTGCCGTTTTGACGCCACCTCATCTCATGCTTGCTTTTGTGTTGAGCAACAAAAGACTATATCCATTACAAACTGTTCATTATTTTTTAAAAAACAGATGTCTTATTGAACTCCCCTGCATGCTGGACATGTATGGTTTTTTTTTTTTCTTTCTGTCCTTTTGAAGATATCCTTCTTGTCGGATGACTCCAGCATGGCATTCATACTTCATTTATGGCCTCCTCACTTTTTTGGGACAGCAACAAAAAAGTGACAAGACTTCCCACGTCTCCCTCCTCCACCCCTCCACCCCCCTCCACCCGTGTACAAAGTGCATTTCAGCTGTGTTGAAGTGCACCACCAGCGGCTGGCATTAGGCTGCAGTGAATGCGCTATAAGCATTCCTGAAGGAAGTTGATCGGCGGAGGGGAAAGAAAAAGACTTCACTGTTAGAGGAAATCACCGATCCCTTCGCTGTTGCTTAAAGCCTATACTGTTATTTAAAGATATTCCATTCTGCATTTGACAACTTTTGAATCATTTTTTAATTTAAGCACAAAGTTTTATAAGTTGCAAAAGATACAGGTTGAAGCATATATTATTGCATAATGAGGAGGTTGCTGCACAAAAGTGTTTTAAGAAATGTTTAGAGGAATTGGCGCAACTCCATAGTTGATATTGTGCAGGAAAACAGCGCTGTGGCAGCATGTGCTTCAAACACAAGTGTGACAGCTCTTTCCACTACTCTATTTCAAAAAGTATTGTTGGAGAAGTCAAGGTAAATTGTTTTTTTTTTTTTTTTTTTTTGGACATGTGTCTTCAACGAACTGACGCATTTTGGACTGAAATGCACTAAAAATCTCGCTTGTCATCGTGTGGAAAGTTCTAAAGAAAAAGTTGATATTCTCCACATCCTGTTACGACTTCATCGTAACGTTTTGATACTTTATTATCAGCTCGGGAGAGAGACTTGTTTTGTGCTAAACGAGCTCAATATTTGCAAAGCAATAACAATATTATTATAATCAATAATGTCTGGACATTGTTTAGATGGTCAGGGATTGACACCCTGCATGTACAAAATGAGGGAGAACCATTCGCCAATAAATCTTGAAAATATGTTAATTAATCTTTCATCTTATATATAGTATATAAATATATATATTTTGCTGTGCAAAATTATTTCACTCACTAACCATATGTGATGTTCATATGTGCTCGTTTTTTTCATTTCATACAATTAAATGATATGCAATAAATGTATGTAATTGTCCTCAATAAGTTTCTCACTTTTCTTTTGACTTGTCGTGAGATTTTTTTTTTTTTTTTTTGCTTTCGTGATTGAAACAATATCTAAATTACTGCACTACATATTAACACTGTTCATATTTGCTGCTGTCGCCCTTCATGTGTTTTCACCCAACGCTAATTTAATATTTAGAATATAACGGGCCACCCTTTTTAAACAAGTTCTTCATAAATTTACACAAACACATAAAGTAATTTAGGGTGAGACACTTCCTCCATTTTGACCCTAGTGCTGCATTTAATAAATCCGGTGTTAGAGAGAAGCTGATGAAACCACAAGCAAAGATTGGCCTACATTTGACTACACTGATGTCTGATACAGCTTTATTATTTTATTTCTTAAAAATCCCCAAATTGACTGTGAATGAAAAATCATTTTCACAATATAGTGATATATATTTGTTGCCATTTTTCTTTTCAACCCCATTTCCATTCAAAATCATCTTTACAATCAAATCATTATATATATATATGAATATGTTATTTAAAATATTTAAGTCCATGAGTTGCACCCTCCTCTATGGAAGCCCAGTACGGTTTATTATAATATAATTACATTATGTTAATTTTATTGTAGAATGTGACCTGTGATTAGTGGATGTGTGTGTGTGTGTGTGTGTGTGTGTGTGTGTGTGTGTGTGTGTGTGTGCATGTCTGTGGACAAGGAGTGAATGTGTGTGTGTTTTCCTTGTAGTACGGTATATGAGAGGATGACATCTCTATGTGGATTTCTCATGGCTATGCATGTTCCCTCTGTTTGCTCCTGTTTTCACATCGCTTGCTTCCTGTGACCAGTGTGTATGTGTGAGTGTGTGTGTGTGTGTGTGTGTGTGTGTGTGTGTGTGTGTGTGTGTGTGTGTGTGTGTTGTGTGTCCACTGTGTTTTTCAGACACTGTGTGCTTGCTGTCATTAGCCTGTCATCATTTGGCTTCCCCAATTTCACCCCGCTTTATCCTGTTTGTCAGTGGGCCTGGAGCAGACATGCTCAGGGAGGGAGTGAGGGCACAGCCATGTCAGGCATGTGAGGGGGCGCTGGAGAAGGTGCCAATGTGAGTCAGCCGCTGCGGTGGGCAGAAAGAGGCTCGGCGCTGCTCTACCCAAATTGTGCCTTGCGGTCGGTGTTTAGACATCTCATTATGTCTTCCTTCAGCATCATTTTTTTACTGTACTGGTGCACTATAACCGAGAAGGTTACTTTTCTTATTCTGAAAAGTTCCTCTGTAAGTTCTGGGATGTGAAATAGTCTCGTGAGCATCTTGTTTCACTGCTGCAGAACAATTTGTTTGTTGCAACAGGAAGACCCATGTGCCAAAATCCACCCTGAAGAAGGTTTCTGAGGACAGATTCAGTCTGGATTTGTCAGTTTTTTGCAACAGCTTGCGTGTGTGAGCATAGGAGGACCCACACAAAGGGCACCTTTCATAAAAATCAACCACACTGTCAGTTTGTTAACAAAACGCAGAGCGATCGACTGCTATGCTCGATGAGGAGTCTTTCATTCATTCAGATTTCATACTTTTTAAATTAACAAAACGACACTGCGTGCACCATCTGCCTGGGATGAAGTGCTGCACAGCCCCCCCCCCCCCAAACTTAAAAAAAGAGGCCGTTTGAACCCAACACTTGTATCCCTCTCTGTTTAGCATTATTTCTTCCGAGGTGTGTGTTGCTGCTGTGGTGGCTGATTTGCCCAGAGTGAGGGGAGAGACTGAGACAATAGTCAGGCTCGGGCTGAATTAAATGATTTTGCTGATGATTAATAGTGGTGTGGGCCACTGGCTCCTGCGATGTAGAGATGATAAATCGTGAGTGCAGCTCTGTGCAGCTGTGCCAGTGTTGGGTCTTAGCATGCACACACCACGCAATTTACAGCCAAGCCGCTCTCCTTCTTCCTCAATTTATCTAATTACGTCTATTTGATCTAAGCAGTAGCTCTGCTATATTTTGATATTTCATATTAACCACAAAAAAAATATTAAATGACTTTGGGGGAGCCTTTTTTTTTGCATCCCCCCCCTTTAAAAGGACATGCCTCTTTATGTGCCATTTCAAAGAGAATCATTTTTTTCTGTATTTAGGAGTTTCTCTACAGGCTGTGCATTAGTGTGGTGGGTTTTTTGATGTGTTTAGAGTGGCATGTAAAAAATGAAAAAATGGTTTCTGTTAAAAGCTGCCCTGTTAGACTCTTGAGCTTGTTTATTTTGATTGCTTTCTCATTGGGATGGATGAGTTAGACCTCTAACGTCCACGCACTAGAACTGAAAACACTCACATCCCAGAGACTAGAAAGGCAAACACACACAGCAGCACACAGACAAACAATAAATGGTGCTGCATATATTTACCACAGCCTTTTGTTTCACAGCACGATGCTCTTTATGTTTCTCTGACATTTACGAGATTCAAATACTTCAGTCTCCAAAGCTTAAATGACATTTGCGTGAAGACAGATCTGATTTGCAAAAGATGTTTCACGTTCTATCCGTGGCACCAGTGCGCAATGGTTATGTAAGTGATAAATCTATCGATTTTCCAATGATGCACTCGTATGGAACGTGGCGCTATGCGGGCTGACAACATAAGATGCAGCACGATGCTCAGCGAAGTAGCAGTACGCTAGTCGACAGACCCAAAAATAAGAGCTGGTCGGGGGTCTGAATGCTTCCAGGTTTTAGATGGTGCCAGAGGAAAGGCTGGAGAGGGTCTGTCGTTGTGTTAGTGTTTGTGTGTGATTCTGCATCTCTTAGCTCATGCCTGCCCGTGTGTGAAGTCGATTTAGTACCTGTGTGGATAATACGTGTGCATATATGTGTAAATGTGTATGTGAGTGTGTGTGTGTCTTGTCTCCTTTTGGAGAGGAGGATGAGCAGAGGTCAAAAGTTACGGTGCACAAGGCTGCTCTCAAAGTCATTAGAGTAATCCCTGCCCTGGGGAGCTCAAGCTCATTTCCTCTGCCCAGAACTCACTGAATGAGATGTACATGCACATCCGACATGGTACAGTACACAGTACATTCAAGACGAGTCACTGCCAGTTTTTTTTTTTTTTTTTTTACCCATTTCCTGTATTTCACCACTGTCTTAGAGAGTTACACTCATGCAGCATACTTTATTTTTTGTTATTACACAAGTATGTTTCTGAGGATTGGGACAAAATCTAATTACTTTTAACACAAATAACTTTTAGGAGAAGTGTTCCTTGTTTTGTATGTGTAAAATTCGGTAATGTGTTAAAATGACTAAGCGCCCAGTTGATGACTAAAGTACAGTAGGTTTAAATACACAAAAGGTGTTTATATACTTATATGTACGCAGCACGTGTGTCACCTAAAATATGAGGGCCGAAGCCTGGCCGGTTTAGTTTCACGCCACCAAACATTTTCTTCTTTTTTCATCCCATGTAGCCGAACGGAAAAACGCCACTGAGTCACTGTCAAGTGGAAATAGGGACGATAAAAGCGAGGCAGCCTTTGTAGTGGTTGAACTAATCACAGTGGTATAATGAGCATTGTCCGGTGGTGTTCGTGGCAGCCACGATGATCACGGACAGCAGTTCATGTTATTCTCGCACCCACATCATTCAAGGATTGTATTGTGGGTGCTGCAAAGACACAATAAAGCAACCAGTGGTACTAAAGCAAAACACATTGTTCCTCCTATTAATATCCACTGAGCCAGACTGGGCGTGTTAAACTGGGATTCCCAGTGTCAGTCGTGAGTTTACACTTTAATTAAGGTTAGACAATCTGAAAAATACCATCAATTCTAACTGTTTCTTGAAGAAAATATTTTTGAATCCTCTCTGTCATCATACAATGAAAAAAAACTTGAATGTGTTTTGTATAATTTATTTTTTATTTTTTAAAACTTTTTGCACTTGTTTGTTTTTCTACTGTAAAAAGAAAGAAGTTGTAAAAAAAACGTATTTCACATAATTCAGTTTTAGTGTATGTATTTCAAAGTTAGGATTTCATAAGATTCATTCCTTCCGCAACAAACTTTTGATGATTTATGAGTTTGTTCTGAAAAACCGGAATGCAGATAGAGGACATACTGGATGTTCAACAGTAACTGTAGTCAGGTGTCTCAGCACAGCCAGGTGGCATCCACATCTGTGAACGTGACCACATTCATACAGAGACTTCACTGCGTATAAAAGAGGTCGGGACAGAAACACTCACTCCGTCAGAATTAAACAGACATCAGGGATCAATTAAGCTGCTTATTTTATCAGTACGCTTTGCTCTTTCTATACATTTCTTTCTTTGTTACTGGCAGAAAATCTCAGTGAGCTTCAAATAGACATTAAGCGGATACGTGCGGTGCCATTAGAGGGTTGTCCTTGAAAGACTGGCTGCAGGTTATGTTGGTAATGAGGTGGTTGGGACTTGCTGGGGTAATTTTATATGTCTGTAAATGGACCCAAACCAAGAGCCTGTGACTTAAATAAATGCAACACCATCTTTCAGCAGTCCCATTACACAAAAGGTGAGGAAGTAAAAAAAAAAAGTCTTTTAAAGTAGCATATGTTTTCAAATTTCTACAAATAAAACCCAGATATATGACCAAAATCCCAGTTTCAATCCATACATCATAGGTTTTATCGACATTGAATGATTTTTATTATTAAAGCATGCTTTTACTGAAATATAGAGCGGCAGCAGAGCGATGCGCTCATGAAAAACATTCAATGAAGGTTTAGTCAGAAGAATGATCAATATTTAGCTATTTGTTTGAGAGTATTCTTGATTCAGCTCTCCAGGATTTCGGTACAGAGGCCTTTTTCTCTGTTGCCCCAACATTCTTGCCTTTTCACCACTGTTAACATACGTTTTAAAAATCTGTGACTAATGAAAGTTTACACTTCATGATTTAGATGCAATGACTTTTTCTGTTGTGCTGCGGCACTAATGTCATCATGCTGCATCGCTGCTGTTTTCCTGCAGGTCCGATATACTACTATATAGAACTGAGTTACTGTATGTGGCATTTATTTGAAAATCCACTGATTTGAAATTCCCTTCACTGCAGTGTATGGGCATTTCCACAACTATCATTTTCCACAGTGTTTTAAAGGGACTCGGCTTGGCATCGGAAAGCTAAGAGCTAAGCTAATGTTTTTATTTGTGTAACAACACTTACGGGGAATAGGAATATTGGATTTGCCTCGAGCAGCGTGTTTACTTGCGTGTGCTCTGACGGTGGTGCTTATGAAAGTGTCCGTCATGAGGTAGGATGTCGGACGCCAACGTGCTCCACTGTTTATTTGCTTGCACAATAAATTCCCTCCCATTTAGAACAATTAATTATGTGATTTAATGAGATGAGCAGGAGTAAAGGTCTTTGCGTAGAGCTCCTTTGCCTTTTCCGTGTGACGGCACTCTGTGTGCTTCGATATTTTAGTTTTGTCTCTTGTGGTTCCAGCGTTTTGATGCATGAGTTCTGCCTGTAGAATCTATTTGCATGCAAATTTTTTACATTTCCCTTCGCATCAAACGCTTACTATGATACATGTACTGTGTTTCACCAGACAGACAAGGTGAGAGTGAATCTCGCTCGGAGTGGATCCACTTGTTTCTTTGTGATTGTTTGTGTGTGACACGGTGGCAGAGTGACACACAGTAGAGGAAACAGAGAAAATGTGTATTTGCCTTGATATTCATTTAGCGATTCGTATGTTTTTTGCTCCTTTAGGTCCTCGAGAAAATTCCTCCACCTGTGATTTCAAGCCCCAATCCTGTGTCCTCGGCCCTCTGAGGTAAAACACTCCTTATTTGATATCTCTCAGCTTTTTTTTCTTCTTCTTTGCCCTACAACTTCAACTTCATAACAGTGAGCGAAGTCACATTTGTAAAACTAGCTTTAAAACAAGCTGGATAAATAATATCAAACATAATCAGAATTATTACTGGTCCTGTTGTTTCCTATTATACACTCACACAATGAAATCCATATTAATTATTCATTAATATTAGACTGTCGTATTAAATAGAGAGATGATACAGTCACCACATATAATATTGAGTGTTTTATAGCATATTGCACAGGCTTCCATAATGGATACATAAATAGCTTGTTAATTCCTATTCATATGCTAAAGAGCACACACCTTCTTTATGATGCCAGTATCTCTCTCCATCACATCTCTCGCCTCTCTCTCTCTCTCTCTATCGCCCCAGTGCCGTAACTTTGCCGAGCATTTTCCCACCTTATTTAATTCCACAAAAACGACACAGATATGACGTTCTCAGCCGTCCTGGATCGACGGCACAACCGGCACATTATAGCCACTCATTCAAATGTAAATCACATGTTCAGATTTCGTGTGAAAATGGCAGAGACCGTGTCGGACAGCAAGAGAGAGGCAGACTGAAGAATACGCTTCTGGTCCTGAAATCAATTCACAGAGACAGAGAGGAAACTGGGCAAATGTATATTGCAAACCCAATTGTTCCTGTAATGGCTTCACTGATTGTTCCATACGCCGTGATGTGTTTGGTCATGACATGTAAGGATGAGAGAGGGTTTGAGTATTCATGACTTTGCACCTTGGTGAAGCTGAATGTATGCATGTATGTGTGTGTACATGTACTTGTATCCAACGTTATTTACTTGATTGTGTCTAAGTGGGGCGTGGGATCAGCAGCTGGCCTTTCTCCAGCTCCACTTAACTTCAGGAGGGGAAGCAGGACAAAAGCCATCAGGGAAGACAAGGACAAATCATCTTTAGATGAAGTGTTTTAAGTGCTCTGATTCTCCTCCCACGTCATCACTGTGAATTAGGTGCCCTCTGCTCGCCGCTGAGGGGTGTAGAATATAAACAATGCCAAGGGAACGGATGTTAAACGAATGAAAGTGGAAAACCATGAGGGTGTCTATCTTAGTCAGCCTCGTAAATCTCAGTTCCCTCGCCACGCCGCCGCGCTATACTGATGTTGCACTCTGACAAGCTGCCAGCTGAGCTCAGAGTGGCTGCGTGCGGTGTGGTCTGGTCGATCCCGCTCAGTTTCAACCGAGGCAGACGTTGCAGGCAGGGCCATGTCTTTGTTTTATGCAAATCCATGCATATGAGGAGGGGGAGGTGGTGGAGGGGGGGGCGATGAGCAGTCTGGCCACGTAGCTCCAGGAGGACAGGCTGAGTGATGGAGATGGAAAGCCAGGTCTCCGTGTCCTTGCCTGGGGAAAGAGTGTCCTGACTCCGGCCTGGACTGCCTAGACGCCACCAGGACACTGTGTCACTGCACCACCAACGCAAGAGAAAAATAACTTTCCAGTCACATGTATTTACACTGTGAGGTGTTGGGATGGCAAGGAGATAAAGAGAGGTTAACATTGGTATGAGGATGCCATTGTGTCTCACTTGCGACTGGTGTGTGTGTGTGTGTGTATGTTATGGAGGCAGGCGCACCTCAGGGGTTCGCCATGCAAAGAGACACTGGAGTTCAGAGCCCAGCAGGGAGTTGAAGGACCCAGAATATGCTGACAAAGATAAAACACCAGGTGTGTGTATATGCACAGTAAGTGTGTGAAAGAGGAGGTGAGAAAGAGAGCTGAGAGCAAATATAGATCAGGGAAGCAGGCTTGTGTTTGTGTATGTGTGTGCGATCACATACTGTAACAGGTAGGCCACCAACCATGTGGACAGTGCATGGCAGGGTGGTTTAGGTGAAACAGTGACACCAACACACCACATCTAGTCACAACCACCCATGTCTTTTGCTTCCTTATATCCGTGTAGTTCATCAGTGCAGTAAATTATGTCCCCTGAATGTTTTCTAAATGGTTTTGTTTCCCTCATCCTCTCTCTTGCTCAGCCCTTCTCCGAGCCGCGTGCTAACGGTAACGCTTGGTCGGAGGTTCTCCTATCACAGAGAGCTCTATTTCTGGGTGCCAGGATGTTGGTCTCAGTCATCGAGGGCAGATGAAATCGATCCAGATTGACCTGTCATGTGGAGGAGAAAATGAATGAGATAGAGGGGCGGGGTGCAGAGGCCATAGAGAGGAACAGAAGTAAAAAAACAACCTCCTGCTCCATATGGGTCAAAAGTCGAGGGATGATTTATTCAAGACTGGGTGTTCTCCCCCTCCAGCACCTCCCTCCTCCTCCTCCTCTCTGCTCCACCTGCCTCTCGGAAAGGAGTGAGAAACTGGAGACTGCTCAGGAGGAGCTGACTATATTTAGCCTTGGTGACCAAAGACATCGTGGTCGAACTTTAAAGTTAAAAATACAGATATCCATGTACAGTGAGATGGGCACGGTTTGCGTCACCACATGGCACCAGCAAGAGTGTCTCAGCTGAAGGCAGCACAAAGAAAGACTGCAAACAACTTCACTGGGTGCTTCTTCCTCAGAAGACTGTACGTAGTGGTAGCCACATTCATTAGCATTACCATTAATATCACAAATGATTAAATTCAAACGTGTAAGCACAAACAGAAAAAACTAAACAATAAACTCCTGATTGTGAGAATGATGCTTCCCTAGCAAAGCAAAGAAAGAAAGAAAGGAAGACAGGGAAAGATTTATGGCTGCGTTTGTATGTGAAGTGGTACTAGATTTAGCCCAGTGTGTTTGGGCAGAGCTCCACTTTGCTAATTATTTTCCCGTGGCAGAGTTCTCAGCATGGCGCTCCTCTCTCGCTCTGAGAAGAGAGGCTCAGCAGTAAGTGCTTAGTCAGCCCTGCTCTGGGTGTGAGATACTGTCGGGTCTCTGGTGGACTGTCAGGGGAGGCGGAGCAGCGTGGGACCGAGCCATCGCAAGGGCGAGGGCTTCGAGGCGAGGGCAGGACCATCATCACCCGTCAGTGAAAGGAAGGAAGGGGTATAAAATACTACTGCTGGAGATGGTGAACGGGAGCTCTGTATTGTATCTGCCTCAGTCCTCACCATTATGTGGTGATACTGCTGTTAGAGCGGGTAGTTTGCTGATTGTTTGTGGAGATTGGATGCCACTTGCAGAGTCCTAAAGAAGCCAGTAATTGTGGATGAAGCTGCAGGATCCACTCATCAGCGATTAGCAAAGGCACAGACTTATAAAACGTATATACTAGGGCCACTAATTTCTTTAACGCATTAACACGAGGAGGTTGTAGCGGGCTCAGTTTTAAAGCTAGTGATGATACTTGCATCATATGAAACTAGAAAACCTAAAGGAATCCGTTGGTACCAACCCCGTTATACTAGCTTGTCGGGAAAGAGGTTAAATAACGCTCCAAACTTGTACTAAATTTTGGCGAGGAAAAACAGGCATGGCCATTTTCAAAGGGCTCTCTTGACCTCTGACCTCAAGATATGTGAATGAAAATGGGTTCTTTGGGTACCCACGAGTCTTATCTTTACAGACATGCCCACTTTATGATAATCACATGTAGTTTGGGGCAAGTCATACTGACAGCTGTTGTTGTCTGTTGGGCTGCAGTTTGTTTATATTTTGAGCATATTCTTTATTCTAAATGCAGCACCTGTGAGGGTTTCGGAGATTTCGGAGATTGGGGTTTTGGACAATATTTTTCATTTTTTGTGCTGTTAACTGATTTCAAATAATAAATATATACATACATTTGCATATAATAGGCATATTTGTCTACTCCCATGTTGATATGAGTATTAAATACTAAACAAATCTCCCTTTAAGGTACATTTTGGACAGATAAAGATGTGCAGTTAATTTGCAATAAATCACAATTAACAGCCTGACTGATTTGACTGACAGCCCTTGTATAAACACATCGTGGTGATAGTTTCTTTACTGCCTTGATGTCTGTGCCGGTCCCTCAGTCCAGAAGTAACTGTCTGCATTCTCTCTATTTATACTCCAATGTCAAACCTGTCTTTCTTTCTATCTCTACCTCATTTCAGAGTGACACACAGCTCCTCCTCTTCTGTCTGCCCTGCTATCCTCCAAATGACTCTCCTCCTCCTCCTTCTCCCTAACAAACTTAGCTTCCTTCCCCTCGCCTCTGTACCCAACACCCCCCCACACTGCACCTGCTTCCCTCCTGCTCTCTGCTCCCTCTCCAAACGTCACTTTCCCCCCTCCTCTCCCCCCTCCACTCCTATTCTCCCCCTCGTTAGCTTGATGAATGGCTTCACTGCAGGGAAAGTGCTGATTTTCATCCCTCTGTCTGATTTCTGCTGGCTGTTATTAATTTCAAACACTCAGAGAAAAGCAAGTGAGTCAATAAATAAGGAAATGAACACACTTCATCCTGCCATACAGCGGCTCTTGCAGTCATTCACCCAGGATGCCGGTCCTCTGTGGAGGCCCGGCCTGCATTTATACTGACAGAGTTCAACTCCACTCTTAAATCACAACATGTTCCAGTATTTTTTACAGCGAAGATAAAAGTCGGCCGGTACCAGTGCATCATATCAAATGTTTCTGGAGTATCTTGCTTCACTCAGACAAACAGGACCAGAGGGAGCCAGGATGGTACAAAGTAAATCGCTCCAAAGAGACCTGCAGAGTCCTCTCTCATCTTTCACTCCAGGTGACCATTTAAGAAATGTATCCAGAGGGTGACAATGGGAAGAGATATAGAGGAGACGCAGGGTTAAAGAGAGGCAATGAGAAGCAGCAGCCTAACAGAGTTATTGCTGCACATTAAACGATGCTGTCCACACAGTGTGACTGGGGCTCTATGTCTAAGTGCACATTACTTACATTCCAGGCTTAATGCATTGTGCTTGCCCGTTAACATCAAACACAAATAGCCTCCGAGGCCATACGATCCTCTCGCTTTCGTGCTGTCAGACAGAAACGCTTGCTCCAAAAGTTGTTATTCTCTCTTTTATGTATTTAATTAAAATGAGTTAGGAGGTCTAATCAAAACAGGATCGCCATAATGCATGCACAGACACAGGAATTAAAGCCTGAGATATCATCACGCTGTTTACAAAGTGTTAAGACAAACAGTGTGGTGGAGTATCCTATTAATACATGTCTGAGACACATACACATGTCCTCGGTTGTGTGGTCTCCGCTCGGCAGCGACAAGGCTTATGTTTCCCTTGGCTCAGACAATTAAAACAATATTTGGTATCACATTGATAAACATACAGATTTTATTAAGGCCAACACTTCCTTAAATTGCTGGTATGTCCCGGACACCTCACTAATTAATTGATTTCAGCTTCCTGTCCAACTGAATCAGTGCTCAGCACAAATATGTGTCTGTAAAACAGTTATGGTAAGAGAAATTAATTATACAGGTGAGTTGTATGTATATAATGTACATCACACTAGTCCAGAGTGAAAGTGAAAGCACTGCCCCTTGACCTTATGTTTAAAAATGTGTGGATCTTTATACAGACAAGGAAGCATAATTTCATAGAGAGAAGTGTGTACGTCCGAAGAAGTAGTGGTTAATTCCATTTTGTCAGGATTTCACGGCACTTTATTTCAGTATCAATTAAAATTTGTGCTAAAAATGCTCTATAATTCATATAAAACACAAGTAATATAATCATATGTTATCTATGAGTCAGGATGGACGAGTGGGTCTAAAGACGGTTTCTGTTTGTGAAACCAGACGTCAATGCTGAATTATTTGTCATGTAATTTCGGTACTTAAATAACGCCACTTTCATAGCAGAGATGTCACGGTGAGGAAACTCTCCCACCAGTTAATAAGCTTATGACAACACCTGTGCTTCCAATTACACTGGACATTTTACAAGAAAATATAATGGTCAATATTTGCAGATCACATACATTGATCTTTAACATAGCTGGTGATGGCTTTTCCTGTGGGGCTGCAGGTTTCCAGCTGGCGCCGCTGCGCCTCACACAATGACTGTGCCTGTTCTGTCCTCCACACGCCGATGTCCTCATTAACATTATGGTTCTCTTATAGCATTGGGTTTAAATCCAAAATATTGCCAAATAGGCACTTTTGCTTTTCACTTTTACACCAAATCCTCCGTTATCATGTCTATACAAACATATACGGACGCTTTCACTTTCAGATCGTGGCATCCGCCGTCTGACTATGTATTGACAACACAGCACTAATAGTGAAAATTAACTAAATCGGATTTAATTCTATTTAAAAAGCAAAGCAATTTAACCCAAACATTGACATATTTGTCACGTAACGTCCGTACTTAAGTAACACCATTTCTGTACTTACTTTAACCCAAACCACCATCTTTTCCTAAACCTATCCAAGTGGCTTTGTTGCCTAAACACTGCAGGGACTTGCACAATTGCACTGATCGCTCGTGTATTCATAGGAAAACGCACAAAAAAAGAAAAACATACATATGAATCGTTGTATGAGGATGCGTTGTTGGTGATGGATTCCCAGAAGGTCTGCCGCAGCCTCAATAGACTGAATATACAGCAAGTGAGAATAAATATTGATAGGGAAGAATAACACAAAGCTGTAGTTATATAGAGTTTCTTACTTTTCAAGACTTTGTGAAAGACACTGTGTACAGTGACAAAGAAAAAAATTAAATCCAACACTGGTACAAAATGTACACTGCTGTAAATATCCCATTGAGTTTCTGTCATTCCTCATTTAATCTATAAATATTCTGAAAGCTGAATGTCAAGACACCCAAAGTTTGGCTTTATGGTGGTAACATAAATATAGAGGATGAGGAGAGGAGAGGAGAGGAGAGGAGAGGAAGTGAGGTGAGAGGAGAGGAGAGGAGAGGAAGAGGAAGACAAGGTGAGAGGAGAGGACAAGGAGAGCAAGTGAGGTGAGAGGAGAGGATAGGAGAGGAGAGGAAGAGGAAGAAGAGGTGAGAGTAGAGTAGAGGAGAGGAGAGGAGAGGAAGAGGAAGAAGAGGTGAGAGGAGAGGAGAGGAAGAGGAAGAAGAGGTGAGAGTAGAGTAGAGGAGAGGAGAGGAGAGGAGAGGAAGAGGAAGAGGGAGAAGAGGTGAGAAGAGAGGAGAGGAAGAGGAAGAAGAGGTGAGAGTAGAGGAGAGGAGAGGAGAGGAAGAGGAAGAAGAGGTGAGAGGAGAGGAGAGGAAGAGGAAGAAGAGGTGAGAGTAGAGTAGAGGAGAGGAGAGGAGAGGAAGAGGAAGAAGAGGTGAGAGGAGAGGAGAGGAAGAGGAAGAAGAGGTGAGAGTAGAGTAGAGGAGAGGAGAGGAGAGGAGAGGAAGAAGAGGTGAGAGGAGAGGAGAGGAAGAGGAAGAAGAGGTGAGAGGAGAGGAGAGGAAGAGGAAGAAGAGGTGAGAGTAGAGTAGAGGAGAGGAGAGGAGAGGAAGAGGAAGAAGAGGTGAGAGGAGAGGAGAGGAAGAGGAAGAAGAGGTGAGAGTAGAGTAGAGGAGAGGAGAGGAGAGGAGAGGAAGAGGAAGAGGAAGAAGAGGTGAGAAGAGAGGAGAGGAGAGGAGAGGAAGAAGAGCCGAGAGGAGAGGAGAGGAGAGGAAGAGGAAGAAGAGGTGAGAGTAGAGGAGAGGAGAGGAGAGGAAGAGGAAGAAGAGGTGAGAGGAGAGGAGAGGAAGAGGAAGAAGAGGTGAGAGTAGAGTAGAGGAGAGGAGAGGAGAGGAGAGGAAGAGGAAGAGGAAGAAGAGGTGAGAAGAGAGGAGAGGAGAGGAGAGAAAGAAGAGGCGAGAGGAGAGGAGAGGAGAGGAGAGGAAGAAGAGGTGAGAGGAGAGGAGAGGAGAGGAGAGGAGAGGAAGAAGAGGCGAGAGGAGAGGAGAGGAGAGGAAGAAGAGGTGAGAGGAGAGGAGAGGAGAGGAGAGGAAGAAGAGGTGAGAGGAGAGGAGAGGAGAGGAGAGGAAGAAGAGGTGAGAAGAGAGGAGAGGAGAGGAGGTTGTATTAGTAGTAGCTGCAGGGTTAGTGGAGCCTGGATGTCTGCTTCATGGCTCTGTGCTCGCAGACATAACTATTGTGTTTACAAGGCTGAGTTGCTCTTACTGTTAAATTATTGGGGTGGGGGCGTGTTAAAGGAGGAGGAACAGAGGGAACGGGTGGAGGGGGTAAATATTTGTCCCTCTCCCTCATAGTTCTGGCTAACCAGGCTGAGGAATGCTCTTTGCGTTTTATAATTACAGAGTTTGGGTAGTGTCACCCTCAGCGAGTACATGTCCTCAGAGACCTTGCAGAGGAGGGCTTTCTGTAGACACCATGTAGTGATTGGAGGCTGAGGAGCGGCACACTTCTGCATGTCACCACTGCGCCGAGGAGGCACGTTGGGTTAATGGCCGCGTGTCGCGAGGTTACTCTCTGAAGCCAGGCCAGACCGAGCTGCGAATTCGGTCGGTCACCTCGCTGTCGTCTTTTTGTTGGCTTGGAAGGGTGTGTGACCCCTGGGAAAGAATGTTGTGGCAGAGACAAAAACAGAAATCAAGAGACCCACAGTCCTGGGTTGCTCTCACAGCCTCTCTTTATTGAACATGCACAACATCTTCACTGTTCTGCGATGCTCTTTTCCCTCTCTGTGACCTGGCCATTAAAGGAGAGCGATGAGTTCACAGCTGATAGTCTCTGGTTGCGAAGAGCGGAGAGCAGTGTAGGATGACATTATCGGAAGCAGCTGCATATAGATACAAAAAAAAAAAAGACACAAACAGAAAGAGAATACTATAGTGCACTTCTCTCCGTATAAACTTCTGTCTGCTTGGATTACACTAATGACCCCTGACAAACCATAATAAGACACATGCATCTCTATGGATACTAGCCATGACCAAAGGAATGGCTCTGTGTTTACTTTGCAATTTGACATTCTGCAGTAAGACACTCTTGTTAGCAAAAACTAAAATATCATTAGTTTCCCATCGTGTCCTTAAACCAATAGGTCACGGTAGAAAAAAAAAAAAAAGAAGAGGATACAAGTTAATGCGTTCTCAATATACAACCCAGGATGCCACAAGTACCATTAGAGAGAGGGATGTGAGAGGAGGGTGATGGAGAGGGACAAAGCTTCCCCTCCATCCCTGCGGCTGAAGTGGAATAGTTGTGGTGACGGGTTGTGACAGCTGAGGGAGCGAGGGAGCAAGAGGGGAGTATCACTCCAAAATCCCCAGGAAACAGAGAAGAGGGAAGAGTAATTTAGGATGAAACGCCTGCCGTATAGCCTCTCTCAGGCCGCCTCTTTCTGCTGTCTTTCTCACTTTCGGACACGCAGGCGGAATCAAAGACTCTTTCTCCCTGACAAACACTTTGGGTAATAGATATTTATTTTATTAACTCTCTAGTCACTACATTACCATAATGATTCAGCCAATAAGTATTAATGCTGGCTCCTCGGCCGGATGTCTGGGTCAAAATTAGACGTACGTCAAACACACATATGCCGTACCAGAATTAGATGCACACAGGACGAGCACTCTCATTTCCTTCCCTCGTCTCTTGATAGTATCCCTAATAGACCTCTCTCCCAGTGGCACACTGCTGTTGCAACATTCACCTACTATTGCTTTAATGAGATGTCTGCGCCGCTGTGTGTATGTGTCGGTATGGGTGTGTGTGGGTGCGTCTGCGTGTGTGCCTGAGAAAGAAAGATGTTAGCGATCCTTGTGGCCCTGTTTATCTCCACCCTTGTGTTGGAGTAGAGGGAGGTCAGAGGCAGGGCTGCCTGTATCCATCTCCATTCCCACGGCTGCTGTCTCACAGGCACAGTGGTCACAGGAGGATGAAAAGACTATGGATTTTTTTTTTCTCCTCCTCCCTACACTCACCAGAGCAGGAAGATTAGACAGAAGATGAGCACAGCCTGGCCCATTCAAAGCAGCTTTAAGCCCGACACTGGAGGCATCTGACCCGAGCGCTCTGGTTCATGGAGCACAAGTGTACACAAGACATGCACACACACAAACACACATACGCACAAATCAACTAAGACAAGATTTCTTGGTTCACTTTTCTGGTTCAAAGCTTGGTCATACAGTGCCTGGGTGTTAAACATCGACCCTATGACCTCTGTGTATTAACACGCTCCAAGCACACACTGCTACACACACACACACACACACACACACACAGAAATAAGCACTCACTCACTTACCAGCAGCCCCAGATGGAGGCTGACAGTTGAATGTGTATAAAAAGATATTTTGGGGAAAACTTGATAGACAATGAGGTGAAGAGAGTCAGGAGGGAAGAGGAGGGGAGCCATATGGGGCGGGATAGTGCGAGACAGAGGAACTGATGCAGGCAAAGTGAAACAGGGAGATAAAATTCAAAGCTGTGCTGCTCTCACTGGCAATTAAAATAATTCTGGTATAATTTGAGAAACGACTGAGCTGTCTTATCAGTTTCCTGATAAGTCTCCACCTCCTCAGAAGGCATGAGAGGTCCTCATGACTGAAAACTGACACAGTGTACACTGATAGCTGCCGCCGTACAGCCGCCTCCTCTCCACTAAATTCCATTCACTTGCTCCTCATAAACACTCAGAAATGCATGCGCAAACAAACATGCAACATGCACACGGTCGGCTGAGAGGCAGCACCAAGACTCAGAAAGGGCAGTGGCCCCCTTTAAAAGTATGCAACGGCTCAACTTGTCATTGTTTTTGTCTATTTTCCCAATGCATTTTGGGAAATTTACTCGCTATTTGTGCAGGTCTGTGTGTGCATGCAGTTTTTACCACATAGCATAACACGCTTTTTCAAAAATCATGTATGTTTTGGCTCGGTCTCTACCTCTCACCTCACCCGAGACAATCGTCAAGCGTTTGGCTTCCTAATTGAAACCAGGGATGGAAATTTTGATGAAAAAAAAAAAACACTAAGTGAAAGAGAGGAAGAGGAGAAGGAGCGCACACTGTTGAAAGTGTGGGCGAGTGGCAAAGCAAAACTAAACAGAGACTGAAACTTAATGTTATGGTGTCTTTTTTTTTCCTTTTTGTTTAAATGTTGTGGTGTCTCTATTTATGTGGGTTAATTTCTAAATTAAAAATGGCTGCAGATAAAACAACACCCAGGAAATGGGCATGCACAACACTTGCACCTTGCTAATATTATAAACCCGTTTGATACGAATGAGACGTGATCAGCTCATGGGTGCATTGCTTGGGAACGGCGGGGGCGGACCTTGTCAATACAGAGCGGTAACACGACTGTCAAATGTGTGTCCTGATTATTTGACTTGAGCATAATGTCAAACCTGACTGAAGTCAGTCTGGTTTGTAAATGGGTGCTTCACTTAACAAAGTGGGTCTTTGGGGAGCCAGCAGCATTATTATAGAGCAATATTATGGAGACTTAAAAACAGACAGCTTAAACCTAGACTGTGTGTAAGATGCAGATATAGAATGGTAAATGGACTTGCATTTATATATATCTTCCGACCACTCAAAGTCCTTTACACTACATGTCAACATTCACACACATTCATACACTGATGGCAGAGGCTGCCATGCAAAGTGCATCATCTAATCTAAATACTCATTCACACACCTTCAAGAGCTATTTGGGGTTAAGTGTCTCGCTCAAGGACACATGGACATGTGACCGGAGCAGCCGGGGATCGAGCCACCGACCTTCAGATTGGTGTACGACCTCCTCTGCCCTCTGACCCACAGTCGCGTAGTCATCATAATGTCACCCACTGGTTTGTGGACTGCCATTCTGAAGCCTCAGCTTTGGCGTTTTGGCTGTTGCCATCTTAGTTTTTTTGCAATCACAAGTGACATGAGAGGGTGGAGCTCAGAACTACCGAACGCTGAATACGACCTTCTGAGGGGATCAAAAAGGTTATAATTAACTTTCTTCAACTGCAAACACACTGCGAAAGGGTTTAAAGTTGTAAGACAAAAACACGGACAACTCCCAGATTGGACAGCGCCGTGGTAGCACCTCACAAGGTGGCCACACCCTAAAGCATACCCTGCTTTATGGTCTATTTGACTCTAACCATAACCATAATTTAGATAGAAGATGAAGATAGTCCTTTATTCGTCCCACGAGGGGAAATTCAATTTTTTCACTCTGTTGTTAACTTATACACGGTACATGCAGCCCCGAACACACACATGCACAAACATGCAACAATGGAGAGATGTCAGAGTGAGGGGGCTGCTCCTGACAAGCGCCCCGAGCAGTTGGGGGTTTGGTGCCTTGCTCAGGGGCACCTCGGCAGTGCCCAAGAGGTAAACTGGCACCTCTCCAGCTACCAGTTCACACTCAGTTCTTGGTCCATGGCGGGACTTGAGCTGGTGACCCTCCGGTTCCCAAGCCAACTCCCTACAGACTGAGCTACTGCCACCCCCAAACTAAACGAACATCATGCTGTATTGAAGAAGAAGAATACTTCAAAGTAGCGATTGAGACCATAAACTCATGCTTTTAATGTTTACTGAGGTAATAAATCAAGTGAGAAGTAGAGTCATTTTCTCATAGACTTCTATACAATCAGACTTCTTTTTACAACCAAAGGAGTCGCCTCCTGCTGGATATTAAAAAGAATGCAAATTTAAGGCACTTAAGCATTGGATTCACTTTTCAGACCTGGAGCTGGCCGGGGTTAGCAATTGTATGTGTATGTTGGTTAACATCAGTGTGTGAACATGTGGTCTACTACTGTTTGTTTCACACATGGCTCCAAACTGCCACCATCAGCATGTGTGTCTGTGAAAGAAATTAAGAAAGAATGCAAACAGAGAGACAATCATAGAGGGAGCTAACGCTTTCCATCACTAATGAAACCCAAATGAGATGATAGGTGTGTGCCGAAGTGCAGAGTTGTGATCAAATGATAGAAAATGTGCTCACCAAACTTATAGAACAACCTGCTCCTATGTACGGTGTAAGACTCGCGAATCTGTTTACCTGTGTGTGCACATGGAAGTCTTTAGTGGGCATGCCCAGTAGCGAGACGGCAAGGTGGCGGTATGTCTGCGTCATTTGGGAGGCTTGCCGGTTGTCACGGACACACAGAGGGCGCCGTTCCAGTGAACAGGAGGTGGGTGCAGCGACATAAGCAGGGCACAGTGCCCTTACCGCACACGGGACTCTCACAACACACACATATGGAGGGGTCAAGGGCGAACACACTCCGACTCAGACATTTTTATTACGATGCGAAAAATGTCCCACAAAAGGATATTTTTCATTTCAACACGCTTCTTCTTTCTTTGCCTGTCACACTGTATGTTTTTCAAAGCGAATGCATGCTTCTTTTTTTCAGTCCGCGAGCAGATACAGTACAGCGCAGAGTGTGTCTGGTTCCATACACTTGGCAGCATCCTGCGCACACACTGTGTGAGTGCTGTAAATAGCCCGAGTGCGTCGTGCATCTCTGCTGTGTTTGGACCTATTTTAGAGCTGACACAGGAAACAGGGCCATTCTGACAGCCACCCTGCCAGCCGGTGCTGCACACAGCAGCCCCGGAACCTTCTGTCACACACACATATATACATACACACACTCAGACATGCAGGCGTACACACAGACAGAGCAGATTTTTCCATGTTAACAACCTAGCAGTGCTTCATCCACCTCATAGACTTACACGAATCATTTAATTTCCCTTTTTACGTCAACGCTCCTTCTCCCATTCCTCTGCTCTATTCCAGTTTTCCACAAACTCGGACTGGAAAGACCTTTAACAAAAGCCCCCTGCTGTGTCACTTGGCAGCCCCCTGTCCCTCATCTTGTCTTTAGTATTGTACATTTTAAACCTCGCAGTGCGTGGGGTGATTTCACTTCTAAGCCAACTAGCGAGGATCTAGCTGCTTTGCTGTGTTACATTTCTCTGCATAATAAGCAAAATGATAACTCTGGCAGAGGGGAGCTCAATTACCCAAGACACAGGTTTCTGCTTTCAGCTACATGAGACAGCTGGAGAGACCTGGCACAGCAGACAGAGTTAATTTAGAGTTAATTCATGGGTTATTTTGCTATTCTGGTTTCTGTATTTATTTATTATTATTTAATGTCATGTGTCCACCAGGGTGATGTAGTTTAATTCAGCATCTTTGTCATTCATTCATCCGCTAAATATATTGAGTTTATACTGTACCTAAATGAAGCTGCCTCTCAGTGACGTGACAGCGCTAGCTCATTTAGCACACAGACATAAACACCTCTTCAAAGACTCCTTTAGCTGAGTCCCACTCATCAGCATCTCGTATTTGGGGTGGAAAATAAATTCTGCAGGCGGCTCCTGCCTTCCTATGTAATTATGTGCATGGTGATGTGCTTTTACAGCCTGCCTCACAGTCGGAAATTATCTCCTGGAAATGAAGTCCAATTAATTGTGGCACTTTGGAGGCGTACGTGTGTGCAGAAACACTGTAATGACACTTAACAGGAAATTGGCTCCTGTTGAAATATTTAATAAAAAAGTTGCGAGGTGAAACAACCTTGTATGATACTGACAGATATACCGTGTTCTTTCTGTTTTTACACACACACACACACACACACGCACACACACACACACACACATTCATTTCATTTACAGGAAGTTGGCTCTGGTCTTGAGTTGAGGAGTTGTAGTTTGTAGCATTTATTCACCGACTAATAAACTGTACACTCATTGTCAGCTACAGCTACAATCACAGCCATAACGCCACCAACAAACCCACACTCACCACTGCTACACACACGGCCTGCCGGACACTCACTGAAGTTTGTCGTGCTGGCAGAGCGCGTGTCTGTGACAATGGACAATGGCGAGCATGAGCTGCTAACGTAACACAAACACGCACTGTTTGTCCGACAATCACTATCGTTACACCAGGCAGCCGGTGTAACTTGGTCGGCTATTGGTTAAGAACATTTTTCAAAATTAGCATCCCTAAAATTAATGTATATATTTATTACTAGAAATCGATTAAAAATACAAAACAATGACAAATATTGTCCAGAAACCCTCACAGGTACTGTGTTTATCATCAAAAATATGCTCAACTCATAACATGATAAACTGTAGCCTAACAGGCAACAACAGCTGTCACTGTGCTGACTTGACCACGACTTGCCCCCAAACTGCTGTGATTATCATAAAGTGGGCATGTCTGTTAAGGGGAGACTCGTGGGTACCCAGAGAACCCATTTTTATTCACATATCCTGAGGTCAGAGGTCAAGGGACCTCTTTGAAAATGGCCAAGGCAGTTCTTCCTCCCCAAACTTCAGCTGGAGCGTTAGTTAACCCCTTTTGTGAGGCTAGTATGACGGGGTTGGTATTAGTCTGTATACAGTACATGTATATTTAAAACAGAGTGTAAAGTTGGAATGGAAAAAAAACAGGCAGATAAAATGATTTTGAACCAGGTATGGGTGCACACTACCTGTCTAACCTAAAATGGGAAAGTCTATAAAAGGAAACCGCAGTCTTTTAGGGTCAGTGACATGTTGTGTCACGCCACAGTAGCTCTCTATTGTAGGGCGCACTCTGATGAGTCAGCATTTTCGCAGAATAGCACCTTTTGTTTTTGTCCCTGGGAGTGTGGGTGTCCAGATCTACTGTCCAGACAGACACAACCCATTCATGGATTTTATTTTTCTTAGTTTTTTTTATTTTAATTATTTATGACTTATTGTATAATTTTATCAGTTTTCTTTTCTCATTCAGTTTGCACCTACTGAGGGTCCATATTATGCAGTTATTTACTGACTAAAGTAAAATGCAAGCAGGTCCCTTTAACACTAAGATTTGAGCTCAGAAGCATCTGATCACTCTCCCGAGATATGGAGACATTTTGTTAAATCTAGACGTTATCTTGTTGTGAATTGACTGATGTATTATGCATCACTTTTTAAGTAATATGCAGAGCTATTTCCTTTACATTTGATGTCTTCCCAGAGCTAGATGTCATCTTCATACTGCAGGGATATCTGTGAAACAAGTTCCTGAATATATATATATATATATATATATATATATATATATATATATATATATATATATATATATATATATATATATATATAGGTGTGTGTGTGTGTTGTGAGTATTAATGCCCGTGTGTGTTTACATTCACCACCAAACGTATATTTATTTCTTCATGTTTATAACGTTCACATCCACGTGTTCATTACCTTCGGTCATTCTGCTCTGCTTGGTTACACATAACAGCTCGCTGGTCGTGTGTGTGTGTGTGTGTGTGTGTGTGTGTGTGTGTGTGTGTGTGTGTGTGTGTGTGTGTGCGTGTGTGCGTGCGTGCGTGTGTGTGTGTGTGTGTGTGTATGTGAGGGCCTACTATAGACCCATTGGGCTCAGCAGCATGTAAATGGCAGTGGAGTGGTGTGAGTGTCAGCCGGAACGTGTGCTTGGCAGGCAGCGGCTATGCTATTAGCAAGCGCTAACAGTTTTATTATTAGAAAATAAACGGTGCGCTGCAAAACTCTGAATGTTATTAGCACCTCACCATCTGGGTCTGACAGCTGTGTTCAGCCACCATCATGGCTGAACTGCTAACGGCTATATCTGAAATCTCCACTCTTTATCTACAGTACTTTCACACTCGTTCTCTGTGTCTGTCAGCATCTCTTCCTCCCTCTCGCTATCTCTCTTTCTTCCTCTCGCCGGGTTTTGTGCAGACATAAAGATAAGTGAGTGGATAATAAGCGAGCAGAGATGAACACAAATACATTTATTTTCACAGCCTCACACACACACACAAGCTCTCGTGATTTTTTTTTTTTTTTTTTTAGCTTGCGGTTTATGAAATGAGCATTTTGTCCTGTATGCCTGTGTTTCATTTGCGATGGTAAACTCATGCTTATTGCTCCAATTTAATTGTTCAAGTAAAAAGCTAAAAAAAAATAATAATAATAATAAATCCAGCAGCAAAACCACAAAAAGTAATCTGCTCTAACAGAAACTCTGTGCTCTACTATTGTTCAACTCTCTATAAAACATGTTTTACACAGCAGACAAACCGAACATCTCTAAAGGGTGGAAATAATCGGTCATAATCCTTTAGGGGAAAAAAAGAGGCCTACTGTTTGTGTTGCTTGCATGTTACCCTGTACTGTTTGCTTTTTTAAGTGTGTGAGAGTGTCTGCACGGATACCTTAAAAAAAAACTGTGCATGTGTGTTTTTCCTCCCCTATCACACAGCTTTGCAGGGCTTTATTTAAACAGATAACCTGCTACTAGACGCCCCCAGCATCCCCAAAACCTCCTCCTCTTGCCTCCCAGTCTTTCACAACAAACCCCCCTTAGAGAAAGGAGACACCTCCAGAAACGAACTCTCTTATTGCAGACACTGCAGAAAAGCCATACCCTGCAGTGCTTCTCTTTCTCCAACAGAAAATACTTTTCTTCACTAAAACAGGCCAACTCCTTCTAGGGGTGCGTCTCCCGCGCTCCACCTAATCTACATGCATACTTACCTTCCTTATATTTAGGGATGTCGCCACCAAGCAGCGTGAAGGACTCTGGATGGCAGAGGAAACTATTTCACATACAGATGCACAGGGCTAGCGTACAGGAATAGAGCAGGGAAATAAGTGTGTTTTCAATTTCACTGACCCTCTTTTGTATTGTGCCATGGTTATCCACTGTCTAATTCTATTTATCTGAGTGTCTCTTTGCTGTCTGATAGGTTTAGGGACCAGTGTTAAAAAACGTTGAAGGCAGAGAAATGCTTTTATAGTTATTTCTGATTACTTTTGATGACTTTGCTGTGCTGCCTCAGCAGACAGAATATACAGTGAACTCCAGAGGAAATAGACTATACAGTTTTAAATCTTTCTCTCTTCATCTTTTTGTCTTTAATGAAACAGGATAGGTTTTCTTACTTACTCAGTTTTGATTTAATTTAACAGCTTTCCTAAAACTAGTACTAAATGCCACAGTCAAAATCATGTCCTTGTTAGTCACTAGGGGGGGGGGCTGATACAGCAGAGTATTACATCAATGTATCAATATATGGACATCAAGTATTGATCTTTTATTACATAAACTATTAACCTCTTAACAATTTGATGGCCCGCCAGCAGGGCCGACCACTATTCTGTCTTTCAGAGGTTGTAGTGAAAGAAACTGGTATCCTCTGGTACCAAACATGCCACGTTAGCTTGTCGGGAAGAATTCTGAATAATACTCTAAATACTAAATTTTGGTGAGGAAAAACTTTCAAAGGGGCCCCTTGACCTCTGACCTCCAGATATGTGAATGAAAACTCTGAGATGAACAGATATCTTATCGCAATACTTAGCTTATCACAAAATGTTTAAAATCATGATAATATCACATTGTGGGGCCTCTGGTGATTCCCATCACTATCCGACCGCTGGAAAAATGCCACCAAAGCCTAATTTGCTGGCAGTTACTGTACATCTAAATCAAATCCAAAATGAACATTGACACAATGATTCGGCTAATTTAAAACAAGCGACACTGCAGCTTCTTTAGGTCGTTTACCTGGTGTAGCTAAGAGGTTAGCAGCGAGGGTAGCCATCTTGGAAATATGCGTGAACGCCACCGAGTCTGCATGCCACTCTGCCGACATTGCATGAACGCAGCTCGAGATGGAATCTTATAGCAGGACAAATAGTGACACGGTCTGTAATTATTGTAAACGTGCCAGACCATGGATGCAATTTTAAAGCACAAAGCTAATTTGAACATGAAAGAATATCACAGTGACAGAAAAGAGTCTGTGTCCAGTACATTGTTAAAGTAGCCACACTTACTTTAACCATTGCTTTTGATGCATAGATTACAGCTTTTGTTCTCTGTTTGGTCAAAAGTGATTCATTTTAAATCTTCAAAAGTAGTTTAAAGACTTGTAAATCACTTTGTTTTAGTATGGAGCTTTGCTCTCATTTGGAATAATTATGGGATTGGGCATTGGGATGCAGAAAAGGGAGCAATTTACAGAATTGTCAGTGAATACTAAGCAAATGAGTCACTCTGGCAGAAGAAAAAACTATATGGCTCCGGACCTGTTGGAGTACGTAACACATCGCCGGCAGCATGCTGCTATTTTCTTCACTAGCACATGAATGCAGTCTATACAAACTGTTTCTGAAATGGTATCAAACACCCTGCAAGCAAGCACATTCATTTCACTCCCCCTGAGGTTTGAAAAGGGACCATTTCTTTTTGATGGTGTGTGTGTGTGTGTGTGTGTGTGTGTTTACGCAGCTAAATGTGCACATCTGTGTGCTACGTGGTTAATGCACTTGACTTGAGCCTGACCGCAAATCAAAGTGATGGCTGGCGAGTACCACATAAGAGGACAGAAATGAAGCAGATAAGTGTTGAGATCAAACAGACCTTCCCCAGTCGAAAGCTCCCCTCGAGGGGCAGGAGGGCTGCGAAGCACAACGATGCACTGCTCGGCGTGCGTCTCATTTAGAGGAGGCAGCGCCGCAACCGCTAACGAGGTGATAACACGGACAGACGATAAGTTATTAGGGAAAAAAAAAAAAAGATCAGTTATGTCATTTTTCTTTACTGTGTGTTATTCTGTGTGCCGCTGTGTGCCATATTTAATGGCATTTTTCATGGTAAACTCTACATGTAGAGGGCTGTATTATATGTTAGTCTGGACTGGGATCAGAGCTGAAATGGTCCAAACAAGCAGACAATGGGACTCTGAGGACAGATGAGGAATGGCATTGATGAGAGGTTTCTGTCACTGAGCTGGCCCGGAGCCAGGACCTGATGTGGACTGTGGAGTGTTAGAGTTTGACAAGACTGAACGCTGTTTGTCTGACAGCCAGCTAACTGCTCTGTATCTGAGACCAGATCATAACCAGACCAGACCTCTTCTGCTTCCACATCTTTCCCCCCTTTTTCTTTCATGCAGTTTGAGTTTTTCTCTTCTCTTCTGCTAGACATGTTTAGACTTTTATACAAAGTCTTAAAAGGCAGTTCACATCCATATTTTCCCCTCAGATCTGTCCTCCATTACTTTTTCTTGTCTCTCTCTTTATCTCTACCTCTCCCTTAGATCCCCAGGGGGCACCTCTGCGGTTTACAGGGAGTATGTGGAAAAATTGTGAAGTAGTTCACACAGCTATTAAAAAAAACTAGGGCTGTCAGTCGATGAAAATACTCATTCAAAGTTAATCGCATGATTGTCCATAGTTAATTGCAATTAATCACAAATGAATCACAAATCTTTGTTCCTGTTCAAAATGCACCCTGAAGGGAGATTTATCAAGTATTTAATACTCTTGTGCTGACTTGACTATGACTTGCCTCAAAGTGCATGTGATTATCATAAAGTGGGCATGTCTATAAAGGGGAGACTCGTGGGTACCCACAGAACCCATTTACATTCACATATCTAGAGGTCAGAGGTCAAGGGACCCCTTTCACAACGGCCATTGCAGTTTTTCCTCACAAAAATTTTGTTTGCTTGGAGCATTATTTACCCTCCTTCTCTTCAAGCTACCGTGACATGGCGGGTATCAATGGCTTCCTTAGGTTTTCTAGTTTCATATAATGCCATATAGCTTTACAACTGAGCCCACAACAACCTCTGAAATATTAAATGGTGGCCGGGCCCTTCGACAGCCCAGGTTAATTAAAAATCTCAAGTTGCATTAATGCATTAAAGCAATTAGTTATCTATTATCAAATTAACTTTGACAACCTTAAAAAAATATATCTTTATATATAAATTAGGATTTGATTAAAAAATTTCCACATATTCTTATTTAAGAGGGAAATTGGTTTGACTCACCGGATGTAGACTGCAGGTATAAGCCTGCCATTGGCTGCGTATTTCACACAGCATTCTCCTCCCCTTCCGCGATCTGCACTACCTATTTTTGCAAGGGCACCGTCATAGACGATTGTGACTGGTTTATAGAAACACAAACAAGAGAGTGTTTTTTTTCCCCTATACGGGAATGATAATGTGCAGAGCCAGACCTTTCTGTGGCGCTGACACAGCGCTGTGGAGACAGGTCTGGCTATGTGAGACTAGAGGAAAAGAAACACATTACAAATTGGTGTGCTGCTGATCTTAAGTAGATTTATTGTCTGGCTATGACAGGGTGAGTGCACTCAGTTTCCCACCAACCTGAGTGAGGTGTAACACCTTAAATCGAGATGAAATGAAAAATGCCTTTTTAGCCCTTTTAGATCACATCCCTGTCATGTTGTGCACCTACAGTATTTAAAGATATATGCAAAAAATGTATTTCTTTGTACTTGTATATCAAAATCCAATCATGTTTTCCCCCATAAAACAAAATATGATGTGTGCTTACATAACCAATAACCAACCAATAATATCATACCATCCATCAATCAATCTGCAACTTTCAGCAACAAGGGAGATACTGTATGTCCCTGTAGCTACGTATCGCACTATGTTGTAAGCCCACACACAAAAAGCCATCATTATAGACAGTCAAAGTCCCTGTGGGACCTTTTTTTTTTTGGAAAAAATGCAGTCAACAGCTAGTAACTGATCATTTTTTAAAATCCCGTTTGAATTGCACCATGAATCACGTCTGTAAATTTAAAACAAGGAACTCGCAGTTTGCCGTAGTATCATTTGTGTGAAGCCGCTCAGTGAACTACATCTCGCGTCTTACACAATATCCATCACCAGCACTTGCTAGCTCGCTAACTCACCTATGTTTCACACACAAATGTGACATTAACATACCTGATGTGTTTTATCCATCGACTCCTGGTCTCTTTATCAGCTGGGAAGAGAAAGAACGATCAGAGCCTCTGCTGGTGTGAGTACATCCCAGTACGAATCATCGTAGCCTCAGTGAGAGAGACGTCACTATGCAACTTTTTAGGATGTGTAGTCTTTCTAATTACACAGTTTCACACTCTGATACCTCATCAGTTTTAAAACAAACTGCGGTTTTCTTCACTTGCAAAATTATCTCTTAAATTGACAAACATATCTGTGATTCATGGCGCAATTCAAATGGGTTCAAAGATATTTGTCTCTTGCCGTTGACAACCGTTCATATTTCTTCCGAAACAAGGTCCCACCAGAAGCGGGACATTGTCTCTCTCTGTCTTGTAAGGATTCCTATGTGGAGCCACAGATCCACCCCAGCAACTGTGTTTTCTCTGCTGTGACATATCCTGAATGTTTTCGAGCGACCACATGAAATCATCTATGCAAGCTGGGCTACAATGGGGCACTGGAGCCCATCTGATGAGGCTCTCGGTATACGTCAAAGAGAAAAGCTTGTGAACTGCCATAGCCGACAGTATTTAGTCTGACATCCCACCGTTGGGCTCCCACTTTCTCTAACTGTCTACCTCTGTCATCGCCTCATTCGTCTCACCGTCCGTCCGTGAGCTGTGTTTCAGCTGCCTCTACTAATGGCAGTGTGGCAGAATCAAAGACAGCTTTATAATAGTAATTCCTCCCTACCGACAACCAAATTGTTCTGAGGGAGAAATATTGACTTATCTTGTCCATTGTCCCTGCAGTACAAATTCAGCCACAGAGCCATGAATACAATAGCCCACTTTTTACACTTGAAATAAGACTTGTACTCTGTGTCCTCGTCTTTTGTGTTTTCTCAGGGTAATACTCCAAAGTTATTTAGCTTTTTGAAGAGGATAGATTTGATAAGTTACGTCTCTACTGGAGGAAATGTGCAGAGTGTGTGGGTATGAAGGGGGGGGGGGGTGTCGTGAGTACTGCATTGAGAAAATGTTATTACATAAATGGACTATGCAAGACAAAGACTTTGATATTATCATAATTAAAAGTGAACAGCACCATATGGTGAGGGAGAGGAGCTGCACGAAAACAATCAAATTGAAAGCCTCTCAGTGAGCAGAAATACATGAAATGCTCATTTTTCAGCCGGAGGAACTGACAAAGTCTAAACATACGCTTTTCTATAACCTTCTCCTCTCCTCAGCTTGTCCTGTATATGAGTGTATGCCTGGTCAGTGCCCTGGGCCCTGCTAGGGGTCTACAGTATGCTCCAGGAATAGTCCATGAGTCACGTGGGGCGCTCTGTGGGATCTGTTCCCCTGGCAGGAAGCTGTTATATGGTTACAGTTATTTTTGTTGTCTGTCTGGGGATAGTTTTTACTGCGCTCCAGAGGATCAATAATTGTCATAAAAAGACTGCGTCACCCGGTGCCCTCTTTGAGCAGGACAGTGAGGTGGTGTGTGTAGGTTAGGGAGGCGTGCATGTGTGTACACATCGACGTTTGTCTGTATTTAGACATGTGAGCAGGTTTGTGTGTGCACGTGTGTAAGACATCTCAGGGACATTTGTGCAAGTGTGCACGATATTATGTGTTTGCATCACTTTCTATACGAAGGTAAGATGAGGTGTGAGCTGACAAGAAGTGGTTTGTTTTAACGACAATGTCAGTCTGTGGGAAATGTGAAGTATGTTTGCAATGTGAAAGGAAATGAGTTTTGAGTGTGGTATGTGAGCTTGGGAGGTGTTTTTAGATGTGTTAGAGGGTTAACCATAGGATGGGCTGACGTGGGTCAATCACAGTGTATCGTTTAATTTAACTGCAGCCTGCGTTGTTTTAATGTGCTAAAACCTCCAGCCCTGCCTCTTTACACGTCGCCCTTTACCTCTTTGACCTACTGCATCTGTCTTCCTGTCTGGAAGGCCACACCGCGTCCCTGTCCATAGCATGTCTGCAGAGTATCTGTGTCTCTCCTATAGCTTGTCTACTGTATACAGTATATGTGCCACCGTAGCCCTGGAGCTGCAGTCAGCCCTGGGGACTCGGAGAGGAGGTCCTATAACAGCGCAGGCAACGGAAGCTGGCTCCTAGCTAATTGGTTCCTGTGTTAGCGGCGCACAGAGACGGTGTCAGAGTCAGCACTTTCCCCTCCCTCTTCCCACGTTCTCTCTCCTTCTCCCTTTCTCCATCTATCCCTCCCTGCCTGCCTGAAAACCACAAATGCCGCAGGTTTGACATCCCTTCAGGACACACGCCTGAGCTAATATGTACATTGCAGGATGTTTGTGTGTTGACGGAAGACCTGGGCGTCACTGCTGCCAGTTTGACAAATAAATCCAAAATATTTTATAAATGTAGTAGTAATTAATAATCACATTTCTAAGAAGCAGGGGAGTTAGTAAAATGAACACATCACTCCATGTAGTATATTTTCCTCTGAGAAAAGTTAGTGTGTTTATTCCTTGCTGGTTATCCATCATTCTATACCTGCAATCTGGTCCGTCATTGTCCTCGGGCAGAGCAGATGAAGGTCACTACGTAACTGTGTTTATGTCGCCCCTCCCCCCACAAACACATGCCGACCCTCCTTCGGCTGATGGCCCCAATGACAGAGAAGGTAGACTCTGGTCCAGGTAATCACAGCTTGTAGGTGTCTGCGCTCTAAAATGTGTGCAAGGAGGCTTCCTCTGTGTGCATGTGTATTTTCATACTGCGAGAGGAGACGACTACGTAGCGTATCCCACTGAGCTGGAGTGGACCTGAGGAGAGTTCAGGCCTTTTCCTGCTCTGATCACAGAGTCTGGTCGGCCACAGCCCGCTGCTGTACTGTGTTTATCATTGCAGGATGTCCTCTCACAAACCGCCACAAACTTTGTGAGCCTTGTATTAACTCTCACTCATAAAGTATTATCCTCCACATTCTCATGCTCCTGCCAAAGGGTAAATACTGTACCTCTGTGCTGCATTTCATGGCACTTTAGGTTATTGGGAAAGAATTTCATGAGCACTCCTGAATGATCATCATTTCATTTGACCCATTATTGACTGTGTCTGTGCTTTGTAGGGGTGGGAATCACCAGAGGCCCCCCAATATGATGTTATTACTTAAGTCACGATACAATCTCAGATTTTGAACATTTTGCAATATGCTGAGTATTGCTATAAGATAAACTGCGATATACTGTGATTTATTACTTTTTTTAAACAGTAAATTATGCAGTTTGTCAACATTTGCTTTATTTCATAAGATACAGTTTTCACTCTGTTCATCTCAGAGTTTTCTTGAAGTCAGAGGTCAAGGGACCCCTTTGTAAATGGCCATTTTTTCCTCGCTAAAATTTGGCATGAGTTTGGAGCGTTATTTAGCGTCCCTCCTGTTGACGTGACGTGGTTGGAACCAATCGATCCCTCAGGTTTTCTAGTGTTTAGATTATGATACTAGAAGTCTAAGACTGAGCCTGTTACAAAATCTGAAAGACAAAATAGCAACTGGGCCTGTCAGCAGATTGTTAAAAGCTTAAAAGTTTATATAATAAAAGATTGCTGATCGATAGCTTGACGTCCGTGTATCGATACAATATTACCATGCAAAATATTGTGATACTATGATGCATTGATCCCCACCCCACCCCGAGTACTTTAGATTGCATTCAGTGGTCATGTTTTTTTTTTTTTTTTAATCCAGGACGTGGGTCATAGTGGATGATCGAGCTTTGACACAGGAAACTGCTTCCTGCTTCTCAGAGAATTAAAACTATTGGTTATATAAAATAAATGTATTTTTTTAGTGGCATTAAAAAGAGTTAGCAAGACTTTTAATATATCTAACCAGTACCACAATATTTCCAAACCTTAAGGCGTGGATTCAAAGAATACCCACATGTCAATATGTATATTGAAAGCATTATTGATCACCACTTTGTGTCACTGTCCCTTTGCCACCACACACTTTGTCTGCTTCCTGAGCAACAGCACAGACACAGGATTTTGTAAAACACTTTGGAAGATGACTTGTCTCATTCAGGCTGCTGAAACCTCACGTTACTTTAAGCTGAACATAATAACAGAACAGAATATTTAAAAAAAAAAAAATCCCCTCAGAGAGCGATTTGTTTGTGGCCAGTACAGACTGGAGAAACCCTAATACTTTAAATGCACATATGAATATGTGAATATTGTATAATGATAGACTTGAAGAAATGCAAACCTAACTTTAAACTAAGTGGTCTGAGTTGTTTAAACTCCCAACAGATGCATTGTGAGGCAGACCCTTGTCTCCTGTCACACTCCTCTCAAATCGCTGCAGTCTCCCTCCTCCGGCCCGACGACTCCAGCGCTGACCTCCACTATGGGGGTGGCAGCCCGGGCTCGGCCCCTTCTCTGCCCCACTGCATTAAACATTGATGGAGCTGTAAGGGAAGGCTGGAGCCTGTCTCCTACTCCGGTCTAGCCCTTGCCTATAGCAGGTCTCTTCTCTGGCTGTAACTTGTCTCCTTTCAATTTCTTTCCCTCCCTTTGTGATTTATATCATTGCTACTGCTGTGGTTATTTGAATGTGGTCGAATGGAGCTGTCTGCAGCAAGTGCTGCTCTATATAAGAGACACATCAAATCTCAAGAAAAGAGAGTGATAAGTGTCTGCTGCTGCCTGTGGCCAGTTGCATAGCAGCAAGATGTGACTTCCTGGAAATGACTGTGTGTGTGTATTTGATTCCTGTATTTGCATCTCCGTCTGTCTATGTGTGGTGCATTTATGTTATGCATTATGACTCTTACCACAGAGCACTGCTATATGAAAGGAAGTGGTAGGAGACACAAGACGGCAATATTTTCCTTTCTTTATCTGTTGTGTGTGTGTGTGTGTGTGTGTGTGTGTGTGTGTGTGTGTGTGTGTTCTAGTACTGCTGCATAACATGAGAGCATGATCTTAGCACCTTGCTATCACATCGTTTTCACCTTTCATATCATTAAACAGTTGGCTTAAAACTGCAGTCAGAATAAAGTGTACATGCAGTGAGAATCACATATCAGTATCAAATCTATGTACGAGAGGCAGGCTACTAATAAATCAACATATCCTCATACAACAGTTTGTATGATATCTAACAAAAAGTTATTTCTCATTTTTCATGCGTTTACTATGAATGCCCAGCAACACGTGATGCACACATTAACGTCCGCCCAAGTTTTTTCAAAATAAAATGTCGTCTTTACAGGAAACAACTGGTTAGGTTAGGAAAAGATCACAGTTTCAGTTAAAATAACTCCAGAACTGGTGTCACATAAAGGACCAGTGTGTAACATTTAGCGGTATTTATTGGCAGAAATGGAATATAAAATGAGTAAGTGTGTTTTCTTTTGTGTACAATCATGTGAAAATAAGTTGTTGTGTTTTCGTTACCTCAGAATGAGGTGTTTATATCTACATAGGGAGGGGGTCCTCTTCACGGAGTCCACCATGTTGCTCTACCATGTTTCTACAGTAGCACAGAACAGACAAACCAAACTGTCAACTTGTCCTGCTGGGGCCGAAGTCGATAACATTTCTCTCTCACTCGCCCCCACTCTCTCTCTTGCTTCATCACTCGCTCACTTCCAATGTACTCACATACTCGTACAACAACTGGCTCTAGAAAGGGCCATTCACATCAAGTTGTAATCTGCAACCTCGCTGCTAGATACCACCAGATCTGACACACTGTTCCTGTAAATACGGAAGTTATGCAAAAAAATAAATCAACTTTGACTTCTTGTTTCACACGGGATTCGAACACCGGCCTCCTGGGTGAAAGTCTGTTTTTTTGACCTGCCCATTCACATTTGTCACTGTTTATACCTCCTGGTTCACAATTAAGTTGATTTAATACACATTTATTTTGTGGGATACACACACATTACAGTACATTACTTTTTGTAAGTATAGTTACAAAACAGTGTATGAGAACAGCCTGCTAATTATTGTTAAATTTGTTCTGTCGATGCCACTAAAATCCACAGGGCCAGCAGAACAGCTCATAGTGACAAGTCCAAAACACTTACAGATCCAAAAGGGATTTAGTTGCCTCCACCCTCCCTCACCCATCCTTACCCCACAGAGCCTTGCCCTGTGGGAGATCTGCCCCACAACCAACAAGTGGTGGAGTTCAGCAGCATACCAGACCAAATACTGAGTCCTGTTAAGACTGTTAATATATTTATAGAATGCAATGTGAGCCGGGTACGGGTATCAGACTGTGGGAGAGTGCGACGTTGTAATCTAGCATTTGTGAGAATCGACGTGGTGTTTGCGAGATCTAGGAGAAAGCACGTCTGTGTTTTCATGTGAGTGTGTGTTCATGCAGTGTGTGGATGTTTATACATGGCTGGCGCAGGCTTGTGTTAATCAGGATCATGTCTGATTATATGGCCATAGGGCATGGAGGGTTTATAGACAATGCGAGGGTTTTGTGCTGGTAGACTGGTGTGTCGGGTCCTGAGAAAGTCTACTGGCGGATCTGCGCTGGCCCCTCTGCCATACATGCAGCCCTCGGGCAAACTTCCATGCATCATGACTGAGTACAGTAGGGCTATTCTCTCTGTTGTGAATATCACAAAGCAGAGATATGATACATCCTGCAAGCTCTCGTTAACACAACACACACTTTAGAAAATTAGATCGTGGGTGATATAAAGCAAATACAAAGGAGATAAAAAGGTTATGATTGTAATAATTAGGATTTTTTCCCACCTAACAATCAGATGTGATAAAATCATCTGAACTGGCAAAACTAAGCTTAAGGTTGCTCATTAATTTCAGGAGCTCAGACCAGTTGTCTGCTTCCAGAAGAGAGAATCACATGAGAATAATCCAAAGTGAAATAATCACAGCTCTGAGCAACAGCGAAGGGAGATGAATAAATAAGGCTGACTAAATAAATGATCAGTGATTGTTTGGCTCTAAGTGCTGTTGCTGTAGCTCAGCATCCTGATTTAGTCGGAGCCTTCAGCCATCCCTCAGCGGAGCTATGGTCTTAGCGGAAGAGAAACGGCTAAAAAGCCCCATTCTTCTTCATACCTTCAATATTCAATGAGAGCGCTAATTGCACCATGCTGAAAGAAAGAAAAAAGGGAGGGGGAGGCAGAGTGGGGAGGTGGGAGATGGGAGGGATCTACTGGCTAATGGTCCGTAGGGGGAAAATAAAGGAGAGGAAAAAAGGGGGATTTAAAAAGTTAGACATATCCTCAGGAGGTTCCTTCCTCTGTGTTTTTACCTGTGCGTCTCTTAGCTATAATGCTAATGCTCATTAGCCAGTCTGTGTGATATCCGCCGAATCGCGGCTACTGTTAGCGACCGTCACCGGGAGCGCTCTGGCGAAGTGAGTGCATCCAGTGGTTACGCACACGCTCCTCTGTTGTCAGCCGGAATCCTTTTTTTTTTTTTTTTTCCCCCTTTTTTGTTTTTACCTCAAAACTTAGTTGGGGAGAGATCTTGGAATATATTCGCTCAAGGTGCACGCATTTGTGAAGATGAATTGGGGGGATGCATATGCATTAAAAAGTCTTTGTGTGTATGAAATGCAAGCACAGCACTTTAGCCTTCCCTCATCCTTCCACCCCCGTTTCTCCCTTTAATCTTTGGCTGAGTTATAATACAATAAGTCCCTATAATCATTGGATCTCCTTCTCTCGACTTACCTGGGATAAATGACTGGGCTTAAACAGGGAGGGAGAGGAAAAAGGGAAAACTATTTTGCCATTGTTTATGAAATAAACAATTGTTTAATTAGTTTCACAAGTGAATGTGCTGCTTGTGACCAGCAGGGGCAGTGTGTGTGTCAGGTAGCAGGCTGCAGCGTCTCCTCCTCTCCCTACAGTCAGCCCTTTCACTGTCCCCTGGTATACGGCAACTGAAATACTGCTGATCAGAAGTTTTTCTCATAAATCATGCCATCCACCAAACAAAGCAATAAAGATGTTTGTTTGCATTATTGAAGGAAAAGTATTGCCTTGGGTCAGCTTTAAGCAGCGGTGTGTACGTGCATGCACGCATTCTTAAAAAATACGTTTTCACTTGCTTGCCAAGTATTTTTTGCTCGGAAAAAAAAGTAATTTGCTTAAGAAAAGCACATTTTGTTGAGTTGACTCTAACGGTAATAATATTTTTGATTGCTCAGCCAATCAGAAATGAGCTGCCTGTGTGTTGGAGTGTGAAAGTGGTGGCAGTGGTGGTACGAGGGGGCACATACTGGATATATCCAGTATGTTTGGCTGCATATCTGTGCTTGTGGATGCATTTGTGCTCCTTTATGTTCCAGTTTTGTCTTTGGGGATCATTTACAACTCTAGACAATTTTATAACAGCCCATTCGGTGCTATTTATATTGATCACACATGCTGCCAAGCACAGGCTCAGAACACAAGCTTTTCCTGAATTCAACTCTTCTCTTCATCTGCTTTCCTTTTAACAGCTTCACTTCCTTCACGTTTCTATTTTTTTACATTGATACAGAATTGCTTTCAAAGCCCTATTTTTCACTGTTGTGCATGGTTATGTGTTGCTTAAGAAGACAAGATGATATGTATCATATGTAGTTATGGGTGTACAAGCTTAGCATACATGCACCCAGTGTCCTATGCTGTGTTTTCAGTGCACACATGTGGCGAGCCTGTGCCTTGTTTAATTACACTCACACTAACATGATTCCTAGTATAGATAATACATAGATGCTAATCACTGACCCTTACATGACCCTCTGGCTTGTGCATGCTGTGAGAAAGTGTGTGTTATGTGGTCTCCTTTCGCTTACTCACTCACACGGAAGTGAAATGTGTTGGTTGAAGTGAATATAATTAATTTTACTGAACTTTAATTAATTACATAAATCTGGCATAAACTAGAAATACCTTGGACACAAAATGTTGAACATACAACAGTTCATATCATACAAAATGTTGTTTCTCATTTTGTGCGCGTTTTCCTACGAATGTCTAGCAACACGTGACACGAGTCAATCTCCGCTCCAGTCTTTTCACAGGAAACAACTTGGTTTGATTTAACCAACAAACCTGCTCTGTTAAAATAACTCCAGACGAAGCGTAACTTAAGTAGGGAAGTTAAAAAAATAAAAGATGGTGGTTTGGATTGATATAACTCTGGATGTGGCATAACTTAAGTATGGAGGTTACGTGACAAATAAATCAACGTTGACTTCTGGTTTCTGGGGTACGACACCAGTCTCCTGGGCAGAAGTTTTGGGATTTTTTGACCCACTCATCTTCTTTTGCGTTTGTCACTCTTTATACTTCCTGGTTCACAACAAGGCCTATTGATGGTCTGGGATACATACGCTGTGACACTGCAGGTGTGCTGTGCATTGCGATTGGCTCAGTTGTTGACCAGATGTTACTGCGAATGTGTTGTACCCCAAAGATATGACGTGTTGATGACATGACCCAGCCTCTTTCACTAGCCCTTGGTTCACAGTAATGTAGATTACATACAAATAGATTTTGGGATATAGATGAATTACAGTACATAACTTTTCAGAGGTGTAGCTATGAACAGGCTGGCAAGAGTGAGGACACCTGCATGCTAATTAAGGAATATAGAAATAAGCTCTCTATCAATAGGATCCTCCAGTCAGTTGGTCAGTCAACAGCATTCTAGCTTAAACCTGAAGCTGGTACACTCATTAAAACCAAACCCAAGTATTTAGTTTGCGGTGGCGAGGCTTGCGCGTGTGATTCATCGCTGCATGTGTTTGTGTGTGTTTTGTGTGTGTGTGTGTGTGTGTGTGTGTGTGTGTGTGTGTGTGTGTGTGTGTGTGTGTGTGTGTGTGTGTGTATGTGATGAAAGCGTATAGGCCTGTCCCCAGTTGTGCTGTAACTTAACCTGGTCCATGGAAGTCTGTTCTGGGCTCTTGGCTCTCCTCTCATGGCCTTCAAGCATTCAACACTTCATCTGAGAAGGAGTCTGTGAGGAGTTTCATGAGTGCTTCGCATGGCCAACGCACTACTTTCTAACCGAGATAGTTCCCTAGAAGGCCAAAGCTTCTCCTGTTTCGCCCTCGAGAAAGTTTAAACACAAATAATCAAGCATCGAGTCACCAAGACGGGCCTAAAGGAAACGGGAGTCATCGCAAGTAGAAGGTATGCACTGGAGAAGTCGCACATAAGAAACTGGAAGACATTTAAGAAGGACATTACGCCTTTGTTGTCTGCCTACTTTTAATACTTTTTACGACTCTGTTTACTCTGCCGCCTCGCCCTTTCCTCTCCTCCCTCTCTGTCGCAGGAATGACTAATAGTAAGTGGCTTTCTACAGGGGTGCTGCAGAGTGAGGGGGTGAGAAACTACCTGCTTTTGTTATCTTAACACCCAGCGGCATGCGAGAGACAACCATCAAACATCCAGCTCCTCACTTGACATGAGCAGACTGCGCTGATGTGGAGGGAGCTGGCAGTGACATGGTTGGGTGAGTGAGAGTACGCTGCATCCTGGGCCTGGCAGCTTTATGAGCCCAGGGGGAACCATAAAGACACACAGGCTTCCAGGCCCTCAGCTGCTCCCTGTGTTAGGGTTACAAAAGCATGGGGGACAGGGACAGGATGCCTGTTTGGTCAGGGTTCATTCTTATCTGAGATGGGTCTTCCCATTCACAGTAGCACAAGTGAAAGACGGTTACTTCTATATAACCAACTAAAGCTGCGTTCATGTACACATGCTCTGTCTTCAACAGACAAAATGTAAACCGTATCAGAGTCACACAAAAAGGCAACTACAATGAAATACAATGAAGTGGTCATGTGCAGACCGAAATGCACGCATGGACACACTGGGAGAAAAGATGATTTCCTTCTTTTCACATACCTGTGGTATGTTGCTGACAGACGGATGGGTCAGTGTTTGTTTTAGCAGCCAGGTCTCTGGATGACAGGAGGAAGCTCTGGGAGAGCTGTATCAGTGTTTAGACAGATACTACAGGGCCTGAAAGACACACGCTGTCCTCAGGACTGCAGGACACTGTTCACAGAGCGAGGCAAAGGCCATGAAGATATCAGATGATGGGCTTAAACCAGCCCTGTCTCCGAAAAGTATGTTCCCACACAACTAAACTACACTCTCAGTTACATTTGGAGGGAGACGTACCTTGTCGTGGATTTGGTTTGTCTTTGAATTATCACCAATACATTTGTAAAGTGAGATTTCTGTTTGCCACGTCCACACGGCCATAGCGACGTCACATCTTCGAAGAGCTTTGAGTCGTTAAGGTCTTTTTTACTTTGTTTCTCCTCATGGAAAACAGAAAAAAAATCGCGAGTCCACGTCAGCTCATGTCCATGTAATCGTCCTTGTGGAGGGTTTAACAGAAGCTTGAGTCCGCGGACGGCCACAGCAAGTGAGGCAGTACGATGAATGACGCGCAGAGCAGGTGACGCAGTATATCAAGCGACCATTACTGAAAGTTACGTTGAATAATAACGTTATTGGAAGTTACATGGTATAACAAGTATAACAAGCGAGTCCACAACAGACTGGCAGTGTTAGTGGGTCAAACTAAAACCGAACTTTCCCCCAGGAAACCGCTGTCCATGTCCTGTGTGAAACAAAGTCATTTTACTTTTTACTAAACCTAACCCATCAGTTGTATTGCCTAAACTTAACTAAGTAGTGTTGTTGCATTGGTTTTGATTTTTGTCTCAACATATAATGTTAGCCAAGTGTTTAAAACTGAGACAGCAAATTGAGAAAGCAGTTTAGCTGTATGGGAATATAATTGTGTGATAGGCAGGGTTGGCTTAAATGTGTCATAGTTAATTAGTATTGCCAAATAATTTGGGAAGATTTACCCTGCTCGATGTACCAGGCGAGTCGTTTTACTGTCAGGACTACTTAAGTTAGTTTAAGTCCTAAATTTGCTTTTAAATAGTCTGTAATTTCCCATGCAGATTATTAAGACCCATTGCTTGGGCCCGTGGTAAACTCTGCCCATTTAATTGCTAACAAATACCATTAGGCAGAGAACCGTTTTAACATGGCCAATGATTTTTTACTGTGTGTGTTTGCCCTTGTTTTCCCAGCTTTCATTGTGACTGGAGGTGGCCCACTTGGCAGGAAGTTTAACAGTGTTTTATAGAGTAACCCTCATTGTCCCAGCCTCCTCATGGTAAGGAATTAATGGGACCAGGTTGAGGAGGAGACGGAGACACGGTGAGGAGCACAGACAGGTTTAGACACAATGGGAACACACACACTGCAGACCTGAATGGGCATCTATCCCACTGATGAGACCTCACCAAGGCACTGAGACACACACACACCTATACATAGAGTAGATACACAAAGTCACCGTTTAAATGCATATTTAAACTAACAGAACAAATGATACAGGTGTTGAAAGACACCCTGCAGAAATGTTAACATGAAAACACCGATGCTGTGTGTCCCTGCTGTCATGACTAAATGCTACTGGCTGAGCAACGCGGTGGAGGAGATGTGAGTCAGTGCCAGCCACGATGGTGCAATCGCATGCTGTTTTTCAAGGCGTATGAGCGAGCGTTCCCTTTACAACCTCTGACAGTAAAGTATGAATCATCAGTTGTTTCATCATCATCATCATCACACTCTGCCTCCCTCAAAACACAGTATGGGGGTTGTGACCGCTCCAGCCCTGTTTTCTAGTAATGTGTGTGAACCAGCCAGCACACACACACTTTATTCTCCTTTTTCTCAAACCAACCGCCTCCTTCTCCGTCTCTGTCACGCTTCTCACGCTTTCTGCTCAGCATGGTTTAGGGAAAAAATAATGCAGCGTCATCTTTAAGTGCATTCGAAAGTAAATCAATCTATTTTCATTATTCAGTAGTATTTAGTTTAGAGCTGCGATGATTAATGATCAAATTAATCACCAACTATTTGATAATTGATGAGTCAGTTTGAGTCAAAAAATAAAAGTCTAACAATGTGAATATTTTCAGGTTTCTTTACTCCTCTGTGACAGTAAACTGACTATCTTTGAGTTGTGGATAAAACAAGACATTTGAGGACTTCATCTTGGGCTTTGGGAAACATTAATTGACATTTTTCAGCATTTTCGGACACTTTATAGACCAAACAACTAATTGATTAATTAAGAAAATAATCAACATTGAAAATAATCCCTAGTTGCAGCCCTAATTTAGCTTGCATTGTTAGGAATTTTCCAAGTTGAATCTCAATGATTTTTTTCTGCAGATTAGAATTCATCCAGATTACGATCAGGTCTCCTCATTAAAACACAACAATAGTATTTTATTTAAGACTAAAACAGCATTTGTACTGGGAATGTTAATGAATTAAATTAGCATGTGGAGCAGTGATGTGTGGTTTGAAATGCCCATCACTATATTACACTTAACATGAGCAACCACAGCTACTGAGGCCTGAGGGAGGTGTTCCAGAGAAAACCTGTGGTAAAGGTGGTCACACCGAGGTTCACAGATGTGTGTAGGTGCTGGATCTTATTTGTGTGTGCGTGTGTGTGTGTGTGTGTGTGTACCTGCAGGTGCAAAACCTACATCCACGGGGGGCCAAGAAAAGGGAGAAAGAGCTGGGTAGAGAAGTTTCTGTTGCCACAGATACCGTATCATTTCTCACCATCTGAAAAGTCACTGCTGCTGCTGCTGCTGCTGTGCAAACGAAAACACTAACAGACTCCGAACATCTAAAATGCCCGCTGACATGTTCCGCTGAGCGAGCTTACATAATGAATGTTGGTTTTCAGCAAACTGTCTTGACAATGAATTAACTGGATTTATTGCAATAGCGCATAGTGACCCAGGCTTTTAGAGACAAAACACTAATGCATCCCGTTATGCTGGCGTGCTGCTGTTTGTGTGTGTTGTGGGAAGGCGTTTTATTTATAGTTTATATCGTTTGACATTTCTAAAAAATTTAGAAATTTTCTAAATTTGTGAAATGGGTGTATTGAATTGCCTCGAAGGCACCGTTTTCAAGTCCATAAGCAAATGTTGATACATGAGAATCAGGATGGAGTATTTGAGGGCTAAACATTGCAGGCTCCTCCTGCCTTGTGTACAAATGTAAATAAAGTATAATAAATATATATAAATAACGCATCCTGTTCATTTTGAAAGTGTGTGTATAAGATTAGGGGATGCACAAGTGTGCGTAACTAAAAGCAGAAGTTGGGACAAAACGATCAATACAGTGAGGATTGACCGGGAGAATCACCCGGAAAAGAAAGAACAATCACCACTTTTATTACCAAAATAAAGTATGACCACAGGATTGGACTCTACTCTGTTTCCTTAACACTCAGATTACAGCTAATGGTCAATATTGACTCTGGTGGTGGACTTGATCTGTCACAGGTTGCAGAGAAAAGGAAATCTGTGATCACCTTTAACAGAAGTGTATTTATACCCAGTTTTTATTTAAGGAAGTATTAGGATTTCTTACTCACTGTGAGTAATGTACCCTCAAATGTCTAATTTCTTGTCTTACAGTTGTGTTTGTTTTCTTCGTCCGATATGAGCTGCACCTTCCCAGCATTGCGGAAAGAATGGTATCTATTTCTGTTCCTTCCTGCCATGGCTTCGAGCAGGCATCCATATCTTACCATAACCCCATCGTTGTTCTCTTTAGACCCATATCTCTGTCAGCCTCACAGAGTGAAACGCTGTTTCCTGTTTGGTTTGTCCAACCACTGCCTCTTACTGGCTGCTCTAATGTTCCTATGTCAACTTTGACCCTACTTTACTGAAACCACTGCTATCAGCCCGATCCGCCCCAGTCACAGGAAGTCATGCTCTGAACTCATGGCCTCAGAGATGGTTACAAAAACAGGTAAAAAGAGTGAAAAGCAAAAAATACACTGAGTGAGAACGCATACCGTAACACTTTGTAAATGCTTCCAATGGAGGAGGCTTGCACGCTATAGGACAAATAAAGAGAGAACAATAAAAAGTAGTGATATTAGAAGACAGATTGATGTTGGTTTCACGTGGCTATTTATTATTGATGTTGTGCAGTATGAGTTTGTATGTCCTCTTCCCATTTAGATTAAACAAACAGCTTAAGGTTTCGATCGCTCCTGGAGTCTATCTGCGGTATAACCATCATCTTTCATTCACCCTTTCAGAGATGTTTTCTATTTGACTGTCTCCCCCATCCTCCTCCACTTCTGGTGTACTCTAAACCACGACACTCCCACACAGAGCGCTGCAGCCCGGCAGCTGAAGGGTGAGACGACAAGTAAAAAGACAGGCCTCCTTTGGCTTAGGTACAGCCACAGCAGCAGTCACACACAGGGCTAGTAGGTGCTAAGTCTCACGCTGAGTCTGAGGACGGAAGACGTGCGCTCCAGATAAAACTCTGTCTCCTGAGTTATGATGTTGCGTGTCTGTTCTGCTGTTACGGATCAAAAAGTTTGAACGAACTGACAAAATATCTGTCGGGAATCTTTGATGGGTGAGTAATGTTAAAGAAAGTAAAGAGGAGGAGGAGGAGGAGTGGCGAGAACTTGCATGTGTGCATCTCTGTGGGAGTGGGAGAGTAGTTGAGATGAGAAAAGATGAAGAGACTGAAGATATGAAGGGGAGACAGACAGCACAGCAGACCACTGAGTGTCTAAGAAAGTGAGCATAGCACAGTATCCATCAGCCTTAATAGAAACACGCACGGGCCCATTATGGAGAGGTGTTTGAGAATAAATCATCTAACAGGCCCCTTTTCAAAGCATTACCCTGTCAAACCTAATCTAACCTACCTCTGTCTGCTCCCCCATCCCGCACCACACCCCCTCTCCTCTCTCCCTTAGTGAGCAAAGCCGTTTGCCGCCTCAGGCAAGGGCTGGGAACATAAGAGCAAAGTCACAGCAGAGCCGTGGATACGAGTCACCACCACGGCGTCTCCTCTCAGACTGCGTGTTTTGCTTCGCAGGGAAAAGGCCCACATTGTGAACCAAACACTCTGGGGTCACCCGGTGCAATATTTAGGCCTCAAAAAACATCACTTTTACAAGCACACTCTGAACGCGTAATTTGTAAATGAATTTGTTTGCGAATTTGTCGAGAATTTTTGAACAAGAACGCCGGAGCCTTCGGAGAACAAAAGGAAAACAAGTTAATAGTCTTTGATGTGACCACTGCTGCAGTGAACATGGATGAGAACTGCCTTCCTCATGTCTCCTCTGTGTCTGTCACACAGTGTGGTTTTCACCACAAGACACATCCCCTATCCTTCTGGGAACCATAAGGCCAACCTCTATGACAGCACGGCAAAGCAACAAATAGACTAGCACAGAGGCTCTGACCGCGAGAAGAGTTTTCGAGAAGCATGCAGACTGATTGTATCTCTAATGCTGTCTAAAGGAGGGACTACTTGTCTCTGCATGCACAGAAGCTTTAAATCAGATTTATAACATTCACACTTTGAGCAGGATTTTTTTTTCCAAATCTAATCAAGTTTGAGTGCAAATTTAGATTTTTTCTTTTACCTGCATATTCAGAATTAACATCGTAATGACTTGGCAGGGTTTCTGATACATGAGAACTGTTTCGCACAGGTTTGCACTTCCGTTCTCACTTAAGGACAAGCCCCATTGATCGGTTGGATATGGGGCAATAAGCCTCGTGTGTTTTTCCATGGCTCCCTCCAGTGCTGAAGCAGGCCGACGCTCCGGGCGGCTCTATGTGTGTGAGACGGCTCGGCTCGCTGACTGACAGCCCTGGATAAGGGATAGTGTGTCTGCCCTCAGTGCCAGCACAGCTAGAAGTGATAAACACCGGCAACCTGATCCAGAGACAAGAGACGCCTCTGCCTCCGACAGAGTTCAAACTTAATGCACTTCTATTCTTCTTAGCCAAGTCCAGAGTCGCTTGGCTCTACCGTGCTGAGCCTAGCTGACACGACCCGGCCAGGTAGAGGTCAGCGGAGGCTATTCCAGCAGTTTCTCTGACCACTTCTGATTGGCTCTCCCCCATCTCATCCTGTCTGACACACCATCACTGTTTCAATCTGCCTGCTGCCTCTGCTTTACAGCTTTCAGTCTCCATTATTCCAAAAGCTTCTCGTATTCAATATTCCTATTGCGCCAACAGGACCTGAGCATTCTCTCTGGTCTGGAATATTTATGGAAAGTTTATTTTATCTGTTTTTTATTGCTACTCTTGTACAAATAGGCCCCCATAGAGTCCCTAGTCCCTGCCCTTGCAGTAATGGCAATGTAAACATGGGAAAGTAATTTGAATTCTAACAAAGTGGAGATTAGCTGGTGACAGTTTGTGGCATGGGCGATTATTTCTAAAATAATCCTGTTTTGATATGCATCTGCGTCCCGGCAGGAATTTTCAATTTGTTTTCCCATTGCTGCATGTAAACAAGCTCTAGTGTCTCCTTATCATGGCGTCGCACGGACAAGGAAAGAGCGTATGCCCCCTCCAACACCCCCCTTCCCTTCTTCCATCTCACCACACAACCTGTCTCCTCCATCCTGCTGCATCTGGTTAGAGTCGCTGAGCAGCCGCGCTTGTCTGGGTTTCAACAAGTCTCTTTATCGAGAGCAGGTAGGGGGTTTTATGTGTGCACCTGCAAGTCATTTGCAAACATGAAGTCCTCAAAACGCACCCCCTGAATATGTTCTGCTTGAGGGGTTCTGCCCATTCCCTGTCTGAATAGGCAAATATGCAACATGGCAAAATGGCCCACCCTACCCACAGGCCTGGGGCATGTGATAAATGTCTACACTTCTGATTGTCAACTGCGAGTTATGGAAATAATTGACTATTTATTTGAAATACTCGCAAAAAAAAAAAAAAAATCCACTTTAATTTAAAGTTACAGACATCATCCAAAATGTTACTGAAAAAATGTAATATTATAAAGATTTATTGTCATAAGTTGGCTCTGTTGTGGACGTTTACCAGAGAGGAGGTATTCATTCATTTCACATGGTGCCTGTAGAGCTGGTAAAGTCCTGAGCAGCCAGATATTAGCTATTTGCTTATACCCGTCTTTCATGTGGATAGAAAGCCAGGGGGCTATTTATCTCTCGCTGATTGATTGCTCCTGCCTGAAGCTAATCAGCATGTAGCTTGTTGTGTCTTAATGTTTATGGGGATTATGCGAGGATAAACATGGTAATCCCCAATGTTGTGCAGGACTTCCAATTACCACGCTGCTTCACCAAAAATAAGGTCACCATAGATTTAACCTATTAATACAATATAAGCCAGCAGACATCCCTCCGCTGTTAATTTCACCTAAGTTAAACCTGACTTCAAACCCAGATCCGAACCCACAAGAACCTGGCTGGGAGCCAAAAGTGACTCATCTCCGCTACAGTAGGTTGTGATTGGAGCTGACCAGCTAGGTTAGGCTGTGGTCACCGCCGTGACTGAGGCAGGCTTCCTTACAGATAGAGATAACAGGCAGAGGTGAATGTCTAGTCCATGCTGACAGTCTGGATCGATTAGGGATGGATCACTTACACGCAGCGATCGTTACAACCCCACCCCAGCGCTCAGGTGGAGCCACGGAGTGACTCACAGCGGCAGCACAGGGAGGTGATGGTCCTGACTGAATCGTGCCCTTGCACAGCTACAATTAAGAGTTATGTACACAACTTCTGGCAAAATATCCCACAATCTCTGACTGAAAGAGACAACATGATTGATAAAACTCCTCTTTCCACGCCATTAAGGGTGTGTGAGAAAAGAGGATGCAGAGTGGCCTGGCTCTCGCTGTTTGAGCCACCTCCAAATCCTCCCGTCATTAATCTACTCTAATACATTCACTGCAAAGGGCTGCTTTCCCGCTGAAGAGCAAGCAGGCCTTAAATTACAATACAGAGGAGTGGAATCATTACTACCTTTAATGTTCCCAATCTAATTGAGGCATTAATTTAAGTAGAGTCTCCAGTGAGGATTATTCATAACTGCTTTTTAATTTAGAAGGGTGATCAGCAGAAATATTCCCCAGATCAGAGGCAAAGTCCCTTCTCTGGTTTCCCCTTTTGCCGCTTTTCAAAGCCCCTTGCCATTTGCAGGGTGAAGCGAGAGGGTACTCGCAGCAGAAGAGGGCCGTCCCTGCTATGTTAACAGCAAACACCAACACTACAGTGCAGCTCCTTTGGTGTGTTTCCTTTTCATGTAGCGCAGTGTAATGTTGGCCTAATTGTTTCTGCACAATGTGTGTGCTGCACACAGAGCTGAATTACACACCAGGGTGACAAGGGACAAAAATCTATTATGGCCCTGAAAACTGCATTTCACCCAGGGCCACAGAATCAACCTGTTGCTGAACTAAACTGTGGTATTTTAAATAAATATGATTGATTTTGACATAGGTAGGTGCCTCATCACGAGATTTTGAGCAGGGCTTCAAATATTTCATGGTACTGCAGGGCCCCATAAGGTAGAACATAATTTTATCTTTTTTAGTTGTTATTTATGATGATAAACTGCCCATTGACTGCAAATGGTTAGGCAGTCAAATTTCAACGAATGAGAGACAATGAGACTTTTCTACACAGCGAAGTAATCCTCAAGTGCATTACACACACGAGTAATAGTATAAATAATTCAGGTTGCCATAAATATGAACTTTAGACCGTCAACAGTAGCGAATAACAAGCTTCACCACACAGGAAGGAGCAGGTTGGGTGGTGGAGAGAGTGGTGTTGATATGAAGAACTGTTATGAAGGCCAGCCTGTTCAGAGTAGAAATATGAGGATGTCACCAGTCAACTGATAGCAGATCAGCTAATGTGCCAATGTAGCTCTGATGGAACTGGTTAAAACTGGCCTTCAGTCTTCTGCCTGAATGAGCACAATAATGCACAGTGAAACTGGGGACCATTTAAGCCGGGACTAAAAGTCCCAGAAACTACTTCTCAGTTAAAATGTTTCTTTAGCCCACTGACTGTTTCCACAGCAGTCTAAAGATCTGCTAAGATTAGGCAAATTAGTACGCTGATACGTGAAAAAGTAACATGACATGGGACGAGAGCTGCCGGTGGTCACGATCAGCGACGGTCATCAAACCACCCCAAAAGTTTCTGTACTTTCAGAAAGCACTACCGCTCGACCAGGACCTTTGTTGTGGGTAAAACCAGCCCAGTAAAATGTCCCAACACTTAATTTAGACCCTAATCCTTGCAGTCAAATGAGCTCCTCAAAAGGTTCCTAGTTCCAGGGCAAAGTTCCCGCAGTGGAAACAGGGCTTTATGGTCTCAAGCTCCTGGGGGAGTCTGGTCAGTAATTCTGCCTTTTCTAACCTATGCTGTATAAATGTACTTGCTCTTCAAAACATAGTCAGGTGATCAGGTGTGATAACTAGTTTAGTTATGTGTCTTGACATGCAGTTTCCTGTTTTTTTTTTTTTTTTTAAATTAACAGCAGTTCCACAGCTATAACTACAATAACAAACATTTAAAGTCATCAATGCGATTTGCAAAAGTTGCCAGTTTGCTTATTTCTTTGTTAGACAGTGTAATGTGAGAGTGTAAAAGAACATTTTCCTCATACTCCGTTTCTGTACCGTATACCTCCAGCATTGGAGTTTTCACAGGCTGTATTTTCCCCTTTGAAATCACTTACTTAAACAGTCAGGCTCAACGGGGAGGATTATTAGTGAAGGAAATCCATATTGAGCCACAGCAGCCAATTTTTGCCAAAGGGCAGAAATCAGCGGCTCACGAGACACGGGCATTTGATTGCTGGGAGTCTCTAAAACACACAACCAAACACGAGCACTTAAGGGACAAGCATATATACTCCTCACATGTGCACACACACATGCAGACGGACCATGCCCCGCGGGACTCGAGTCACACTGATACCGTCGCAGTCCCCCCGTGGCACTAGAAGCAGGCACGGCAGGCCATCTGGAGTCGGGAGGAGGGTTTGTTAGAGGGGTGTTGAAACCGAGTGGTACATGCTTCGACCGTGTGGCTGACCATCTGGCTTGGCATACTGTGTACCAGTAACTTTGAGCAGTCCTGCAAGAGAGAGGAGGGGGAGGAGGAGGAGAGATGGATGGATGGGTGGTGACAGAGGGGGAGATAGCTGTAGGGTTAAAAGCAGCCAGAGTTTAGTGGCACCGATTTGATTGATGTCTTTGGTATAGCTCTCGTTCAGCCTCTTTCTCTCGTTGCTCTCTATGTTTAGAAAGTCTGCTTCCGCGAATGAAATAAATCTTTATGGGTGTTGCATACGTTATTAGGGCTGCAGCGATTATTTTCATTATTGATTAATCTACTGCTTATCTTCTCGATTAATCATTGATCTGTCCCCAAGAGCTCAAGGTGACGTCTTCATATTGCTTGTTTTGACAAAGGGAAAAATATATTACAGATTAACTCCATTGATTGATAAATTGATTGATTATTGTTTCAGCTCTAGGCAGTATTATCACATAATTGCGTAGCATGAGCAACATCTTCTGAATAACTTACGGTTTTCCGATTATTTACTGAAACAATTAAATCTGTCATGCTGCACTAAGATGAAGAATAAGATGAAGAGGAACGACCCGAGGTGGAGCTGGTGTTTGTAAGGTGGAGGGACGGAGGAAGTTGACCCCCTGTTTGTGGGAAGACTGCCAACATCAGACACACACATGAAGTCTGCGAAGCTGAAAGCTCCGTGACCCTTTTCTTACCGCACAGATTGAGCAAGAGACCCAGAGAGAGGAGGAGGAGGAGTGAGCGAGAAAGAGATAAAGAGAGAAAATGAGGTTTTATCTTATGAGCCAATGTGTGGCCTGACTCATGTCTGCATTAAGCCAAGTGAGGTATCCGCTTCCCCTTAATATTTTATAGTTTCCTTCAAAGAGGTCCCGCTGCCCGTACTAAAGTAGCAAGCAAGAATTCAGACTTCCTACCAGGTATCCTGAACCTGTATAGAGTTACTCTTCTCTCCTTTACCAATCTCCTTCCTCACACACTTTATCTCCACAGAACAGTGATGGCACATTTCCCCTGAATCCACCTACAGTATTCCCTCAAAACACAGTCAGTGGACGTACAACCAGACATGTTTTCAGCTGTGTTAGATGAAGGAAAACCAAAACAAAAAAAAAAAGATTTGGCATCATATTGAAAAATTCAAATTGACATATATAAAGATGAATGACATGACAGCTCCCCAAAAGTGAAGCCAAAACATCTTGATTGCCCCCTGGTGGTTGGCTGCAGTATACGTCAGAAATCCTGCATCCTCCATGTTCGCGGATGGGACATTGGCCAAACTAAAAAGTCAAAACATTTGCCCAAAGATGGTTTCTGTATTTAGGTAGTTCTTATCATGCTGATGTACTGTACACGTTCATTTTTCTGATAAGTTTGATTTTAATTGGTTATTTGATGCTATAAAAGGGGGTGAAACATCATGATTGGCAGCTGTGAGTCTCTGTCACTGACAAGATGCAGCATTGCATGACTCATGATTGGTTCAGTCAGGTGATATCCATACTGCATCTGCACCAGCCGATCATTACTGCACATACTCAAAATGACGCTGAAATCCCAACATGGCAGCTCCCGTATTTAGGATATTTTGGCTTCACTTGTACAGTGGTAACTGTAAAAGTGAAAACATGTCCGTCTTTATATATAGTTTATGATACCAAAGAGCTGATTTTTCATAACTTGTGGCACAACAGACTGATATTATAGCACATGAGCCATGCTTGTATACACTCACACACCAGTGTCTATGAGGGCAGGCAAACTGACATTGATGAGAGCACTGATGCTACGACAAACGATACACCAGTTTGGCCTTAGTATGTTTAGAAGTTATGCACCTTTTTGTTGAGGTGGTTCGGGCATCTGGTAAGGATGCCTCCTGGGCGCCTCCCTAGGGAGGTGTTCCAGGCACGACCAGCGGGGAGGAGGCCCTGGGGCCGACCCAGGACTAGGTGGAAGGATTATATCTCCACACTGGCCTGGGAACGCCTCGGGATCCCCCAGTCAGAGCTGGTTAATGGGGTCCCCTGCTGGAGCGGTTGCCCCCGCGACCCGACGGTTGAAGATGAAGATGAGATGAAGAGCACCTTTTTGTTACTCTCACTGCTACACCCCCTTTTTACCAATTAGCATGAACATACACCTTCACACCCACGCACTTGACCTCCACGCCAAATCTCAGCCTTCTGTAGTGAAAACTGTGGCCACCAAAGGGTGGGGAAATGTTTGCGGACCGACCGGCTGGCCGACAGAGTGAGCTATAGAGCTATAGCTGCTGGTTGCAGATAAAAATATGTAGTATATACTGTATGTATTTATGTTGGTTCCCAATTACTAATCAGTCAAAGGGACGGAGGGTTTTTGAGAGATGGATGAAATCTGGTCCTGCTTTAAACTTCAAAGTCAGGAAAGGGTATAGAGTTCCTAAACACATCATGAATATTGAAGACTGTAAAGTCACTCTTTCTGATCTGAGAGAGAAACTTTTGAAGAGCGCCACCCCACCTCCTCCAGCTCCCCGACTTACAGTAGCCAAGCGGATGGGCAGTCCATTAACTATTTAAATGCACACAGAGATGTGAGAAGTAGTGGCCAGCATTTTAATGAAAAACAGAGAACGGATTGGCTCCTGAAGGGACCACTCTGTTTCTGATTACCATTACTACAGCTCAGAGTTACATTTATAGGTCTGGCTGTGATTAAAGTTACATTGATATTTTCTTTTCTTCTTCTTTTTCTGGAGTCGGTGTACGCATGCTCTTTTCTCCCTAACCAGATGTGTGGTGCAGAGCCTTCGTGGCAGCTCCATTTCTATGTCTGCAAGTCAAGACAGTGACAAAGTGCTACTAAATCCAAATAGGTCTGAGTCAAAGCCAACGTGTCATCTATCTTTCCTATTTCCCCTGAGGGAGTGCTCACCTATCCAGCCTTCCACGGTCCTATCTTGGGCACTGTGCTAATAAGGAACACCCCGTGTTTAAGCTGGATGAGGCCCTGTCAAGGATTCTGGTCCAAGGCTACGATGCCTACACAGGGACACTTTGGGATGAGAGATGGGGGTGAGAATATTTCATTCCTTCAGTCATTAACTACCTATAATTAGATACAGTACTGTGTAGCTGCAGTAAGAGTTTAGTGGCTTATCGTCATACTATACATGTCAAATCTCAACCCGGTCTCCTACTAACTACATTTGTATACTATAATTTCCACTTGATACACTAGGATTTTTTTCCTATTCAGGAACTGTATATTTATAAATTAGATATGCCAGCTTTTGAGAAATGTAGACTTTATTATTATTTTTGTATATCCGCACAGGTTATTTTATGTGTAAACTGAAAACAGATGACAGACAGTGAACATTTTTGTTATATCAATAAATACAAAATCCAGCAGCATTCAATTTCTTACAACTATGTATTTCACTAAAATAAAATTAGTTTGAGCAGAATTCTTAGAGCTGAAACAAATAATCGATTGTTGTCAACTATAAAATTTACCGCCAATTATTGTAATAATCAATTTTTTAAGAAAAAAACATTTTTTTCTGGTTTCTTTACTCCTCTATGACGGTAAACTGAAATATCTTTGAGTTGAGGACAGAACAGGATATTTGAGGACGTCATCTTGGGCTTTGGGAAACACTGATTGGCATTTTTCACCATTTCCTAACATTTATCGACCAAAAGACTAATCGATTAACTGAGGAAATAATCAACAATGAAAATAATCGTTAGTTGCAGTGCTAATTTTTGACAGACAGGGATGGAAATCTGCGGATATAAAGCACATATATATTATATGGAAGTTTCGATGTGAATCCTGAATTATTTTTGAGATTTCAAAACTCTGAATTGACTGAAAAAGATGCCGAAAGTTGGAAACTGTGTTTGCATATCTTCAAAGCAATTCTTTACAGCTGATTCTGCCTCTCATCTTTTCATCCGAGTCTCAGCAAGTCTTCACCTCTATGAATATGTGAAAGGACTGCACTGATTAGTGTTTCATTGATGAAGCACTATAGCAGAAGAAAAAGATCTATTGTTCTTTACGATTCAAGGATACACATACGGCTAAAACACGGTTGTATTCTCTATTTTCTAAGTGTCTGGCTCTTTAGTATTTTTACCCCTGAGACGTTAAAACAGCAGCCACTTGAGCTCCCTCCGGCAGGGTGCTAAGTGGCTGAAAGGACTGGGAGAGGCTTGTGTAGGAGACTAAAGACATGCCTCTGTAAACACGCATGCATCTTTGCACTGCTCTCACTTCACACACAAGCTCTCCCCGGCAGAGTCAATAAACTGTTTGTTTTAAGTGTCTCTCTCACTTTCATTCACTCTGTGTATCCCTCGCTTAGTTCTCTGTAGCCACGATATGAAACGCCTTTCTCTCTCTCTCTCTCCCTCTCTCTCTCTCTCTTCTTCTGAAGCAGTGCTCAATCTTGCGCTGCAGCGCAACAGGAAGCCGTTTAGAGTATAGTCCCCACCATTGTTCCAGTCTGTTTCTCTCAAAAAGCTTTTATCGCTTCTACTAAGCGCTCTGCCAGGGGAGAAACAAAGATTTGTTGATAGTTCGCCGCTGCTAAAATTGCACCCTGGAGGTTCGCACACTTAACATGTGGAACATGTAATAAATTAAGAACAACGAGATGCAAACTTGGATGATGGAGGATGTTCCTGTGAGTGATGACAGCAGGGTCGTGTACCATGGCAGGGACACTGCAGTTTCCTCTCTGTTATCTCAGAGCTCTCACTCGAGCTTTCCTGTTGCTCTCTAACTTCTCCCTCTCTTTTCTTCTCTTCACTGGAAACAACTGTGCTTTGGAAATACAGACATGGGGGTATAGATGCATTATTGGGGTGATTGTCATTATGTTCATTCTTCATTACAGTTAAACTTTGAAGCAAAATATACAATACAAATGAAAATAAAATACTACAAATCACTTGCCAAAACCCTGAAAACACTGCTGGCATATTGTCCCACAGTCCAGTAAGATGATTTGCCAAAAACAGCCATTACAAACAACTGTAAAACAACAAAGAACATTTGTTAAACATCAAGTACATAAAAAACTTCAAATCTGAGTCAATCCAACATAGATTTAAAAGTCTCCAAGAGCTCTAACATATAATTGTAATGTCATTTTAATATTTTAATGTGGGCGGCCGACTGTCTCAGTCAGAGACAGTCGTTGACGGGCAAATGAGCCCAAAAGTGCAGACGCCTGACATTTTGTGCACACTGTATGTGATTGTGTTTGGAAATACAGAGGCTAAGAGTGCACAAAATACCCCCAAATAATCACCAAACATTTGTACACCAACAAATCAGTGTGGCCATTACAATGAAGCTCCCCAGTACCTATTAAAGTGGAAATGAAGCCTGGTATCCTAAAGGGATTTCCACTCTAATGAGCAGTTACATAACAAACATGACAAAAGAGAGAAAAAGAGAAAAAAAGGAGGAGAAAAAGAAGATTCTGTTTGATGTTTTCGTGACAAGAGCGCCGCCATGTTGCAGTACTCTAGCCTCTGACGTCGCTTGGTTGGTTAGCTCGGCTACGTTACAGATACAACGGTAGTCACCGTGAAACACGGAGACTGAGGAGACACAAGGCAGAAGTAAACAAAATAGGGGACACGACTGTATTGTTCCTGGATGTAAAGATGAGTTTTACAGTGTTAAAAGTGCTGCAGTACCGTTACTGATCTCCGTTTCAGCGTCAGTTTATGAAATGGACTGTTTTGTGCTTGATTTTAACATTGTAAAACTCAGCTTTACAGCCAGGAGCAATGCTTAGTGTCCTCTCTTTTTTTTTTTCTGTCCTGTGTCTCCTTAGTTTCTGTCTGTCTCAACCAACTGAGCAACATCATCTTGTCACAAAATCTGCAGGAAAGATGACACAGATCTTATGTTTTTTTTTTTTTTACATGCTAACATTTGTCTTGTTTGTTTTAAAATGCTTCATCAGAGTGGGAATCTCTTCACTAAACCACCTTAACTTAGTTGAATGTTTCATTTTCACTTTAAATGTTCCAATAACAAAATTACATACAACTAATTCTTGCATCACTTATATCAACAAAAGGAAGACTGGAAGTAACTTAGACCTTGAACTTTCTGTCCGTCAGACCAAACACAGATTGTATCCTTGTGTTTTTCCATCACTGGGAGTTTTACAGTTTTAATCAATAACATAAATATTTTATTTGATAAAAAGGAAGACAGAAATAAAGTAAAATGGGTGCTCGCTTTGATAAAATCTGGCTTGATTCAGGTGTAATGGACAGACCAACAGAAATCATAAGAGATTACATAGATTTCAGTTATGTTACTCAAAGTTGCATCATCATCCAAGACAGCGTGATGATATAATCCATACCATCTATATACATACTGTATATAGAAATTCTGAAAGGTACATAAATATGTGAGTGAAAAACATACTGTCAATACATGTGTGGAGTCACTAAACCACCACACACTCGGGGTGTGATGGGTGTGACCGCCCCTTGACCTGTCTTCTCCTGTCTTGCTCAATGCTTAGAGTTTAAGTCTGTTCCTTGACCCTTGCTAGGCTAAGCTGCTTTTAGATAATCAATGGACATAAGTTAAAGTTAATTGCCATGTCACAATGTCACAGACACCACAGACTTGCCGTTGAGGACTCTGTGTGGGAGGGGGGCAGGTGTAAGAGGATTACAGGCACCAGATGTCTGTGTGTTTAGTTTTGGCTTTAGCCCAGACAGGTTCAGGTCTGACTGGCCAGGGCGAGTTCCCAGAAAAAAAACACAATTTGTGTTCCTGAAAATTGTGCATCTCGTTGTAATAGAAGCCACGCTGTTCCCTGATAGGTACAGTAATGAAAACCACATCATAACAACAGCTAGAGCATGCATATACTGTATGTTAGCATGGAGGGTGAGAACAAACATCCCATAACTTCAAGACAGTGCTACGCTAACAGGGAAGCTCTTTTTTTTTTTTTTTTTTTGCATAACATTACTCTATAACCTTTATGTAAATAATTTAAAGTGCTACTTGAATTATTCATCAAAAGTGGCCACAAAGACAAGGGAGCTCTCAATGTGGCCACGCTCCATTTTCTAATGTTCTTTATTGTGGCGACTAAATGTATTTATTGTAAAAGACGTCACTGCATTGGTTTGTTGACGCCTGCCTAATACATAATGTGAATGTATACGGTCTTCTGCATACAGAGAGGGGCTCGTATTGTTTCACTGTGTACATGTTGTGGTTCCAGTGTATAGTGTGAAGCTGCTTATGATGTAGAAACATGCTACCATATATAATTTGTATGATCTGTACTTGTGCAGTTATAGTTATAATATAAAATAATATAATATAATTACAGCTGTCAACATGTCAATCACGCATTAATGCAAATTTGATTTAATGCCATGACTTTCTTTAATGTATTAACGCAATTGATCTTCCAGAGGTTGTACCAGGATTAGTTTTAAAGGTGGAGTGAAGAAACTGGCACAATACTAAACTAGAAAACCTCAGGAATCAATTGGTACCAACCAATGGTGAGTCACCAAGTCACTGTAGCTCGTCGCAAAGGGGGTTAAATGACACTCCAACTTCTGGTAAATTTTAGTGAGGAAAAACTGTCATGCCCATTTTCAAAGGGGTCCATTGACCTCTGACCTCAAGATATGTGAATGAAAATGGGTTCTATGAGTACCCACGAGTCTCCCCTTTACAGACATGCCCACTTTATGCAAGTCATAGTCAAGTCAGCACACTGACAGCTGTTGTTGCCTGTTTGGCTGCAGTTTGACATGTTATGATTTGAGCATATTTTTTTATGCTTAATGCACTACCTGTGAGTGTTTCTGGACAATATTTGTCATTGTCATTTTTGTGTTGTTAACTGATTTCCACTCATACTCCACACATACTTTAAGCGATTGTCAGCCCTAAATATGATATAATATAATGTAATATAATAATCAGTTGGGACACTTTTGTATAAACACCAATAACCTTCCATTAGTCACAGACGACTTGAACAGTAATGAAAATAATTTGATCCCTGAATAATAAATAATGTCTGCTAACAATTCATCAAGTCCAACCTAAACGTGAAAGATACAAAGGTTCTGCCTCCCCGGGACGGATGAGAGATATATAAATAAATAATAATAAATATATAAATATGTAAATGCTGTATATTTCCAAACTGAATAAAATGTGAGGACTAGTCTCCACTTTGAGGTTGAAAGTGTGGAGGGTGTGGATGAGTATGAGCATGGTGAATGAACTGTAGCCATACTGTAGTTGCCCAGCTGTGTCTTGTCCAAACTGACCCCGCTCTCCCCTACTCATGCTGTGACCTGAAATATTATTGTCTCTAACTGTTATTTGTTGGATGTCTGAAAGATTGTTTATTGTGCCAGGAGACTCTTGAAAAGGCGATTTTAAGGATGTTTATGTGGAGATGAAGGCTTTCGGTCCTGTGGGGAAGAGCAGCTAAGATTGATCTGAACCTGCTCACAGAGCAGCATGTAGGCCTGTGGCTGTCATACTGCAGACAGGGGAGAGAGGTTTTAAATGTATACTGTAGCAGTTGAGAGGCCACACAGGATATTACAGATGTGCTCCCTATTTAGACCCCCAAACCTCCAGCTGTCAACCCTGTAACATCCATCATGTCCTCTCCGTGTGATGAGGGATGTGGCTGAGGACAGACCTGAGCTGGTTACCACAAAGGATTTGGGACTAGAGCTACCTCTTCAGGCCTGTACCTGAGGCTGGAGGCGCCCAACTGTAGCGAGCTTTTGTCACCCTGTCACCATCTCTTTTCTCCGTGACTTATGTCCCCTCCGGCATCTTTGGGACTCCATTACCCCTGTGTGTATTGTGGGAATGTCAGGACCTCCCCGTGTGGAGAGCATGCGTCTCAGATTGATGGGCGGAGGTCTAACTGTGACCTGGCTGACTTTCACTCTTACTCTTACAGACAGATTTACATGGTACGGGCATGAGGCTTTTGTGCATTATGGGCGAGGATTGTGAGGTCCCTGGAGAAGTTGTAAAAAGGGGAAGATGACTTATTTACGATCCTGGGCTCCAGAAAGTTCTTGCAATGAGCAAAATGTCTTAAAACAGTGCTTCTAAGGTGACATGAAATGGTGGTGGGTGATTGCACACACATGCTTCAACATGAATGATCTTTTATGGCAGAGCAGCATTGTTGCACTGATGTCTTCTGGTCTAAAGTTCCAACTCAGTATCCATGTTTGGTGTTTGGGGTTACTGGCTGCTGTATGGTGAAGATTTAATCCACTGGATCAGCATAAACAACAATACAACATGATTTTATTGTGGTTGATTCTACATTGTCCAGATCCTTATTTTAAATTTGGCTGGTTTTGGAGAGATTATTATTATTAAAGATTATGTTCCCATACAAAAAAGAATTGTTATTTACATTTTGAGGAAAATATATTTTCATGTGGATTGTGTTTGTTTTTGATGTATCACAGAAGCGCCTGTAATCACATAATGGGGAGAAGTTTGGGGCGGTGGATTGCTCACCGGACTCTTGCCCAGGAGACTGTTGTTCATGTCATGAAACTAAAAGTCAGCTTCAGTTATTTTTAATCACTTAACCAGGTGGTTTTGTTGCATTTTTTTTGTTGTGTTTGTTTCAGTTGTGTGAGCATTATGATAGCACTGATGGCTAGCATTTAAAATAGGTACTGCAGTCCAAAATCAAAACACTAGAGCCGTGACTCATCCGGTCCTCTGGCGTGACTGATGGTAGGTAGCACAAATGTTTGCAATTTGAGGGTTACCTTTTAGACACAGGCGCATTAGCCTCTGGCCAGCAGCAGTAGTCAGAATCAGTTAACCGACTGTGTGTCTCAAATACTCGCTGCTTTCATAACCCAGCTGAGAGATGTGCCGAGGCTTTTCAGGTCGGCTAGAATCTGATGTTAACGTTATCTCTGATCATCCAGTTCATCTGCTTGCTTTCACGGCTGCAGACGGCTGTGTTTGCGTGCTGATTTGTTTCATATGTGGCAACCCGGTGTTGAAATGGGCCGTGGACCGGATCACACCAGCAAAAATAAAAACAGACGTTTCAGACTGGAATGGAAATTTCAAAGGAGAACATACTGGCTGACGCATTATTGTCAGAGAAGCCAGTATTTCAATTTAGTGTGTTTCCTTAATCTCCGATGACATATCATGGTCATTTTATGATTTATTAAAGTAAATATATTACATATTGGTCCTTTAAGCCAAACCATAATGTTTTTTTTTTGTTGTTTTTTTTTACTAAAACCACGTTTGAAACTGTTTAAAAGTGTGACCGTAAATTGCACAAAAATATTTCCCTCAAAAACATAAATAAGGAGTTTAGTTGTATGGGAATGTAATTTTGTAGAAGACAGTGATGTGGTGGGACATTACTTAGTATAGATTATCATGAATATTTATAAACACACCCATCACACACAAGCCCCGTTAAAGGTTTGTGTATCCTGGTGTACTGCCTGAGTAAACCTTTGTAAACGTACCTTTTCTGGTGGAGGAATTCTTTCCCCACTACAGCGCCTGTACACATCCAGTTGTCAGTTCATTGGGTTGAGGAGGGTATAGTGTTTTTTCTTCCTCTAGAGAAGCAGCACAGGGCCCAGAGCAGAGAGCTGAGGCTTTGTAATCACTGTCCTGTCTCTGCCTCTGCATTTCTCAGTCTGTGTTTTCTGTTAGTATTGGAGCTGACAGGCTGTCAGTGGAAGAAGGGCTTTGAACCTGAGGGCTCCTCTCTCTACCGGAGGCTAATCGCTACTTCAGAACAGAGGACTGCCCCTAAACAAACATTTACTGCTGTAAAGACAGGGTCGGCCCCTAACGATGTAGGTCAGCGGGGCTTTTTACAGCGAGCCCTTTATGGAGACGGATGCCAGAGATGGACAAATAGCAGGACATTAGCTGTCAGCAGCACCAGCAGGAGCCAGATCTGGCCGCACGTTAATAGCTGTTTGTTGGTGGAGAGGAAGAAGCTCATAAAAGAGGAGACTCTTATCTTCTGTGGACCCTGCGTGTTTGTGTCACAGCCAAGGCTGGCCACAATGAAACACAAGCAGAACGGTCCCGGGCCAGAGATGGACTGCACTCCATCTGATAATTGCAGTGCATCCTGCTATCTACATGGACCACAGGGCTGAATGATAATACTACACAGCCACAGGCATCTCTGCAGCGTACGCCACTGTACATGATTTGTCAACACAGTGTGCACATCTTTCCAGGAAAGTGTAATGTAATGCTAAGATTTTTTTTTCTGACAGCGTAATCAGTTCATCCAACAAGGTTTTATTTGGTGACAGCGCTGAGGGTCTTTCTCTGCCTGAGGAGCTATACGCTCCCCCGGTCCACATGCTCACACCTTTAACGACTTCTTAAATGTCACAGAATGTCAGACGGAGGGATAAAAGCAGAGGACCTCCTCCTGCTTGCCAGTGATCCTCGGTAGTTTTTTACTACGCTACAGCGCTGCTGGGCAGGACACACACGCTCCGGTGTGGCCCAGATTTCACCGGACGGACCGGTGACATGATTTAATGCACTTACTTCTGAGGAGCCAAGTGAGAAGAGCTCCTTGTCAGTGGAGGAGCTCTGATTGAGCACAGCACGCCCTTACAAATGTATCCTTTGTGCACGCTACTTAGAAGAAAAATCATCCATCACATGTGGTTTCATACACTATAACACTTCAGATTATAAAGCATTCTCTGCAGCGGGCCGGCAAGCTGCCTCGCAAACACCACGATATATATTTTTTCTTGGTTTCAGAAAGATTTAAAATCAGTGTAAGTTGACTGTGTACTCCCTCCCTCGGGAGCGGACTACTGCTGTGATGAAATAAGCATCAACTCTGCTCAATTTTCCGTTGAGCTAACCAGGCAGCTCATCTCCATTAGTGTTAGTCTAACCAGCTCTGCTCTGGATCTCTTTAGCTGTGATCTCGCCAGAAGCCAGCTGGGTGTTGTGTGTGTGTGTGTGTCTGCACACACGCTTGTGTGATTTTGTGAGAGCTCAGTACTCTGAGCCCTACAGCTGTGAGAGATCTGAGTGTAAGGCCATGATGGGGCTCCGTTAAGCTCAACAGCGTGAGCCTGTATCAATTACGCTGCAACAGCGATACGAACACAGCGTGCAGTCTTCAAAGACAAAGACTTATGACCGCCCAGCGTCTCCTCAGCTCCTCTGGCCACAGAGTCAGCTGGATAACCTTCAGACAACACACACTAACTAGAGAGGAGAACGACAGTGTGACAATGCATTTATTCTCTCAGTCAGAGAAACCTGCGTCCATATTTAGAGAGCAAAATCGCCCCACATTTATAGCTTGTAAGTAGTTTGTGAACCTGATTTTGTGCATTTTGCAATTAAATAATCCAACTAGAAAGAGAGGGATCCCTCGATATCCTGCCCTGTGACCTGCCTCACCTCCTGGTAGAAAACCTCTGTGGTCCAGCGCTCCTTTGAACGTCATATGGATCTAGTTTCCGGGCCGGAGACTAGTGGTATAGATGAGCTATAATCCATGTATCTCTACCTCCAACCTCCTCACTAATACCTTTGTACCTCCATATTCAATAACACTCCAAAGGCAAGCCGATGCCTTTGAGGACTCCACCAAAGTTTGAGAGCTCCTGAAGGCAAAACTGTCATGCATAATATGTGTGGTATTTTCCTCGACTCCTGGTTAAAGGAATGACTGCCACATCAGCCAGTCAGCTGTGGACTGTAGAGAGAGTATACGCCGTGGTAATGAATGAAGGTAAATGGCAGGGTATGAAGCACTTCCTATCGTAATTTCACACTTGTCAGCTCTTGTGAGGAAACTTCACCTTTACACAAGGATAGCAGAACAGGCCAGGCCACAGAAAACACCGAGGATATGTCTTGATGTTGTGGGATAAATTCTCTATGCAAAGAATTTCCCTTGCAAATATATGTGATCCTCAGTTGTACTAGACGAGAGAGCAGAATTTACAACCTGAAGTTTAAACAACAGGTTTAGTTGCCAGTCTTTTAATGGTGAACACTAGGGCTGTCAGTCCATTAAAATATTTAATCACAGTTAATCGTATGACTGTCCATGATTAATCGTGATTAATCGAAACTAATCACATGTTTGTCTATTTAAAATGCACCTTAAAGGGAGATTTGTCAAGTACTTAATACTCATCAACATGGGAGGTAAATATGCTGCTTTACGCAAATGTATGTCTATATTTATTATTGAAAATCAATTAACAACAAAAAAATGACAAATATTGTCCAGAAAGTACTGCATTTAACATAGACAATATGCTCAACTCATGACATGGTAAACTGCAGCCCAACAGGCAACAACAGCTGTCAGTGTGTCAGTGTCCTGACTTGACTATGACTTGCCCCAAACTGCATGTGATCATCATAAAGTGGGCATGTCTGTAAAGGGGAGAGTCGTGGGTATCCAGAGAACCCATTTACATTAACATATCTTGAGGTCAGAGGTCAAGGGACCCTTTTGAAAATCACCATGACAGTTTTTCCTCACAAACATAAAGCGTAATTTGGAGCATTATTTAACCTCCTTCATGACACATTATTATGGCTCGGACGGTACCAACTGATTCCTGAGGTTTTCTAGTTGCATAAGATACCGGTAGCTCCAGTTTCATTCTAGCAGCCTGCAGCCTCTGAAAGATCCATTGTGTTAATGTGTTAAAGAAATTAGTGGTGTGAACATGTTAACTTTGACAGCCCCAGTATACACGGTATGCACTGATGAATGAAAATGAATGAAAATATTCTAGTACTACTACAGTGAGTCTGCATTTTTTGTATAAGTGAAAATCTTTGTGTACATTTATGCAACAGTGTGAATGTGTTGGGGGACTTTTAACCAGGGGTCTATATGCAGTATATTACCTTGCTATGTAGAGAGGGGTGAAACAGGGTGAAGTATTCAAACGCATGTACACAGACGCCTCACACAATGAGTCGGCTGGTATCTAATCAAATTATGAGGTGGAGACATTAAGTATAAACACATGAAAGTCATTCAAATTACTTCTTAATCTGCGTTTTTACCGCCTTGATGGTATTCATCACGCAAGGATGTGAATTATTTTTCATTAATGATCCCGAAAAGCTGATAGGAGCCAGGAGCATACTGTACATCTGATTTCTCCAGCTTAATGTTAGCGTTTTGCAGAGACTGAACTCCAGTTTGCAGCAAAACAGACAAAAAAAATAAGAGTATTTGTCGACAGTTACCGATTTTGATTGTTAATTTATGGAAAAGGAACATCTGTGGAGTATAATTTACTGAGTAAAGAAAGAAGTTTATGCACTGTTTTATGTATTGTTGTATTGTTTAATATACCCACATAAACATTTATCCTCAGCATAAATTTTAGCTGCAGTCTGTTCAGAACCTAACCTCATCTTTTAGATGTCCTATATTCAGAAACACAGAGTGCTTACTCAAAGCTTTGCATCAAATCTGGTGCCAAAGAGTTGGTTTCTGAGGATGCACATTACACATGTGAATCTTTCTCTGGTGGTGCAGCAGCATCAGTATAGCTCCTCTACAGTACAGTACTGTTCGCTTCCTACTGAAGCAAAGATAGCTTCAGGAACTGGACTCCAAATAGAAAAATCATGGACTCATCTATGTCACTACCCTATATTTATTTAAAATAAAAGCCTAACATAATACGAAAAGGATTTTTTTAAAATGAGGATAATGCTAAATGTGCACAAACATAAATAAAAAAGATAAATAGAGTCACCTTTACATTCATCTATTGAACCCTATGTAAGTTAGGGAGTGTGACGGTGGCACTGCGAGTGTGTTTGTGTGTGTGAGCGCGAGAGAGACGGAGGAGGGAAAAGGAAGGGGTGAATAGAGGGAGGATATGAGAGCCTTCTCGGGGGACCTTAAACAAACTGACTAAAGTGGTCCTGTTTTCTGATCAGGCACAGAGAGGAGAACACTTAGCACTGCTGGAGACACTCTAAACAGCCACTGAGGAATTAGCCTGTTACTGGGAAACTTCACAGCTCCTGCACTGGGCCGTGTCCCCGACTAATACAGAAAATAGAACAGGCAATAAACAGCGACAAACAAAATGCAAGTATGCACACACACCCATCTATCCTCCAGCCACGCTCGCTCGCACACAGGTGCATAAGGACACGCCGTATGTGTGCCAATAAGCGCGGCGCTCACGATGGCTGTCTCACACCAGCGCAGATAAACACGAAAACACACACGGCACAACATACCATATGCGCCGCGGCCTCTCTGAGGAAAAGCGGTAAGATAATGAATGGGCCCCTCACACACTCCAGAAAAGTGTCGCGGGTGACTCGAGACAAGGAAAAATATGTTTCCACTGAGGAAAAACGATGACCTTATTCCTTCTCCGTGGTGTTCGTATATACAGTATTCTTTTAGCTGCATCGCCAGGTTTGGCCAAACAAAGATGAGCTTAAATTTAGGCCCCATGATGTCAACACAAACACAGGATAGAAAGTTCATGTATAATTAGGTGTCCCCCCTTTTCTAAAGTTCATTTCAATTAGTCCCACCTCGGCCCCACTTTCAGGTCTCAGTGATTTGTCAATGCCTCAACTTTTATGTAGTGCAGCGTGGTCACAATGCAGCGTGGAAGTGTGTGTGTATGTGTGTGTGTGTATTTGCATGCATGTTGCTGTTTATGTTTTGTGTGTGACCTCGACAAAAAAAGGGACTCCTGTGCCCTTGACATTTCCTTCTTGTTCTTTTGATGAATTGCAGGGGTTATTTACTGGTTCATAGGAGGGATTCACACATCCACGCTTTGTTCCCAAACACTCGCAAACATCCATAAAAATAACTGCTCTGGATCTTTCACCGTCACTCTTAATTGTTAAAGCAGAGACATATTTTCTGTGAGTTCATTTATTCCATCAACTAGTATAGTCAGAGATGCTAAATCTGCTCTAAACAGCATCACATTGTTTAATTACCTAACATATATAACAGTATAATTAATGTTTTTAGATTTTTTTTTTTAATTTATACAGTTTTATTACATCACTTACTCTACATGTGTACCACTTTTAAAATAGACACTATATTAATTAATTTTGATTAATAACAAATTAATCACACATTTTTTATTCTTATATTGTGAATTTCTCCACTGTGGGACCAATAAAGGAATATCTTATCTTATCTTATCTTATTTGTTCAAAATGCACCTTAAAGGGAGATTTGTCAAGTACTTAACACTCTTATCAAGATAGGAGAGGACAAATATGCTGCTTTATGCAAATATATTTATTATTAGAAATTAATTGACACAAAAAATAATTGAAGATACTGTCCAGAAACCCTCACAGGTATTGGATTTAGCATAAAAAATATGCTCAAATCATAACACAGCAAACTCAAGCACAACAGCTGTCAGTGTGACTTGACTGTGACTTGCCCCAAACTACATGTGATTATCATAAAGTGGGCATGTCTGTAAAGGGGAGACTCGTGGGCACCTATAGAACACATTTACATTCACATATCTGGAGGTCAGAAGTCAAGGGACCCCTATGAAAAAGGCCATGGCTGTTTTTTTGCGTAAGTTTGGAGCGTTATTATTGGCGACAAGCTACGATGACAATGTTACCGTTAATGGTTTCCTCAGGTTTTATTGATTCATATCATGCCAGTATCTTCAATCTAGCTTTAAGACTGAGCCAACAACCACCGGAAGATCAACGTTAATGTGTTAAAGAAATTGGTGGTATTAAAACAAATTGATTAACGCATTAACTTTGACAGGCCTAATATTAACATTTAGAAATAATCATGTCCAAAGCTGGTACGTCATGGTTTTGTTGAAATCATTTAGATCATTTGTCTGACATTTTAAAAGACTAAAAGGACAACAATTGTTAACATGAAAGTAAAGCATATTAGCAGCTGAGTAATAGATAGTATGAATATTTTCACTCTGTTTTTACTTGTGAGCTTTGCGACTGACAATGAAGTTTTTGTTACTCTGATTCAACTACCTTTCAGACTTTAGGTAGCAAAGTAAAATCATTTTTAATAAACTGTTAAATGTCTTTGCTCAGTATGAAGTCTTTCAGAAACGAGCAGACGTATCATTCAGATGTGCTATACATGTCCCTGTCTGTGTATAGGTGGCCTATATGTCCTGTGTAGGATGCTGAAGGTGTACTATGTCTGCTCTGTCCATTCTGTGACACCCTCACATGAGCCGATCAATCAGCTGTAATGAAACCCATCAGGTCACCTTTGATATTTATCATTTTTTTTTGTGTGCGTAAAATGAAACGCCCCATGATGCTATGGAAGCTAAATTTAGATTACCTATATGCTAACATATCTCTACCCCTCCTCCCCTCAAAAAGAAACAGAAAAAAAGGTTTAGAAATTATGCTGAGATGCTTGTGTTCTTGTGACATGTAATATTAAAAGCCTGATCTCGGTCATTTGTCTTGTTCCTTCGTCTCCAGTCATCGTGTTCGTAGCAGTGTAAGTCTAAATTTTGTCCTTAAACGTGGGCACATTTCTTCAAGAGTAAACGCTCATAATCAGAAAGTTTTAAAGGTAAACATAACGTTGTTTTGTTGCTCATCAGCGGAAAAAAAAAGAGCAATCACCTGACTGTTGGACTTATCTTTCTCAGCCCGCGGTGTGATTCTCTCTGTGAGTTTCTGTCGCTTGCAGAGGTTTGAGGTGCTTAGCATCTCTTGTTTGCACACAATCCGTCTGTGATTATTGCCCGCTCCAGGCTTCATGCACAGTGATGCATCTTTTCACAAAGCAGCTTCATTTGCATAGATTTTGCCAAGAACCTCTCAAATCTTAAGGAGTGTGCTTAAAGACGAGTTAAAGACGAGCAATCACGGCGACAGATCGCCTTGTTTGTGTTAAAGGCAGCACGAGCCGAGTCGCACGCAGCGAAGTCAAAGACGGCACACAAAAACTTTTATCGATTTGTTTCGATGTGGATTTGCCAACAACAGTTAGGGCTTTTTGAATAGTCAGGCCAAACCTGTGTAGCTGCAATCAAGGTCCAACTATACGGTTCATTTTCTGCAGATGGCACACAAAAAGTCCTTATTCAAGCATTTGCAAAGAAATACGCTTTTCTTATGTGTTTGTTGATTTGTTTATTTATTTCTTTATTTTGTTGTTGTCATTTTTTTTCTGCTGAACACAGCTGCTTGGGCCCCTCCATGCAGAAAGGCCCAATATGGCTCTGTCTGTAAATCGGAGTCCGGGGGCCACAAGACAGAAAACAGGGGAAAACCACCCGGCGAAATTTAGCGCACGATGGCTCCCAGCGGGCATCATTTGGGGACCGGAGAGGGCTTTTTTTTTCCTCCTTCTCTTTTTCCTTTTTCCTGCATGGTGAGCAGGTTGGAAAGCTCAACCCTAACATTGCTGCTGACACAACCACTCAGGGACGGCTGTAACAGCTCTCTTAGCATGGCACCTGTTATTGAGCCGTCAGAGAGAGAGAGAGAGAAAGAAACAGGGAACGGGGAGGAACAAGGAAAGGAGAAGGAGGTAGGTGTGCAAGCGGGGAAGAAGTGAAACTCAATTGTAATTTCAGGGCTGTCACAGTTCTGAGAGCCAGTAATTCTGCTGCCGTAACGGCGAGCCGACGTACTTGAACGCCTCTCTGTGCTGAGACTGATCTCTTCCCTCATTGTCCAGACTACCTACATTTACGCATTCATCACCAGACAGAATAAACAAACTGATTATAATTAGATTCACATCAGGCTACTTTGTAAACAGGCAGCACGGTATGTGTCTGCATGGTCACATTCCTGCTCCTTCTATTTCCTTGTTGTGTTTTAACACATTTTCTTCCCACCGTCTCTGTTTTAATGCATCTGAAATGACTCCAATGATTCCAGTGTGCCCCTAGTTCATTTGTCTTTTCCCACTGAACGCAACTGGATTTTGGGATTCTGTTAAATTATTCATAATGAATAATCCTCAAACTGATAATGATTATAAACACTGCGGGATGCACCGATACTGAATTGGATATCAGGCCGATACTGACTCAAACAGCTGGATCGGGTATTGTATTTGGTACATTTTGTTTTAGAAAGTTAGAAAAGTAATGTGTAAATGATCCCAGTCACTTCCACACGGTGAGGCAAACAGCTTATTAATTCAACACTGGTATCGGGTCGGTACTCAGTATCAGCCGATACCCAAAACCCAGGTATCACTATCGGTATCAGGACTGAAAAAGTCAGATCAGTGCATCCCTAGCTTCTTCAAGTCTCATGTCTTGCCAAGATGAAAGACCTGCAGTACGGTAAGAGAGGAGGTAATAATAGAAGAGCTAATGTTTTCAGCGTGGTGTTATTTCACTGTAATTTATTCTCTTTTTGAGAAGATACCCACAAAGGATGGAGATATTCAGAAGATACAAATACCGGTAGAAGTAAATGCTAACTGACACGGGAGGAACAAAAGAAAGAAGCAAAAGCCACTGTGGTTTATTTCCTCTCTGAGCCAATCATCAGAGGCACACAGCTGTCCATTCAAGCAAAGCAGTGGCATTCCTCCGCAGAGCAATCAAAATGGATTAAACCAACCACGCTCCAGCTGCCGCCACGCAAATCAGATATGCCTGTGATGATGATAATCAATCCATAATAAAATAACACAACATAAATCTGATAGTGTTGTTCCAACAGTTTTAATAACATAGATTTAAATATTGCCATGTGCACTGGAGTGATTTATTGACGAAAAAGTGCTATCAAGCTTATATACACCCCCGTTTCTGGTGGCCCGCCAATAATACCATTAACTGCATTGTTCAAACTCATTATGTGATGAGAAACACAATAATAATCGCAGGACTACAAACACACAATTTCTCCCATTGAGCTAATCACTTTTGCTAGTATTATTAGCCTCTCTTCCTCTCTCTCTCTCTCTCTCTCTCTCTCTCTCTCTCTTCTTGCTCTCTTGCTCACTTCATCATAAATCCTGGGAGAGGCTGGCATATAAATCCCTAGTCCTGAATTAGTATTGTAATTTCTGGTATCCATGCATGCTTTGCCAGCGCAGACCTCAGAGTTATTAATCTGGGGGGGACAGGTGCCATAGAAACAATATGCTGAGCGGTTGGCCTGGATACGAGGCTGACCCCACCAGCGCCGCAGCCCTCAGCGCATTCAATTACAATTACAAGGAATGGACCGAAGCCCAGTTTTAGTGACCATAAAACATCTGAAAGCTGGAGGAATTTCATATGTTTCATCATTACAAGTTAAGTTTAAATATAGTTTTTTTTAATAGAACACATATATGTTGAAAAAAATCACTTAAAGCTGCAATAGGTTGAATTGGAGCAAATATGCTTTAAAAAGTTATTTTTATAAAACAGTCACTACATCCTGACAGTAGTGTAAAAGACAGGTAATCTGAAAAAAATCATGTCTCCGTGTCCTCTGGTGCTCTTAAGGGCATTTGCAAGATTTCACAGACCAGAGGAAAACAACCAAACAGAACTGATCTGGAGTCTGTCGTCTCTGAGTAGCTGTCAATCATTCATAAACTCTGATCAAATGGTCAAACTAGGCAGCGCTGATTAAATATGAATCAATATTCTGTTACTGTAATGACTATTTCCCTCCTAAAATGTTTTCAGAAACATCTTGTAGTTTAGTGTTTAGCTATAAAATGAAAAAGTCTGTGACCCGGCAGCCATGTTGAGATCAGTTGAGGAAATACCAAACACCGCCCACCAAACCAGCTAAACAGTAACTATAACATGTTTCTGAAAACATTTGAGGACAGAAATAGTCATTACAGTAACAGAATATTGATTCATATTTAATCAGCGCTGCCTCGTTTGACCATTTGATTGGAGTTTGTGAGTGACTGACAGCTGTCTCTGTTGAATGAACAGCCAATAGGAATGCTCTCTCTGAAATGACCTGTGATTGGTCAAAGTCTCCCGTCACAGAGTAGATTATTTAAACCCTGAAAACAGAGCCATGAGGAGGTGCAGAAGTCTAGTTTTCTCTTAGAAAACTTGAATTACAATATGCTGAAAGGTTATTATGGATTTTTTGCTCAGTGATGCCAAAAACATTCAGCCTACTGCAGGTTGAACATAAACATAAAATAAAAGTTGTTGCCTCAGGGAGTCTGCGTTGTTTCTGGAGTCCTATAACGTGTGATATTGCGCGGTTTACCACCTCTCCGATAGAAAAGCTGTTATGCCGCACATATGGCCCGCTGACAAACATGACAGATGAAACACTTTGTTTGCTTTTGTTTAAGCACCGGCTCCTCTCCTAATACAAGCCTTTTAAGTGATCAAAAAGGCCCGGCGATATTTGATGTTGTCTGCGCGGAGAGAGAGGGGGGAGGCAGAGGAAGTGTCATCCAGTGATATACAGCTCCAGTCCTCTGTCACACAGCGCAGTGTCTGCTGGGAAATAATCTGACATCTTGTGCTCGACACATCCCGGCGATGAGTACAGAAGGAGGCAGGGAGGAGGGGGGTGGAGGTAGAAGGGAAGGGAGTGATGGGACAAAGAGGCGAGGGAGAAGAGAGAGGCTGAGGGAAGTGGGAGTGCAAGCGAGGAGAGTGGAAGGAGAGAGAGGACACAATCAATTCAGCGGCCCCGTCTCCATCATGTCATCGCCTGTCAGCATAGATTTAAGAATAAAGCTTTTGAGAGACCTTCCAGAGCTACAGGCTGATCGATGCTCTGGCAACGTTGTGATGCCACTGACGCGCATAACACGGCCGCTCAAAACACAACCCCGCCGTGACCGCCGGGCCGACAACTACCACAGACCCCTGCTCTAAGTCAGTAATGGGACACGGCACACTTTTCAAAGGCCACACTTCTGTCTTAAGCGTCGCCATCCACAAGGCTAGGTTAGTTATTAGCACTACGCCCATAACTTGAATATACCAGTGGCGATGGAAGACTGGAAGTGCATATGGGCAAGACCATTAGAGAAAACAGAGAGGCAAAGATGAAGATATAGTGACGGGGTGAATAAATCGAGTCATTAAGCATGTGTGTGTGGGAGCCAGGCTCCCATATGACGGTGCGGGGTGGCGGGATGCTTCTGCTGCCGTTCGTTCGCCGTAAACAGACAAACAGATTGGCTCGTTTGCTTCTCTCCTCTGGGCAGCTTTTGCCTCCTGCTTCCAGGGGAACGCTTAGGACTTTCCTCCCCTCTGCCTCCGAAGAGACTCCTGCCTGCGCTGTAATTTCAATTTGTGGCATGGCTTCTTTTAATTAATCTACGCCGCTGTCAAGTGTCAAACTAATGCTGAAAGCAGATCTCGACCCAGTTAGTCTATAAGTGGCTGTGATTCCAGATTTAACTGATTTAATTAAAACATTCACAGATCAAAATATTCAAATTGAAAATGTTTCAGTCAAAGAATTGCATGTTTGTTTGCTGCTTGTTAATGTGTTCATTAAAGGAGCATGCAGCACTTTGCTGTAGCCTGTGAGATAGATGAGTAAACTAATCCCATAAAAACCTTTCAGCTTATTGTAATTCAAACATTCTGAGTTGGGATGTTAATAACCATTTAACCGTTAACCGACATTAAGCACTTTAACCGATTAACCAGTTAAAGGGTTAAAAGAAATATTAATAATTAATTGAAAAGCTGAGAAAAACACAGAGGAGTGGCTCTTCACTTTAAGGAGAAAAGCTGGTCCACCTTAAGAGAGAGCCGGCGCAGACACAGGAAGTTGGCTCGGGACTTCCAGCTTGTTTCAACGGTCAGACAAACTAAACTAAATGTAAGGGGGAGACTTTTACTGGGAAAGTGGCTGCATGTCTGCAACACTACACGCAGCATCGTGACTGCTAACGCTCCCGAACGGTGAACTGGAGACAGTGAACGCAGCACCGTGGCTGCTAATGCTCCCGAACGGTGACCTGGAGACAGTGAACGCAGCACCGTGGCTGCTGTTGTGCTCATATACTGCAGCTGGCACATCGCACATCGGTTATGAATTTTTTTCAAAATTAGTAACCCTAGTTCTGAGAGATAACTTGACTTCTGCACCTCCTCATGGCTGTTTTCAGGCTTTAAAAAAAATCTAGTTCATGATGGATGACTTAGGCCAATTACAGGTCATTTCAAGCACAGAGCGTTCTTAATGGCTGTGCTTTAGCTGGTGGGCGGTGCTTGGTATTTCTTCAGCTGATCTTAACATGGCTGATCAGAGTTTGCGAGTGATTGACAGCTGCTCAGAGACAGCAGGCTCCAGCTTGGCTCTTATTGGTTGTTTTCCTCCAGAAATGGAGGATGCCATTAGGAGCACCAGAGGACACAGAGGCACTTGATTTTTTTTTTCAGATTACCTGTCTCATGCACTACTATCAGGATAAAGTGTTTTATAAAAATATGTTTTTTTTAATTTATATTTGCTCCATTTCTACTCACTGCAGCTTTAAGTGAGGATGAACTACACATTAGTCATGCTCCTGTTTTACTAATTAAATAAGTTGATTAGCAGTTGTAGTTTGGCTAGAGGAACAACTCTCTTCATGGTGCATACACTAAATGTTCATTATGCATTATATTAAATAATAAAAAAAAAGGCTTTGGCAATATAAAATACATTTTCCAAAAACCATCAGGTCATTTATATCCTCAAATTGTAAGTAAAAGTCCAGGCTCAGATGTGCATACTTGTGGCTTTCTGATGACACAGCCGTCTAGGACGTGTGCCGTCAGGTTCCCGTCACTGTCTGCTGTCAACCAGCAGGTGGAAAAAATGCTATTGAAATGAACTATTAGGATGTGGACAGAATGACTACTTGTGCCATCTCAGTGGCACTTAAAACTGAAAGAGCCCCACATAGCTTCTCCGATCACTTTTGCACGTGCTTTAAGTTGTTCGTTAACGTTTCTGTTCTTCATCTTTAACACAGTGAGTCAGGAACTGTGGTTTTTAACATAGATAATACTGCTTTAAACACCTAATAGATGATTTAGGGTTTCAAAGTCATTTAAATGGCTCGGCCTTATAATAACAATAATAGTCCAGCACAAAATGAAGTGTTAAAATCATATCTGCCTGCAAAGTGGAACAACTTCTTCTCTGGCCAGTGGAAAGTGAAAACCAAGGTGACTGCGTCTCTGCAGCACAGAGGGGAAAATCTACCTAAGTTCAAAACCTTATGAAAACCTCGAGAAAAAAAACGAAAGACTATACAGCTCCGTAGATGAAACTGAGATACAACTGGTTCTTTTTAACTCTTGCGGCAAGTCTCTGTTGGACACGCACGGGTTATTTTTACTCAACTGCCTTTACTTCCGTTTTCTTCAACCCTCTCACTCCGTCTTGTCTTTTGATTTCAGCGTGGAGGGCAATCGTTACGTGAGTGATGGCGCCCATCAGTGTAGTGCATGTGTTGTAAAACTGTCAGCCGCTGACAGATTGACTGACACGTTCAGCCCTTCGATCACCGCCACAGAGAGGGCAGGGTTAGAGGGGGAAAGACAGAGCGAAAGAGGAAGAAACAATGAGGGGAAACAGGTGCGTTTAGAAAGTCGTGTTTTGTTTTATTTTCTTCTGTGAGCGCTGATCAGATCTGGCACTAAAATAAAACCATAAAACAAACACGGATGGTTTTTAAAATGCGTGCAGGACAAAAAAGACTGATATATAGAGGAGGAATGTAATTTCCAACAGCTGTTGATTCAAAGGGAAAAACTTTATTTGGTCCAGATGGTCTCAGTCAGTGGCAGAATGAGAGAGCTGACTTCATTGGCTCCAGCCATGTGTTTTTCCTCCTGACAGAAATTAAAATGGTCGTTCGTTTGTCACCGCTCACTACACAGCTTAAAATGTAGCAATGAAATGTTCCTCTGCGATAATGCACCATAATTACTCAAACGCCTGTTCTTTATCTGCAGCAGAGGGAGGACAGAAGGAACATTTTGCTCAGATGAGATTTTAAAACACAGGGAGAGCGTGCAAAAGATGAAGCACGCAGTCAGAAGTATTGTTCTTTTTGAGGCCACGAGTCTGTCATCTTCTTCCTCAACACCACTGAAAATGACGAGCCATGTGTTACGTGTTTTTATCTTTCACAGAAACAGTAGAGGAGTTTCTGTAGCTGGTGGGTGAGCCTGAGTATCTCTGCCTCCAATCAGATGTAACACGGTGTGCTGTAGGGTGTGATAAATGTATTTATTTTAGCAGTCTGATGGATATTGATCTCCTCAGCGGCTCCTCCACAGGCTAACATTATGGGACCCTGGAACGGAAGAGAGTGGGCGGCTCTGTACTAGCACACACCTCACACCTCACAAATGAGGTGAAAAAACACACTGTTGCGGAGGTGTGGAAAGGTTAACAGTGGCCTCCGATTGCCAGTTAAACATAAAATCACTCACTTATCGGAAATAAAAGTAAGAGCGTCTCAGCAGTCGCCGTTACAGAGACGAAAGACCAAAGCATGACAGGAGCTGAGTCACGGGCGTCACGAAACTGACACAGAGCAGAAAATATATCCCCGTGCTGATTTTTTTTTTTTTTTTTTATAAAAAGGCTGTTCTGCTCCTTCAAAGGTACATGAGTAGGCTAAAGAGGTATGGGCAGGTGAAACTGTGACCGGTAACATCCACCACAGCATCCTCTTCCCTGCAGCAGCATCAACCATGAGTGAGTGAGTGAGTGAATCATGCCAGCAGATATCGTGAATATTTGATTGTGAGTGGCCAGAGCTCGGCCGGTCATAATGCTGCGTGAGAAACACCTCACTCAGGCGCTCGTTTTCCAGCTCAGTTTCACTTATGTATTTTTTTTTTCATCTTTGTCAACCACTTTCTGTGTTCAAACGACAGATGATTCATTGAGCTTTTTTTAATGCCTGCTAGAAATGTCAGTTGCTGAGGTCTGTAAACAGTAGTATCAGTGTTTGCTGTTAAATAGCTACAGCACTTATAAAACAAGATACTAAAAACACTATATTCAGATACTCTGTATTTAGACAACTCCAGAACGTGTTTTTAGAAAATACATTTAATTTAGAATTTTTATTATATGAAATAATAATAAACTAATTAAAAACAATCCATTTTAATGATAGATAGTACTGAGCGATCAAAAGCGTCTGCTCTACTAAAAAACAATGAAAAACAAATCGCCATTTTGGCAGATGAGATACAACAAACAATAAAGGAAAAATATAGAGACATTCTTTCATTTCAATTTTATGTCCTTTATACATCTCATACAAGTGTTTCAATAGCATATTCATCTCCATAATCATGCTGAAGTTGTTTTGCGGATACAGTATGAAATTTAATTAATCACACTTTAATGGTACAACATAACAAATCTCAGTGGATAATGGGCTCAGTTTGCACTCAAAAAATGAAATCACAACCCAAAAATGACAAAAAGAGAAAAAAACATGAGTCTCATTCAAGCTCTTCACAGCGTTTGTCTGTGCAGAGACTGCTAAACGGCCGCAGATTGTGAAACACTAAATGAGTGCTGTGCCGCTCTCATTGTGGCTAAGTCTATAAACACAGGATCCGATTGGGTAATCTCTGTCTCCACTATGGTCTCTTCAACAGTAAATTTGCCTCGGTGAAGTGGAGAGAGCTCCCCAGAATAACACTCAAAATATCCACGGAGATAAGGGCTCCTTGACTCACTGCTAGTATTAATAGGGAATTTCCACAGCAGTTGTATAGGTGGAGCGCTAAAGTCCATCATGATAAGTCATCGACATCAGTCGTCTCACTTACTGGTGATATTTTTGGGTTATTCGTACGTAGATTATGCGTATGTTGATTAGAGTTTCTGCCACAATCTGTTTCACTATAAGGGGAGTGTTGCAGAGTCACAATTAACCCCTCCGACTACAAAAGTGTGCAATCCAACTCCAAAATGAAACACTTTTCACCTCTCTCAGTCATTTATTTATGTTTACAGTATGTGTGTACTGACCTACAGTAATAGAGGTGATCTACAGAGTGAAAAAACAAACGCTGTGGGAAAGAGAGGAACACAACCTCTGTGTGAAATGTTCGTCAGTCTAAAACAGAAAAAGAAGAAAGCCGCATGTTTGACATCAGACACTGAACATCGACACTGACCGTCTTTTATTCAGTGAAAGGATCAGCAGAAGGTCATTTGGGATTTTCCACACATCAAATCATCTGCTCAACTATCCTCACCGGAGACCAGCGTTTTGTTCACGTCCCAGAAAAATGAAGGGAGCTCAGACACAACTATTTTTATATTACAGTACAGTTTCTCTACTGTCTTTATCGTTTTTTGACTTCATGTCTGCTGGTGTTGGTCCCAGCTACTGTAAAATGGAAAAAAGTAAGAGGTATTTCTGTATGCAAATATTATAAAACAACCCTAATCCCATTTAGTCACAATTATTTCTAATACACTACAACAAGCATGTGCAATATCTTTAAGCCGATGCTTGTGTGCACGTGTGTTGTGTGCGTATGTGTGTGTTTGATTATAGTTAGCTGAAACAGTCAGTGAGACAAATAGGATAGAGAGAGGCTATCGGCAGATGAACCACAAGCATTTGCATCTTAGGAAATGCGTCAGCTGCACGGGACAGTCCCAAGACCGAGCTTTTATGCCCTATTTTACACACACACACACACACACACACACACACACACACACACACACACACACAGTATAAAGACATACTGTTGAGAAATACTGGCATCTATGAGGTTTAGAATGAGGTCTAAGGGGGTCTTACACTATATCGCTCAAGACAGTCAATCCTGTCTCAAAGCTACGGATTTATTTTTTTTTTAATTTTTAATTTTCCATTATGTTACTCGATGTTATCTGTTTTCCTCTTCCAGTAATATTGCATTAGATTTCCAATACGCGTGGTGTGTTTTTCCATCTTTCACAGATCAAGACTTCATGGGCTTTTTAGATGGAAAAATTATCAATACAAGATGAAGCATCAGCAAAAAAGCTGTGACACGTTGCCAACATGCTTTTGTTCCCGGTGCCAGCATCAATAATTCAGCCACTAGCTCATAACTTTATTTTCAATGCATAATTGAGGCCAACCAATGTTTTCTTCAGCCATTTATATGTCGGGCAATTTTTAAACAATAAGAGGAGCGGTCCATTAAGCTTTTAACATCTCTTTTCCATGCTCCAGTATAGATGGCTGGAAAGTATGGATGGCGGGGCCTGTTTGCCTCTTTGTGCTCAGTAATGTGAGAGGTGGGGGGTGCTTTCAGGTGTTTCATCTCCACAGTCGTAGCTACCGTAAGCATCAAAGTCTTAGGGTGATAAATGTGGGAAAGCTGTGGTGAGTAAGTGAAAAAGTGTAGACTCACATTTAAAAAGTGCGGTTTGGAAAGGAAGGGGGTCTTCAGGGTGAGGTGAGGTTTCTGTAGCTGCATTTGTGAATGTGCGTATGTGTGAACAGTGTGTGTGTGTGTGTGTGTGTGTGTGTGCCAAGTGATTTACAGTATCTCTGATTGATTTTTATTAAGGTTCCCTGCACATATATATCCTTACATTGCAGAATGCTACTTTAAAGAACCCTCCTCCATCCAGTGACTCATTATATGACCTAATTTCTCATTTGCATCATACTACTGCTTAATAAATATTGATTTACTATTTTAATTACACGTTAATCTCAAAACACATAGGTGCCAGGGTTATGACTCTCTCAAGTCATACTGCAAATTTCCTGTTTGCAAATATTTATTGAGGATGGCATCCTGGGAGAACTATAAAAGTGAATAGCAATCATTAAACAGAGACTAGATGTCTACAATATCTGCACAAGTGTCAGTATCAGCAACACAGGTCAACCCAGATAGTAATCAATTACTGGTAATCTTTCATTTGTAACACAATAAAATGATTTGTTGAAACAAAGGGGATCCATTCCATCCATCTTTTATGTCCATTTTATTGTTGATAGAAAGTATATATATATATATATAAGCTGTTTAACTGTCCAGATGGACTGCTTTATCCCAACTTATTTAGCCAATTAGAAACTGAAGAACTATTTCTCTGTTTGAATTGATAAAATGGTGGTTAAAACAGAGACACTGGAAAAAACTATAATCAAAACCGTTCCAGTACGACTCATAATCAAACAATTTTTAAATCAAAGATTAAACAGAAAAATGACAGAAGGTTGGTATTGACTGCAGTCTTACTGGGACAGTTTTTATTTAAACAGTGTTTTAATACTTCAGTGCAGCCTAAATTGTTCTCCAGAGGGTCGGGGACAACAGGTCATGACTTCCTTTCATAATCAATGTCAGGTTCACTTGGACTCTGAATTGACACAATGCTTTTTGGAATAAAATATCGAAATTTATGACTATCAAATGAATTTAGATAACAACCATTCTCTACATTCTATAGCTCTTGTGAAGTGCTCGCTATCGCCGTACTTAATTATTTCCCAAACTGATTGCTTTGTGAAGCGTAACTTACCAATACACCGGAGGGTATTTTTTCAGACTTCTTAGGAAATCGAGCCCGAGAGTGTTAAAATGGGGGCAAATAATGGAGCAGATCACTGGAGCTATTTTCTTCTTTGTGCAAATTGCTTTTTATCTCCCATTGGCATTAATATATGCCATCAGAAGTAATTTGACAGTAGTATATTAATGAAGGATCATACTGTTAAATCTGGTTGTTAGCTACAATAGGTGACTGGAAAACGTGTTTTTTTAACAGGTAACCACACACTATAAAAATGACAAGATTTCTTGACATTTCATCATTACACTTCAATCAACATACTCTCATACAACCGTTCATATGATATCATACAAAGAAGATATTCCTTCTTTCTGTTTTTGTTTGTCTTCCTCCAAATTGTCCAGCATGTGTCAGTTTCTATTTGTTACATGAATACAGGCTTTTCAAAATAAACTTCGGTCTTAACAGGAAACTAGGTTTAGGAAAATGTCATTGTTTGGATTAAAATAGCTCCAGAAGTGGTGTTACATAGCTGCATAATTATGTAACAAAAATAATCAACGTTCACTTGTGATATTATACGGGACAGGACAGCCGGTCTCCGTGATTAAAGTCCGGTATTTTCTGACCCACCCATCCAACCACAACCTCCTCCCTGCGCTCCCTCGCCATTCTTTATATTTCCTGGTTCACAATCATGTATATAGCACACAAATGGATTATGTGGGATATATATGTATTACAGTGCATTACTTTTAGGTAATGTTTAAGTATAGCTACGTACGAACAATGTATAGAACAGCCCTCTTCAATTTCAGCTTAGTTTAGTATGTAGTTTGTTCACACTAATGTATGAAACTGACTTAAAGTCAAGGTGTAACGGAAGTTAGAGCATCTTTAGCTTCTGTCTTGTGAGTAATCCCCACTTAAACTGAATATTTGAGTGGTGTACGCTTACAGGAAGGGATGCAAATCAAATCCTTTGCATTTGATTGGACCACTAAAAAGTGGGCAGGCTTACAATGTAGCATGATCTGGAGCTACAGCGCACACATGGTATGACACACACCAGCCTCGTTGCTATAAGTGGCAGATTGATTATTAGATGGATGTCGTGATATTACTGGTTGAGATTGGTTGGTAATGCAAGAATGCATCACATTTTGTTTTACAGAAAGTTTATTTGTTTTTGATATAAAAATATAGAAAAAATATTATATAGATTTAGATCATTGATTTTATTTGTTTTTTCATATATTGTTGAATAGGTGCACAATATGACTGGAGATGTGTGAAGGGTTAAAAAAAGGCATTTCATCTGGACTTTAAAAGAGTCTGTGTGTATACTAAAATTGATCAGTTTTGGAGAGTAGACAGCTCCCGTGATACCTTGGAATAAATTCAAAAACACAAATAAGAAAACATTTTAAGATTTAAATTATCTGCACAAGTATTCGGATTTATTTTATAATATAAAGCATAAAATACAGTACATGTCATTGGAATCTAATTCTGTAGTCCTTGTCTAGAAAGAAGACCTGCAGACTTGGACCATAATTGCGCACAGTTGCCTGCTGTAAGGTCCAGCAATGAACCCTCAGAGTTTAGTATGCATTCATCCCCCCGCTCCCTCTCTTTCTATTTTCACTCATTCCAGATCCTTCCATCACGAAAGACGTATTGAAACTGAGGATGCATTACAATGATTGGGAAGCTGAAAAATTAAAAAGGAAATACTTTTTTTGCAGGGAAAAGCTGTAAATGAGGAACAGCAAACAACATCATTTTAATCTCATCTGGCCTAAATAAAATGGACAGAGTGTGAAACATTTACTTTAGATAGGAGTGTGTGTGTGTGTGTGTGTGTGTGTGTGTGTGTGTGTGTGTGTGTGTGTGTGTGTTTGGGAATAATCCATGCAGCGTGTTGTGTTTGTATGGTTTGTCAAGGTTGCTGGTTTAATTGAGCATGTACTGGACCCAGGGCTGAGAGAGCAGGCAGAGGAGCATCGATAAACTATGAAATGGTTCCAATATGGCCAATCGATGGGGCTTTGTGAGCAGCTCCCTTGGGGCTTTGATTTTCCTCTCAAACAACAATCCAGGATCTCTGCTCTTCAAAGGCAAACTCCATCTTTGCTGTTATTGTTGTTGTTCCTTCCCCCATGTTTGAGTGATGTCACTGGGGTCGATTTTATCCATGTCCATAAAGGCTCTCCCACACTTGAATCACCCGGGAGACGGCTTCAGTTGGTCTGTGCAATGGTAACAACAACCAATAAAGGTCAATCTCCCATGGTAATGGCCAATTGGGTTTGTTCCCATTATTGGCCCTCTGATCCGTGGTCAACAGATGGAGAGCTGGCATCACTGACACAAGTTACACTCCAACCTTAAAGAGGCTCAGCTCTGTCTCCAAGCGCTGTTGTGTGATTCCACTCTCTCTCCCACAGCTTGTCTTGGCTGGCACATCACTCCATCATGTGCGGCTCCTGTATAAGGAGACCCGTCGCAGTAGCGTCACAGGAGCGCTGCCAGTGAGGGCTAACCGTCTAACCATTTCAGCTAATTGCCTCATTAATGATTCACCGGTGTTAGGCGGCTCTAGCACTTCGCTGTGGGGAGCAAATTGTTCTGATTGGTTTGCCTCTGTCAATTATTGATGAAGCAGTGATCTGAAGTGCTAACACCTGGCTTTGGAGGTCCAAATGGCCCTGCATTCCCATCACATACTCAGTTATCACACACCCAGGGACCACATTCGGTCTTGAAGGGCTGGAGCCTTGACTGTTGGTGTTCTCATAGAGTGGATGAAGCATGCCCCGGGGCAACGGCTGTGATCTCAGTTGTGAGGGTATTGGCTCGCTGCTGTGCAAAAGGTGGACAAAGCAGAGACATATAGCTCGCAGTGATTTGTGCCGCATGTGGTGAAAGGCACACAGAGACAAGAGTCACATTACTATTTGTGTATTTTAATGCACATTTTGAAGTACTGCATCAGGAGAGTATGGAAATAGCAAAATTCAATAAAACTTCCTCAAGTGATATTAAAAAAAAAAAAAAGTTTTTTACGCCCGCTTGAGGTGGTTTTTGCCTTTGCAGAAAAGAGTTGATGTGCTAAATGCAATATAGAAACATCTTTGCTGAGTAAACTTTTCTCTTTAACTCACATGCTGTTTCTGCTGTCAGCATTGTCTCAGATATTCCTGTAATGTGTGTGACATGAAATAACAATTAAAACTTGCCTGGTTGAAACTTATTCCTGAAGACCTCTGTCCATTTTTCTATCAGAGATGCTTCGATGGCCAGTCTGACTTGTCTTGTTTCTGGTTCGCAACCTCTACTTCTTCTACTCTGTTTACTGGCGGATTACAGCCACGCGTAGCCTCTACGCTGCAGCCAAATATCCAACATTATTTGCGCCACTGAAGGAAAATCACATTTCTTTTTTAGGCAGCATTTCAATACTTTGCTTACAATGCTGACAAGTGACTGGAAACAGAGTTAATGTCACAGAAGGGTCACTAAGAAAGGGTGAGTGTATACATCTGTGTACTGATACTACAAATAACATTTATACTGGAAATAATTGTTTATAATACTGGAATGAAATACAGTCTTGACTGTATCTTTTATCAACACATTGCACAAGTTGTCTGTAGCTCTATCTGTGTCTTTGGGACCACTAAAATTCTGTTAGTGAATCTAAAAATGAAACATCTTATGGCTAATAAATAGCACCATCGTTGGACAAATTGAGCAGATGCAACTAAGATAATAACTTGAGATTTTACAGGCCTGAGTGGAACTGTAACGGTATGCAATGCAATGTCAATACTTGCTTTGTTTATGGTGATTTATAAAGGGTGCAGGCTAGGCACCTTTACAGTAGGGTCATGTAATTGGATCTCTAGTAGATAGTAGCTGAATCCCACTGTAGTCTCTGTGTCTAATGGCCCACCCACAAAGTGCTCCTTCTGGTTACATGAATCATCCGGTGCACAAGCTGCCGAGGGGTCACACCAAACTTTGTGTATCTCAAGAACACAAAAACATAATAAAGAACCGTATATTTGTGAGTTAAACTAATAGAGTGATAGGCGGATGTAGACATGGAGTAGACTCATCCACACTGAACTTGCTCGTCTCCTCTTGGCCTTAATTGAAGCTGATTAAAGAGTCACCCCCCATGCGGACGCCACTGTCACTCTGAATCTCAGCCAAGTGGGCTTGCCATGTACACTCACAGGGTGGTCACTCCGCCTTTGTTTTTACACTGGCACCAGTGACAGTAGAGCCCACCCCGCCCCCCCAAATACAGGGACTGTGACTCACTGTGTGTCACCATAAACCCTGGACTGGGGGGCCGAGTTTAGACAAGGGTCCTGTATAGCTCACAATGTGGACGTCACTCAGTGCCTCATGGTGAGTGTGTTTTGTGTGTGTGTGTGTGTGTGTGTGTGTGTGTGTGTGTGTGTGTGTGTGCATGGAAGCTCTAAAATGTGAGCGTGGTCCGAGTCACACTTTAATGACTTTCTTTTTCTTTTCTTGCCCTCCTCTCTTCTCTTCCCTCCATATTTCTCTCTCTGTCAACAGATAACCCAACGACTGAGCAGTGATGGCATCAGAGCGGCTGACCAATCGCACGAAGACACCTACAAAGCACAACATTCAAAAATGACTTCACTGAAGAACAAAAGACGAGACCTGCTGAAATCCTTCGAAATCCCTACAGTGATATTCTTGAAAGCCTCTTACACTCTTGATTCCCTCCCTAATATTTTACCTCCAGCTTTTTTCTATGAAACACAACAAAAAGGAAAAAAAAAAACAAACAAACAGACAGACTCATACTCATGAGATGGTTGACAATGTCGGAAAGATACACTGGAAGGACTGTTTTCTCTTTGGTGGGAAGATCATTGATGCATGCGTCTGTAAATAGATCATAATAAAACCCTATTCTTATTCCTAATATAGGAAACATACCAAGTCGCTCTCACCAACCTTCATGACTGTGGATAGAGTACTCATGGTTCAATATTTTCCATATAAAGTCAGTATTCTTCTTACCTCCTCATGTAATTATCATTTCCAATATCATTTCTCTACTCTTTGGAGTTATTTGGACTGTAAAAAATTGTACTTCCTACTCTTCTTACTCTCTTTACATAACAGCCTAGTCTTCCTCTCCAGTATCCACACTAGTACATGTAAATAGAGACAAATGAAGACAGCATGGAACAGATTATAGTGTATATTTACCACTCCGCTAGTAGATCACAAATCTCAATACGTGGATATTTCAGACAGCGTTTTTAAAAAGTTTAAAATACTCAAACTTTTCTGATAGTTAAAAACATAGACCCAGGTATCTGGACACTTTTCCTGTGTATTTAAATAGATGCATAAATCATTAATTATAGGTAATATTATTGTTTGAAAACCGTACAAGGATTATAAGGCAGCGATTCCTTTGGTATCAGTTCCATCAGGAAACACAACAGTCAAACTGAAGAGGAGAATTCAACAAAGCCACAAGTCTACCTTGGCACTACTAAATATTATTTTTTAACATTTTATATTTTTATTTACATTTTCCCCCAGTACCTACCTATTTATTCTTTCCCATTGCAATAATTGCCCTCTCCCTCCCCATGTGTGGGTTGTAACTGCTGTAGCGAAGCAGCGAAGGACACTTTTTTTCTTTGCACTGTTTGAAACGGTGCTCCGATCCTGAGCCTACACACGATGGGAAAAGTACACCTCATTGATTGCAGTGTGGACACGAGGACTCCGACCTCCGTCTTCTATGGACTACGAAGATAACCAAATGGGCCGACTGATAATACGCCGAGCCAACGAAGAGACAACCTCAAAGGTTACCCCGTCACTGGCAAAGACTGAAAACCTTTGCATGGACAACGGGGGGACACATTAGGTTGTTGAACACCTCATCATCTCCACCATCGTGCATCCTCTACCTCTCAGTCAGCGTGTGCTGTGCATCTAGGAAGCCACGACTTATAAGTGACCCCTCTACTGTCCACGTCTCCACTGCATGTCCCTAGAGCCTCATGAGGAAAGTGTCCATGATGGATGCACATGGCAATGGGGGAAACAAACACTGGCTCACTTTGACACAAACACACTCACACATACGAGCGCATGCATACAGATGCACAATCATACACACGGCGCCACTCAAATACGTTGCTGTATATATGTACAGTATATCCACTATGTATAGTCTCAGATGCTGTGCTTTGCATGCTGACTTGTAGATGGAACGTGACCATTATTCATAGAAGAGGTTGTGCAGGTAGGCCTAGTCACTGGATTGACTCTCTAAGCCAATGCAAGCTCTTTGTCAGCTTCACATCTTACTTTGATTTGAGAAAATGTACAGTGACACTGTTTTACCGCTCCCCCCGTTCCTATTGCGAAAGGTCCTCTTCAGCCAAACAGCAGCGCCGATAGATTTTAAACTCTTTGAAGGGACACATAACCTCGCCTTTGATGAGAGACAGAACCTGGCCACAGCGAGCGTGGGTAGCAGAGGAGAGGAGGGAAGGCAAACTGGGGCGCTCCAATTAAGTGGCAGCGCACAAAGTGGCATGGGGCATCCTGCCAGCAACTGTCTATTCATCCTATGTCAAAGGGATTTGCACATCTCAATGAGTCTACGCGCTGCCAGAGAAATCCGAGAGCAGAGCGGAGAAAGGGAGCGAGGCTCGGGAGAAAGGATGGGATAGGAAAATTTAAGGGTGTGCTGAGCTCATGTCCAAGTGTTCTCCTGGTCTGTCCACCTATAGAATATTCTGTTCTGACCGGCAGCCACCTCGGAGAGTTCAATAACCCCTTAACCTCAAACTGTTACACCGTCATGCGGCTCTCTGGGCCGTCATGACCTCATGTCCTGTCTGAGGTTAACGTTGTGTTAATGAGCACGGCCCTCAGCTCAACCAGATGTTCAGCCCTGTGGTTAAATACTTGTTAGCCTTCTATCCCAATGGTTCTTCAATGCCTGCCCACAACAGCTGCACTCCTTCACAGGCACAGCTCCACTAACAACTCATGGAAGATCATGTGAAGTGAGGGAGAAATTAGGTTAAAACTCTTGTGTAGGTGTTAGGGCTGGCGGGAAAAAGAAACTGATTCACCTATGTATAACATTTTTTTTTCACAAATCTAAAATTGATTTTCAATGCCTGACATTTATGTTAAATGTATTCCAACAGAGCTAACGGGCAAAGCTAGTGATGCACTTGGCAAAGTTAGTAGAAGTCTACATGTGCGACTACATCTGATTTTCAAAATAAGGAATATATCAATATATGGAAATAAGATTGATTGAATTATATTCACCAGAAGTATAAAATGTCCTTCATAAATTAAAAAGAAAATACCACAAAATGTGTTTATTCTTTAATTTTGGAGTTGCTGGAAAAAAATGCCTGACTGACAGGTATATATTTGACTTCTAGACATCTAACTACATACATTCTGAAAATCAAACATTTTAACTGTATTAATTCAGATAATTTCCATAGAAAAAGTCCCTAGAAGTGTATGATTCAACTTTCTCCCATGGTCTAGAGTTTAAAACGCTAACAAAAACTGTAATAATCACAGTCATAATCCCTAAAAATCGCTAGTCGGCACCCAAGTATTGTGATAATATCAAATCTGGAGATAGGTGGATCGTCCCAGCCCTAGTAGCTGTGTTTCCATCTTCACTAAAAAGAATCAAACTGATCAAAATGTAGACAATACATAAAGAAAATAGTCATTTTAACAGAATGTAGGTGCTGTAGATTACTTAATGTCTGTGCCCCCTTGTGCAGCCAATTTATATGTAGAAATCTTCTGAATTCAAATACTGTCAGAGCACACTGAATCACATGAGGGTATTTACAGTCAACATGTAAACAAACTTGAAATTAGGACTTATGACTTAGCAGTGATTAGTTAAAGAAGATTTAAAATACAGGAAGGATGAAGACGTCACTCAAACGCGAGACGTTGTATGTGGTAGGAAACAAGACAGTGAGCAAGTGCTGATCTTCTCTGAGCCTCGAGGCTTTCCACTTTCTCAGAAGTCAAACAAAGCTCCGTTTCTGCGCAGCTGCAGGCGACGCGTGACAGGTTGATTTGTTTTTCTCTGCTTTTGAATGTGTTGTTCTGCCCTGGCAGACGGGAAGCATTTATCTGCCGATGACCCTGAGCGAGGTCAGCACATGTACGTAAACATGCAGAGATGTACGCGCTTATAGACAGAATGTGTGAAAGTACACCCAAATGCATGGAGGCACATCCTTGCTCTCTCTCTCTCTCTCTCTCTCTCTCTCTCTCTCTCTCTCTCTCACACACACCATGCTAATCTAAACAACAAGGCTGTATGTAAACAGATCGTCGACATAATGGGATTGTTCAGTGTGCAAACAATAAGCTGTTAGCGTAATCACAGGTCAAAGATATATTACCCAGAGGGCCACGCTGTAGGTATATTAACATGATGGATATGTGGGAGAGAGGAGGGGGGCAGGGAAATGAAAGATATAGAGCACTACTGACTCAGATTTACCCCCTATTGGGCCCCGTCCGCTGCCTTTTTTCTCCACCACCTCCCTCGTACGGGCCCCACTTAATCAGCCTTCCTCATTCTCTTCTTCCCCCAGTTCACCCACCTCCTCCTCAGGCACAAGGTTCCTACCTTTCTTTACCATTTCTCAACCCTGTCCTTCTCTATCTTCATTCCCTCCATCCTACCCCCATTTCCCTCTTTTTCTGGCTAGATATAATCTGCTTCAGCAAAGCGCTCCATCCATCCCAGTGGTCAGTGTGACAGCAGGATAAAGCAGCACCACAATCTTGTTTTTGGATTACGCAAACGAGGGTCTGAGTGAGCAAAAGAGCAAGGATTAGACGGAAAGACAGCATTTTGGAGCATCAACTCGGAGATACTTAACAATATGAATGAGAACAGCTACACAGATACATTATCTCCACTTACGCATGTTGAAAGTACCATGCTTGTGTGTCTCAATGAGTAGCAGCATGCACATGCCATGCCAGATAAATCCTGTGTAGCTTACTCCAGTGCACATACAGCTTATTAACTTATCTCCGCTTTATTTGATTACCATCTAGCCCATTCTCTCAACTGGTTAATAAGTCTATGTCCTCCTGACTAAACACTCCATTAGTGTCATCACTGGCTAGCTAGTGTGTGTACTGCGTACGTCCGCCGGCCACTGAAGCAGATACACATTGGGGCCAAGTGACAGAGTAAACACAGAGGCAGAACACTGGGGAGAAAAACAACCTGAGTAAGACAGACAAAAGGTACAGTACAAAGGTTGATGACAACAGTGACAGTCAAGACCTCTACTGCCATCACTGAAGTTTGGTTTAACATGTGGACTAAAGCCTCTGTATGGGCAAACCATATAAAGTACAATACAGTCATGGAGATGAGTCAAGATCACCACAGAGATATATGTCGCATTGTTTTTAATGAACAATTTCAACAGTTTAAATTTCATTTGGATGGCTAAGAACGTAACTTTGACAAGTTGAAATGCTAATACGATGCAGAGCAGCGTTTTCAGATAGTCAGGAACACAGTAGATTCATTTCACATTGCATAACAGAGAACCTAAGTGGAAGGAGCTGTTTGACATTTTTTTTTCCCACAGACAGTGTTGTGTGACTTGCATTTGGTGCGCTTGTATCTAATTGACCATTTTGACTGATATTGCAATTGCAATATGATTTACAATATTAGAGGGAATGATAATTATTACAAAATTATTGTGTTTATCATCATCATCATTGTGTTTTGAGGCAATCTCTACCAAACAAAGATGTTTTCTTCAGTCTGTGAAACATGTTGTGTAACAAAGGACATCTCTGCAGCATAAAATATGTAATATAACATGATATTTTGACACACATTTCCCCTTTCACAAATATTCAGCCTCCTGTGACTTAAAAATTGCAATAGGCCATATTGTGATCTTGATAAAATTTCGATTAGCTGTGCAGCCCTACATGAAACTCAGTTGATTACCAATTACGTTCTGAAATATCTGGTCACTGATAAAAAGGTAGAAGTCTGTGTACATAAAAAACTTTCAAGGAGACATTGACGAAGACTCCAAAATGTGCCATTCAGCAAGCAAGAGACGTAAAAACACCAGCTTAAAGTTCTTTTACATGCACTAATAAGAGGGCCGAAGTTTACAGTTTTGAGAAGAATTCTAAGCTTAAATTAATTCACCTTTGGATTCTGGATCAGTTTTTGGAGGGATTCATTAACTATGGCACCACTGTTTGTTCTGAATTGCTAAGATGAGGAGTTTTGAATTTGCTGCTGTTCAACAACAGTGGTCAAGGCTCGTGGGTATTGTAGTATTTAGAGCCGTCTGACGATTTCTCAGAATAAGATAAGATAAGATAAGATATTCCTTTATTAGTCCCACAGTGGGGAAATTTACCAGCATCAGAATCAGAGTTGAAATAACTAACACTGGTGGCCATAATACAAACCTGTGTTTCTATGTTAAATAACACTGAGGAAATTGTTAAAGGAAAATTTGAACAGGGAATACATAATGGGAAAAACAGCTCCTCACACTTACCAACTCTATAGTGTAGAAAGATGCAGGAGCACACACATCCACGCGCTTTTCCTCACTCTCTCTCTCTCACACACACACACACACACACACACACACACACACACACACACACACACACACAAACACACTCCTGTTCCTGTGAGTGTCTGTGTCTGCTGGGGTGTCATGATTAACAGTGACCTCGAGCCAGACATGGTTGGGGTGGTGGGAGTGGGGTCAAAGGGGAAAGGATTACAGTGAGGCAACCCCTGTCAACTGCTCCGCTTTAATCCTGACCTCCGAGCCAACCCGAGACTCTTGAAAAATGATTCACATGTATGAGCTCAACATACTTTGTGTACAACCTGACAATTACTCACATAATTACTGACTTGTTTAACTTAAAATGAACTTGTAAAAATGCCTGAAATGCAGCATTTAAAGCAGCATGGATTTGGATGCAGAGATAGCGTGGATAAGGGTTGTTCTAATAGCCAGACAGCAGCAAAGACGGAGCAGACCTCCTTATGTCACATAGCTAATGACAGGGATGAATAATACAGCCTTTAAAGCCCTTACTCCCACCTCTCTATGGCTTGCGCATAAGCTTGAGCTCTGGGTGAGCAGTTAGCCATCGAGCCCCTGACTGAGACGAGATGGACTCCCAAGAAGATTTGCGGCGGGGTCGGAGAGAATCGGATTAACCAAAATGCCTCAATTGGAGTATACGCTCTGGGCTGGCTCAGTGTAATACCATTGATAAATGCTGTAAACCAAATCTTTAGCATCTGATTAGGTAATGAAGGGAAACACATCCTGTTAGCAACCATTAGCTGTGGTGAAACCTTCACGTACGTGAATGCATCAAAACACAAAAGAGTTTGAGTCACTTTTACGAATACACAAGTTGCCACTGTAGAAATAAATACACAGGGAAATAATAAATCGCCAGAAGCCGCGGACAGGTGGCATTTCAGCCTGTGCACCATTTAGCTGTGCAGTCTGGTTTCTGACAGCTTGATTTAGTCTCCTGCACCTGAGCCAGAAAAGAGGGAAAATTAACGGCAGCTTAACTAGATTCCAATTTGCCTGCTTTAGAGCGCTATTGATGGAGCTAATGTATCTGGAAAACACAGAATGGACTTTCTGGTAGCCGAATCAAGCTTACTGTGATCATGCAAAGACCCGAATGCAGGGTCAAGTACACGGGGAAGTAAGAAAGGCAATCGCATTGACTTAATTTACTCTGTCACCTGAGCCTGGCTATGCTTTGGAGGGACATTAGGGTTTGTCTTTAGGGTATAAAATGGTGATTAAAGTGGCTCAAGGGGAGACGCTAGGATGCATGCTGTCCCCCCTGCTGTGAACAGGGTGTAATCCTTCAGTTTCAGAGAAGTGAAAAGTTTGCAGAGTCCAGAAAGTTACGCACACATCCCTTCTGGGCCCCCTACAGAGCAGAGAGTGTGAGCCAGCAGGGGATAACCATATGCTATCAAAGTGTTCTTCAAAGCTCCCGTCTTTAGTCCACTAAATTATACAGTATCATCACATATACCTGACAAAAACAGAAGAAAAATAATCATGCAGCTCAACACAATAACAACAATACATTCCTTAGAAATGTGTTTTAACAGATCTGTTGCCTCTGAACTGAGATCTATTTCCTGGAGTGACTTTGAACTTTGTTGAAGCAGCAGCCCCAACTGTGTGGGTCAGCCCATGATTTTGTATTTACATGCTTTTAAAATACTGCTGCCGGTGGACAATTAAAAATTTATGATTCCTATCACAATGAAGCCCTTCTCTGTTACCAGAGGTTAATTTGTGCGAGCACCTCATTTCAATTGTACTGTAGTAAATGTCCACATTATTTCCCACATGGGCCTGGATGAGGGTTTGATTATCCAAAGGTAGGCCTTGGTTGGCTCCGTTATTGTCAGAGGGGTCGTAAGATGCAGTAACGGCTTCTAGGGTCTTATTGCTATGGCGATCAGCCCCTTGCCACTTGGCCTCCGTGACCCCAGTCAGAGATAAGCTTTATGGGAAAGCACATTAACATGCTCCTGCAGTCACCTCCCTCCTTTATCAAAGGCAGTTCTGTGAAATCAAGTGTTTATGGACCCCCAGTGAGGGTATAGTGCTGCTGATTGCCTATATTAGAGGTGGAGTGTAAATGAGCTGGAGGTGGACAAAGGACCTGTAGTAGTGGGGAGAATTTAACTGTAATTCTCACTAAATGAGCAATATCTTTAATGACTGCAACACCCCGTGAGATGGATTACAAATACTGTCTGCAGTCTAAATATATCCACGTCTTCCATTCTTTCTACAAAAACTGACAATACATAAGAGACATAAAAATGTGCATATATACTGTATGATGTAGCATTGTATTTTGGAGTTATGTATTCTTACTGTATACTGTAGGTTACAGACACTTCCTTTACTGTCTTCCTCTTTGTGTTATGCTGTTAAGCAAGTCGTCCAATGGATGTCTTTTTCGATTCATTTTAACTTGCACACGTGTTACGTTGGGCATTTTGCTGTGGCTGTGAGCGACGCCAGGATCAAAACAAATAAAAACACTGAGGTGTCAGTACTGTGCGCCTGGTTATAGCCTGATCACTGGTGAAAGATCCTCTCAGTACGTCTGCAGTATGATGGATGGTGATAGCTCCGTGTCTCTGTACACATCAGGGGGCCTACTGTTGTCACTGGACAGATAGAGGGAGCGAGAAAGAGAAAGATGTAGCCGCAGCTTAATGTCCTTCTCTGGCGCTGTGCATGCTCTTTCCTATTTGCTTTTCCCTTCACGGCACGGTTAACATCGTAAATTAACCTTTCCAAGCCCCCCCCCCCCCCTCGTGCTCAGAGACTGGTGCGCAATACAGACAAAGGGAAAAAAAAAAATAGATTTGTGTTATGCAATGCGGTAGCACTGGTCAGAGACGTAGCCTGTTCCAGCTATTCCTTTTTCAGTGATAGGGAATAAAACAACACATTTTGTTCAGTCAAGCAGACACTGTTTTATGTGCATGTCCTGTGTACTCTGCAAATCGGTATGAGGCTGCTTTTTGTTCTCCATCCTAGAAATGTAAATGAACACACATGAAAGAAAACGTATTGTAGGTCCATCTCTTCTTAGTTTGAGTCTTGTAAATAAGATGTAAATACCTAACAGCTATGCATGCTAATATACAAGCAATTTGTTCAGGTACTTTTGTAATCCAGACTTCTCATATGGCATGTAATGAAAAAAAAAAAAAAAAAAAAAAATCAAACATGGAAAAACATAATAAATTGTGAACACGGATATGGTTTGTAAACAACTTAAAAAGTGGAAATATATGTCTTTGCTGTTAATGTTTTCTTACTGATAACTAATGCATTGGCCTGCCATTTACTACAGTGCTCTGCTCATGTTACTTGTTATCTTTTTTATGTTTCATAAGGTAGGGGTGAGGCAAAATGGACCATAAATTACCGGTTTGTGGAATAGTCGGGTTGGGGAATAAGACGATGATGAAGGATGGCAGTCTGACCATACTATTTGTAGTTTTTTCATTGCCACTGCACGTTCACATGCATACATTTAATAATTAATTACATATCCTTAGTGTCTAACACAGCCAATAAAATGCCACGGCAAAACCATTGCTTAAAAGCAGTAGAACATGGGCTGCCATTCGAGTTATCTCACCAAAAAGACGTATCACCAGCTTTAAAGTGTGCTGTTATTTTAAAATGGCATACAACTCTTTCTGATAAATGAATGCAAATCCATTAAAGTAACTATGAAGCTGGTACGACGAACAATTTTGACTCACTCCAAATTCTCCAAATCATGATTTGCAAGGGAAAGACATTTTGAAAACTTTGACAGTTTTTATTTATTTATTTATTTATTTTTTGCCTCATTTCTAATACTATGTCAAGTGAAAACGATGATATGCCAAATTTGCCTCTGCCCTAGCAACTCTAATGTGGCATTTTATGAAGATAGTGAAGGAGAAAGTCAGGAGAAATCTGTTTGGTTTCTAAGAGTGTTTATTTTCAACCATGTTAGAACCATGTTAAATCCCAAGGCGGCGCTCATGGTAGATGGAAGTGTCTAATTTTTAACCTGTGCTAAAGATATTTTAAATTTAATAAATAATTATTGTAACAAGAAAACGTGTGTCGTGTCCTGAACTATGCTCTTCAGCTGTGCGTATTTCCCATGATGATACTGTACAGACGGGAAGGATGCAATTAATGAAGACTAGAGAGACGAAGAGAAACTGAAGAGAGTGAAAGAGTTTATTCATAAAGGGTCTTTAGGGGCATTTGTGTCCTGCTCTCTTCTTTAAAGGTACAGTATGTAGGATTTGGTGGTATCTAATGGTGTGCAGTCTGCAGTTTGCAGCCAGCTGAGTACCCGTCCGCTCACTCCTTCCTTTCCAAGACTACGGTAATGTCAGCCTCCAAGCGCAAAACCGGGGTAACGCCATTCGCCTCACTCAGTGGACATCCTTACCATCATAATACTGATTTAAGAGCAACGGAAACACACAGCAGCTACTACAGTTTTACACTCTACAGCTCATTTTACAACAGTATCACATGCATGTCAGAGAACTATGGTGGCCTTTAGGTAATGTAACAATGCAAGTTTCTCAAGAAATATGGCAGAGCAACATCACCCGCTCTGTATGTAGATATGAAGGGCCCATTCAAAGCTAATGAAAACACAACAGTTCTTAGTTACAGGTGATTTTACACTAATGAAAACATAGTTATGAATATTATATTGCATTTCTGCTAATAGATCCCCTGAAATGGTACACAGTGTTCCTTTAAGAGCTAGGTCTTTTCACTCATTATATCCATGATGAAATACAAAGACTCACAAATAATGACCTTTGACCCCTGGCTCCCAGCCGTGAAAGATGGAGGAGGGAGGTTAATTTTCACTTCACCTTGGCCCTGGTCAAACAGACCAAAACATAACACCACCATCTGCCAGACACCACTAGTTGTGATATTTGTTGAAGCATTTTCTGGTTCATCAATGAGATTACTTCTTGCCCGCAACAAAAAGCAGGGCTCATAGCTGCGAAGGTTATCAGACTCAGTCTTCAATTAATTAAAAGCCACTCACAGTCGCACAGAGTGAGGCGACACATGGACGTTTGTGTTTTGTACGTTTCAACAAATTGTTTACAAGAGGACACATTCAATTAGTTATTTCATTATCGCCCTAGGTGTAATCAATTGACAATGCCGATAACAAAGCCACATCAATTTGTGAGCTGACACCAGCACATTTCTCTACATGATGGAGGAGCACTTTTATTTTAGGCCCTCATGAGTTCTTGTCTACTCTGGCATTTCAGCAGAAACCTACATAATGAGCCTGAGAATCTTTTCTGTCTAGTGTTCAAAAGTTGTTTCAGTCACCGGTCGTGGCCCAGAAAGTCCACACGTAGGCTCTGTCTTCAGTGGAGAGTGAGGTTCTGTCTTTTTTCTTTCGTCTCCCCCTTCCTTTCCCCTTGATATATGGCAAAGAAAGAAAGAAGCACTCGCTTTCTCTGTCATTCGCCTCTCTCCCCTCCTGTAGCGTAGATAAACAATGCGAGTGACAGTCTCTCATCACTCAAGAGGCTGAATCTCTGGCCCTGACCCGATAACATCAAGTGTGTGTGTCACCTGTCAAGTGGCTTCTGTCACACTTCAGTGGGAACTCAAAAACAAGACGTGTGTGTGTGTGTGTGTGTGTGTGTGTGTGTGTGTGTGTGTGTGTGTGTGTGTGTGTGTGTGTGTGTGTGTAGTCGATTGGGGGATGGTGTTGTGGGTTTAAGAGTGCCTGTTGGCATGCAAACGCAGGCCTCTCTAGGCATGAGTGGAGTTGAGAGTGGCAAAGGGGGGGTGGTGCTTGTGAAGGTATACCAGGAAACTGCGAAAGAAGGAGGGGGAGGCGTAATGACGCAAATGAGAAGGACTTGTGCAGACACTGTGAAACTATCTCATTTTGTAGGCTCCGCTAGTCTCATTCTCATGTTCAGAATGGGCAGGGTGATCTGGGAATGCAATTATTTTCACCTATAAAAGGCAACATATGCCAAGATCATAAAAGTTCTTATTGGACAGTAATTTATTAAAGCAAGTCATAGAAACGGAGAGAGGTAGGGCACAAGCCATAATATGGAGGTGCCGTTCTGCTTCTCATTAAGGGCCTGAGTGTCAGTGAAATCCAATACCCCAGGTGCCTGACAGAGGAGGGATGGATGAGCTAAACAGGAGATGTTCTCTCTTTATAAGATCCTGGGGAAATGGGAACATTTACTGCAGCCACATCATATCAAAGTGTCCATTTTGTGCGTTTCGCTGTAAACCTATATGTATTCAAGTGTAAAATTAAGCTCACTTTAGGGCTGCACGATTATGGCCAAAATGATAATCACAATTATTCTGATCAATATTAAGTTCAAGATTATTCATATAATTTAGGGGCAAAATATTTGTATTGCAATTTCACATTTAACTAAACAGAGTGCTGCTTTTACTTCAATGTTTTACTTCAGTAAATGTGATCCTTTTACTTTGTTATTGTCATCTATAATGGTTATTTGTATAAAACACCCGATTCGAATGATTATGAAATAAATGAAGTTTTAAATATAATAATTGCTTTGATTAAAGCAATGTTGGAATTAGTGGTTTTAATTATACAGTACATTAAAAGCTGCATAGAGTTAGTTTTAGGAAGTTAAAGAGGTGATAATTGCCTCTCTAATATCTATTTTATATTGCTTTAAAACATCTCCTTCAAACAACTGGATTTATTCAAGTTTCTCACCAAAAATTGCAGTTGACAAGATAACATTTGAACGCATCATGATAGTGTTTTAATTTACCATCTCCTTTTTACTGAGTGGAGCTTGAACGCATCATAATGTGCTGCATGCAATTGGCAAAAAAGTTGGTTGCTGTGATTACTCTGAGCAGCATCATGGGAATGAATCACAATATAAGAAGTTTCTGATAAAGTTAGTTGTTGCAAATATTCAAAAGTTGTTCTTCCACGGCTTATTTTGGACTTTGGACAGTTGTGACAAATTGCAGCTTCACGTTTTCGTCCTGCACACCGACGACAGCTTGTGTATGTGTCACTGTGTTACCGACTGTGCGCTGTGAAACCTTCACGTGGCGGCTGCACATGTGTCCGGCAAAAATGTGGAAATATGAGACTGCTGAAAACCAGCCAGCTGCTGACTGACGGTGCATCTCCAGCTGTTAGTTTAGGAAGAGCTTGATTTATGCAGCGCTATGAGGGGAGCATCCATTTTAAACGTCAATATTGTAGTCGATCATGCTCACTTAAATTCCTGGAAGCCAAAATGGTGATTGTGATTAATATTCGATTAATTTGTGCAGCCCAAGCTCACTTGCATCTAATTTCACAGGTGCACATATTTTTGGGGTGTTTTCCTTTTACCAATCTTCTCAGGAGCTTTTCAAAGCTAGGTATCTACTGTCGAGCTTTGAGACTAACAATGATCTACATCCTCTGAGCAGCACACAGCTGCTGCTAAGCAGAACTGGCATCCTCTTAAATGGATGAGTGATCTGAGACAGTGTGTTAGTTCCTATATTGCAAATGTTTAAATCATTGTTGAGCTCTGAATGAGCAATAATAAACCATCATTGTGATCCTCACAATGCTGAATGATGTGGATTAGCCAATGCAGAGCAGATTGTATTGAGGAACTTATCAGCATCTTCTCATTATCTAATACGCCAAGTGCAGGGGGAGATGATTACGTCTGTGGCACATTTTACCCAGAACAATGGGAGCTTGTGTACGTCTGTTCATGTGTTGCTCAAAATGAACGAGGCGGATATGCGCTATTGTCTGAGGTTATTGTAATGGTAAAATACAGTTTTTTGTTAATGTAAATGATTGTAAATGACTCTTCTTTCAGACAAGAGCGGGGTTTTTGTATCCTTTACCGAGATAAATACCATCACAAATGAGGCTGGACAAAACAAAAGCACAACAGAGAGAAACAGGCAATTGTGACAGAGGGAGGGAGGGTTTGGTACACGCCTATTGTGTAATGTCTGGCAATGCGCTCGTGTGTTTGTTGTCGTCTTTTCACACTGACAACCACATTCTGACAACGGTCACACTCGACACAAACGGAAACACACACACACACACACACACACACACACACAGCAATGTTAAAGGCCTGGAAATGAGACGAAACCAATTAAACACATATAAAGTTGCATGGTGCAAAATTGCATAAAGGTAAAAATTCTATCTTTACATAACCCTTATAAAATTTTATACAAAATAGATACTTTAAGTTACTAATCGTTTACCAGATAATCAACATCCTTCTTTTCTCCTCCCTATCTTCCTTCCTTCAGCAACATTCAGCAAAATAATTACCTAAATAGTGATCAGCATAAAGGTTAAAATCATCTTTACAGCGGTAATATTAAGGCTGTCAAAGTTAATGTGATAACGCAAATTTGTTTTAACTAAACTAATTTCTTTAATGCATTAATGCTATCAAACTTTCAGATTGTAGGGAGCTCATTTTTAAAGTTAGACTAAAGATCCTGCTATCATAAGAAACTAGAAAACCTAATGAAACCACTGGTAATGACGACCTTGTGCTAAATTTTGAAAAGGAAAAGCCGACAAGGCCATTTTCAAAGGGGTCCCTTGACCTCTGACCTCAAAATATGTGAATGCAAATGGGTTCTCTGGGTACCCACGAGTCTCACCTTTACAAACATGTCCACTTTATGATAATCACATTCAGTTTGGGGCAAGTCATAGTCAAGTCAACACACTGACTCTCTGAGCATATTTTTATGACAAATGCAGTACCTTCTGGACAATTATCATTATTTTGTGTTGTTAATTGATGTCCAATAATAAATAAATATATAGATTTACATAAAGCAGCATATTTACCCACTCCCATGTTGATATGAGTATTACTTACTTACAAACTGCCTTTAAGGTACATTTTGAATAGACAAAAAAATGTGCATGCATGCGATTAATCACGATTAAATATTTTAATAGACTGACAGCCCTGGGTGATATCAGATACAGTTTTTTTGAGAAGCTGATTTGTTGATCTGCTGAAAATAGTTTTTGCAAATTTTGAAAAAGTGAAAGACCGCTCTCATAATGACATGTTTTGTCAAATTCAACAGTTTTTTTTCTTTAGTGGAGAGCAATGATTTGGCCAAAACAGCACACCACACACAAACACGATCCATTCACAAACAGCAAGAGTCCCAACTAAAAAAAAAAAAAAAAAAAAAAACAAATCCTGCAAAACTGCTTGAGATAAAATGTGACTTTATTATAAACAAACATAGCGAACTATTGGTGAGAAGAATTAGTGATGTTAGTTTTTGCACTACTTTGTACTGAAAATTCACGAAGAAAAAAAATGCATAAAGTCATGGAGACATGGAGAAACAGGTTGTACCTCCATTTCTGAGGTCCATCCTACTGGTACTTTATGCTTTGAATCTGCATCATGGTTTGCATTTTTGTGGCTGCTATGGCTGCAGTTGTTGTCCTCCCTTTTTCATTTTAATCAATTAGCTATCGTTCTTTCTAATGTGACTGCGGCATCGGCTGTCCTCTGGGTTTCCCCACACACAACAGAATATCTGATCGTAAATACTGAACATGGTTGATGCTCGCGATTTGAAATCAGTGCAGCCAAGATGGATTTCCAAGCAGATCAGGGAGGGGAAAAAAAACTCTTAACATACCACACACCGCAGGCATATCTGGGGTGATAATCTTTACAACCATCAAAAAAAAATCAGGGTTTTCTTGACCATTTTTAGGTTGATTCTCATGAAGCGTGTACCCAGTATTCCTTGAAATCATGTGACAATGTACGCACCGATCAGCAGCTTTCTCCTCTTAACTTGATAAGTTTGTGCTGTCATGAACCATCCAGTCAGTAAAAATCACACAATTATGCCAAAGTCTGAATGTGCATTGACATGATGTTAAAAGACGTGTTTCCTTTTGGTAACTTCTAACTCTATATTTTCCCATAACCTCTGTGTTCTGTTCAATCACATATTGATGTAAACTTGGTCAAGGTTGTGCAGGCCAGCTGGTCAGCCTGTCGAACATGTCCACATCATGTCGGCTGAACTGTCCAGAGAACACAGAGCGCTCTAATCCCTTGTTTGCATTGGAATCAATGCCATATTGATCACAGACTAATTATATCATCATACTAGTATTAATATCGGATGGAATTGATTTCTAGATACTCATTTGTTATAGACTGCAGCTTTCCTTGTGGAGGAGCTCTCATTCAAAGGAAAACACGCAGGAAGTTGTGTCATTGATCCTGCTCTCGTCTTGTCTCTTTGTGGCTAACGTTACAGGTAATAAATGCAAATTTGGAAAAGACCAAATGAAGGAGGCAATTTGAAGTCCAACAATGAACTTCATTAGTCACAGGCATGCACACTTGAACATGTACAGTACATACACATGCAGCGCACACCTTTACTCATATATGGGCACACACATGCATATATTCACACATGCATACAGCCCCTTGGACATGTCTCATTAAATTCAGGTGAGCAGATTAATTAAAATGATATTTAAATCCCTCAGGACTGTAATCTGCTCTACTGGCATGTATATCACACACACACACATATATATATATATATATGTATATATATACAGGTATGACAGCAAACACTGCATAGGAATGGGTGGTGGGGGCGAGATGAGTAATTTGCAGGTAAGCAGAAACATTTGTGTGACCTGTACACACAAACAAGGACATCTGTGGAGCTACCTGACCACATCCTGAGAGACAAAGTAAGAGAATCACACCTTTAAAAAGGAAACTGAAGCTGAAATTAAAAAGCTTAATTGTGAAGAGCTTTTCAGTGCAAAGCCTTTTATGTTTCGCTGATTTGACCTTGTGTGTCCCTCTTCAAACCCCCCCATCCACTCAGCCTGCTCATCCACAGCGCTGACCTTAACTGCAGCTGTGATTGGTGGACCAGAGGCACGCTTTGTTAGCCTTCTGTAAATTCTGTAATAACTTCACTGATTGCCTGGCTCTGTCGTATTTTGAAAGGCTCTGCCGACGTTACACTGAAGATAAATCAGGAAGGGAAGAGGAGAAAAGGCTCATAATGTCACTGTGTAAATGACTAAATTAAACAATACCAAATAAGTGCCCAGTCAGATGTTATCAAACTAAGAGTGAAAATAAATATTAACATTTTGCATAAATTAAACCCACTTAAATCTATGTCAGTGCATGGTGACACTTGGTGATAGGACTGCATGATTTTGAAAAAACAATATTAGAGGGAGTGATCATTTTTACATCATTATTCTCATTTTCATCGAAAAACATATGAGTAATGATTATAGTGTGGTTTTGTGGGGATTTGTACCAAACAAAGATGTTTTCTTAAATCTGTACAATGTAATGTTAAGGCCCGGACATCTCTATAGCACCACATTATTAAATTTAAAATGGTATTTGATTAAGCTTTTAACAAATATAGTCATTTTCTCCTTATTCTGTTATTTTAAAACTGTAGCAGGCCAAATTATGATTTTGATAAAATTTCAATTAAAGCTGCAGAATTGGAGCAAATACAGCGGTGCATGAGGTAAGTAATCTGAAAAAAATCACGTTCCTCTGTGTCCTCCGGTGCTCCTAATGACATCTGCAAGATTTCACAGACTGGAGGAAAACAACCAATCAGAGCTGAGCTGGAGCCTGCTGTCTCTGAGCAGCTGTCAATCACTCGCAAACTCAGCACTGATCAAATATGAATCAATATTTTGTTACTTTAATGTTAATTTGTCATCTCAAATGTTTTCAGAAATACCTTGTAGTGCACTGTTTAGCTGTAAAAGGAGAAAATTCATTCATATTTGATCAGCGCTGCCTAGTGTGACCATTTGATCTGAGTTCATGAGTGACTGACAGCCACAGTTGTGCAGCCCTACTTGGCGGTCATGAAAGGTGAATTAGCCATCGAGAGGGTAGCTGACATCAGCTCAGTAGTATATGTAGTTCAGTCCTCATGGGGTGTTATATACAGTGTATATATATATATATATATATGATCAAGATCATCAATAGTATGTCAGCGCATACTAAACACAGAGGACAAACAGGTTTTGTGGAAGAGGTGTGTTTCATAAGTGCTCACCTAATTTACTGCCAGTCAAATCAAGATAAAAAGGAAATTGAAACTTGAGAGCAGGTTTGGTACGTGTCTATTATCAAAAGAGAAGTGACGACTGCAGGTATCAGATATACATACAATTCATTTCTTTCTTCAGCAAGTTTGGTTTTGACGTTTTCTTTTCGGTCACTGCACGCGTAGTATTTTCAAAGCAGACTGTGAAGAGTAAATATTCTTCCTTCGCGGCTCAGAGAGCTCTGGAGCGGACGAAAGAAATGAAAGAAAGAGATAAAATGAGTTTAAAAGAAAAAAAAAAAGAAAAAGAAAAAGACGCCATCAGCTGCCACGCTGTGGGCCCTCTCCTGACCTTCACCTGCCGGAGAGGCAAACTGCATTAGAGAATGACATGTCATTCATCTGGGCCGTACTTGGAGGATCATTTAGCTAATTTAATGATTAATAAGTTTAACACCTCTTAATAATTTCATTTGGCCCTGTGATTGAAATCCTGGCGAGCTGGGCCGAGCGCAGTGGGAGGCAGATGAGGATGTCTGAGACGGTCTGTCTGGGACTGAGCAGAAGGAGAGAGAGAGAATCTCCCCGAGGACTACACATCAGTCTATTACCACCGTGACCTTTTCCCTCCACTGGCTATGCCATTAGAGAGGAAATCTGAAAGTAAAGCCTTGATTAACACAGTTTTTCAACATGTTGAAAGAAAAAAAAAATGGAAAAGGAAAAATATGTTCCTTCATTAGGAAAATGTTCTGCATTATTAATGTTACTGAAGCCGTGCTAAGTGGACCTCAGAGCATTACGGATTCCTGGTTTAACCAGAGGTGATCGCTGTAGAGACCCACAGAGTCCACACCGTACAACACGACTGTACACGAGTGTGACAGAAGGATTTACTGAGAGCCTTCAGAGGAATGAATCTGCAATGATTCAACTTAGAGCTGTCAATGTTAATGTGATAATAACGAGCTGACACATTTATTTATTTAATGATTTAACGCAACTTGTGATTTTTAGGTTGTAGCAGGCTCATTTTTAGAGAAAGAGTGAAGATACTGACATCATACGATACTAGAAACCATAATAAATCCACTTGTACCAACCAATGCTAAATTTTGTTTTTATTATTGATGCTAAGTTTTGGCGAGGGAAAACTGTCATGGCCATTTTCAAAGGAGTCCCTTGAGCTCTGACCTCAAGATATGTGAATGTAAATGGGTTCTGTGGGTACCCACGAGTCTCCCCTTCACAGACATGCCCACTTTATGATAATCACATGCAGTTTGGGGCAAGTCATAGTCAAGTCAGCACACTGACACACTGACAGCTGTTGGGCTGCAGTTTACCATGTTATGATTTGAGCATATTTTTTATGTTCAATGCAGTACCTGTGAGGGTATCTGGACAATATCTCTCATTGTTTTGTGTAGTTAATTGATTTACAGTAATAAATATAAACATATATTTGCCCATTCTCATGTTGATAGTGAAGTATTCAATACTTGACAAATCTCCCTTTAAGGTACATTTTGAATACATAATTATTGATGTTAGTGATTAATTTGTGATTAATCAAAGTTAAATATTTTTATAAAACTATAAAATTATAAATTCTATAACTTTTTTATCTGTTTTTTTAAACCTTTTTTATATTAATTTGTGATTAATTGCAACTAAGTATAGACAGTCATACAATTAATCACAACTAAATATTTATCGATTTACAGCCCTAATTCAACCTTCAAGTTGAAAAAAAAAACCTTGAAAACCTTGATATTTGGTCAAATTTGATGTCTTATTTCTTTGAGTTATGACCTTTTGAACAGGTTCCTGATGATCCAATCCTCGTTTTCACCAGTTTTACAACGGATGTGCGCAGAGCATATAGCTACGTTCATTTTTCTAGCACATTCTTTTTCCATCATTGACACACAGCGGAAGTACTGTGTAACAGCAATTTCATGTCAGTTCTCACGATCTAGCAGCTCCCACAACGAGCATTAGTATTTTCTCTCAGTTCAGTAATGGTGCTCTCCACTGAAACTCATGACAATGTTCCGGGATGAATGTGAGCAGAGTGAGCAGGAGTTGTGGTGAGATTACAGTCAGACCTGATCACAGCACATCGACAGATACCTTGTGGGTGGGATGACTTCATTTCTGAGCCATACACATATTCATTTTACACACAAGAAATCCAGCACAAGCAACGCACGCCTATCGCTCCTGTTGCAGTTTCACCTCAAAAGTCACATCTCCACATTTCTCAGTTCTCACAGATTGGGCCGACAGCAGAACAATGGTCGCAAGCTGAAACCAAGCGATATCACCGCTGGAGCCTGCGAGCCTGAGGGTAGCAGCCACTCAATATACTTGTTAGATCTTAGAAAAGCCTGCGTCCTGACGGAGTAGCTATTAAAAGGCACCTTGCTCTCTTGTTTTTTTTCAGATCGGATCACAAGAAAACACTCACAGAATGCTTTGATGTGCAACATGGGAAAGAAGCATGTTCACCGTAGCATTAAATTCAGATTGGATTTAAATAGGACTTTGCCCCTTCTCACCTTGGTGTCTCCTGATAAGCCCATTCACTGTGGTCCATGTCAGCTAACTAAACAGGCTCCTTCTGCCCATCAAAATACACAGTGACCTTGTCCCGCTCTGCTTAGAGGATCACGCTCTCCACCTCATCCCCGTCTTACTCCTCACGACCCATGCCACACAAGGTCATGACAGATCCTCCCACGTTTCCTTCCATCTCCTCAGAGCTCTGTGGTGTTTGTGAGCGAAACACAGAGAGACCTCCAGACAACCTTGGAGGGCCTGTTCCAATCTATAGAGCCAGCAGGTGATGCTTATCTCTAGTACGGCAGGAAGGGCTCCGCTCTAATTGTGTGAAGCCACATATTGTCATGGTGGACAAAGACAGTCTATTAAGTTCATGATATAAGGTCCAGGTGAAGCACACCAAAGACTGTGACGTGTCAAAACCAAGCCGGCTGTCTGAGTGCGTGCGCCACTTAAATTAAAGCGACACAAACAGTGTCTTCAAATTTCTCCACAGTTGTTTTCTTGCATGACTTTGAGAGAGGAAGCACAGAGGAAACAATCTCTTTCTTAAGAGACTCACGAGCTACGCCCTGCAAAGCACCGACAGTGCGAAACTTGGAACATCTTTTTTTCCTTTTTCTTTCTTGTAAAAACCCCATTTTAACATCCCACAAAATTCCTGGCCTGCAAAGTTAGTCTTGTCTTCAAAACAAAGTGGAGAGTCGAAAACACGCAGAGGTCTGTGAAGGGACATGCAGAGAGGAAATGGCCATGATCTCTGTGATGATTTTGGTTGGACGCCGGCACGCATCGTGTGCGTGCGCTTAAAAGCGTTGGTGAAACTCAAACCTGTTCAAAAACTACTTAGGAAAATAAACGCAGCTCCCATTCCAAACAAATGTCTCTTTGAAATGAAATGTTGGACCAATATTTTGGCTTTGCTTATGACCTAGAGAAAGAAAGGAAAACATTTGGTAAATGGACTTTTCGTAGAAGCGGGTGCTCGGAGGGGGATTCGCACTTTGAGGGTGGCACGGATCAAAGGTTATGCGTTGCCTGTTTGTTAGGGCAGACTACCAATAGCCACATAACTCTGGCAACAGCACCCGCTCTCAACAGGGTGCACCTGGAGAACACTGAGGCCAGTGTTTTGGCTAGAGCAGTCTGCGGCGTTGCTTTCAACACCGTCACTCCCCCTGAGGCAGAGGCTGAAACACATCAGCGCAAAGGCACTAAACTGCACACAACATGCATAAACCTATAGGCATAAAATAGAGAATTCATGTGGGCACAACACATATACACTGTATGTGTGTGCACAAGCAGGTACAGACAGACACACACTGATTTGTGTTAATTGCCATTTAGTTTGGGTAATCATTGCTCCTTTTCAAAGGACTCCTGCTGAAGTGAGGCCAAGGGGGTTAATAAGTATTTCATTTAGCAATTATTATTCTATCAGCAGCTTTTCCTCTTCTGATTGGTGTTTATTGGCGATGTACTCCTGTTGGTGTGGCTACCCCGGGTGTTTTTAGTTACTCATTTCTGTTTTAATTGCCTGCTTCCACCTGTAGAGAGAGGAGTGGAGAGGTTTTCCCCTCTCACTGACGAACACAGTGGGCTTTGAGATGTCAACCGCTCTCTTTAACGGGCCAATGACAGTTTCCTCCTGTCACAACTCTGACTTCCTGTACAAACATAACCTCATTAAAACTGCCACCCTGGTCTGTGGGCGGGCCTCCTGGTCCTCCCCTCCAATTAAGAGCAGTAAGGGCTGTCGCACTGACAACTCCCACTTTGAGTTAAAATCCAAGCGCTCTGGGGGCTAACGCCATGTGTCAAAACATAATTATGATCTCACCCATACCTCTGTCCAAAAGAGAAGACGGAGCGTGGGAGAGAGAGAGAGAGAGAGAGAGAGAGAGTGAAAGGGAGAGAGGAGGGGAGGTGGAGAGAGAGGGAGAGAGCAGGCTTGGGGTCGGCAAATGCAGGCAGTGGAGGGAATAATGAACTGAGAGGGATAATGAGAATATTTGACCACAGTACATTTTATTACCCCTCCTCCACGCGCCTGTGCCTTCAAAATAAAGTGTAATATTTATTCTGTGTACATCTGGACAGGACACGGGCATGCTCGTCACGTCCGTTGATGCTGGTTCATCCCAGCAGCGAGGGTTAAGGTCAAAGTTCGGGCAGTCACAGCCTGCTCGTGTAAAGGATTTCTGAAGACGACATAGTGCGATAGCACTTATTCACCCTGTAATCCTTTTACACTCACAATGCAACACACATGCACAACAATGGCATTCGTGTTGCCTGCTGTGCAATCAATCCACTCCCTCTAAACTCTTATTCCAGCATGAAATGTGAGACATGTTTTGCATGCCAGGTCCTCCAGCTGATGTGAGTAACCCCATTTTATCCCCGAGGACAGAAGGCAAAGATGAGGAGGGCGAAGAGAGGGGAGGATGCAAGAGGGAGGTCATAGAAGAACGTGACACTGAAAGCCACCCCCTGTCTGCGGCGCACAGCGTCGCAGTGACCCAATAGCAGGACACTGCAGGGGCCAACACACTGCAAGCTGTGCCCACTGTCACAGCTGCCAGTCAGGCAGGTTTGATGACTGACAAATTATGTTACTTACGTGCCCCACCATGTGAACCACACACTGATACTCTGTAATTAAACCTCCATTTCAGCAAATTAACAACGCAATTAATGTGAGTTGTAATCTGCGGTGCACCGAGATCCTTTTGGCTCTGAGCGCACATGAGGATTTCCTCTCTTTCATTGCGTTTTTGAGCAACCCCTCCCCCGGTTTTGTCCTTTCCCTCGCTCGTCCTGCGTGATGGGGGCGAGGCGGGGTTGGAGACAGAAACAGACAGGTGTTCAGGTGTGTGATGTTTGACATGTTCACACAGCATGCGTTCATCACAGGGAGGAGACGTGTTTGACAGCAGCGACTCCCTGACCATGATTACATTATCTCTTGGTGTGCTGCTGAAGGTCAGGGGAGAGCCCCAGCTAGCGAGCTAAACCAAACACTTGTGAGACAGTGGTACCAAAAGACTGAATCAAAATTAAAGTGCTCAGAGTTTTGCTTTACATTTCATTACATGACTATCTTGTTCAGAATTGTTTTACATTTAGTGGTTTCGGATACAGACAGGAACTTTTAAGATGATCAATATGTGACGTGCATCTCCAAATCATTTGGTCTGCTAACATATGCATGCTGCTGTAGGAATGGTGACGCACTGCAGAGCACTACAGTATACGTTAACTGTAACACACTTCATAAAGAAAACTGACACAAGGTGCTTGAATCTTTGGCCAAAGTTAGCCAGCTTTTGTTTGTGGACCAATGTGCATTTCATGCAGTCATAGCTAACATGACAGGGTGAGTGTAAACTGTGCACAATATATTTGCATGTGTTCATGTGTTTATGTGTTCATGTGTTCGGGTGCATTCCAGCACTGCGGTCCAACCTGCTCTGGGGGACAGCTGATGACCGTATACATCAAGTTAAGTGTATTTGTACATTAGGAGACAATAATAGGATTCCTAAACTCTGAGCTCTCAATCAGAACAAAGGAATGAAAGAGGAAAAGACTCATGCAAAACCTCATTTGCAAAAATGAAACTGAAAGTGACCTTGGGAGGAGCCTCGCAGAGAAGGGTCCTGTTCCCAGTATCTTCTAAGCAAGCAAAGGCTGCTGAGATGAGGCAAACAATGCTTAAATGTTATCAAATTGGCACATGAATGAAATCCACAGGGTAGGATGGTTCTCAACCAAAGAAATTCTTAGTCGACTAACAATCAACTAATCGATCAGTTGATTTAATTGACAAATCCACAAAGAATCACACAAAAGCACCACTTTAAATCTTGTGTTTACCAGATATTTGTTCATACGCTTCTTGGAAACAAGTCATTGAGCATGAAAAAAGCATTAAAAATCCCCCCCCAAAAAATGAAGTTAAAATTAAAATACGCACAGAAGTCTGTGAAGGTTCTCATTCATCCAGGTCATATTCATTCTGGCAAAAAGTTGAATCGAAGGCAACTGGACTTAGATTTGTCCCTGAAGACGTTTCGCCCCTTATCCAAGTGGCTTCATCAGTTCGAACGCTGCAGTCTGACTAGTCCCCACTAGTCTGACAAACAGTGGAGTAATACCCAGGTTTTTAACCTCTGCGGAAGTGTCCGCCCCTTATTCTCCTAAGACAATAGTTCGTTAGTGGAGTTTCAGTGTGAGTCCCACTAGTGAACGACAGTCGTTAAGGATCTAAGTCCAGTTGCCTTCGATTCAACTTTTTGCCAGAATACGCACAGAAGCAACGTAACATAACTATGGAAAACATATGAAAAACATCACCAATGTAACTTGCAAAACAAAACACCTGTCTCCTGGCAGACAGTTGTGTGTTTGTTGGACCCTTCCCTCCTGCCTGCCATAAGTGACCTTTCTCACTTTTTATTCTACATCACTAGCTCTGAGCGTATATTTACGCAGATGTGTTTACACTGGACTCAGTTCAGACTACACGGTGTACAAACGACACGTCAAAAGCACAAAAAGCGTTCGTATTGCACGCTAAGTGCCTTGTGCATTATTAGGGATGTGCATTCCAAGCAAAAACACCATTCAAAAATCACTGGGAATTATTCAAATATTATTTGAAAATTGCCGCATGACCTGCAACTCCACTCCGGTGGGAGAGAGACAGAAACGGGGGGAAAACAACATGTAGCGTTGGCACATTTTCCCATCTAACGCTGTGGATTAAGAGTTCATTTCAACCATATTGTGGGAACAGTGGAAGAGGCCGGTGGAAAGACAAACCATGACATTGTTCTTCTGTCGAATTTGAATGACAATGTGTTCTGCTGTTCAAACAGCTGGTCTACCTGCTGAAACGGGGGTGCAGCGCGGCGTACGGCGCGCTAACAGATAAGAGCTGAACTGAACATGCCCACATTTTACTGGTAGTAACGTTACTACTAGGCAGCGCCTGCAACCATTAATAGTATATGTTTTACGACTAAATCTATTATTTTTTGGAACTTAACAACCGTTCGAATAATTGAAACTCATGGCCCATCCTTATGCATTATCATGGCATTCGTTTTCGTGCAAGGGGCTGAATTAACGGACTAATCGACTAGGAGGGGGCAGCCCTACCAAAGATAATAGAGCGAGTGCAGCTCAGATTTGGCATGGGGGCAAAAAAAAGTCCAGGCTGGACAGTGAAAAGGGGAAAGAACAGATCATTTAAGGTCAGCTGCAGAGATAAAAAAATAATAATAAGCCAAGTGTTGAACCTCCTAGTGAAATGCCAGTCAGAGGTAAATTGCATAATAAAGTACCTTCATCTCTGTGGTATTAACATAGTCTAACTTGGCTGGAAACAGGAGACTACTCAGATTAAATATGAAATATTTGTCTGGGATCCATGAATTATACAGAGCTTGGCGCAATGAAACAATTATCTACTCATTTTGGTTTTCCTTCTGTGCTGTTCATTTTTTGTTGAATATCAACAAACCGTGCCGAGCAAAACAATAAACATTAGCTGAATAGAGATGTCAGTTACAGTGGCTACAGAGCCATTATGTGGCATTCCCCCTGGGGTGGCAGTGTGACTGGAGAGGGGAGGCTGGGTGGGTGAGGGGGGCACTGGGATAAATGGGCCCAGTGTTTGTAATGGAGAGGAGTGTGGCTGCTGGCCAGGGATTTGAGTTAGCAGGCCTTGTCCTGGAGAGGAACACTTCACACTCTGCCAACTGGGGCTGCCCGTGCAGGGAATGGCATGGGGAGACCTCTCTTTTCTCCCATCTCCTTATCCTTGTGTGTGTGTGTGTGCGCGGCGCATGCACGTTCATTGTGGTGCAAGAGTGTGTGCATGTGCACTCGTGTGTTTAAGGCAGAGTGATTAAGGAGAGTCTTCTGGAGCACGCTACTCCGTCCTCCTCCCCTATGTAGGCTGACAAAGAAAGCGCTGCTCTGGCCTGTTCACAGCATTTCCAGCTTGAACTGCGGGGTAGCCATGGTGAACTCTTGTTGAAATGCCACATAGTGGGAGCCGCTATATCTCCGTTGAGAAGGTCTTCATTGGGCTTTAAACAATCGATTTTAACCATTTGTTTTCACAAACAAGATTTTTTACCTTTACGCACACATGCACGCAGCACAGAAACACCAACACACACACAGTCTAATTGCTGTAAGCGAGTGAGCGTTTGGAGCGGGTGGACAGGTCTGGCTGAGTGGACGGTTTCACGCGTTCATGCACTGCTGCTCCAGCAGCATAATGAGGTGTGACGCATCAGACTAAGTGGCTAATGGGGTGTGAAGTCATTAGAACACTGCCTGTATCCCGCTAGCCCTCCCTGTCTCTAACTCCATCTCTCTATGCAACTCTATCTCATTTGTTGTGAGCATCACCACACTCCTTCCATCTAGTCTTTTCTTTTTTTTTTTTTTTGCTTTTTGCGATCTCTCTTCTGTTCTGATGCCATGTCATGACAATCATTTCATCACTGAATACTGTCAGAATCTTGTGTTGTAACTTGCTGTTGTTACCTAAATTTTCTCTTTATTTTTCCTCATCACCTGCTTAGAGTGTACACAGTAAACAATCTGCAAAAAAGCCAAATGTAGATTTTTTTGTTCTGCTATTAAACTATACATGAGATTGACTCTAAAAAACAAACTGTTCGACAAGATTGCTGCCAACAAGACTACAACTAATGATTATTTTCATTGTTGATTAATTTCTAGATTATCTGATTATGATTGTTTGGTCTATAAATGTCAGAAAATTGTGAAAAAGTCCATGACGTCCTCACATGTCTTGTTTTGTCATGTGGAGTAAAGAAACCAGAAAATATTCACATTTAAGAAACTGGAATCAGAGAATTTTGACTTTTTTTCCCTTAAAAATGACTGTAGGTCAATTATCAAAATGGTTTGAGATTCATTTAATAGTTGAAAACTAATTGATTAATCAGCAGCTCTATTTGCAAAGCGACCAACAATAAAAAAATATTATTAAATACCTCCAAATTGTTTAGCTTTAGAGTTAAGCTAACAAACTGTACAGTGAATAATTACAAATACAACCCATAATATCCCCAATTTCCTCCCGGGATCAATAAAGTACATCTGATTCTGAGAACACACACACACACACACACACACACACACACACACACACACACACATATGAACGTTTGAACATGCATGAGCAAATGGCGATGCACATGAAAAAATAACAGAGGGGGAGACTGCCATCTGTTCCCCGGGATCAGACACAGTTGTAAACAGCTTTAAGAATAGAGAACAGACTGAAGACAGTGAAACTTAATATCTTTGTCCTGCTGTCATTTTCGTATTTTGGCTTCTTCTAATCCTTGGTTCACTCTTGCCCACCGGAGCACAGACGAAGTCATCACTATGTGCCCTTTGACCTGCTGCGGCAAAGCAAGACATTAAGAAAAACATCACGAAACATATGGCCTGCAATCGTAAAAAGAAGTGTTTTCAACACTATGTTCGGCTTGCGGTTTAAGTCCTTGATTACGTTCCTCACTGATGTAATGTGAGTGGAACTTCATGACGTGAAGAGGCCGTGCCACACACTGCCAGACAATGACCAATATTGTCATTATGAGAATATTCAAAGTTAACATGACCATGTCCACAAATCCAGTAAAAACACTTCTGAGTACTAACATCTCTCAATCTGCTCAGTTGTGCTGCGAGTATCAACTGTTGGATGTGCAGATTTCACAATCTGCAAATGCAGTTGTATGGAGCTCATTTTGCAGCCAAGGAACTCAGGTCGTCCTGCTTTCTGCTGTCTGTTAGTGTGCCTGTGTGCTATAGTGCACACCTGCAGCTGTAACACCAGCCCTCTGCGTAATTTCATTAACCTTTATACAGAACTGTGCATGTACAGATCCTCCCCAGTGGATTATAAGCAGCGAGTCCTCCCACACATCTACTCAGAGTTACAGCTGTACTGTGTAAAAGTCTACAGTGGTAATCCACGACGTTGTTTTCCTAAGTTTTAGGTGCAGCTTTGGTGATAACCTTCATGCCTTAGTGGTTTGTACTCAATTTTGGCACTTGCCCAACATAAATAGCAATACTCACTGAAGAAGACTGCAGCAACAATAGCTGAAGCAAACAGTACGGAAATGAGCTGCATCACTCCGTCTTCATTTGTCGAGAGGACCTGTTCCTGACAAAGAAGTGCCACCCTTTACACACCAGGGGCATTTTCTTTCGTGTGATTAATTTGCAGGTAAAACTAGTTTTTCAAACAGCTGTTTTTGTCATGAATACTTTCACACAGGACATGAATATTATGCTGTGGAAAAGCATCATTTTTTTTTTTTTTTATCAGGACGAGGTAAATTTTTTTGAGCTTTTGCACTGCAAATAAATTTGAATCAACCGATCACATTGTGCGAAACAGGTCAAGTTACGCCTATATATATTATCATGCCTCTGGTGTGTGAAGGCCTTTAGGCTGCATTCACACCAGATCTGGAAGTGCGGTGATTCATTGCAGGGTTGCGCGGCGGTGTGGAAGAGCCACTTTAATGGCCCACTGAATGCAAAGACAGACGTCTTCTGGTCCCTCACGGCAGGCTGGTATAGCTCTGGATTGTCGGTCGGTAATGTGATTGGTCACCGCAGCGTTATGGTAAGTTCCGTTTCTCCGAAAGTCGATTCGGTTTCTACTTTTCTGATGCATTTTTTTAGTCGCCCCCCTGCGGCCGCCTGAGCTACAGCTGCAGCCCAAACACTCAAAGTGAATCGGAGAATTTGTTTTTTCGCACCAAATATGAAAATATTTAAAGCTAAATTACTATTGTAAGGAAGTAATTGTCAATAGAGAAAAGTGGATGTAGACAATGCACTGTGCTATGCTTTATTCTGTATCTCTCTTATCACTGTTTTTCACTAGCTAGCAGTCCCACCGTCTGGCTCATACCCAGGACAAGCTGAAGACCTCCAAAGGCTCTCCCTTTAGGGCCCAGGACAACTGACCCGGTGTTGCCCCGGCGTCGGTGGCCCTGCTTGCAAGCATTTTCTGAAAGAGTTATGTCCTTTAGCAAGTAAACAGGGGAGTGATGACAGAAGAAATATGACTTGACAAATAAATAAAAGTGCACAGAAAAGTGTATGTGGCCTGCAGCGACTCAGACACCTACTCTACAGGCTGGTCTAGCTTTAGAAAGCTAAAAACCTTTGTGTGTGTGTGTGTGTGTGTGTACATCCACACACATGAAAGTGCGAGGAGAGAGCAGTCTTAGAGCACGGTGAAACATCATATTCCCTCGACAAAGGCAGACACTGTCCCCAGGCACTGATCCAGGTTAACTTTCACTTTCTATCATATAACAGTGAGGTCAGGGGCTTTGATAGGAGAATCTGATTCCACACCAGCCCACGGTGATAGCCCTTCCCATGGAGCATGTCTCCTCCCACCAGGGAGAAGGAGATACCACTGACAGGCCGGGAGCTCTCAGACTGGAGGAATCAACAGTTTAACGCTCCAGACTTCTCAGAACTCCCATCAGGCCTCATCAGCATCCCACCGTTGGTCCCTCTACAGGACCAGACCGGTGGATCTGCACGTCTCAGCCCATTTACTACATTTCACATGGACTACATCACAGAAATCATTTTGTAGCCCACTCTGAAGAGAAGATGATTTTTCATGCTTCATTGCTTCATTCATCGTCATTCATTTATGAAAATTAATTAGCAGGCTTTCTTGAGGTGCGTACTCCATCACAGGAAACATCAGGACTGCTTGTGTTTGTTAAAGCTGTCATGTCGTTATGAGGTTAAATAGTTCGAATCAACCTGTACGTAACCTGCATTACTACCCAACAAAAATATAACAATGACAAAAATCTGACTCAAGGCTTGTAGTGGTGGATAACACATCCCAAGCAAGTTTTTTTTAAATCTGCTTACTGATTGTTATGCCAAAAAAAAAAGTAAAGTATTTCAGGACGCACAATATTGTAAAATACCTTAATTATTTTACTATCTATCTGATGTCAGCTGATGAAAACATAGGCCTCTATCACATACACTACTCATACACTGTTCAAAGCTATACCTACAAAAAGTAATTCACTGTAATTTGTATATCTCCCATGATATCAGTGTGTGTAATTCACGTAATCCTGAACAAGGAAAAATATATAATAAACATAACAAAATATAAAGAGCGGCAAACGCTGGTTAGGATGGAGGTCAGAGAGGATAGGTGGGTCAAAAACTACTAGGAGACCAGTGTTGGTGTCCCGTGTTAGACCAGAAGTCAACGTTGATTTATTTTTAATGTATCTTTCCTACTTAAGTTATGCCGACCGAAACCTAAGTAGTTTTGCTGCCTAAACATAACTAAGTAAACCTTTACCTAAACCTAACTAAGTAGTTTTCTTGCCTAAACCTAAAGAAATTGTTCACTGTGAAGACGGAGGTTTATTTTGAAAATACAGAATGCATGTAACAAGAGGAAATTGACAACTTACTGGACATTTGTAGGAAAACGAACGAAAAAGGAGAAATATTTTTTTCTTAAGACAACATACAAATCGTTATATGAGAAAACGTTGTGAACACATAGGCTTTGCTTTACTTTCAGTTGGGTAATGAGTGACATAAGCCCTGTTCAGACCTAGCATTAACATACATCTTGGGCGATCTGATCATTTGTGGGCGGCCTTAAGTACGTCAGTTCACACCTAATACGTAGAATACGTCTCCACATGTGTCTTGAGTGACCATTTGTGATCAGATCTCAATTCCCCCACTCTATATGCACATAAACATGGACGTCATTTCCATTGGCAAAGACCAGGTGCATTGTTGTTTTTAAGGCACAAATGCAAATCATCCATCTATCCATCCATTATCGGTCATCGCTTATCCTATTCAGGGTCATGGGAAGCTGGAGCCGATCCCAGCTGACATTGGGCGAAGGCGGGGTACACCCTGGACAGGTCACCAGTCCATCACAGGGCTGACACATAGAGAGAGACAACCACTCACGCTCACTTAACCTGCATGTCTGTGGACTGTGGAAGGAAACCGGAGAACCCGGAGAAAACCCACGCTAACACGAGGAGAACATGCAAACTCCACACAGAAGAGCTCCAAGCCAGATTTAAACCTGCAACCCTCTAGCTGTGAGGCGACGATGCCCCAATGCAAATCAACAGTGTTCAATTGTATAGTATTTGGGAGGTTTGTCATGCTATATGTACATTTCAGCACCAATTCATTAGTTTGCCTCGATGGGACAGACTGCAGGAGATTGTGCACAGTTTCAAAGACAGATCGGCTTTTTGTTCTTCTTTCTGATATACATTGCTACACATACAGTAAGTCTACAGTGAGTATGATAATCACAGGTGAAAATATATCTATACATGATCACAACAGGAAACACTTATCACATCATCTAGAACTGAATTAGAAAAATAAATGTTTTTTTAAAATGCTGCAATCGTTGACTAGATCTATAGATGTGTTTGGCCCTCTTGCTCAGAACAAACTGTTGTTTAAAAAGATTTTGAGCTTTACCTCTACGCATTATTCTTGCTCAGCGATTATATCAACCATCTATTTTTCAGCAGCACAGCTGTGGTATTCCTGCGAGCCGGCCAAGTTGGGGTACATATTTGTCTAAAAATTATTCACTTACATAAGCACAAAACTGCATTTCCTAACAAAATAAACAAAACCAATTACATTTCCAGTCCAGTGCATTGCCTGCTACCAAGGGCACAAAACGTGTCCTTTAGCAATGCACGGATGTTTTACAGGGGAAAGAAATTCCCCCATGTTCGTAGTATGTCTTTGGACATTTGAATCCAGGTTTGCATTCCAGTACATGAACACATTTCACAAAAAAATTAGGTGCATTTGGCCGTAGTGTAACCACTGTTCCAATGACAATAAACACAAAATTGACCACATACTGTAAACTCTATGACAGGACCTAAATTCATTCACACTAATTGACAAGAAACATAAAAAACCCGTACATTATTATGAAATCAAACACAGCAGTCTTGTAATACTTTTATATGAAATGTGTTTCTAATATTGTGGTCTGTCACATATGTAAATAAGATGCACAAACTTTTAGAAATATCTCAGCATAATATATACACCTTAGAGTATTGCCTCAAATCCTATCATATTGAGCCAATAAAAAATAAAAGTAGAACAGGGCCTGTGTTGACTGAAAGGTTTCTACATATAAGAATAAAACAGCAACAAAAAACTGGATAAAACACACTGACAGCTAGTACCAGCGTTGGGCACAGCCACTGTCTGGGAAAACAATGAAATCTGATTGTTATATTAACTGTCAAAAGGGACAAACTTACTGTAAGCCTGTCCAGCGCATTGCACACCAAATCACATCTAGGAAGCCAGAATGAAAAGGTAATGATTTGGATTACAGGCTGCAACATATAGCATAAATCTTCCCATCACTGTGCATACCAATACATGAATGTAGGTACAAGATGTGAAGCAAAGGAATAATGGGGAGTAATGATTGGGAACCTAAAAATAATTAAGGTATAAGGTATTTTTTTAAACAGGAAACCAATAGCATCAAATTCTACATGAATACTAACCATGGGGGCTGATTCAGTACTACTCAGTACTACACGACAGCCTGACATATCAACATGGGCTGGGTGCGATGCAGAACACATTTAATTTTCATCACTCTCCTGAGAAATCCATGTGTAATTAGATCAATACTCACATTTCACTATTTAGCTTTTAATATGAAAAGATTAGAGGTGTCCCCAAAAGGATTACATGTTCATTTGAGGTCCACTGGCCTGTGGCCATTACTCTTGAAAGGATTAAGTAAACTAATTAAGCAGAATTTGCATCTGGAGCTAATTAGGTGGACACGTTTAGAGAATAGGAGATATCCAGAAGGTCAGGGTTTGTTTTATCCTTCTGTTTTTTTACCATTCAAATGGAGTCAAATTGTCTTATTTTAAATCGGTGGTGCAACATAGCCAGAAAGATGGGTTTGTGAAATCAGATGACAAATCAGATTAAATTAAAGGATCATAGCTGGAACACAAAATGTCAGAGCGTATGGAAACCCTCATGAATGAGGTGGTGAAGAAGTAGTGGGCTTCATTATGGAGAAAAGACTCTGATTAGGTGGTATGAAAAAAAAATACAGTGCTACTACCGGCTCTACTGGCCTTAGCCCCTGCTGGAAATGTCTGGTCATCTGTGAACAGCCACCGCTGTGGAGCAGGTGTGTAGCCATATGCACATGGCTGCGGAAGTGTGGCCTGGGAAGGATAAAGACAGGAAACTGGGGCCTCATTAAACTGCTACTAAACCAGGTAAACAGCAGTGCTCAAAAGGTAGCACCATCAGGGGACAATCTCAAGCCAAGATATTGAAGAATGCCTGAGCAATGCAACACAAACAATATGAACATGTCCACAATTTTGACAGAGAGCTTAACATTTATCAAACTACACCCTCACACGGTCTCACTCTGTCTCTTTAGCTGCACATTCCTTTAGCTCGAACTACCGACAGATAGCATTAATGGCGAATGACTCGCTCTGGCAGTTCCATTACACCAATGGTTCCTCCTTCTATTACGTGTCATTCTGTGATGTTCATGGTCGTAACAGGCAGAGGGAAATTCACTTGCCATAACAGTCTTACTGTGGTCCATATGTCAGAGGGAAGCTCTATGGCCTAGCCATTGCAGAGGGGTCAATCTCTCAACCCTAATGGCTCTCTTTGGGTCACGTGATTGCCAAGTGCTCTGGAACACTCGTTACAGCAGATAGGAGCAGGAAATGATTATCGGGAGGTCAATTTATGCAAGGGAGAGGCAGAATGACAAAGTGAGAGGTCAGAGCTCGCCCATATCTCTAGGCATTAAAGATTGACATGCAGAATCTGAGAAGGCCCCCACGCTGCCTCACTCCTCGCCACGCGCATGCACCTCTCCATTTAAATATCTGACAGACGATGAAAGTGCAGCCATTAAAATGTCCGCCGAGCGCTTCAGGAATGAAATGGGGGAGATAAAAGAATTCCCCTGGGTAATCAACGAGGCTATGAATTAGCCGGGAGTTTGAGACGAGGGGGGTGGGGTTAAAGGATCGGGTGCATGTTTAACTCATTTGTTGTTCATTCCTTTGGAAAACATCAGTCCAGAGAGGATGCTATAAGCAACTTTATGTCCTCCAACCTATGGCTATAGGAGAAGGCACTGGCACTCAATGGCACTTGCAACCAGGGAAGTGTACATAAATGGTATTAACTCTCTTCTACAATTATTGATACACTTCTCTGGGTGGTTAGAAGAAGAAGAAGAAGAAGAAGAAGAAGATATTCCTTTATTAGTCCCACAGTGGGGAAATTCAGTTTTACACTTTGTTGTTCACACAAAATAAATATACATAGTAAGGGAGAGATGAAGGGGGAGGGGGGTGCTCCAGAAAAGCGCCGAGAGGAGGGGGGGGTGTGGTGTTTTGCGGGGGGGCCCGGGGGGGCAGGGGAAAAAAGGCTCCACCAAAAAAGGTTTGGGGGGGGGGTGGGGGGTCTTCACCGGACGTCCCGTCAAAAACCCAAAAACTCCCCCCCAAGTTATGCATAGATTGTAATGCTCACTCTGCTGATGTTGAGGTTAATTTGTTTGCTCTCCTGTGGATCATAGTAGGGTTGTCACGAAAAGCAATGCTACGGTATCAAGTCAATGCCAAAATTCGGACAATGTGGCGGTACTTGTTTTTCTACAGTAGTACAGGTACTGTTGATATCGGGGATCAGGACTGTAAAATAACGCCGTCCCAACGTCCTGGAGGTGACAGGAAATATCCCTGATGATGCGCCATTGGGAACAACAATTTGTGTTGAAATTGGTAGGAGAGCTAGTTAATATTAGCAGCCAGTGGGCAGCACAGTTATGGTTGGTCCTACGTTTGTTGGACCCATCCACCTCTCCTCTGCCCTCCATTTGCAGTCTTTCTCTCCTTTTATATTGCGTCATTACATTTCATTCAGTACAGACTACATGGTGTAAAAATGATCCGCCTAAAATAAGAACGGTATTCTTTTTAGACACTTTTGTCATTCACGCGCCTTTTGTGTGATCAGGCTTTATATCTTGCGTTGTGTGTGGGCATCCTAAAAGAGCTTATTCATTGAACTGAATATATCCGTCTGCAACTCATGAACGTGAGCATTAGCACGGTCAACTCTCGGGACAGTTAACGATGCTCACGCACCGTGCCGTCTCTTCCATCACCGCTTCCAAGTGAACGAGTAGTTGTGAGTGTTTGGGGAGGGTCGAGCTTGAGCTTCTTACAGTTCAAAAAAAAAAAAAAAAAAACAAAGTAATGAATGTGAACTAGTCCAATTTTTGGGACTGTGATCTTACTTCATTCCTTTGAATCTATGTGAATTGAACTTTGAGCTAAAGCAGCTCTTGTGAAGTGTGAACTTGCTCAACGCTGGTGACATCTGTAGATCAGATCATCCACTAGATGATGGAGCAGCCATCAACACACGTTTCACTTGCTGTAGGCAGTAAAACTAACCTTCCCCTGCGCTAAAGACTGCGTTGACTGGTGTCCCTTCCCTCGCGCAGACAAAACCAAGATAACCAGGCAGGATGGAGACCGAGCAGAATTTGAAACATGCTAATGATCTACTGAACGCCACAAAGTACGTGCTTATCAACCCAGCTAAACTTCCCCAAATCTGTGTTGGATCTATTTTACAGATATAATGTTGATGTATACAGTTTACATTGAGAACAGTCTCATCCTGGCTGGGCCACACACACCGCCAGCCTTATTAAGCCCTTGACTTACCACTACAACCATGCTTGTAACCAACCTGTACACCAACACCAAATTAAGTAATTGCTCTTTGTACAACCATAACCACTGCCATGTGTGACTCATAAAAATAAATCGTGAGAAGATAATTCATGCCTCTACACCACAGAAGTAAATAATGATATTATCATGTGCATTTGCTTCACTTCTGTTTTTATTTTCAAAGTCAAAAGGTGAAACTGTCAAATAAACAAGGCCAAGGCGTGCAGGCAGAACACGTCAACTGCTGAGAGTAATGAAATCACTTAAAGATAATGAAGAGTATGAGGAAGAGAGAGATGCAGTGGAGTTGTAAAGTTGTAATATTTTAGGTTTCTAAAGCTGCAGTGAAACTTTAGATTCAAATCAGTCTATAAACACTAAGTCCATTTAGTTGTATTGTATGTTAGTTTAATTGTCTGGAATAAGTGTACTTTTGTATATTACTACCAAGGTTCAGTGTAGATCGTTTGGAGATCCTCTGCAGGTTTTTAAATATTCTTCAGTGTGTGAGCATGTTCAGCTTCTTCGTGCCATTTCATTGGTCAGTAGCTTGAAGACACACAGCTTTGGGGAATACCTTGGATCCTCTCCTCTGGAGTCCATGTTACCGACTTTATTTTCTAATACATCTTTTTCTCTTATGCAGTCACCACCCTGGAAGTTGTGATGTTGATAGGATCTCCTCTGGTGAACTGATTATGGATAAATATTACTTGTCTTCTTTGGAGAGCTTAAGAGTGCTGGAAAGGAGATTCTGGCTGATTTTGAAATCGCAGTCAAGAGTCAAACTTGATCTTGGTGGACCAGATCTAATCCTATTGGTTAAACAGTTAAAAGAAATGAAAAAAATGAGTAAAACTCAGAGGAGCAACATGTCACTTAAAGGAGAATAGCTGGTCCACCTTAAGTGAGTCTGAGCTGGTGTTGTTGCTGCTGCCGGGGCTAACCGTCTCACTTTAATCAGCAAACAAGACACTTGGCTTCGGTCATGAGGACCTGTATCATTTATTTACCGACAAACTGTACACACATTGCACTGCTACGTTTATAGCTATAACATTACTGAGAACTTCATACTCACCATCACACACACGGTCCGTCATACACTTGGTAACGAGAGTACACCGTCATCACACACACATGCTCTGTCTCTCGACCAGATACTCACTCAAGTTACGCCGGGCTCACAGAGTAGCCAGGCAGACATACAGCTGACAACCTCACAGCCAAACTAAATGATGCAGTGGAGACTAAAATGGCTGCATGTGTCCATGATAAGACATGCAGCATCCTGCCTGCTACAGTAACTCTGCCGCTCTAGTGAACTGGGGACTCAGTCGTCTGTTTTGCTCGTACACTGCAGCTGGTGATAAATGATGGATTTAAACTGTTTGTGCATGGGTTTGTTAGGCACTACATCCACAGCACCACCGCATGAAATGCACTTATCTTGTCGGTTAGTAGGTTTTTGCCCATCAAGTTGACCTGTGTTTGTGGATTTAGTGGAAGACTTACGTGTCCCTTGGTGTGTCCTGTGATGTATGCTTCGGAGACATGAATCCACATCCTCACCAGTAATTCAAAGTTGTTCTCAGTGGGTCTCAGGTATCGCAAAAGTAGGACTTGTTCAGATTGAATTTGTTGTTTATAAAGGAGTCAGGATGAAGCAAGGGAATGTCCATTTTGGTGGCCTCAGGCTTGCATCACTGTTTATTGATGATTAAGTGTGGGAATCACCAGAGACCCCATGATATGATATTAAAATGAAAAATAAGTCATGGTGCGATGTTATTGTGATAAGATATAATGCAATATATTACCTTTTTTTAATTGTAAATTGTGCAGTTTATGAACAGCTGTTTTATCTAATAAGATACAGTTTTCATTTTGTTCATCTCAGAGTATTAATTCACACATCTTGAGGTCAGAGGTTAAAGGACCCCTTTGAAAATGGCCATGCCAGCTTTACCTCATCAAAATACAGCACGACTTTGAACGTTATATAGCGTCCTGACAAGCTAACATGATCTGGCTGGTACCAACCGATTACCGATCGATCCTTTGTTTTTTTTGTTTCATATGATATCAGTATCTTTATGCTAGCATTAAGACTGAGCCCACTACAACCTTTAAGAGGTTGATAGTTCATATAGTTAAAGATCGATACATGACATCCGTGTCTATGTAGAATATTGCCACGCAAAATACTGCGATATTTTGCCATATAAATTGTTTCCCCTACCCCTACGGTGATGTTATCAGGCGTCTACCTCTACCTTGCAGTGGGGCAGTTTGTAGCCATGTGTGAAGCTTTTAGGATGAGTGTCAACACTTCTAATCTGAGGCTATGCTCTACTGTCCTTTGTAAACAGGATTTCCCTCTCTGGTTTGGGAGTGAGCTGCTGCCTCAAGTGAAGAGGTGGAAGGATCTTCGGGTCTTGAGTGTAGGCTTTGCGTCGTGACCAAACAACTCAGACTGCAGATATGAGTGGTCAAAATGTTTTCCCTCCTACAGACGCTCAACTGAAGGAACTCAAAAGGAGGAAATTTAGGCTCTATTTACATGTACACAGCAGAGCGTCAGCTAAGGATATAAAAGTACATTTTGGAGGATTGCACAAGGCTAATGATGAGAGTAAATTACATCCTGAAGGAATGCTGCTGCTGTGCTCAGCTGGTAAAAGAGCGTATGGTTAGAATATGAATTTCTCTATTGTAGATTGAAGGGACGAGACGTAGATGAGCATACAGCAGATCTGGTCACGTTTTTTTTTTTTTTTTTTAGTGAGGCCTTATCATGTTTTAACACCATCCTTCTGTTGTAGTGCATAGAGAAAGCCACATTACCATCAGATAAAGCTGGCTGCAAGGCAATTTAAACCAGCCGTGATATCATTCAGCTGCCAAAGAATGTCCACATTGTGTGCCCTGAACAGTAGATCCTTCATGAACATTTTGCATAGGGAACTTGTGTGGCTTAGTTGTATCTGAGGTACAAGAGACAACAACATGTCATCCTGCTGTTTACCATAAGATGAGATTAAAATTTGACTGGCATGAACAGGAAACATGATTTAAATGTATCAGCTTAAGCAGTTTGGCCGAATGTGAAGCTATATTCTATGCATTGGCTGTGTGGTCATTGTGAGGACATATTCCTTATAGCCTCAGTTGTGTTTGTCTATTCACTTGGTATTCAGTACAGTCCTATGGATCCCCTTTAAGGGCTATGAGAAGTTGCAAAGCTCTCAACAACTGTAGTATATATATATATATGAGAGAGAGAGAGAGAGATACAATTTATTTTACCAAAGTGAGGGAAAATTAATGCTATTCTGTGTAGTAATTGCCAGAGATGCATGATAACCGCCCAGTGGAAAAAATAGGTCACTTATAAGCAACAGTCATTGGTACTGAAGATTACACTTTATATATGTGCAAGGAAACTGAGCTTTAAAAAGGCCAATAAAAATGTTAGCGATGCTTCATTGGAGGTGCTTACGCCACAGAGGGTGGTCTCACTATTTATCAGAAGTACTATGACACAAACGTACTGTACATGCACATACACACAGCTTGAAATGCTCTTTTCACATGGTATACAGATTAATTCTTAATGCAGCATCGATAAACTGAAAACAAATAGTTGGACTTACATTTCATTGCCAGGGCTATTTTTATTAACCCTGTCAGGATAAGTAACTGCATTTTATTGGGGTTATGTTATATTAAAAGCACAAAAACTATACCAATGGGGTCTTGTCAATTAGAAAAGTAATTGACAAGGAATGAATGTGCACTTTCAGACCCAGCAGCTAAGGCGTTAACACCAGAGCTCGCCTCTGGGGTGGGCTGGTCTGACGCTGGCTGTGGAGGATGACTGAGGTGAAGGGGTTAGGAGAGGAGCAAGCACAGCTACAAGGGCCTCTGTCCCAGGCCAGGCTGTGAGCTGCAGCCCTGTGCTGATAAGACTGTAATAGTCCTCCTTAGAGGACCCAGGGCTCCGCTCCCCTTATTAGTCATTTATCACACCTGGCAGCCTCACTGAACCATAATTACTCTTCCCTTATCCCCCCGCACTGTCATGTCCATGAGAGCGAGTGGGGCAGAGGGGGAGGGAGAGAAATAGCTGTGAGAAACAGTGTTCAGAGAGAGTGGACTGAGAGAAGGACAGAGGAGTTGGAAGCAGAGGAAGGAAAAAGAGAAAGTGCGAGTGAAGAACAGTCATGAAAGGACAAAGTGTAAACTAGACGTACACACAGCAGTGTATCAAATAAGACTTTGTACACATGATAGAGGAAGGAAAAAGCACTCTGGGGATACTAACCTTTTAAAATCCCTCTTTTAATACACCATATGCATGTAACGACGGAAAGGAATGTAATCTCACAAATACACCCCTTGAAAAACAGACCAGTCTTTGTGCTACAAATGAAAACCAGTTGTTCTGACCACAGCGCTCCAAATAAGTGTTTGACAAGACAGGAATTAGGAAAGTCGACGGGCCCGTTGAGGCAAAAACAACACTTTCTGGTGTTCAAGTGACACCAATTTACATTTATCACTTATGTATATACACATGTGTAAATTATGTATTAACAGGGTAAGTCAAGTTTTAATTTCACAGTATTTGTAGTTGTGTATTTATAATGTGTATAAATTGGGCAGCAAGCAAAGTGGCACATAATAAAAAAAAAAAAAAAAGATTTTCCCAATTTGGGATCAATAAAGTACATCCATCCATGTCCTGGACCCTATTTTCCCATTTTTGAGTCTAAGTGACTAATTTGGACAATTTCTGAAATTGGTCCAATATTGAGGGAGAGAGCTGCAACCGCTAAACAAGCTGTAATGTAATCATTTGGGGCAAGCTGGTACAGTCAGTTTACGCCCACTAAAAGTGCTTGTTTTTGCCACTGACAGGCTCAAAGTGTTATTATAAGTGTCTGACAACATTATGGATAGGACCCTACAGAGAAATGAAACCCTTTTCTTACCTTTCATTTCCTGTTTGTTATTGTGTCATGTGACTTTTTGATGGAAGCCGACAGTGGAAATGTGAGCAAGAGTGAAGAGAGGAGTGCCACAGGGCACCGGTGTTATCAGAGGTTGTAGTGTTGGAGTGCAGAAAGCGTAGCTTACGATGTCATGGCTGAATAGTTAGCTGATTTTGACAACGTGGAGGCAAGGCGCCATTTTAAAACAAGGCTTCTCTGAGCGAGACACCCAATAACAAACAGACTGAAACAATAGAAAGGTACAAAAATGGTTAGATGTTTTTGTAGGGTCCTTTCCATAATGTTGTCAGACACTTTTAATAACATTTGAGCCTGTCAGTGGCAAAACAAGCACTTTTAGAGGATGTAAACTGCCAGCTTGTCCAAAATGATTGCATAACAGCTTGTTTAGTGGCTGCAGCGTTCTCCCTCAATACTGGACCAATTAAAAAAAACTGTTGTCCCCATTAGTCATTTAGACATAAAAACATGGTTGAAAAAAACCAAAGTTATCCTTTAAGATACTTATAATGTATTTTTGTTACACAGCAGTATCACTGTTACAGTGTATTTCAAAAGATATACCCATTTGTTGTATTGTTGAATAGACCATTTTAATTAGTGAACCGGATGGAAGAGTGATGGAAATACAATCAGTTTGGAAATCAAGTGACATCTCAAATCTCTGTTTTGGCGGTGGAGAGCCAAAAGTTGTTCAACTTTGCACAACCTCTCCTCCTCTGTCTGTTATAAATACGCTAAGCTTGTCAAAATCGCTTTGCCACACTAAAATGTCTTTCACGAGTGAGTTACAGGGACATTTTCTCCGCAAAGGGTTTATGTTGTTGCCACGTGCCTGGCTGTCACGAAAGCGCCCTCCTCGACACAGTAAGCAGATCCAGATGTGAGCCACATGCTTCCAATCCCAAATCCAGGCTTACCTACTACACACCAAACCAGCGTACCCTTAACAACTGCAGTCAGGTCTCACACTCAGGTCTGTGGTGTTTCATTAGCAGAAGGGTTTCACCTTTTACAAGAAAACAAACATGCAAATATGGAGTCAGACAGTCAGCTCTTGTACTGAGTTTTGTTTTGTTACTGGACTTATTTTGCTCCCAAAATGGCCTTTAATATTTAAATATTTCAAAGGACCACAGGGATGTATTGGCTGTAAGTTTTCTTTAGTGCATAATCACCTGATACTAAAAGCTGGTGTCTTTTTTTGTTACCTTACAATGAGCCATGTATACCCACATAGGGAGGGTGTCCTCGGGCGGAGTCGCTAACATTATTCTCTCCCTTCACCGCCACCCTCTCTCTCTTGCTTCACCAATCACTTCCCATGTAAACACACTACGCACTGTCTCTGCTCCAAATAGCTCTAGAGAGGGCCATTCGTGTTTTTGCGTCGGCCACCGCTCTCAAAAACATTTGGCACACGGGAGAGGCTTCAGTTGGGTTGCAATCTCCTCACCAAGTGTTTTTTTTTTTTTCAGTTTCAATCACAACAATGATAGGAACACTCAGTACCAGCAGGATACAATCAGATTAATGTAGACACACAACTAAATTGTCAAGGAGGAACTGTTTGAATGCCCAGCCTCCCTGGACGTCCAATCCTGGGCTCAGCTAGTAAGACTCCTGCCAACAGTTGTGTCGTCCTTCCCAGATGGGGACCACACCAGGGCTCACACAGCTAGGTCCAGATGTGCGAAGAGGGGAAGAACAGAGGGACTGCAGCAGCAGCAACAGCAGCAGCAGCAGCAGCAGAAGCAGCAGCAGGGAGGGTAAAGAAAGTGGGAAAAGAAATGGGATTGCATGAATTTTGCTGTCATTAAAAAAACCCAACAGATGTGTGAGTCCCAAAGGAAAGACATCTGTGTTCTCGCTCTCTCTCTCCTCTCTCTCTCTCTCTTTCACACATACACACACTTTACCAGCTACGTAAGGTGAGAAAATGGAGAATGCTCTTGGCTTTTTAAGGTCCGTATTGCTGCCTTCCTCCATTTTAACAGGCGTTTTATGGAGCAGCTTCCTTAATAGCCACTCACTTATAAAACAAAGCTGTAATGACATGCAAATGACTCACAGGGAAACACTGTAAAGAGGATGTGATGTATGGGCCGTCTGTGCAGCACAAACACACACCAAAACAGCAACACACAAACAACAAAGGAATAGTAACTCGCAGAACCATCTATGGAAATATTTCTTCTTTCCCCTATAATTACCAATATAAATGAAATACATTACCTGATGTTAGATACTGTAAACCATATTAGATTGGTGCCATCCATGATTTTTGCTTAATCTCACAATAATCACTGTGACAATATCGCTGCTCACAGATTTCCCTTTGAAAAAGTTGTCTGCAGGGAATGCAGTTGATTGGAGTGTAAAACAATAAATCAAAATGCTGCAGGAGACATTCACACAATGCATGCACAAATCCATACAGGCTTTCAGCACGCAATTCACTGTATAATACGAGGGGGGGAATCTCTACAAGAGAGAAACAGGGAGCAGATCTCTACACTAGTTCTGACCAAGCTACAGGCTTAAAGCTGCAAATGAACAAGACAAGAAAAGAGAGCAGTTTCCTCTTGGATAGAACAGAGCTGTGTATTACAAAAAGGTCATTAAAAGGTCACTGTGACCTGCCGGCTCCTACATTCATAAGCAAGGTGTTGTTGTCTTGATTTGCACAAGGTGGTTTTGCTTTCAAAGCACAAATAAATCAAGTGGTGAGAATTTTGCTGCACTGGAAATCACAGGATTACACATGGTTTTGCACATCATACTCCTTAAATTTTCCAAGTTCCTCAAAGGGATAGTTTGGGTGTTTTTAAGTGGGGTTGTATGAGGTACTTATCCATTGTCAGTGTATTACCTACAGTAGATGAGCATAGCAATGTACTGCTGTGGACGGGGCTGGAAGCAAAATGGATTTTAGCCACCAAAAACAAATGCTCACCTAAAAAAAATATTAGTAGTCATATTTAGAATACTTCTGCCAGTTTACCTTGCTGTGAAACAGCTATACAGTCTGTTTTTGATGGGGCATTGAAGCCGTTGTCTATGCTCACCAAAGCAACCAGACTCCATTGAAAAAAAAGTAATTTTACCACAAAGAAAACAGGAGTTGTTGGTCTACGAGTGGCTTTGGCAAGAGCATAAATGGCTACAAGCCTCATCGGAAAGGGCTGTCTCATGGCGAGGTAAAATGGAGAATATAGTCTACGTACAGTACAGTACACACTTAAACTGATATCATTTTTGTTTTGTTTTTTGAGGTGGTTTTGTTTCTGTGCGGTAACTCCTGTCTGTTTCTCCAAACTGGAAGTGTGCCAACCATCATCTACCGCGGGTTATACACCGACTATGGACGAGTACCTCATATAACCTTATTTCAAAACACCCAAATGATCCATTTAATACAGCACATAAAGCATAATATTAAAACAAACTATTTAATTCTAGTAACGGCTGAAATGCTGTTTAAAAGAATAGTAATGTCTACTTTTATGAGATATGCAGTACATTATTGCCTTTATCACACACCTGGAAGCATGTGTTAATAATTAGACAAACTATTACTTCCAAAAATCAGCGAAAACAAGCAGGCCAGTCTTGCAGGGCCAAATAAATTCAGTTTGTGTGTGTGAGATTCCCAGCTATTGTGTTAAACACCACCCTGGATTAGGTCCTGAGTGGCACAGATGATAGGTAGGCTAGTTATGGCTTTATTGGACACATAGGGGCAGTAGCCTCCTCATCATTATGATAAAGAGGTTATCTGGTGGTGAAACCCTTTTTCAGCGTGGCGTTAAGGAGCCAACTGTCTCTATGAGATGTAAGCCCGGAGACGGGGGATCATTACCGGGCTCGGCCCATTCTGAAGGGTTGTTCAAGGTGAACCACGTGAAAAATCTGAAATCACATTTACTTAACTGATTTGCAAGAGATTTCTGTGTGCCACTGACTATTATCTCTTTTTATGAAAAGGGATCTTTCGCACTTTCTTGGAAAGAAAACAGTATTTAAAAAAACTGTACAAAAAGTTGAGTTTACCTGCGTTGTATTCAGGGGAAAAGACCCTAGTAACAACAACAGACCCCACTCTTCCATCTTCACATCTTTTACTTTCCCTCCTACACTGACTTCAGTTCATCCTTCCTCCTCTGTGCTTGTTCAATCTCAAAAAGAAGGTCTGTCTACAGTATATACTGCTGTGGAGCCGCCAGAGCATCTGCATCCTGACTCCAATTAGGAGAACGAACCACAGGGAGGCATATCCACCATCAGGAGTTCAAAGGTCAGCTGACAGGAAGAAAACAAAAAATAGGCAGCTAGACAGACAGCGAGTACAGTTAACAGAGAAAGCCTTCTGTCTACAGTAAAACTGACTGAAATAGTCAAGTCATCTCTCCATCTCTCTCTCATGGTCTCGCTTTCACTCTGCACATCCCTGTCACCTCTTCAGTCTGTTTCCTCTTCCCTCCTCTCTTCCTTGGTTGTGCTCTATTTATGACTTCCTCTGAAATCTCGGCGTCTCTTGCACACTTATGTGGGCCATAAATCAGCCATTGAAAAGGACAGCGGACAGGAGGAGAGAGAGATGGAAAATCGGAGGGAGGCCTTCACCGTCGTCTGAGCAACCGTTTAAAGGCCCACCTGAGAGCTTTAAAACTGAAACCTGCTGGAAATATTAGCCAACGCAGGCAGACAGGAGGTCCGGCAGCACGCAGCATTAGCAAACGCTGTTGTGACAAGCCATCAGTGTCAACTCTGCTTCGTGACGTTACACACAAGGGAGTTATCAATTCTTCTCCGGGGCGATTTAATTGCAATCTTCATATAAAAAGAGCCACATCTATATTTTCTTTTCCTTTTTGTCTAATGAAATGCTCTGCGGCTTTGCAGCAGTTCGCTCGCTGGTGGCTGCTTCCAGTGTGAGTGAGCTCGGCCAGAGCAGTTCAGCAGTTGCATGCTGGAGACTTGTATGGGACTCTGGGGTGATTAATTTTTGAAGTGTGTTGTAAAGAGCTATGAGATCCATAAACAGGAGAGTACACAACAGGCAATCCCTGGATAGTGATGGTCGCAACACAGCTCACAAAGCACTACGGTCACATATAACCACAGTCAAGCATCATTTCTGAAGCTTACTGTTAAAATCAATAGCGTCTTTAACATATCTGTGCACTTTTGACAGTTATGGGATGGCGTTCTGGCTAATTTAATTTTCTAAAGGAATGTGTTTCCCTTTTTGTCAAGTCTGAGTCTTTATTGGCAACTTTTTTAATGTCTCCAATCATCTGATCTGATCTTTTTCTGACGGAGGTTACAGGTGCTACCTTTTCTCCCTGAAAATACACTGACATGCCTCAGCAGGGTCTCCTTTAAAACAACACAGCGGCCCTTCAAACAATGCTCCGCTAATCTCAGGAAGAAAAAGAAACCCTTGAAAGAAAAAGAGAGGGGCACGGTTGTTTCATTAATATGCCCCTGAGAGTACGGTGGCAGTAGCAGAAGAATGAGAGGGGGGTTATCAGCCCTCATCTGTGAGGAAAGCTCCCCCCTCCCTCGTCTCTCACTAGACTGTGCGTCCATCAGGCCTCATTACTCTAATGGTAGTGGCAGTGATTAAGGCTTCCTGGCTGCAGACCTCTTTGTTTGTTCGCTTGTGTTTCCCCTCCATAAAGACTGTCTTCAGGATGCCTGTGGCCCAGCTCCCCCCGCCTTTTGCGGGGGATGCAGTGCTGGCAGACCCCCTTGGACCTTGGAGTTATCGCGGGAGGGGGTTGGGACAGGTTATCACCATTTGAAGAAGAGAAAGCCAGGAACCGCTGGGTTCCTGCACACACACTGATAATATGTTTAAGGAGGGTATTTAGCTGCAACAATGCACTTGGTCTCTCTCTCCCACTTATTATTTGGCTCCATACTGTATGCACTTATAGATGTACACACACACAGCTGGTAATAAATAGTGTAATATACAACAATACTTGGACACGCAAGCATGCAGACATATCTGCGCTCAAATCAAATTGGACAAAAAACTGGAAAACAGCTATTCATTGAATAAAAATAATGTTAATGCAGAAAATACTCAAATCCTTTCCTATTCTCCAGGTGTCCTCCTCTGTTATGGTGCATAAATTATAAAACTTTGACATCCGTTCAAGTTCAGACAAGGCCATTTGTTGCAGGTTATCCTATCCCCTCTTCCTACCTCCTTCCTCCATTTCATCTGTAAACTATCCAATAAAACAAAAGCGACCTGCAGTAAACAGCCTTTTGGTTTTAACACTCGTATAACACGGTTATCATTTAAACATGAAAAGAAATCCCAGGAGTCAGCGGTGCCACAGGAACCATTACCGTCTGACCCCATCGCCATCCGCTACATAAGAGGAAAGTGTAGACATTCGTCGTTCTTTGTACGACATTACAGAAGCAATCCTGTCTCTGGTCTCAGTCAAGTGTGCCGTGATGTGAGGCACTCTGCCTGGCCTTCTTCAGTTTCACTCAATTCACTCCTCTTTCTCGCTGCTTCATTCATAATGGATAGCTCTCTGGGTTGCTGTCACCAAGAGTCTATCAATGACTGAAAATCCCGCTATGGATCTCAGAGACAGCAATAGTCCCTTTCAGACATCAAATCCAATTGTTGTCATGTTCATTATGAGGACAGATTAAGTTTAAAACTCAAACTGTTTGTGTTTTTTGTAACAAAAAGCAACAGTGATTCCTGACAACAGCAGCAAACGAAGGTTATGGAAGCCACAATATTTTTCAAAGGTGCTAAATGTGAGATTGGGAGCATATGAATTGCCTCCACATGGCTCTCAAAACAGTGATGGCTGAGCCGGCGGCTCGTAGCTAACGGTGCTAACAGTGCTAAAAGTCCAAACAACAGCAGCAGTGCTGACAGAGCTAACAGTGTGATGCATAAAGAGAACTGAATAAAGCATTGGAGGGGGGCGCCTGCTCATTTCTATGAGAGTTGGTCAGTGGCGAATGAAGCCACAATGATTCGACTGCTGAGTACCCCGATTTTCTGGTGATCTTCTGCATACATTGGGCCCATAGAGCAGGCGGCGTAGCATTCATTTAACTCCGCCTCCCAGCCCACATGCATGAACACGCATGCATGAACACGCGCTAAAAGTATGTACGACAGGCCCGGCTATGTCAACAAAGCACAGAGAAGTTTGGATTACAACACACAGCGAGAGACTTTATTCTCTGCTCAGGTAGACATTACTCCTCTATATCTTTACATAGAAAATAGTAGTTTGCTGCTCTTTTAATGTCCTGAATATCATATTTGCATACATATATGTATAGAGAGAGAACCTTTATCCACAGTTCACATCTGGCTGTAACACTGAATGCAGCGAAAAGAACAAAATAGAAGACAAAACAAAAAAGGAAACGTGGTGAATTGTATTTAATGATGGTAAATCACAGGTACAAGAACTACAGGCCCAGACATCAGGTGCAGTCTTGCCCAATAAGAGGCCTAAAATGTAACAGTCTCTTAGAAATGCTCACTGTGGCGTGCACCCACAACACCTCGGGAGGGCCATCAGCTGCCAGACGCTAAAACTTCAAAAAATGATGACCACGCAGAACAATGGCTGTCATGGGAGACCATCAAAAAACAACACGTACACAGAAAGCAAGTAAACAGGCACAATGCGTACACAACGACCATGTGTAAACAAAGAGCGGTATCTGTTTGTCCCACATCTGAGCTGCGAGCGGCAGAGCTGAGGACCTGTGCACAGCTGTTCTCCCCGTGCTGTCAGTGGGCTTCACCAGGCTGGGCCTGTCCCAGAGGCCTGTACTGGGAGGCCTGCACACAGTCTGACATCTGGACTACACAGGAGGGAGGGATCATCCCCCCCCCCCCCCCCTTTTTAAATCTTACTGCCTCTGTCTATCTCACTCCATCTATCTCCGTCTCTGTTTGTAACTCCGACTCTCTCTCTCCTCTCTATCCTTCCATGGAGGGGTCCACAGGTCGCAGTCACTGGGGAAAGGATGATGAACAGCTCTACAACTGAGCCAGCTGACTCTTTAGCAGCAGGACTGTCGCCTTGTTCCCTTCATCCCTCCTCACTTTCTCCCCCCTTTTTCCCTGTTCCCTCAGTTCACCTTTCCCTCTTTTTCAGTCTGGCAGGCCTATTGAGTGAGGAAGCTGAGGGACACACTACAGCCTCAGAGGAGAGTCGCAGTGAATGGTGACGCAACCTTCAGGTCATTAGTCAGTGCTCCGTGTTAATTTTATGTAAGAAAAACACCATCCACAACTCAGAAAATCGTCTTTTCTTGGATGTAAATCTTATTATATTAAAATGAGAGCCCCTTGCAATTGAACTTCAACTACATCATAGCATGGATGCTCAAAGAAGTGATGAATGATATTCAGATCTTTGTCCTTTATTGACCTCTCTGTAAAGGTGCACAGTCCTCAGTCTACATCTTGGCTTCACCTAACGAGCTCAGCATCACTGGCTGCACTGACTTTGTTTTCACTCTTATAAGAGGCACAACTTATGCTTAAGCCTCTGAAATGCTTTAAAGAGATGCCATAACCTTCTGTTATTCTTCGAGGTCTTTGTTCTTGTCTCTTGCTTGATACGGCATGCCAGCCGCCAAGGTCATGGAGACAGGAGAGAGGAGAGGAAGAAGGGGGGGTTGGGGGTATTTCTCTGGTGTAAATGAATAGTTCTATCTCTCTCTAGATGAAGAGGAAGAACCTCATCAAAATATTGTCTCTTCCCTTCACAAAACCACACCACATTCAAGTCAGATGAATGAGAATTGTCACGCGCAAAATCATAATTACAAGCCCGCATATTCCCTCTAGCGCCGGGGAACGACTTTATCAGGCACCCATTGGTCTGTTCCTGTGTGTTAGCGAGGGGAGGATCCTCTAAGCCCTTCTCTTGTCTGCAATCTGCGATTGTTGTATTCCAAGGGGGGTATCAGCACTGAAAGGACCGAATTTAACAAACCTAATTATCATGCCTTAATTAGTATCAGGGGTAAACCTCGGTGGGACACCTGCAGACTTAATTTATATCCTGACAAGCCAGGAACAAGTGTTAATGTGCCGTATTTATGATAATGCCCCAAAGTGTGCAGGAGGAGCAGGAGGAAGCTCACCTCAACTCTTCCAGAACAATGTGAGAGGCGAGTAATTACAGGGAAAGGGTCTGAAGTGCTCAGGGATCAGCCCAGTCCCAATGTTGATACACAGCAATAAAATAACAACACATGCTGTCTATATGGCATAGAGATGAGTTCATAACTGGGCCTCAAGTTGTTTCTATCTGGGAAGATTAACAAACCGAAAAGATAAAACCGCTTAACTACAGACTGCAATGCATAAGGACAAATGAAATAAAAAGAAAAGGATTAAAAACAACGAGGCATCACTTTGTGTTATGCAATTAGAAGGGCCCCACGTTGTCTAAGACCTCGGCTGAGAAATGCTAGCCTTCACAGAAAATTCTGCTACCACAAATAAATGGGACAATTGTTGTCCTATTAGTCAAAAATAGATGTGCCGTTTGTCTGTTGTGCTACCACAAGCAGCACACCTTTGCGATCGAAAAAATAGGTTAGCAGGGCGGGGAAGAAACCTGGAAAATTGTGCATGTTGTGTATGGTGGCTCTGTACACTGTTGCAAACCACTACAGACTTCCGCCTGGCCTCGTCAACACTCTGCAAAGAACAAAAAGGCGGAGGGCATATTTCCACTGATCGACTATAGAGGTCATGCAGAATCCGGTTGAAATGTGATTCACGTCACAATAAAAAGTCTGAAAATGGTCTTAGAATAATGTCTAATTTATGATGTGGCATAAGGCTGACTGGAAATGGTAACTAATTACAAAAAATAATAAAATAATAAAAATATTTATATCTTAAGATTTTATCTGGCACAAAAATCAAGAATTACTTTTTTCCTTTCTGTCCTGAAAAATACAGTAAAATAAGTGTTTTTATGCTTTTACAGGGACAAATGAATTGAGAGCTTGTATCAGAGGTGGAAGAAGTACTGAGAGCCTTCATTTAAGTTAAAGTAGAAATACAGCAGTGTAGAAATACTCCTTTACAATTACAACATCTTGCATTCAAAATTTTACTTAAGTACAAAAGTATTATCAGCAAAATGTACTGAAAGTATAAAAACAAAGTGCTCATGCAGAATGCTTAAACTGTATTATAGAATATCACATTATTCTGTATTTGTCACCATTGTATACATGTAAAAGCATTTTAATATTGTACTTCTTCCGGTTTTAGATATTCTGTACACTACTGAGTATAACATTACTGCATTATGTCATATAAACATGTGTTTTTCTGCATGAAATGAAAACACTCAAGTAAAGCTCAAGTACCTCAAAATTGTACATAAGTACAATACTTGAATGCACTTTGTTGCATACAGTATCTCCAACATGTCAATTTAGAAATCAGCCTGTTTAAGATTAAAAACATCAGTGTGAAATGGATGGATAAACTGAAATTGTCTCTTTCACAGCACATGAGGTTCAACACCAATCTTAAAAAACAACACGAGTTTTCTCGCGTGGGATGCGGTAGTGCATGAGTTGTACTGTGGTACAGTTTTCTCAATGGGAAGAGGATGTTGCCCTTCAGTGTGTTCACAAAAGCCTGGTGTTTTCCCTTTTACTTATTCTATGTCACCTATTTGGTGAGAAAAGGAAGATTTCACATCTTTTCATCTTAACTGTGTTCCTCACTTTGTTCTCATCACGTTTTAAGAACCGTGGGCCGGATGACGTCTCACCCGTTCACTGGACCACATAAAAGACGCGCTGTATGATGTTTTTACATGCCGTGGGTTTGTCTACTTCTCAGATGTTTGTTGTCTATTAAGAAAAGAAATATGTGTGAAAATGATGTGGAAATACTAACTTTCATTATGATTCATTATGTTCAGTGTGTAATGATGCATAATGGAGCATAATGACTGTTTTGACATTTTTGGAAGTGACATCTTCCTCCTTTCATGTAATCCTTTAATTCACTCATTATCGTCTAATTCGAGCTTATGGTTTATTTTTTGTAATGTTCTGAATGGGTTGAATTGAAATCATGTATACGTAGTACCAGTTGGTGTGAATTCCAAGAAGACTCTGAGTCCTAACAAAGTCGTACATCTGGCCCTAACTGTCCTAGCTCAAAGTTGGTGCCTCTTTTCCTGGGCAGGAAAATAGATGCCCTGGAACTGTGGATGATCCATCATACACTGAAAGCAGAGGTCATCAGAGAGATGATCACAAGTGAGTGTGTGTGTGTGTGTGTGTGTGTGTGTGTGTGTGTGTGGTGTGGTTTGGTTTGGTATGTGTGTGGGATCTGTGTTGGGAGGTGGTGGCAGGGAAGGGATGTTAGTGAGGGTATTCTTAGGAAAATAGTGGAAAACAAAATACACACATAAGGTTTTTCTAAGCATCTAAACCACCAAACCCCGAAACCAAGCTTTGGCCTTCTGTCTCAAACTGTTTAGTGGAAAATTATGTAATTTACATGTCGAGAGGACTTGTTTGTTAAACCCGCTCTACATTTCCAAGAGCCAAAATTGATTTAGTTAAATTACTGCGCTGAGCACTGTAATTGAGCAGGTAATGAAACAACGGTGAATCATGGTGGGTGTTTTCTCAAAAGATTTGTGTTTCATATTTGACTGACTGCTGCTGCCGTCTCACTGACTGAGATGCTCGGCCTTTTATTGCAGGTTGATCTGTTGAAACAGAGAGCTCCCTCTGTCTGCGTCGTCTAGCAGCTGTTTGGTATTATTAAAGCTTCAGTAGGCAGAAAGGTTTTGGGCATAATTGGGCAAAGATTCCATAATAACCTTTCAGCATATTATATTTCAAGTGTTCTGAGAGAAAACTAGACTTCTGGACCTCCTCGTGGCTGTTTTCAGACAAAACATCTAGCCTGTGATGGGAGACTTTGGCCAATCACAGGTCATTTTAGAGAGAGCGTTCCTATTGGCTGTGCTATGGCTGGTGGGTGGTGCTTGGTATGTCCTCAACAGATCTCAACATGGCTGCCGGGTCACAGACCTTTGAGGTGAAAAATAGGCATTACAGTATTATATTACAGCATTACAGTATTATAGCATTACAGTATTATAGTATTATACAGTCTATGACATCTTGCAGATGCCATTAGGAGCACCAGAGGACACAGAGGCACATGATTATTTTTCAGATTACATGTTTCATACGCTGCTGTCAGGATATTGTGACTGTTTTATAAAAATATATTTTTTAAAATCATATTTGTTCAATTTCTACCCACTGCAGCTTGAATATCATCTATGCCAAATTAATTTGTACTTTTGAAAAAGATTTTCATATGCTTTCTTATTTGCAGAACTTTTAATGATGCCAATCAATTTCATAAAACCCTGCTTAATTTACTGAATTGCAAATGAGCTTGAAGGTAAAACTTAGACAAAAAATTTAACCAGTAAACTTTTTTTAAACAAGAAAAGATGTGATGTTCAAAATAATCTCACCTCAAAGGTTATTTGTTTTCAATTATCACTTAAAAGGATATGGGGCTTTACATTCTGTAATTTGGCACATTTTCCTGTGTGGCTGATGGGAGTTTGAGGTTGCATTTACTGCCATCACTGAAACTACGTCTTTGCTCACAGCCACACAGATCTGGAGAAATTTCCGTCAGTACGACGCAGCAGAATGAGACTTTCTCAGCGGAAGTTTGGTTACAAGCTTGATTCTTGCACACACTTGTCGGACTATGTTTGCTTTTCTTTTAAGGGAGGTATACTGTATGAGGTCTAATTCGCCTATTGTTGTTTTTTTTCCCTTTTTATTGAATTGACTAGGATGTTGATCACACAGCAGTAAGCTGTGAGTGTCAACACTGAAAGTTTACTGGGGTGACTGAAGACAACAGCCGACCTCGTAGCCCTTTCTATTCAGCTGCTGGGTTTGAGGTTGTTTCGAGCCGAAGGCGTTGCTACATGAGATTTCACTTCCTGTAAACCTTCTGTGCACCATCTTTGTGAAGCTGCAGTATTTATGCCAGTACCAGGTATTGACAGGTAGCCGTGAGGCCCAGCCCCGGGAGCTCTTTGGGCAGATTGTAAGCAACAGAAAAGCTGGATTGAGTAATCAGGCTGTTGGCAGGCAGACAGAAGCCCTCCAGTCCAGCTGAACTGCTTTAAAAGCCCTATCCGCTGTTGTTCCCCCCTGCGCTGGCAGCTTATCACCCAGACAGATTTCAGGGGCCTTGAACCGTGCAGAGAGTCCATCCACGTGTGAGAAAGCCCAGCCTCTCGCTCAGACAATATGACCCCCTGCCTCGGAGAGACGGAGATAAGTCTTCAGCCAACCTCACCGTGAGAAAAACAAAACCTTGCCGTCTTTCCCCGGCTTCTGTTAGTGTCATCCACATGTCTGGGAGACGCAGGGAAGATTGTCTCTCCGAAAAAGAAGTGAGGGAGTTTGCAGTCTCTGCCTGGGGCTGTTAGAGATGATCCCTCAGGGAACAGAGCCAAGATCATGATCACTCCTCCACATGACTGCTTCCATGTCAATAGTATACAGTGCACACACGGGTGCTCACACACACAGTTTCTCTCTCTTTCTCCCACACACACATAACATACATGTGCTCTCAACACCTGCCCTCTGAAGGTGCTCTCAGTTAATCTCAACATTAATTATTGACTCTGAGTTTAATTTGAAAGTCAGACGCACTGTAAGCCAAGGGACACTGCTTTAAATAATGTATACGGCCCATTCAGAGGTAATCATATTGTCATTGATTAATATACATTGGTGCTGTGGAGCATACCTGATGTGTGTGGGAGCCAGGCAGTGGGTATGATAAAACTTGGCGCTGAGAGCTGGTGTCAGGCCTGCAGCATCTCTGGGGCCCCGTCCTCCTTGTCTGATGTTTCAATCACAGCTTAGGAGCCGTGATGCATGGAGGCATACACTATCAACTGACTGGATAACATGAGGAACCCCAGAGAATCACCAACGCCAGAGAAAAAGGTTAGAGAGAAAAAAAGAAATGCAATTGGGCAGACAGAGGGGGAGATAAAAATAAAAATCAAAGCAAGAGAGGTGGAAATGTGGAGAAAGTAAATCAAATACATATCTTTTATTACAGATAAAATCAATCTTGTGTGAATAGAGTGGCCGGTAAAAAGTATCCTGACTATTACGGAGAGAACGAGTGATTTGGAGCAACAATACAATGTGCTAGCTACTGTACACACAACAAGGAGGAGCTGCATCAAGTATCCCAAGCTGGCAAACTGAGGCTGAAGGATCGGGGCGGTAATGAATTCCCACACTCTCTCACACTCCTGTTGACACCCAGATGCAGATGCCATGTCACCCTAAGTTTAGTTTAGACAAACACAGATCGGCCCAGAGAGGAGCGGGGGAGCCGCGGCTGCTCCCCGCGATGAAAAATTCATACGCCGTTGTTACCTAGATGCCATTCAGAGAGCACAGAGTTCAAAAACATGAACCAATTACAGTCTTAAACTCATCTGCCTGGACACAACACATGCATGTTGATAGACGTACACTTAGACACCAATAACAAGTCATGCTCTTTCTCTCACACACACACACACACACACACACACACACACACACACACACACAATCTCAATCGGATAGGTAAACAAATCCTGTCCAAGACTCTCCTCCTTCAGGAGATTGTGAAAGCTTTGGCAAGCTTGAGTGAATATGTTGTTTTTGTTAATACATAAAGATTAGGGAAACCGTCTCTAGGCTCCCCTCTCTCTCTCTCTCTATCCATCTCTCTCTCTTTCATCCTCCCCCACCTTCTCTCCGAGGCTGGCAGGAGAGGTGGTCTTGTCAGACAGCTCCTCTCCCACGTAACACGGAGCTCTGAGAGGTGTGGAGCAAACAGGCTGAATGCTGGGAGGCTTCTGTCTCTCTTTCTTAAAACCTTTTGGCTGCTGGAAAATACTCTCTGACAGCGGGCCTATGTGTTCTGCTGTATGTCTGACAGCAGAGGAAGAACAGCCTGCACCAGATACAAAATAGCGCCACAGGCAGATGCTTAGCCAATCTAAGGAAGCCTCATGGGTTGAGTAAGAAACAATATTCTACAACCGAAGAGGGACAGTTATGTGTGGTTTATTCAAGACTGTTTACGGGGCTTTTTCTGCTTCCCAACCACAGTGATATGATACTGAGTAAGTAATGGGGAAATGGTGACCTAACCGAAGGAGGTGGTTAAAAGAACGCTCTCTTATCTCTATCTTGTGGTATTGCTGGAAAGGAGGTGTGTGTAAGAAGGTGTAAATGTAGAGCATCGGAGAGGAGGCCTTCTTTCTCTACATCAGATATATTTGCTCAAGACGCAGGGAGAGGTAGATAAGGACTGACTCACTGAAGACACAAAACAAAAAACTTACTGAACACTATGCATGTCATCTAAGCTGGCCTGTCATCTAATTTTTATTTTTTTATCTTGATCTGCATTTGAAAAGGAACACCAAATGTTCAAAAACTTCCAACTTCATACGTTTTTCATCCAGAGTCTCATTACAGTTCATTAATGATTCAATCAGTCAGGAAATCCCAACAAGTTCTCAGCCTAACTCCTCATACACCGCCACTGGCACTTTTGGTTTAGGCAACAAAAACACTTAGTTAGGTTTAAGGAAACAAGACCGGTCAAAACCGGTGTATGGCTGGACCGTGGACTGACACAAACAGTCAGTGGTCATGTCTGTAATGTTAAAGTTAATGGTACATGTCCACCAGGCCTGGAGAGGCCGCTAGGGGACATGCTGCTCCACTCAACTGGCCTTTCAGTGACATACCCTATCGTGCACATGATGCATGATATGCACATGATTGGTCCCCTTGTTTTCTGCTGACTTTCTGTTATTCCGTCTAAACAATCCACCAAGAGCTACTTCTGAAAACCTTTTGAGCAAGAAACAGACTGCTGAATATTGTTCCACTTTTTAATTGGATCACAGAAACTTGGTCCAAGGTCTGTGAGCTTTACACTGGCAGGTTAATTTTTATAACTGACTGTTTCCCGCCTTTTCATTTTGAAAGAGCAACACTCGGCCGACCTTTCACTCAGTCCGTCACTCAGTGACAGACTTCTGCGTTTGTAGGGCTGGCCTCTGCGGTCCACCCAAAAACTACATGGTTGGGCTTAAAACTACTGCATTTATAAAGTGAATATGAAACTGAATGTTATGAGCAAGGGACATGAACAGACAGCTGATTGTCACATGAAAGTGAGGCTTAACACACGGGACATTAACTGTGGTCTCCTGGATGAAAACCTTGTGTTTGTTACCAATCCACCTCCCCTCGCGCCCTTTGTGTGTCTTTTCACCGGTGTGTCTGATGCTGGTGGCGAAGGGTGGCGAAGGGTGGCGAAGGGTGCCTTGTGTGGCGGTATCACACGACAAGGGGCGTGACAAAGCCTCGGTGTTTGACGCCCTGGGAATGAGAATGGGCTCGAACTTAGTCCGACTTCACAAAGCGCATCAGCAGGAAACCGTCCGTTTAGGTCCTCCAACCGCAGTCTTTCCTCTAATTTTCATCTCTCAACAAGCCGATGAGCCGCTCCAGCCAGCACCTAAAGGAAAGCTTTTTATCATCCAAATTGAGGAGGAGAGAAAGGCCAAATCACATCAGAGGCAACACCAGCTGCACATAAAGAAGTTCTCCATTGAACAATGGAGCTGCCATGAGCACCACCTCTGTCTCCCAGCTGAGCCACGCAGCCAGAGCTGAACCAATCATTGAGGTCAGAGCAGCCGCATGGATGACCAAAGTGCAGCCACCATAATCTAATTGTCATTGTATTGCCTTCCAATGTAAAAGGCATTTCTTTTCAGTATCACGGAGGGATTGGAGTGTAGATGAATAGGTCTGAGGCTTGTGTAGGCGACTTTAAACTGATTTAAAGGAGTCGAGTGTAGTATTAAGATGCACTTTGGAGTAGTGGTGTTATTCAGGCTTCACAATGGGGCGCTACTGGAAAGATGCACTGGAGTAATCAAGGTCCACCATCTCCAGCTAATCCCAATTCAGTGGTATCGGTGCACAAATTGACACAACAAAATATGCTTAAAAGTAGAAGAGGATTCAAAAACAGGGATGTACGATAATGACTTTTTGCAGAAATCCAATATGCCAACATTTTCCAACTCGGATTCCGCGGATACCGTTATACTAGGCTTGTTCTGTTAACCGGTACTAAATTGGTACCGGGGTATTGATGCATTTAAAATGGTATTATACTGCATTTGGATGAGACCGGTACTTGCATTATATATATAGCGCCAGCAACGGTGACATCGTCGTGTGATTTTGCCATATTGTAAGCTGAGAGAGAGAGAGAGAGAGAGAGAGAGAGAGAGAGGAGCAGGGAGAGGACGGCAGCTACTGCAACCCTCAATCTGCCGCAACCTCGTAGAGAAACCAGGAGCATGAAGTGCTATCTGGAGTTACTTCAACTCCAGAATAAATGAGCATGGTGAAGCCACTAACATCGAAGCACCACTGTGCAAACGGTGTTATAAAACATGTCTGGCCAAAAGTGAAACACTTCCAACTTATTAAAACATCTGAGGGCAAGCACCCAGACCTGTACAAGGAGTTCAGAGAACAACAGATAATAACTGATATACTCATAAAAAAAAGCCACATTCAGAGCTAAAAGCCAGCAACGCCAGCCCCCCTCACTCTCCACAAAGTAGCTCTGGAAAAAAATGAAAGCTGCACTGCAATTACCACTTTCTCTGGTTTTACTAGCCTATTTATAGATAGATTTATAGAATTTCTCCCAAAAATTACAACTGGTCAAAATAACAGAAAATATGCAGTGTTTTCACGTTCAGATGTTCGTGTTTTGAATCGTATTTTATTCTTTATTTTATTCATTTTAAAATTCTGTATTAGAAAAGCCTGTCTTTGTGGTATTTTATTTTATTCACTGATGTGTGATATGTTCTCCTTTTATTTGGAAAAGTATCAAAATATATGTTTGTACCGGTATCAATACCAAAATGTTGGTATCGTGACAACACTACGTTATACACACATTTTCTTTTCACCCATTTGCAGAGAACATCAAGTCTCTCCTGTAGCAGAATTAACATAATATTATGCCGACTGTTATTGTGATGGCCCACTGGCAGATGTATACATTAGGGATGTGATAGTGAGGAAATTTTCTCACCGGTTAATTAACGTGTGACAACACTGGTGTTACTGACTACACCGGACATTTTACAAGGAAAGATGACGGTCAATATGTGCGGCTCACTTACTTGGATCTTTACTGTCGGGTAGCTGTGTGTCTGGCCTCTCTGGTTGAGCTTTTGCTGCAGGATTGCAGGTTTCCAGCCTACATTGCACACACCGGCTGTGACTGCTCTGTCCTCGGCACAGCAACGGCCTCGTAACGTTATGGTTCCCTTATAGCATCGGGTTTAAATCTGAAATAATGCCAAATAGGCACTTGTTTCATCTTGTCTGTCAACTCTCTCGTGCCGTGTGAGATATGACACCTGCTACTCTGAGCTGAGACTCTGTATGGTTTAGATGCATTCACTGTCAGTTTCAAGTGTCTGACTTTGTAGTGATAACATGGTGCTGATACACCAAAATTAAGTAAATGGGTTTAATTTCTGTAAAAATAAATAAATAAAGAAAAATAACAGGTCAAATTTGACCTATTTCACAATGGATGATGGTTCTTCAGATAGGTAATTAACAGGACAGTCAAAGTTAACGTGCTAATGCAAATTAGTTTTAATACCACTAATTTCTATAACACATTAATGCAACTTGCAATTTTTAGGTTCCAGCAAACTCAGTTTTAAACCTGGAAAGAAGATACTGGTAGCACATGAAACTAGAAAACCTAATGAATCACTTTGGACCAATGGCATACTATCCTATCATAAAGGAGTTTAACTAAATAAAGGAGTGGACAAATATACTGCTTTATGCAAATGTATGTATATCTTTATTATTGGAAATCAATTAACAAACAATGACAATGACAATATTGTCCAGAAACCATCACAGGTACTGCATTTACATAAAAACACATTAAAATATGCTTAAATCATAACATGGCAAACACAAATAGGTGACAACATCTTTCAGTGTGTGATGTGATTATCATAAAGTGGGCATGTCTGTAAAGAGGAGACTCATGGGTACCCATAGAACCCATTTACATTCACATATCTTGAGGTCAGAGGTCAAAAGACCCTTTTGAAAATGGCCATGACAGTTTTTCCTCACCAACATTTAGTCAAGTTTGGAGCGTTATTTAGCATCAATCACGACAAGCTATAATGACATGGTTGGTACCAATAGATTCTTTAGGTTTTCTAGTTTTATATGATTCCAGGATCTAAAAATGAAATATTAAATCAGGGTATTACAGACATCAGTGGCGTTAAAACAAATTTACATTAACTTTGACAGCCCCAGTGGAAACTAAATAAAATTAATCCCCATCATGACAAAACAACTTTTAATTACACAAAAACGCTGTGAAGAAAAATGAAATTTTTTTTTTTTTTTTTCAGAGAATATCCACGTGTGAAAAAGCAAAACAGAGAAAGACAAAGGAAGAAAGACAAAGGAAGAAAGACAGAGAAGGTGAGGAGACAAAGAGAGCAACCCAAGTATCTAAATTAATCTCAGGTCATGATTCAAGGTCATTCGGGGAAAGAGATGTTTCTCTCCGTCTCTGTTCTTTCTCTCTATCCGTTGGCTGTTTTACAGCTGAGCTTCTCTTTGTCTGTTTCTAAATGCAGGGCTGATTGGCCACTCTCTTTCTGAGCAGTTTAATCTTATTCAGCTTGGTACATATTAAACCCTCTCCATGATTAAATATGAAAAGAAGAACATTCCTTAAGCTAATTTCAACATGATGACTTTGTTAGACCTGGACTAATTAAATATTTCAGGATGTCCTAATGTTCTTGATAACATTGAGAGGTCAAACCTTAGAGCTCTTAACGGGGTTTCTGTATACAGTAAAATCCTAATCATGATGAGTCCTCGAGTCATTTTATTTTTTTGTTCTGCTGGACATCCATCCATACAATTATTCCATCTTTCACTTTCTGCTTTTCTTCCCAACCCCTTTTTATTTATGCAGATGGATATCGTTTTATTTACAAGTCAGTAAAGTGCGTCCCCCATCTTGGACAAAGCAACAGTGTCAGTCTACTCTAATATCTCTCCGAAATATGCACACATATTTATAACACCCCGCAGCTGTGATGCCGCCAGCATCCGTCTACACTTAGCCGCAGCCTTCTCCTTCATTAGCCAATGGCACCTTTAGCTTATGGTCCGAGCTGCGGCAGTGTCTATAGTGTAATGAAATTTACGAAGAAGAGCCACTTGGTATGCCAGCGATGCGGCAGCAGGTCCCCATGCTCAGTGAAAACCACACGCTCGCTTTTATAGATTGCATAATGGCTTGCATGAAAATGGTTTCACACTAACATAAATCAAATGTCAAAATACAACCGGAGCAAGACAATTCCCGTGGCGCACACATGGACACACACACACACACACACACAATAGAGCACACACATACACAAGTGGCAGATACACATGCTCAGAAGAGTCAGCCATCCACAGAGCTCACAGTCCTGCTTATGCAGATACATGTAGTGCTTAATAGCATACATAATAATTTATTAAGAAATGTTAAATATTCATCAATATTAAATTAATCATTTATAGCAGATCTTTAAATTAAAGAGTGTCCTTGAAGTTTTAGATGTGAGGAGTGTCTTTAGCAAAGAGCCAATCCCCTGTGGACATTTTAAATCTCTGATGTGCAACACTTGGACTGCTATTGTATTAATGACTAGCCCACTTTGATATCGTCTTTCACACAGAAAAAACACACAAACGGCCCCGTAAAAGTCATTAATTGATAGTGCCATAATTAATGTGATACCCATGTCTAGGAAATGGAAAACAACAACACTGCCGGAAGCATGTGGGGCAGAAATGTTTGGTTGGGAACTGGACTTACATTGCTTCAAAATGCTGCGATAGTGTGGAAACAAGAACTGTGATTGTCATGATCCGTATATATCTCACAGAAAGTTAGTCCTCAATATTTGTGCATTTTCCTACAAATGTCCAGCAACACGACTCGTGTCAATTTCCACTCCAGTCTTTTCAAAATAAATTTCTGTCTTTAGAGGAAACAACTTGGTCAGGTTTAGGCAAAAAAAATATACTCAGAGTTAGGAAAAGATTGTGGTTTGGGTTAAAATCACTCGAGGTACGAACATTATCTCCTGTGTGAAAGTCTGATGTTTTTTTGTTTTTTTTTGATCCACCCATCCAGCCCGCTCCCCTCCCTAGGTAGCAGTTGTCGCAATTTAAACTTTCAGGTTCACCATTACATGGATTACATACAAACTGATTTTGATATATACAAATCACATTACATTACTTCTCGTAGGTATAGCTATGAACAGCTTGCACCATGAAGTAAACTGTAAGCTAGAGCTGAAAGGAGTATTTCACTTGATTAGTTACAGAACTTACAGAAAAACAATCACCAAATAATTTCATAAAATGCATTAATAATAATAATTCAGCCATTAATGCACATAGGCTACACATGCTCTGACTGGAGGATTTGCTGCTTTTCTTTGTTATTGATCATAAAAACGTTGAGCCAAACATCACACTGAGGTGTAAAAAAATATTGCGATATTATGTTTTGTGACATTGTATTGATTCTCAAAAACACTAGAGATTTTTAATTAATAGTTTGGATGCATGCAAGTATTAACTCAGTCAATACTTTATTTTACTAGCAAAGATATGCACCTCGTGACATGACAGTTTTTCTAAAGTTAGATTTTAAAAAAGCAATGTATCGCCTTGCTTACAGTATCGCAATATATCACAATATATTGAATGGTAACCCTTGTATCATGATACGTACCGTAGTTGCCAGTAAACTGCCCTACATCACACATTCTACACTCAGTAATGTGTGCATTACTTTGGGATAAAATCCCAAGATGAATTTGTACTCTCTAGATCAATACCATTATCAGAGCATATTTAATTACACACAGCTTGCGAGAATTAAGTCATCACACTATATACGTCTGTGGTTGTGAGGGCAGAAGAGGGGAAGGACGCGGCTCCTTGCCAGGGCACGCCGGCTGGTGAGACTGCATGGGACACGGTGTTACACAGCAGCTCAGTGCCAACCACACCTGTGCCCACATAGGCACCGCAGTCTCCCGGGCACGCCGAGGTCACCTGGGTGCTCTGCCAGCCACACCTGTCCTTCTCCTCACCCTCTCAGCCTCACATAGGTCCTTGTGGAACCAACCCCCACCCCCCAGATGGAGCAACATACTGTACGGGATACATGGATGATCGGCCGGTCTGCGAAGGGCAGACGATGTGCAGACCGTTCTTCACACAGAGTCAGAGTGAGAGGATTTTCTAGTCTTTCTAATTCCTCTGCACATACAGGAGTCATATTCCCTCTCAACCTTTCCGTACCATTCCCCTTATCAGCTCCGCTAATGCCCTCAGGCAGGAGAGCAGTGAGTCAGGTCGCCCCATCAGCATGATGGGTAAAAGCAAGGTTCGGCACAGGGTTAGGCAAAAAGGCAGCTTATAAAAGATTACACTGCCATGATAGCAAATAATCAGGAGCTAATTCATTGTGTGGCCCTCTCTCATCGCTCCCTAAGCCTCCTTATTAGGGGGCTTACATCTACATTTGCAGCAGATGAGGGTGCTTCTCCTCTTTTAAATTTTAACAGTGCGTACCTGATGGAGACAGCACACTAATGTTAGATTTGGCCCTCCCTTCTCCACTATCTGTAATAGTTGTGGATGATATAGAGTCAGATATATGTGCTAAATCCAGCGCCTAAAGGATTGAAAGGGTTTTTTTGTGTGAAAGGCAGCGATATCTGAGTGTTTCATCTCGATCTGATTATTTCATCGATAACAGCTCGTGGGTGGCTGGTCCTCAGATAAAAGGCTTAGCCCTGATTCATTTCCCTTGTACAAATCCTTCCTCTCAGCACAGGTCATATATATTTTAAGTGTTTTAATTTATCTACAGTAGTGACTAAAGAAAAATGCTTAATGTATGATGAAGACTAATGGATGGGGGTGCATTTTCCAAATCACAAAACTCCATATGTGTCCCACTCTAATTAGTTCTTTTATCATTTCAATGACAAACTTTGAATTGTGTGCAGGAGAATTTCATTACAGCCATGCATGGATGTATCGTACCAGCAGGAAAACCCTCATCTATGTAGCCCAGGCTTCATCATAAATCAGGCTAAATTCCCTAGAAAGAAGAATTGCAGGAGGACACTGCACCCAGCACTAAAATAGTATCACCCAGGGCTACTTCTGATTGAATGTTTTATCACAGACAATCCTGAGTGGCGGAAAAAAAAGAAACTAATTCATTCATCCTGCTCAAGTAAAGAACTGTAACAACCATGTAATTCCTCTGAGATTTTGCCGTTTCGGAGCACTTTGATTTGTCATGTTATTCATGTCTTTTCATCCTTCTTTCTTCCTGCACTCGGCTCCACAGTGCGGTGGGTATCGTGTGCCTAATTCAGCTTTTTATAACCCCCCTCGCTCATTCACCTATTGAGTATCTGCCACTGTAGTACCAGGGCCACATGAGTTCATCACTCCGCCTCAGTAAAAGGATACAATAAGTATGTGTCCAGGGCAGCTTAAGAAGGGCACGGATATCCATCAGCAGTACATATGATGGATCATGGTGGTGTCTGGGATGAATAGACATGCAACAGAAAATACAGGGAGGCCAAAACGGGCAGGAATATACATTACATCCATTTAATCATCCGTGCGTGTTAGGAAGGCAGGCGGGCCTTGCTTTCTCTATTCCTGCCGCCTTCAAAAGCTTTGCGTAGATTGATTATGTACGGAGAAGCAGCGAGCATAGCTGCAAAACACCTGCCAAGAAGAAGAGGCAGTAAGCTTTTTCACTGATACACAAAAAGCATGCGAGAAGACAGTGAGAGAGGAAAGAATGGATGACTGCTTAGCTACCCAGATAAATAGCTCTGAGTATGAAGAGTACTGATGGGAATCTAGCTCCCTAGCACGGCGACACAAAATGCACCACTCAGAGACGAAATTTGTTTTCTGTTTGCCACTTGTGGAACGTGGAGAGGAAAACCTCGACACGTTGGCAGTTTGTTAATCCTTCACAGGCGAAAGTTCATCAGAGGATTGAGGTGAAATGTCAGAGGATATCACAGTTTTCACAGCTGCCAGTCAGAGGATCCTGAATTACTATCCTGTAAAAGGAAGCAGGTCATTAGGAGGGAATACCAAAACACGGAAAACTGATAAGGCGTTCACTGGCTTTAAAATCTCATCATCATTTCTGAGCACGTATCCATCTCGATGCCCTAGGCCTTATTTAACCTCGGAGTTAAAATACTCACAGCCTTTTACACCCACATGAAACTGGGCCATTAAGGTCATCCTGGATAAATGTATTCATGAAGTGTGATCTGCATGAATGAAAAAAAAAAAAAAAAAGAGCTGCGAGACAGCGCTGCTGCTGCCGCTGCCATCTCCGCGGTGATGATGTGATTGATGATGATTAGAGATCTTGTCTTAAATCGATTTTACAGGACACATCATCTGCATTTCATTTACAGAACGAGTAGGTGCTCTCAGGACTAAAATGTAAACATGTCTCATGTCCTTAACTCAAAGACAGCTGCACAACATGTCAACCTTTAGCACCACAGAATGTGTTTTTACCTGAAAGAAAGCCCTCTAGTTTCAACCTGACTGCACCTTGTTGTCTCAAGTTGGGTTTTGAAGGACTCCGTAACTACAGATGAAGACAGAGACGGCAGAGAGAGACGAGGCAACAGGAAGCGGAGCACGCAGAGGGCAATTTTGTAACACTTGAAAAGACACTTCCGATAAAGGGGAGCGCGGCTTCTTTTATGTTTCTTTTATGAGAGGACGAATACATAGGGAGCAGTCAGTTTTTCCAATATACATGAAGAGGCTGAACCGCTCTTTCATCCAGATTCAATGACACTCACTGCTCATGAATATAGATGAGAGACATGCAAATAATAAAAAAAAAAAAAACTATGCAGTCATTTTTTGTTGTTTTACTTGTATCTCATACTTGAAAATCTCCAATATGGAGTGTGTACTTGACCTGTTAAAAGATATAATGGGTGAATTTATCATCGCAGCTCCGAGCCTGAAAGCACTCACAGGTTCTTCGTTACTAAATCATCATTATAAATATGTGAAGTACAGTATATGTTTCTGAGCTTCTTTTGAAAAATTATATCCTTTCTAACTTCCCCAGCTGAGGGTCTTTTGAGCAGTGTGGCAGTGGACTGTCTCTCACAGCTGGACAAGAGAGCGCCTCTCACCTCTGCCTCGTCTGGAAAGCCCTGGGGTTGGGCTGAGGGAAGAAAGAAGGCTGAAGGCACGGCCGGATGAAAAACGAGGGTGTCACAGCATTGTTGCAAGGTTAGCACACCCGCTAATGGAGCTGTGCTGGGGCAGGGCGCCCTGAGGATCGACCCCGCCAAGGGGGGCATGTACAAGCCCAAGATAAACTACTGTAGGGGGCATGGCACTGCCCCAAGCCCCTCTTCTGCCCGCTAAGCACTCACACACACACAAACCACAACCACTGGCGGGAGACAACCTCTCAACATTTATAGCTGACCATCAGATGCAGCACAGAGATCCCCACTCCTCCTCATAAAGCATTGTGTTTGACACAGCACTATTGGATGTTTTATAAAAAGCTGAGTAACACTGTACTCTGATAGGCCAGCGACTGAACAGAGTACTGTCACACTGCTTTGACTTCACTTTGTGCTCCCCATTCACAAATGAAGACATCTATTGGCAGACTAGTGTGACTGTGGAGACATTGATATTATTTTGATTCCATGCAGCGATAACTGCTATCCAACCTAAACCAATCTCTTCCCGCAAAAACTAAACATCTCACGTAAAAGGGGAAAAGAAAATTGAATGAGCAGACCCTGAGCATGAGTGTGAAGGGACCACTCTGTGGTTCATGTTGCAGAATAATCTGCCAAGCCGTGTTGCTCTCCAGACTATTCATGTAGGCTACACGGAAACATGCTTGTCGTCCGTCTTTTCCAGCAGCATAGATGATTTAAACACAAGCAGGTAAATCCTGATTATCCCAAGAGCTCTGAGGGCACTGCAGACAGCGAGGAGAAAAATGAGACAAAGTTAAAAATGAGGCATATGGCTGACATGTTCCTGCTGTGCGGGGTTGCACCACTGAGCGGTCAAGGGTGGGGAGTTTCAGACAGAGGGGACATGAAGAATGACATGCCCTGGAAGATCTCTCGCTCACATGGGACTCAGAGTTGACAAAGAAGGCTCTGTTTGGCAGAGTGGCAGCCATATTAATGACCAGTTTATCACTGTTTGTCAGGAGGGGGAGGGAAAAAGGAAAAGATGGGAAGAAGGAAAACGTTTCCCAGCAGGCCTTTAAGGAGACTGACTTCCTGCCAGGAGAGGAGAGGAATGCTGACATCTTCCTGTTGGCTGCTCACAGGCGCTTTTGATTGGTCAAGAGGGGATACAGACGGGTCAGTAAGCCATGCTTGGATTGGACAGGAGGAATGTGGGGAGGTCAGCGTGGACTCCAGTCAATGTCAGGTCGAGGGTGAAGGTTTAAATGAGAGAGAAAGACCCTCCTACGGAGCACCAGTAGGAAGAAGGGAGGTTAAGAAGAGAAAACCTTAAATATTTTAACAGGGAGAAGCGTTTTTGTGTGAAAAAAATACCAAATGACGCCTCTTCTCTTTTGGTTTGCACAATCAAAAAAATAAACCCACTCATAGCTGTCACACCATGAATTACCAATGACAATTAAACAATCTTTACTTTTCTGGTCACTGCACAGACTGAAGAGCTGGAGGAGAGTAGAAAAAGAGTTAAGTGGGGTTCCCTCACTGCTGCTAATCAAAGCTTTTATAAACTGTACTATATAAATGTATAACATCTTTAAAAACAGAGTCTGCCTGTGTGCAATCTTTCTGTCTCTGTGAGATGGGAGGTGAAATAGTGTAGTTCCAGGCAGGACTGAGCCCGCCTAGTATCCAGCAGAGAAAGGCTTGTCCAACAAGCTTCACCGAAGTCTCTGTCGCTGATCTAACAAAGCCCCTCTTATTCGGGGCAGCAGACAGAGGCCCACAGGGAGAAAACCTCAAAGACTTTAACAACACCTCAAACCCCAGCCGCCATGACGGCTTGTTTCTTTCATTATTGAGCTCAAACGGGGGCTCTGTGGGTGCCAGTGTGGGCATGCCCGTATTAAAGAGAAAATAAGCCTCTGCCCACACATTATCGCTCACATGGCACCGACACCCACAGGCATTATTGCGTGGAATTTTCCAGCACCGGCATCTCATCACCCGGCGTAATGTGTTTCCATGTGTGGTGGCAATTAAAGTGCCCAAACACAGAAGTGGTAACAGAAGCCACACTGGCTCCTGTGTGCAGAGGCCACCGTGTCTCTCCGCTCTCCTATGAACAGCGCAGACCTTCCATGAAGATCTATAATAACACACACAGAAACACACTGATGGATGTGGTAGATAGATAGATAACACTTTTGATAGAGTCAATCATACTGCTGTCTGTGATCACAACAGTTCAATCTCTGAAGTGCATGAGGCAAAGACATTCTTCATCAATTAAATCTATTTTTTTTTTTTAAAAATCGAATGCTACCATAGCTGAGGATCTGATATTCTATGTTGGAAAGTATTTCCAAATACTCAGCATGCATGACTGTTAGAATAGCCATTTTCAGTCACATTTTATTTACATTATTTACTTCTGAATCCACATGTGTCTGTCTGCTCTAACTACCCATTATATTGTAGCTGTAGTTCTGGACCATCAGTGCTCGAAAAAAAGCTGCTGCAACGAAACCAGTGTTTTTCAATTCAGCCTCTTCATCTGATTTTCTCCTCTCTGCTTCTCCCTGGGTTTCTTTATGGCTAGTGGGACAGTTTTAAAGCACTTTCATTATCCCTCTAAGAGAGTTCATGGAACATACTCCATGCAAATCCATAAAAACAGACCTGTATCTATCTAGGCCTGATGTCAGCTAGTTGACCTTGATAAAAGCACACGCGCACATTCAAACCGCACAAGCAGAAAGGTTTTCCTGCAACTTCTACTGAGATTGCATAAGAAAAACACCCACGGAACCGCGACAGGACACATTCAACTTCCGCTTCCTTCAAAGCGTCGCTATTCCGACAATGTTTCCACCCACCTGATACCTCATGAGCGATGAGTCTTAGCAATACTGAAAATGGACAGCAATCTATCATCAGCACGCAGATCAAGCTGACAGCTTTGCACTCCTACTGCTCTCTGAAAGTGCACAGGTTCAGTCACTCTGCATGACACCCATCAAACTCTGACCCCTTCATACACTGATGGCACTGTGCTGTTTAATCATAGTGAGAGATATTAAATAAACGGAGGTTACACGGACCTGTTTAATATCATAACTGTGCCGAGGCCTGGAGTGTCTTATCGTGAAGTTTACTGCGGGCCAGAGTGGGGCTAAGAGAGGTAAAGTACAATGAGCTGAAGCTGGCAAAAGGCTATCTGGTGTTAGTGTTTTGGGGACAGTGGGGTTAATAGTCCAGGGAAGACAGGCCTGGCACCAGCATGTTATAATAATACACTTGGCAGCTAGAATAGTGTCAACCCCTTAATTCCCCCCGGGAGAGAAGGACACAGCCTAATCTGTATTCAGTCCTGACATTGTCCACATCTGATATGGAACATTAGCCCCTAACTCTCTCTATAGACTAGTGTCCTTCGGTTTATATTACTTTATGTTAATAGAGAGAGAAAACTCCATGTGCTGTCGTTTGTCATTGTTAGCAGGGGTGCTCCCTGAGCCTGTTTGAAATGCATTTGTTTAGAAGAGAAAAAGTGGGGGGGGGAGGTAAACCTGACCGCTCAGGGGAACCTCGTTGTTTCTCCATCTCTATTGATCCTTGATTCAACCGAGGGCCTTCTGTGGCCCCGTCCTCTCCTCGTCCTGTGTGACACACTCTTCATTCGCCATCTGCTTTCCATTCCTCTGCTGTACACAGTAAACTGTGACCTGTGCCTAAATGGAGTGGCTGATCCGGTGAGGGAGAACATCCAGGAACATCGCCTGACTCCCTCTCTGCCTTTAACGACTGATATGGAGGGCTATATTATTATCATCCCTTCTCTCTCCTTTTACCTCTGTCTCTACGGCTGAAACTAATGATTCAATTCATTGTCTATTAATCTGTTGATTCTTTTCTCAATTAATCGATTAGTTCTTTGGTCTATAAAATGTCCAAAAATGGTGAAAATATCAATCAGTGTTTGCCAAAGCCCAAGATGATGTCATTAAATATCTTGTTTTGTCCAGAACTCAAGGAGATTCAGTTTACTGTCACAGACGAATAAAGAAACCAGAAAAGATTCACATTTAAGAAGCAGCAATCAAAGAATTTTGACTTTTTTTTTCTTAGAAAAATATTCAAACCGATTAACAGATTATCAAAATAGTTGGTGATTACTTATAAGGATGCACCGATCCGACTTTTTCAGTGCCAATACCGACAGCAATACCTGGGACCTCGGTTTATACTGAGTATTGATCCAATACCAGTGTTTACTTAATAAACTACTGTACACCTCACTGTGTGGAAGTGACTGGGATCATTCTGCTATGTAAGGAAACATCAAGCTTGACTTAAACGTTGCTTTCCAAACTTTGCAAAACAAAATGTAACTAAAAAATACATAGATATAAATTTTGTGAATTATTATTATCATTATCATTATCATCATTATTATTATTTATTATTATTATTATTATTATTATTATTATTATATTGTACACCACCATCTTCAAAAGTAACAGGAATTACAAATCAGGTGTAAACTTTTTTTAATACAGCAACAAATTGGGTAATACAAATTCAAATCCTAGTCTATAATGTAGTATATAAACACAGAATTGAAGTTAATTGGCCCCATTGTCACAGATAAACCAGCTCTTACAGTCAGTATTGACCCGATATCTGATCCGGTATCAATACATCCCTAATTTATTTAATAGTAAACAACTAATCGATTAATTGTTGCAGCTCTACTTCTCTGTATGAGGCTAAACATTAAGCAACTCTCAGCTTCATCATCTGGAAAATGACACTGTGCTGAGAATCAATTAGGAGCGAAAGGAAGCAATTAGAAAAATGAAGGAATCAACTCGACAGCCTAAAAATGTGACTGTGAAATAAAAAAGGAGGTCGGAAACAGTGGGATATATCACTCCTGATAGGTCTTGAAGAATCTGTTTCATGAGCCCTGACTAGTTTACACAGATAATTATTTACAGTAGAGATGAAAAGCACACCAACATGAATAAATATGTTCTGAGCAGTTGCTCTACAAGATGTGAGCCACAGTTACATTGCTGCTTAGCATAGCTTGCATTGTCTGAATGAAATAAAATGAGGGAGCGTCTGGCGGCGCTGGCGGAGGGAATATTGTTTAAATCTGACAATATTCTCCGACTTCTGTTGGAATTAATTCAGCTAATTGTCTTCAGCCCAATTAGAGTCTATTCCCCTCTGCAGTCTGGTGAAACAGTGCCGAGCTAATTGGATTAAATCTTTATCATTTCCTGGGAAACACAGAGAGAAGGGGGAATATGAAGCAACACTACTGCCTTTTTTAATTAAATCTAACCTAATGACTGTGCTTTTATTAACATCCAACTCATTCATGCTTCCATGCTGTAAATACGGACGAAAATTCAGAAGTAGAGACTTTCACAGCACTGACTTACTGACTATGAAACCTTCTCCACAAAGATATCTGTCTGAGATCGCCTCTCTTGTCTCTTCTGATCATTGAGAGCCACTAGCAGGGCAGCAGAGAGCCTCATTGTAAACCTGCGAGTGCACTGTACAGTAAAAAGCATGTCCCTGTGTACCTTACCAGCCCTGCTCATCCTCTTAAATGCCAATAATAATTAATGGTATTACAGCAGGAGACTTCTGAGCCTCTTAAACTCTGCTTTATTAGTGGCCTTTAGATAGGCCAGGTGGGGCTGGCTGTGTGGAGAAAGCAGGCTTTGCCAATCCTTACTGAGACATAAAAAAGGGGTTAGTGATGGAAAAAAAAACAGCAGTGTGATTATAGCTGAAAATGATTAATAGAAAGAATTCATCAGTGTGTTTCAGAGTAGGCTTGCCATGGTAGATGGTGTTACCGGTGTCACATGGCCCACCACCCCCACCCTTATTTTGCTTCTTTTTTTTATAGAAATAAAACACATTCTGTTCATTTTCATGCATCAACGCCATGTTATCTATACATAGTCGGATGATGGACATTACAGAGTGAAAGCCTGCTCCATATGGAGTCAGTACAGAGTAGCAGGAGTCACATTTCAAACACGGGACGAGAGAGAATTGACAGACAAGATCATGGCGGACTTAAAGCGCCTTTTTGACAACAAGTATATCAATGCATCATTCACAGGAGGAAGATCATATTGTGTTCATCCCCTACTGCGGCAGTGATCTTTGTGTTTTTACTGTCTCAACCGCCAGCTGCTTGCTACAGGCTCAGACTATAAAACGGACTGTAAAAGGGCCGTTCACATTCATGATAATTATGTGTTTTCTCACATTGTCCAGGGACTCACAGCCAGTGACAAATCCTTCCTTGAGGATATACTACTTATTCAGAATAAAGAAAAAAAAATGTTTGTGAATGTGAAAATGACAAAAGAGGAGTTTAAAAAGAAATAACCATATTCAAACAGTAGCATCTAATCAAACAAAGCACTAAGATGATGGCTACTGTAGTTAGGGAGCAACAGCTAGGTACCTTGCAGAGAGTCTCTCTGCTTAGCAAGAACTGAGTGATGTGGGATGAACTACTTAAAGGGAGCATCACTCTGATGATAAAAGAAAAAACTAATTACAAAAGCAGGACCTGATATTTCCATCAATGGCATATTGTAGTTGACTTCATGCCCTCTACAAAGGTTCAGTATAGGACTTATAGGTGAATATACTTTACTAGAGTTGTATGCACTCTGTATTGTCAATATGTACAGTGCATGCATCCACTTAACCTCAGTACATAACAACCATATGTGCAACAATCTCTTGACCACTCAGCTTCTTTGCTTCAGATTGAAGAGCCACTGTATTGATTCAGAGAAACCCACTCACCCCCCACCCCACCCTTCTCTTTTAAAGAAGCCAAGTCGTGTGTCCAGCGCTGCTCTGCTCTAAGAATCGTTTCCTTATAGTCTCAGTGGGAGAGACGGGGGAGAGCATCTGGAAAAACAAACAGGAAACCCAGTGAGAGGAAGGCCGGGATGATATACAGCCAGTAGGGAGTACTGCAGCTCACTGCCATGAGCGTGGATTGGACTGGAGGGCAATAGGGAGCATGGAGGGGGGGGGTCTGCTTTATACTGCATGACTCATGAAAATATAATGAACAGGAGCCACCGACCCAACAGCCGACATACTGTACAGACATCTGCACATGCAAACACACAGTGTGCAAACAGCCACACAAACATGACAGCAGATAGAGCATCTGTAACATCTGTCAGTCTGGAAAATCAACAGCACGTGTTCCAATGATGAGCTTGTACTGTTTTTTTTCCTCCAAAAGCAAAAGGGGGCGGCAGTAGCTCAGTCCGTAGGGACTTGGTTTAGGAGGCGGAGGTCACCGGTTCAAGACCAACTGGTTGCTGGAGAGGTGCCAGTTTACCTCTTGGGCACTGCTGAGGTGCCCCTGAGCAAGGCACCGAACCCCCAACTGCTCTGGGCGCTTGTCAGGAGCAGTCCCCTCATATATGTACTGTGTGAAATTAACAACAGAGTGTAAAACTGAATTTCCCTTCGGGGATTAATAAAGGTTCATCTTATCTTATCTTAAAGGACAACTTTGTTTTTACAGTTCAAGAAAAAGTATGTGAACCCTTTGGGATTACTTGGATTTTTGGATAAATTGGTCATAAAATGTGTTCTGATCTTCATCCAAGTCACAATAGACAACCAGTCTGCTTAAACTAATACCGCACAAGAAATTTTATGTTTTCATGTTTTTGTTGAACACAACATTGAACACAACATGTAAACATTCACAGTGCAGGGTGCAACTTTTTCTTGCAACTGTATTTACAAAATAATTTACAGATATACCTATTCATATATACATATACATATTCATTCATATTCTTCATATTCATATATACTATACATATTTAACAGAACTAATTATAGTTTTTTGTAAAAGTACATCAGGAGGAATGTAAACAGCAGCAACAAAAGTCACTGGCAAATTCTCAGGGCAGATAATTTGGCCGGCATCTAACCATTAAACATCAATTTGATATGTTTTTTATTTTCATGACTTTTGTTAATATAATGATAGATTTGTTAAATGAAGAAATGGTTCCCTGCATTATGCCAAATATAAATTATATATACAGAGAATTACTGAAAAAAAGCCGCTGCACCTCTGGTGCTCGATGGCATTGAAGATTTCATGTAGAGGAAAACAACCAATCAGAACTGATCTGGAGTCTGCCGTCTCTGAGCAGCTGTCAACCACTCAAACTCTGACCTAATGGTCAAACTAGGCAGTGCCCAAATTAGTGACCCTGCAGCCATGACACCAGTTGAGGAAATGCAAAGCACTGCCCAAAAACGGGGAAACTCTCTCATTTTACAGCTGAGCAGTACACTACAAGATACTCCTGAAAACAGAAATAGGCATTACAGTAACAGAATACTGATTCATATTTGACCAGCGCTGCTTTGTTTGACCATTTGACCGCCTTTGTTGAATGAACAGCCAATAGGAACGCTCTCTCTTTTGGAAATGATTGGCCAAATTTACAGTCATGGGCTAGTTTATTCAAAAGCCTGAAAACAGCCATGAGGAGGTGCAGGAGTCTAGTTTTCTCTCAGAAGACTTGAATTACAATATGCTGAAAGGTTATTATGACATTTTGGCTCAATGATGCCAAAAACATTCTCACTACTTTAAAAGAAGCCTGAAATGAAAAACTAATTTTTTTTTTATGGAACCAAAAGCTGGTGAATCTCTTCGCTCAGACATCAACACATAACTTGAGTTACCTGGACTGATTACAGGCGTTGACTTTTTAGTAAGAACAGATGGTACAGCTTATGAGGCAGACATGAAGGGAAACACGATGCTTTAGCCACTTAGCTCGGGAGCAAAGGACAGTCATGTCTGATGATGTAATTTTAGTGGGACATGAAACATCTAAACCATGTTATTTCATGCCTGTCTACCACACACGCTTCACTACAGAAAAGTCCCATGTTGACACTCCGAATAGGATTTCAAGGATTTGTTTTGCAGCTGGGAAAATGCTTCATATATATTGAAAGAGACCGTTCAGGAAAATGGATGTCGGAATCTGAGTGGGCAAATGACAATGCACAGTGCACGGAGCAGAGGGAAAGCGATCAATGCAGATCATAAACAGAATACAATAAAGTAATCCATTGCCATTACCAGCAAATGGGCATTGTATTGGAGGCCTTTTGCAGACTGAGACATGCATTGCTCCAGTTTGCCAAACAACTTGGACGAATGCATGAAGACGTATGGCCATATAATGTCTCACCAATGTGTTGAAGAAAATAAAAATGTGGATCCTTTGCTCGGCAACTAAAAATATGGGTACAGATATGCTCACAAAGGCTTTTATTGAGAGGAGACAGTGTAAAGTGTTCTGATAAAAGAGAAAAAAGTCAAACAACCATGTTGATTCACACTGCAGCTATGTGCCAATCACACACACACACACACACACATGCACGCACACGTGCACACACACACACTAATCAGGCAGCCCTGCAGTGCCTAGCATGCGCCTGTGCAACCTGAGCCCTTCTCTGTCACACTCCCAACATCTGGATCTGTTAAGGAAATTAACAGTCTGGCTATTCCACTGTCATTTAACCTGCAAGCAATTGAGCCGTGTGTTGAAAAGTTTTCTTGGATACTCACGCCTGCTTGGAAAAGAGCCTCCCTGTCATAAATCAGCCAGCTCCGTCTACCCAGTAGCAGCGTCTTGCTGCAGTTTTCTTCACTGAAGTTTATGTTTACTGCATTTAAAATCATTCTCATAGATGAGCAGTTGTGTGAGGAGGATCCTTGTCAGCTGACACACAATAACAACAAGGCAGAAGTGAGCATGGCTCACAGACCCCCGCTCACCCCCTCCCACAACACTTACCTACTGTGAGGTTCCCAAGTCAAATAGATTTGAGTTCTACTCCGGAAACAGAACAGTTGAAAATAATCATATTTTGAGACAAAATTAAACATTATAAAAAAAAAAAAAATTACAAAAATAAATAAATGTTGACTTTATAGCACCACCAGGATTTCTAACCTCAGAAAGGGACATCTACATCACATTGCAAACAATATTTTGCCACAGAGAAATGGCTGAAATTTCAAAATTTTAGGCATCCAAACCCCCCTAAAGGCAAAACTAGACCACCCTGTCAAACATCACAGCAAATTTGAAATTCCTAAGTCAAATAGTTTGATATATACTATTATTATATATAATTATTATATCCCTGACTATGTTGTCACGGTGGTGTAATAGCTAGGGAAGTGTGAAAAACTATATAAATTTATTCCTAACATTGTGGACAATGGGGCAGTTTCAGGCAGCATGGTATGTACAAGGCAACATAATTAATAACATAACATATATTGGAGCTAACACATTAAGGCAAATTCATTTTATTACCACTAATTTCTTTAACACAACTTCCTATCTTTAATTAATGTCTTAAAAATCCGATGGACCTCCATCAAACCCGGCTGCTATCTCTCCAAGTTTATTTTTAAGTTTGGCGATATAAAACTGTCATGGCCATTTTCAAAGGGGTCATTTGACCTCTGACATGCCCACTTTATGATAATGATGATAATAATGATGATAATCACGTGCAGTTTGGGGCAAGTCATAGTCAAGTCAGCACACTGACACACTGACAGCTGTTGTTGCCTGTTGGGCTGCAGTTTGCCATGATATGATTTGAGCATATTTTTATACTAAATGCAGTACCCGTGAGGGTTTCTGGACAATATTTGTCACTGATTTGTGTTGTTAATTGAGTTCCAAAAATAAAAATATACATTTATTTACATAAAGCGGCATATTTGCCCACTCCCATGTTGAGAGTATTAAATACTTGACTAATATCCCTTTAAGGTACATTTTGAACAGATTAAAAATGTGCATTGCATGATTAACTATGTCATATCCAAAGGGTTAAAATTCATATTTAATGAAAAAATAAAACTAATGTGCAGTTTCCCCTCACCATTTTTTTCTGAAGAGTTGTCCAGTGATTTAAGCTCTTAGATCTCTGTCCTTGGGATGCTGTGGACACCTATTAAATAATTCAACAAAACAAGAGAGGAGTGGGTAATAGAGCTGAGGCCTAAAGTAACTCAATCACAGCTGGCTGTCTGACGCGCCCACCCTTGCCCCCAGAACTCACACAATGGATACGCCTGCCACTCTCTGAGGTCAAAGGCTGTTTGTTGACCACAAACCACATAAAATTGGTTGCTCTGTAGCCATGGCCGGGGGAAGACCACAGGGTGGTCAGCGCCAAAACCTGAGTTGCTATGTAATCATGTTACACTCTTGCGACCACCCACATATTTATATACAGAATGAATATACTTTCACACAAACCTACTTCTGTGTTTAAATGAGGTCATGTGAGAAAAAAAGAAATTGTCTTTCAGTGGTAACAAAATCACAAAGCAGTATGACATTAGCAGTAATTTTCCTTTGACATAATAAAAAGTTCAGAGTAACCACAATTTTCCTGTCAGTTTCCTTTGACAGCTCTCGTTACTAGCCCAGAACATGTGAATCCACACACACACACACACACACACACACACACACACACACACACACACACACACACACACACACACACACACACACACACACAACCAAGGTTACAGGTGTTTTCTTCATTCTTGAAAAACATGTTCTTTACGTCTTCATGCGGGGTAAATGTCACCGTTAATTAATCACTGATAATGAGGTCACCAGCTTAATGGAAGAGTAAAACGTGCACCCTGAAATGACACAACATACTGGCAGCTCTTAGACCGTGGGCCACTTTACAGTCACAGCGCCTCTGTCAAACAGCTTCTTATTGTCAGTACATTTCAAAATTACCCATATGAGCATCATTGATTCATTGATTTGGCTTCACCAAAACTAGTGTTTACTGTTGGGCGGAGCCTGGCCTCCCCTGCTGAGGTCAGAAACTTTGTATTCAGACTTTTTTGGCAGGGATAGAAGGACATTACTATATTTACTGCTTTCCTTCTGAGCATGAACAAATGTCATTTTAAGACATTCAAACAAATTATTTCTTTGGTGAGGAAAGCCATTTTCTGTTGCAGATAGGCCTAGATGTTGTAGACACTGTCTCTCATAAAGAAAATGTATTATGTTTAGGGCTGTCAAAGTTAACGCCATAATAATGCATGAATAACTCATTCATGTAACTTACAGTTCTCAACTGGCAGTGGGCTCAGTTTGAAAGCTAGAGTGAAGGCACTGGCATCACATGAAACTAGAAAACCTAAAAAAATCCACTGGTACCAACCATGTCGTACTAGCTTGTCAGGAAAGAGACTGAATAACGCTCCCAACTTGTGTTAAATTTCAGTGAGGAAAAACTGGCATGGTCATTTTCAAAGGGGTCCTTTGACCTCTGACCTCAAGATATGTGAATGAAAATGGGTTGTATGGGTACCCACGAGTCTCCCCTTTACAGACATGCCCACCTTATGATAACCACATGCAGTTTGGGGCAAGTCATAGTCAAGTCAGCACACTGATGCACTGACAGCTGTTGTTGCCTGTTGTTTGAGCATATTCTTGTATGCTAAATACAGTACCTGTGAGGGTTTCTGGACAATATTTGTCATTGTTTTGTGTTGTTAATTGATTTCCAGTAATAAATATATACATACATTTGCATAAAGCAGCATATTTGCCCACTTTCATATGGATAAGGATAATTGACACTTGACAAATCTCCCTTTAAGGTACAGTTTGAACCAATGTGTGATTAATTTGCAGTTAAATATTTGAATCCACTGACAGCCCTAATTGTGTTATCAAAATAAACTCTATCTCATTCTGTGCCGCATGCAGTACAGTCCAAAAACAACAGAAGAACAAGGGGCAATAAAATTATGCTTTTATACATCTTTGGACCTGATAGGTGAGATGGGTTGTAAATACCATAAAGAGAGTTTTCCCCCAACTGAACTCTTTGAGAATAGTACACCAAATGTAATAAAATATGCTGTAGTGGATTTTAAGGTATCCAAATATGTCTGAAGTAAATATATTCAGAAAGGAAAAGGACCATTGAAAGTGAGAGTGAGGGAGAGACAGACCAAGAGCTGGTCCCAGAAACCGACCACGATCAATTAGTCTAGCTGTACAATAGCCGGAAATCTCATATTGGGGTCATGCATTCCTTATCAGCGAAGTGAATTTTCACATGCCAGATAATGCTCTAATGATTAATGGAGTTGAATGAATAATGGTGTAGAAGAAGAGTGTTATTTTTACCCCGTGGAAGCTGGTAGCACACACAGTTAACCTAAAAAAGTGAAGATCACACTTGAGGGCACTTTCTCAAGTCCTCCCACACATGTTGGATGATAAAAAGGACCCTTTGGCACAATTAATCTGTTTTGACAGATTTAAAGTCAAATATCTGCAATGAAATGTAACCAAATTCAGTGAATGTCAAAGAAACTCGGCTACAGAGGATGTGTTTGCATGTAACATGTTGAAAAATGCTTAAAAGTTCACACTTGTTAAAGGAGTGCATGCATAAAGTCGCTCCTTGGGAGCATTTATAACTGTCATGGCAGCCATTGCGGCTCCTTCAGCTGCACATTTATTGGCAGGCAGCGCAGCACTGCATTGTGGGATGGAGATGATAGCAATGGCAAATATTCTTCCCCATCTTCTTCTTCAAGCAGGTGTTGTGTGGGTAAACTGGCACTGGTGGACATGCCACTCTAATTTCATTGACAGGTTTATGACCTTTTATGCGTCCCAGCTGCCATGTTTATGACAGGCTGACTGTGCGTTCATGTTCAACAACATTAAACATGCATAAGCCAGACACCGTGGCCCGCCACACGGAACACAACGCTCTCTCCTGAACATCCAACACCACGAACACGCATTCAATGGGAGCTATAAAAGCACAGCAGAAATTGAAATAAGCAATGACACATGGATAGATGGGAGCTCGTGGGATTAAAATAATGGATGTAAAAACTACAAATCTAAGTCATCACGGAGTCTAATTTTATAGAGCTGTTTGGCTCACCAATGCTGTACATATATGATTAATCTTCCCTTTCTGTCTAGCCAGGCAAGGTCAGAGGAGGCAAGGTGGTTGGACCTACGCCACCCGGAGCGTCAATCCCACACACCCAACAGCATTTTGGGTAATTAATAATACCTCTGGGAAGTTCTCCCCAAAAAATAGGAGATGTACTTGTTCCTGGAGTAAAGCAGAATAGCCCTCAGTAAGAAAGGGAAGGGGAGGGAGAGGACACGGCCAATGATAGACCATTGTTGTTTGGAGGGTATTTGGCAAGAGTTGATGTTGTTATCGAGCATGTAGGTCTCGGTCTTCACCACGGCTTTCTGACCCTTCAGGTCCTAAATCTTTTAACTTCCACCACTGAGAAACAGATAAGAACATAGTCACATTTATGATGGGAGAATAAAAAAAGTCAAATTTATTGTTTTCTAATGCTGAACTTATACTGAATTCAGTGGTTTCATGCAACATTACCAAATAAAATGTGTGAAGCTGAGGTAGACCAATTAATTGTTTTAAATGTATCCCTCTTTCTCACTGATGGATTGTGATTATTGTTGTGTTTTATGTGTTGCAAAGCACATTGTAATGTGAGTTTTGATAAGTGCTACATAATTGAACTTTATTGTCATTATGAATCAGTTTGGCCAATTAACAGGAAGTTTTCTAAGCTATCATTACCGGTGGAACTGGGCTCTGGTAGTGGCTGATGACGGCACAGCCTCCACCAGTCCTGTGGGGACGTACATGACCAGAGAGGCTCCATACACAAGTCAAGGTATAGGGGAAGACAAAATGTTATCTCTCGAACATCTAAGACAATACCACCAGGTCTTTGTCCCCAATACAACATAGGCAGACCAATTTGGTGTTTTCTCTTCTAAATAATCCAGCCACGTTACTATCAAGTCATGAAATAAAATCGGGAAGATGCACCAACATTGGTTTGTAAGAGTGGCATTTAACAATATAACTGACCCATAAATAGAACAGTCCAACAATGTAATCCATAAAACTGCACTTGAGGATATTCTCTTAATAATGACTGTTAAGAGTGTAAAAAAGCAGATTTATTAAAAAAAATATGCAAAAGTAGCCAACAAGGCTGCTGCAGAAGTCAGGAAGATATCAGCCGATTAATTGGCTATCTTCTTTTTTCCTCCTCCAAACTATCTTTATTACATCTTCCTTTAAAAATCTGCTATCAATCAACCTCTAATGTGACAATTCTAAACCACGGCTTACACTAATAAAAAAGTACAATACCTTTAACATTATCTTTAATTGCTTGAACACAAAGCTGTTTTAGTTTTAGTGGACATAAACTTAGGCAAGCTGTCAATTGATAGGGAGTAAGAGTATCAAGGAGAGAGATGATGAGCGATTTTAAAGAGAAAACGGGGAGAGATAGTAAGAGACAAACAGTGAAAAACCCGAGAGAAGAGAAAGATAAACAGACAGAGAAAAAGGTTAACTCTCCCCTGTGATTTGTCAGTGATATGCCCTGAAGCCAGCGGAGGAGGCATCAGTATCGCAGGCCATAACAAAACATGTCAGGATCATTATCAGGCTAAAGATATGATTAGAGCCACCATCATGGCGCGTCCCGCTCTCTTCTCTCATGAGGAATGCATTCCTCTCTGCTCGCCTTGTTTTCTCTTTCTTTTAAAAGGAGATTATAATTTGGTCGTCTGGAGAGGTGCCAGGAAATAAACTGTTTAGTGTCATGGCCATGCCTGAGCGAGCACGCCGTGGTCCGGGCCCTGCCTAGGGACAGGTGCCAGCACAATGCTCCATTTAACACTGCAGCCGTGCGAGCTTCGTGTACTTCGCCGACGCGCCCATAGTGGAGATGTCATTCAGAGACATTTCTGAAGGATGGGTGTTTTGTAAACTACTGTGGTCACAACATAATTAAATTGATTGGTCCAAGTTAAATCCACTTAAACATTACTTGGAAAAAAAAATAAAGCCTTGTTTGATATGCGGGGCTGCATGGTGGTGCAGTGGTTTGCACTCTGGCCTCACAGCAAGAGGGTCGCAGGTTTGAATCCGGCTTGGGACTCTTCTGTGTGGAGTTTGCATGTTCTCCCCGTGCAAGCGTGGGTTTTCTCCGGGTACTCCGGCTTCCTCCCTTAGTCCAAAGAAAGGCCGTTTAGGTTAATTGATGACTCTAAATTGCCCGTAGGTGTGGATGTGAGTGTGAATGGTTGTCTGTCTCTATGTTGTCTGTCTCTATGTGCCCTGCGATGGACTGGCGATCTGTCCAGGGTGAACCCCGCCTTCGCCCAATGCCAGCTGGGATCGGCTCCAGCCCCCCCGCGACCCCTAACTGGATAAGCGGTTGACGATGGATGTATGTATGGATGGATGGATGGATGGATGGTGGATGGATGATGGATGGATGGATGGATGGATGGATGGTTTGATATGCATGAGCAAATTATGAAAAAGGGGGAATATGGTGTAAGGTACAAGTTACATTTCCTCTATAGGCTCATGTCTCCACAAGGCCTCTGTCGCGTTTAAGAGTTTTCACTTTATTAAAAGCAAACACACAGCTAATGGAGCTGATGGAGGACTGTTGAGACATGAAACTGTTGCCTTTTTTATTTGAGATGTATGAAGCCCTGGAGTCTCTGGAACCCCAAAGCAGGGTTAGAGTAAATGAAAGTAGCAGCTCTACCAGATTAATATTATTTTCTTTCAGTGTGGGGTGTGGGGAGACTGACTTTACAGAGGAAATCCAGTATAACCATCCCAATATATATTGTCCGTGGTTCTATTGCTTGCTATAGTCATAGTGGTTACTTGAGGAAAAAAAATATACAGAAAATAATGAATGGGACACTCTGATCAATCATCTAATGTGTTGAGCCGTTATCCTAAATCATGATCTGCTCAAAAAAGAGGAATGGAGCCAAATTGCAAATTTATTGAAGGCTGTGTTCCACAAATCACCCAAGGGTACAGAAAATCAATGTTTTCATACAGAACCCCACTTTTTCATCCAATTGTGAGAATTGTAATGTGTTTCCTGCTACTGCTGACATATGTAATCTGCGGTATTTAAATTTTTTTTTGTTTTATATTATATAGCATCTCAAGTCTTTAACCGGGAGTAGAAAACAAAATAGCGACAGTATAGTGCTACAACGAGGAAAATGAATCCAAATGTAGTGGAACATGTTGCATTTTAATAAGCACACAGTCATAAACAGCGGCAGTCTCAAGGAATTTTATGATTAAATTTCATCTGCTTAATCGCTGTAGCCACGGTATTCATAACTCAACTATATCAGGACAGCTGGGATGCTGTTCAACTCTGTTTAAGCGAGCGGCTGGAGGACTAAACACCATTTAGTAGAGAAGCAGTCATTGTCTTCTTGTCCTATCTTATTAGGAAAATGTATTGTAATCATGTGTCATAGTTAAAAGAAGAAACAGTCGCAGGTATATCACAGATGAGGCAAATAGATATGGGGAGGGATGAAAGAGGGGACATGCAGAGGAGAGCGTCCTTCGAGCAGAAGAAAAGAGGTGGAGCAGGAGGTGGAGAGATGCTTTAAGCTGATTTATATCAAACGGTAATAAACTGGGCATCTCCCCCCTTCCTGTTTAATATGCGAATATGCAGAGCATCCCACTCCTGACAGCTCCCCATTAATAAAAGCATGGCTGGGAGCGCAGGTAGCCATAGCTCATCTATATGAAAATACATGATGATGGTTTTACACAGAGTCATCTTTTAGAATGGAGCCCATGTGCCAGAGCCGGGCTGATACTGAGAAGTACTCACAGTCATAACTCTACACACGTCTGTGGTTCATTTCTGGGATTCTGTCTAACCTGCAGTGCAGGTGAATGGAATCAAATCACAATGCAGCTCATGCATGACAGAGGCTTGGGGGAGAGGAAATTCTCCCACAAGATTGTACATCAGTTTCATACTCGACAATCTGCCTGCCAAGATGGCGCCAAACCATATGGTACAATGCCATTTAACCTTACTAATTAATGAAACCATTCTCTTTATGCACTACTGATGGATGCCTTTGTTAGACACTTCTCACTCTCAATGGGCCCCAAGTTTTTACAGTTTGACCAATCAATTTAAATTATACGGTGCCCTTAAGAATCAACACATCCTCTCTACCAAACTTGACAAATACCGCCGCTTGGTCAGCGCCCTTCGCTATCGGCATCTGATGCACAGGGTCTTGCGTTGCTTTTGGATGTGTCTGGGATGGTGTGTCAATATATGCTTGCTACATGCATAATGTCCTTTCAAAATAAACTTGTTTACACAGGAAGTTAAGTTTAGGCAGCATAACCACTTAGTTAGGGTTAGGCAACAGTCGTGGATAACGTTAACTTCATGTGACAAGCAACTCACGGGGCTGACGATACTAACAAGTCATGTGACGAGCAAGTCACATGACTGATGATACTAATGTGACTTATGGGATTGATGACACTAATGAGTCACGTGACTACTGACTCACAGGACTGACAATACTGAGTCACCTGACTAGTGACTCTTCACTGACGATACTAACGAGTCATGTGACTGACGATACTAACCAGTCACGTGACTGACAACACACGTAACGCACCTAACTGATAATACTAAGGAGTCACATGACTAACAGCTCACCTAAGTCACATGACTCACAATACTAACGAGTCACGTGACTAACAACTCACAGGACTCACAGGACTGACGATACTAACGAGTCACATGATTAGGGACTCACATGGCTGACCGTACTGACAAGTCATGTGATTCATGGGACAGACGATACTAACTAGCCATGTGACTACATACTGACGTGACAAAATAAGTCAGCGTTACTTTTAGGTTCACATAGGACACCAACACCGGTCTCCCGACGAAGAGTTCACACTGGAGCTAGTGGAAAGCCTGGTTTGTACTGTCACTAAAAGGTGCCTCATTACTTTGGGTTCTGATGCCGAGGGGCGCCGCCCAATCGGCGGTATTTGACAAGCTGGGAGTGAGACCGGATTAGAAGAATATGAGGCGTCTATGAATTGTTAAGATACTTTCTATTCATCCAGAACAATGTAAGAACAGTTGCTTCTAAAGGGTCACCTTGTCATTTTAAAAGTTGTACTATTTGAGATGAGGAATGATTCATAAAAATGTATAGACTGCTCTGGTGAGCATTTTCCTCCTCCCTTGGTAACGAGACCATAGGTATCAGACAAAGATGCATTTGCACAAGCCCAATGCTCTGATAACTTGCACTCCGCTTTCTCCCAGCAGACGCCCCCATAAGGAGGAGAGAACAAGGGAAACAGAGGGAAACACAAGGAGGCTGTGGACCTGGTACGTCCAGCCCCTGGAGGCCCTGGTAATACCCACTCTTAGTCCATGTATTTTACATGAACAATCCTCAGAGGGCACAAAGAATAAGAATCTTACACTATTTAAATACAGGATTTGGGACATCAAAGCCAGGCTGATATTGGAATAACAGAAATAATTAGGGATATGGAAGTTGCAGAAATAGCCACATTTCCATAAGATGATAATTAGCCCCAGGGCTAGCTGGGTCAGGAGAAAGCATGTTTGCTGAGGCTTTGTATTAGCAGGGGGCCTACAGCTGGCATTCCAGGTAATTACAAGGGACTGGAATATTACAGCTAAAAGTCTGATTGAAAAATCAGCTTTCATTTCGTTGCTTTATAACGATATTCCTTGTATACAGAAATTTGTTTGAATTTGAATGACGTGTTAAAGCTGAGTGAGCAGCTGGTATACACACAAGAGACGCAAACCTCAGTTACGTAGGTTGACACACTTTCATCATAGGTGGTTTTCAGTTAGCCAAGTGGAAAATATGATCAGTATATTTAAAACAGCACTTCACAACAGAGAAGATCAGAGACCATTCTGTTGGTGACAATCAGTGACTACAAAGGCTTGTTAAACATGCATGCTAAATGATTGTGTGACTGTGTGAATCACACACCAGATAAAAAAAAAACGAAACCTCAATTAGCCTAAATCTTGAGTCGGATGAGACCGGGCCACAGGTCTGCTGCCGCACTACTCTCTGTGTGCAGTCATTTGCTTTGTCTTGTTCTATTTCCACTTACGGGTAAACAGGGAGGGAGTAAAATCATTTTATTTTCTCCTGCTGAGAGGGATGTTAAGAGGGGCCAGAGAGTCTGTCTCCTTATCTAATAACCCTGCCACAAGCTTGCCAACACAGGAGAATCCTGGCAGTGAGCAGGGAGGGAGTCACAGAGCCATTTAGAATCCAAGCTTGGCTCCGGCAGTGAAATCCACACTGCTACTGGAAGCACAGCGATGCTGGTAGCTACAAGTTTCCCTCCACTTCCTCAGAGGAAGCAGATCTGATGCATCTGGCAGCATCTGGCAAGCGTTTGCGCATCTTTTGATATTCAATTGCTAAGCACAGTTTAAATCACAGTGCTGTGCTCTGATACACTGACAGTACACGGCATGAAATTTGATTCATTTACGCACATTAAGATCTCTCCCCAAGGATGTATTCCAGCCCCAAATAAAATCTAAAGGGATGTTTGGCTGAAGGAGGAATGGAAAAGGCAGGCTAGAAAACATTTTTCTTGTTTGCCTATTGCTGTAGAAAATTTTGCAGAGAACTACACTGCAATCTTGTACTGCACAATAATTTGAATTCACAATCCTCTATTCACTTATGTGGAAAAGTCCATTAATGTAAAACAATGTTTTATTGACAGAAAACCAAACTAGCTACTTCAGCTTTGTGAGGCTGCACAGCTATGCATTAAACAAACGCTAACTTCAGCATGATAACCACATCCATGATGCTAGCATGCTCACAATAACAATGCTAACATCCTGATGCTAACTAAGTGCACCATTAACATCATCTTAGTTCAGCATTTATCAGGCTAACAGCTGATTAGCACTAAACACAAAGTAGGGCTGAGGCTGATGGGAATGTCTTTTGTTACCTCCGCCAAGGAGGTTATGTTTGTGTTTGTCTGTTTCTCTGTTTGTTTGTTTGTCTGTGTTCAAGATAACTCAAAACGGATTTTGGACGGATTTTGATGAAATTTTCAGGGTGTGTCGAAAATGTGAAAAGGAAGAACTGATTTAATTTTGGGGGTGATCCGGAAGAAATCCTGGATTCTGGATCACTTTGAAATTTCCGTTAACATTGGGGTCAATGGGACCCAAAAAATTGTTTCTCAATATCTCTGGTACTTGTTGCCCAAAGCTCATGAAATTTGACTCAGGGATTTACAATGTGTACTTCTATCAAATCCCAAAGGCTGATCCAGATCTGATCCAGATCCGGATTTTATAGCAATTTATATAAAAAATGGGGGTTACTCTTACATTTTGGCCTAATGTATTGTGAGTTTTATGTTGTGTCTTGTATATATGTTCTATGTTTGCCACTGATAGAAAATTCTTTTTAAAAAATGTAGGATTTTTATTTTGGAGTGAATTACAATATGGGGAGAAACTATGGTGCTTGGCGGAGGTCTGCGCTCTCTGAGTGCTTTTCTAGTTTTGCATGTGTTTGATCATAAACCAAAGCTTTGGACAAATACATTTCTGAGAGTGTGATGGCCATAGTGAAGAAAGCCAGGGGACCACCAAAGTTACTATGATTCATCCTGAGGGGACCATGAATTTCTGTATTGCATTTTATAGTAATGACTCCAACAGTTGTCGGACATTTCACTCAAAACCACAAATGTCAGTTTCATGGTGGAGCAAAAGTAAAATCAGGTGAAGATGAAGTCATTAGGTTTCATTGTCTGGGAACCATGAATGTCTGTAGAAAATTTGTGCAAATCATAAATGTCGGGATATTTCGCGGTCATGTCTAGAACGTAACGCGCAACTTGCAAAACTCTCACTAGAGTTTGAACGCAACACATACGCGGTCTGCGGGACATTCGCTAACTTTACACCAGGCTGACAGAGTACGTCAAGCAAGTACACCACTGACAACATCGCAGCTAAACTAAATGATAAAATGGAGGCTTTTACTGGGAAAGCAGCTGCATGTACACGACAAAACACGCAGCATCGTGGCAGCTAACTCTCCTGGACTGGTGATAAAAGATGGATTCAACCTGTTTGTGCATCAGCGTATCATTGTAGCTGGGCAGCTTGTTACGCACTAAAAACAGCACCGCTGCATGAAACGCACTAATCTTGTAAGTTAACGATTAATAATCAGTTAACAAGGATCGGCTATCAGTTGATCCACAAATGTGGTTACAATGATGGGAAAAAAGGGAAGGTTATCTAAGAAGATGCAGGGTGGAAAATGAAAGGAGAGAACTGGATGAAAGAGATTTGCTCAGAGATGATTATGATATAATGACAAAACATTTCCAACCAGAGAATAATGTTTTTCTGGGTATCTTTCTATTTTTACATCTGTCCTTTTCTTATCTTCTCCTCAAATCAAATGGTTGAAACTCAAAACCTTTAAAAAGAGAAAATTAAAGCATCCTTCACCTTATTTTGCAGAGCAGTCGTCACAGCAGTTGACAAAGTGATTGGTGAATGACATACTTAATGTATTGGCAGCTCTCAGGACAGCCCCAGCAGCCTGGGAGACAGTGTCCCCTGGTGTCTATAATGTCTCATCTATACTGCATCCCCTGCCTAAACACCAATAATATAATTTGCTTCCCAAAACCAACCTCATAAACATATTATTTAAGAGTCATTTTTTTCCCAGTGGCTGCCAGTCAAACGGTTTTATAAGAGACCCTGCTATAATGTTCTACACTAGTGTTGAATGGTGCCTGTGTCTTCAATCCAAACATCATGGAGCAATTAGATTTTTTGGTCAGTGTTAGGTTGGACCAGAAAAATTGGACCTTCTTGTTGGCAAGAGAGAGCACTCTCAGCACCAGAAACCATTATGGCAGCAAGAGGAGGTAATAAACATCCATCATAAGTGTAAAAGCAAAGAGGGTCTTCACAAACTAAAGTCATTACACCAGTTTTATTTCAAATGACGAGGCATGAGTGAGACGCAAGTGGTGCAGTTTTTGGCAACCGACACGAGACAAGCCGAGACAGCTTGTAAAAAGAAAAATATCTTTGATCATTGTTTGATCAAAGTGAAGCTACTGATTTACTTCTGAATGGAGTTTTTCCAACCATGATTCCCCATCTTGTCACAGCACACCTGTTGCCTAACAGGGTTCTGGGCCATAGATCCCCAGCAGCCCTCTGGGCATTCGGGCCCTTTGTGGATGGAGGAGCAGGCCAAGCCCTGGGCATTACAAACTGCTGACTAAACACAATCTTTGTTGCAGGATGGGTGCATGTGACATCACGTCATCCCCTCGGGCTGTGTGGGATCTAGGGCAGGCTCAAGCTCTTTGTGTGTCCAGAGCCAGAGCACCCTGTACACGCGTCCTGGATCATCCTGCCATGTCACCTCTATTGTCCCCAGGTCTGGACGCACTACCCTGGCATTCTCACACTGTGAGGTAGTGTGGGAGAAATATTCTCCACTTGTCATGGTCCAGAGGTTAGCTCAAAAGAGAAGGACATTTTGGCCGGAGACACACGAACAAATCAGAATAGTTTATCCAAACTGCTAAACACACACTACGTGCACACTCCCCGGTGCTGAGACAACTTCTTTGATTTATTTAAAAGCCACAGAACTAATTTGGTGACGTGAAAATGATCTTTGCCTGACACAAATCCTTTCAACAAATACCCACTACCCTGCATAAATATACCAAACCTCATCTTTTGAGGTTTTTATGGCTTGGTTAATCTGAAAAATGAAGGAATGAGGCCATGTACTGTGATTTTGTGGTTACCTCAGGATTAACCATTCAGTATTATGTGTCCTAATCTTTGAGGACCAGTTTACTGCCCCTCGGCTCACTCCTGCCATCTTCTTCCACTCTGTCAGTCCTCCTCCTGTCATATTCTTTTTGTCTCATCTCAGTATTACTGCACTTTCCATTCCAAAAAATGAAAAGACATTAACCCTCATATTAGATCTTTGCGAATAACATTGAGTCCATTCAATGACGCAGAACAGGGAGACCACAGTCAGCGTGCCCCATTAGTGGTGGGCAGGAATGTAATAAGTGGGACCGTAACGTCTGGCACGGGTTCCCCCTGATGCAACCCTTAGCTCTCCAGGCGCAACGGCACCTAGATAGATCTTCAGAGGAAAGAAAAAACGGCCACATCCCTTGCAGTCAGACGCACTCGCGACACTCTCCTGACACCAATCTTTTCCACATGGATGGCCTATCGGTGTCCTATTTTCCTGAATCTGTTATTTCCATAATCCGGCGGGTGCCATTGCCTAGGGTTAATGGATGAGCCTGAGTGTGTGAGATGGCAGGGCTTTGTAGCCCCTAACGAACAGCGTGCAGTCTGATGAATGACATTTGGGCTGCAACCACGTCACTTCTTCCATTAGCGCAGCCTGTCCCAACTCCGCCGTATTGAACCATGGCTTTCAGCTATTAGCCTGATGCATGACACAGTCAATTCCAGTTACGCTTTAATAAGTGAATATTTATCTTAGCCCACTCTCAAAGAAAAAAAGGAGCGGGCACGAAAAAAAAAATGAGGACAGATGTACCAGAGTTGTTTTTATCTCTCTTCATGTGTACATGCATGTACTGTATATGTATTGTTGTTTTGGTGTAGTTTACTTGTTCCTGTTTATCTTTGCCAGTGACTTCCTTTAGGCTGGTTTATTCATCACCTCTGAATTCATACTGGAGTATCACTACACAGTCCTACAGGAGATTACTAACCTGTCATGTCATTTAAAGGGTCACTCTGACAATTTTACTCATCAAGTTCAGTTTACTCGTCACAAGGAGTTGATCTGACCCGCCAGACGGTTTGTTACACAAAAACATCTGAGAAACTGTCATTGGAAATTGACTGGAAAATGGCAGGAACTTTCAAAAAATACTTGGCAGGTGATTGGATGAACCATCAGTCATTCAAAAGCTCTCACTCAGAGGAAGTGTGAAAACATTTTTTTCCCACCAAGGAAAAGGCTTCAGTGTCGTTCTTTGCTCTTCTGTCAATGAAGAAATTCTCTCCAGTCTGATATAACTGGTGCTACTGTAGCATCTACGCTAACCTCCTCAGGAGCCGCCATTTCCACTCTCTGTTGCTTCTCCTTGTCGTCACACCTAGACCACGCCTGCAGCTCCTCACAGGATGCCGATTGGTCCGTGATCTGGCTTGCAAGACACAAACACATTACTCAAAGCCTGACAAGATGGATTTCTGAGTGATATGTGATCCCGCAAAGAATCCAGCTGCCATGTAAGGTAAACGAGGAGTAGTACTAGCCTATAAACAGTTGTATAATGTCTTCTATGGTGGTGGAAAATATAAAATACAACTAATATTGGTTTGGGCTTAATTTAACAGAACAGATTACAAACTCAAGGTATAGAGTTGTTTTTATTTACCAGGTAGGATGAGTGAAATGAAATGACGCTGTTGGCTGCATCATGGGAAATTTAAGATCCAGTGTTTTGAAGGTTTAAGCCTTCAAGAGACTAAAAATCAGGATCTGTCTGCTTCACTTCAATTTTGATTGTTTTTTAATTTTTATTCATTTATTATGATTCCAAAAGGTTTATGGCGCTGGTGCAGTGAACAAAATACTGAACCTAGAGCAACATGTAAAACAATTAATTGGTCAGGCCGATATTTGCAGATACAGTGTATCAGTGTATCAGCGGATAAGTAGCAAAATCCTGCTGCACAGAAATGTCAAATTATGTTTAAGATAATTCAGGTGCCAGTATTTTTCAGCTGTAAAATGTCTTCCTCTCTATGTATCTTGCTCATAATAAAAATGAAACAAAAACAAATCTAAGGGATTGGTATCAATATTACTGTTTGTGTTGTGTTAATAAAAATATATATACTGTGTAACTGCTGATATACAGTCATCAGATGTTTCATACTCCCAATGCCAATCAATATCGGTATCAACCTCAAAAATCCAGCATTGGTCGGGCTATAACTGGTTCACGGCAGCAGTCATTTACGCAGTTACCTTTAACACATTTACATCCCTATCATTACAGGTGGCTGTGAATTTGTTACAGGAGTTCAGAGAGTTTAAAAAAAAAAAAAAATCATATTTTCATTTATTGTACAAAACATGAATACTCACACTGCTTTGTCTTTTCACCTGAATATGTGCACATCTTCTGCATATTATGAAAGTCTGTGTGCGCATGTTTGAGAGAAAGACAGAGCGAGGCGTTGATCTGTGTGACCAAGCAGAGTTGAGTGCCACTCTGACAGGCTATTAGTCATAAGGCTTTAGCCACTCAGCTCCTATCACTATAGTAATCCATACCCTCAGACGGCTACTCTGCACATTTCAATACAGACACTATACACGGACACATTAACACAGGCGCTCATCATCATAGTCAGTAGAAAATATCACTTCGCATGACATGACACTTGACTTACAACAAGGTCGATCGAAGCTGACACGTAAAAATATAAGTGAATGTTTAAATTGATCAGTGAAGGTATCAATCATTGTAGATCTGAGTGTCAGACAGGCTGCAATCCGGTGTCCTCTCAACTGTCACCTCTTCAGCTGTAAGACACACCCCCACTTCACCTCAATGTCAGCAGATACCATTTAACAGATATGTAATATCGCTGTGTTTTATGAGCCATGTCAACATTAACACAATCAAGCAGCTTCTTCATTTGACAAACATCCAAATAGTCGGCAGAAACAGTGAATGCTGTTTAAAGAGAGATCATCACAGGAAGTTGTGGAACTCTCAGAGTTGCTTAGAAACTGAGAGCCAATCATTTTCTTCTTCATTGAGCCACGGGGGACTAGTTTGGAGTTAATTGCAGCGAATCCAATTTTTTAATTAAAATGAACATCATGACGATCTGACTGGATTGGGATTTGTTATTGCCATTTCTTTCTCTCTCCTCGTCTCATTTTCTCTCCCCTGCAGGACAGCTTGAAAGAGTCCTGTTGTTTTATTTTAATTGGGGCAGTGATGTAATTGGCCTACTCCATGCTGCTCTGTTCAATTTAGATCCTGGGTGTGTGTGTGTGTGTGTGTGTGTGTGTGTGTGTGTGTGTGTGTGTGTGTGTGTGTGTGTGTGTGTGTGTGTGTGTGCGTGTGCGCACACATGCAGGGATATAAGAGACAGACAAAGTGAAGTGTGCACTATATACACAAATGAAACAAATAGGAAACAAAGCCCATATTGAACATCAGTGTTAAACAAACTCATCGGACCATGAGTTCTAGTTACAGAGCAAGAACCAGGATCCATCTTTCAAGATAAACAGCACACTGAAGTATTCATCTAGACCAGGGCTTTGGTATCCTGGCTGTTCAGTTGGTTATTCACATACTAGAATAAAACAATCTGGGGTTTAGATTTGATCTAATGCGCTACAGCCTTTAGCCGATGCCCCCTGCAGTGAGATCTTTCTCTGCTCTGTCTTAAGAAGGTAAACATGACCGAAACACATCACAAGCAGCAAAACTAACAGAAAATTAACACAAAATAAAAGAAACAAAATCTAAAATGTCAATTAACCCTTTAAAAACGGACTTCCCGCTTCGCTGTTAGCATGATCCTGTTTCCATTTTCCATTTACAAATTACATTTACGTTACACTACATATGGAACGTAACAAAACTATAAAAACACATTTGCACTTGATCTGCTCATATAAGCATATGAGCAGATCACAAAAACAAAAAAATGCATAACAAAGAACTTATGGACCGTTAAGAAATATTTCATTTATGTTTCTACACTTCAGTATCTTTTAGATCAACATGTTTTGTTTATTTAGTAACATTTTTATGAAAATACATGTCATGTCAATACATGTTTTTCAATTTATGACACAATTTCAATACTTTTATCAGTTATTAAACTTTGTTGACGATATAACCTTTCAGCTTGGGTTGTGCAGATTTTAGGGATATGAAGCATCAATCGTAAAAATACCAAAGTAGGCACAGGCGGAGTTCAAAGCGTTAAAAGTCAATTAAAGAGAAATATGAAAGTTGAGATGTCGGTATCTCATTCCTCGTGTTGTGTCACCACAGTCATGTAGTCCCACTCAGGTACCTTCTCAACGCCCTGTGAACATGCCTCACCCAGGAATTATTTCTATGCAAATGTCCTGATGGGGAACATGTGGGGGTGGGTTGGGGGGATGCAACCTGCAAATGAAAACACACTTTGAAAAATCGATTGTTCATAGGTTGGCTTGGGGCGTGTGCCTTGCAGAGGTGACTCAGTGATAAATATTTATGTATTTTTGCCCCTCAAAATGACTGTGCTTTTAAAAATCACAGGTCAGGAGAGGAGAGGGTAGGAGCTCTAAAAAAAGCTTAATCATCTCAGCGCTGCTTTTTCTCTCTACAATTATATAAAGTGTGGAGGAGACATAATAGTGACAATGTGACATTTATCGTTCAACCTTCTCAGTGACAATCCCCTGATTTGTGAATTCTGTGCAGGCAGAGATAGCATAGCTTTGAGCACAGGCTCCCTCTCGTCTAATAATATCTCTGTAATTAGCATATGCTTTGATTATAAAGGTCACTAACTCGGCCTAACGGAACATCATATGAAGTGTACCAAGGGAGGCTTGTTTAACAGTCTATTTCCATCCTTTTTAATCTGCATTCAACTATTTAACATGCCATATTTCCTTGTGTCGAGCCAGAATAATACTGTAAGACACTGCGAACCCAGGGGAGGTGTTGCTCTACAAGATTCTTTGCACCTTTAATCGCATAAAAGTGCAGTATGGTGATTGTAAACTTACACTTTAGCAGGGATCTTCTTAATTCTTCTCTGGTCATTCTTGGCTCAGGGTTTGCCTCGTGCTGCAGCTTTTAATACATTAATGACTGGCACATTGTCAGGTAAGGGTGTGGTTGCATACTTTCATTTTGTTTATATATATATATATTCTTTCTTTTTTTGAGAGGGTGCCAGTAGCTATTTAGTAGCTTTTACTGTTTGCACACTGTTATGTTCAGTGCTTTTGATTTTCTTCACACAAGATCTTATCTGTGAGCAGTTTATCAACTGTGGTGGTTGTTTTGACCAGACTTTTTAGTGCCATGCACCTATGTGGTTAAAATACGATTAATTTACAGCATCTTAAATTACTTATCTACTTATGTCTTGGTAACCTCTTGGGTTGTGTCCAAAATCAGTCATTATTTACTAAATAGTATGCTACATTTCACTACATTTACTGTCTGCTATTGTATTTGTGTACAAATGTATCCACGGAAAGCAGTGAATGAGTTAACAAGAGAGAGAGCCTTTGTGTCTGCAAAGCCACAGTCATGCATCTACTCAATTTAATCAGTCACTCACAGCATTTTGCATCCACTGGTACTCTGTAAACTTCAATCATAACTAAAATGAAAATATTTAGTAATGGTGTAGGTCAAGATGCCATTTTAAGGGTTATGGAACACATAAAATATGCAATGTGTGATGCACATTGATGGTATCACGTTAAAGGTGCTAAAGGAGACATTTCTATTGACTCTGCACAGCTCTCAACATGGAAACAGCTAACAGGTCACAGGTAACGGTGCCAACAGTGAAAACCACGGCAAAATAGGCTGACAGAGTTAACAGTGCCTACCTGAGGGGGAACCGGTGCGTGGGTGCTATGCTTCCACAACAGCGCCATTGGTCAGGATGCTATCATCATCTGAAACCACCATATGAGAGCCCAGAGCTCACCAGTGGGGCAGCTCTTATGCACAAACATGCACTGAAAGCATCCATAGCCGGCCTGGTGACGTCAACAAAGCACAGAGAAGCTCGGATAACAACACACACAGAGGGAGTTCACTCTCTGCTCAGGTAGACACCACTTCTCTGTATCTTTACATAGCAAATAGTTGTTTTGTTGCTATATTAATGCTCCGGATATCATATAGAAGCACCTTTAAGAACACATCATATGAAATAAAAAATGACTCCATTGCTTCTAGTGGCTATTCACGTTCCAACAATTGCACATGTGCATGCCTATATGTGGAGGACGCTAAATAGTTGTTTTCTTTTCAAGCCGATGCAACAGAGATCAAACACAGAAGGATGAGACGGTCTGGATAAAGCTTATGCTCTTCACAGATCAGTAACGTAAAGCTGGCTGCTGTGAACACATTCGCAGCACAGTCTGCCTATAGATGGTGCTCTGCTTGAGCTGCTGGGTTATTTTAAGTCTCCCCTTGCAAATACACTAACAAACAGAGAGGGGAGCCCCCTTGGGAGACCATTGTAAACAAGTGGGTATGATGCACTGAGTACAATCCCACTTTTTGTTTTATAGAAAATATGCTCCTTTCATCTGAGACAAACAAGTAGATGAACCAGCGCCTACACTCACACACCCAACGTTAATTACCACATTCATTTACAATGTTTAATCTGTGCGCAAACTGAAAATACAACAAACAAACAAAAGGAAGACCAGGATTTTCCTGTTGTTTTGTTTGTTTGTACGGTGCAACATTTAGCAGTGAATTCTTATCTGTGGAAAATTGGTCTGCACAACAATGTCCTGGTTTTGCCTCCCTCCATCAGCTCTACAGAAGATATTTCTGGCTTAATGATCTAGGTTACATACAATAAAAGAATGTATTAAAATATCTGGGTTATCAACATATCTTTGTGAAAAAAAGTTTTATTTTGTCATATTCAGATTTTAGGTCAAGTAAAGCTGATGCCCAACAACTGATCAAACATTTAAATGTCTGTCCTGGTCAGCAGTCCTTCAGAGACTGGAAGGAAAATGTGACTGAATTATTCCTCTCATTACAAAAAAGGTTATCTGAGTCAATATGCTGAAATGCAGCATATTGAACAAAATCACAGCCAAATTCAAACACTCGAGCTGCTGTTTTCATATCAGCGTACTGTACAGTCCCACTATTACCTACAAGCCTATCAAGCCTGGTCACCTGAGCTCTCTCCATTTATTATCAAAGCACGCAGCACATTTGAACCTGAGGGAAATATGATGCCTGACAGCTTCTGTGTCCAGCCAGAAAAAAAACTAGCTGAAGTTTCACAATTATTGGTGACCAGGCAAAAACTAGATAAATAAATAAATCAGAAACTCTCCTACGTACCAACACGCAACCCTACACCTGCTAGACGGTATGGATCGCTCTGCGGTTGCGGTCAACAAGGTGGCTCAAGGTATGGGAAGGTCTGACCATCACAGTGAAAATATTCAGCCATTTATAATATTATAACATGGAAAGTCAATGTAAGCTCAATAAAGTCCTTCATGTGAATTTAAGTTATTGTTGATTTATAGCAAGGATTTTCACATGTAAGATATTACTAAATCGTATTACATTTCTTAGCTGCATTTCTTTCGATTGCACTGCAAGTTAGTCTGTGATATTTCCATTTTTTTTTTTTTTTTTTTGAATGGTGCGACAATAAAAGCTAAAACCTGTGAACATAAGAGAAGAGGGGTTCACACGTAGGTATACTGTGTGGGGGGAAATGAAAATGGATGCTTCAAGAGAAATGTGTGCACTTTCTCAAAGTTGTTATTTTAAAAGTTTCAGACTCAAACTGACAAAAGTCGCATGGTTACAGTTGAACCCTACATGTGGTTAAAAAACACGGACATGTGATGAAGGGTATTTTTACTGCTATGACAGGGCCACGGACACAGGTTTGTTGTCTCCATTCTCAGGCTTTGATCAAACTGCTGTTAGAGAAGATGAAAAGGTTCAGAAAGAGCAGCCTCCACATCTGGAGGGAAGTCCCCTTTAGCCGGCACAAAGAGGCAGGAAGAAGGAAAGGAAAGCAGAGGACTCTGACACAAATGACACAACATTTCAATCAAACTGATGTGAACGTGCCACTTCCTCACTTAAAGCACAACAGGGCAGTGGGACAGATATAGCCCCGAAAGATCCTCTTTTGTTTGAGTGATTGTTGATAATTTACAACAAAGTGGATATATTAAGATACTGTCCTTTAATGGGAGGGTTATTAGGTTACAGCTTCAATGTCGACGAGTTTTCCTCACAAATCGCCCCTCTGCAACAAAAACACTGAAACCCGATGGGCTCCAAGCCTACAATATAAGTTGGAGTTAATATTTTTAGGGTTGTTGGCGATTAAAATATTTAATTGTCATTAATTGCATGATGGACCATAGTTAATTGCGATTAATCACACATGTTCTATCAGTTTAAAATTTACCTTAAAGGGAGATTTGTCAAGTATAGTACCCTTTTAAATGGGAGAGGACAAATATGCTGCTTTCTGCAAATGTATATATTTATTGATTATTTATCATCAATTAAAACACAAAACAATGACAAATATACCGTCACAGGTCCTGCATTTAGCATGAAAAATATGCTCAAATCGTAACATGGCAAACTGATTTGCTGGGTCGCTGGGCCCTTGAAAATGGCCATGCCAGCTTTTCCTAGCCAAACTTAGCATAAGTAAGTTTAATCTCTGCCAATGGATTCCTGAGGTTTTCTAGTTTCATATGATACACGAGCTTTAAAACTGAGCCCGCTACATCCTAAAAAGTTGCATTACAGAAATTATTGGCATTAAAATCGCATTGTCACATTAAGTTTGACAGCCCTACTGACAAAAAGTTACTCCTCATTTGTCATGCATTTCCCTGCAAATGTCCAGCAACGCGACGTGTGTCAAGTCTTTTCAAAATAAACTTACATCTTAAACAACTTGGTTATGTTTGAGCAACAAAACTACTTAGATTTAGGAATAGACCATGTTTGGGGTTAAAATAACTGTATGTGGTGTCATTTAAGTACAAAAGTTACGTGACAAATAAATGAACGTTCTGGTTTCACACAGGATAAGAATACTGGTCTCCTGAGCAAAAGTTTAGTATTTTTTGACCCGCACATCCACCCCAACCTCCTCCCTAGAGGGCTTTTGTCACTCTATATACTTCCTGGTTCACAATTATGTGGATTACACACAAATTAATTTTGTGGAATATATACATGTTACAGTAAATTACTTTTCGTAGGTATAGCTATGTGCACGGCGTATGAGAACAGCCTGGCACCCGACATCAAAGCGGTATATAAATGAGAGAGAAAAAAAAAATCACAAAAAGCACAATATCTCCCCTTTAAGATTTAAAACGGTACCAGCACTTTGACAGATATTGCATATACTTAGAGTAATATTAGAGAAAGTATTCGTTAATCCAATAAAACGTTAAGTGACATTTGTGCGTGAGAAATTGATAGTGGACCTCTCGTGCAGGAGGACATGCAGCTAAACCCCCGGTGTCTTTTATAACCTCTTCATTAGGCTAGAAGCATGAGAGAGTGTGCTCACACCTGCATGCACGCAGGCATACGCTCACACAGGGTTTCATTATCATAACTAACCCCCTCCTGTGTTCGCTTAGACAGGGAGAGGAGAATCTCTGACACATCTGACAACCACACTCTGAATTTAACAGATATTAGAGATGACCTTCGGCCCGTCTTCCTCAATACAATACGCGTTTCCTGATTTTAAAAGGAGAATCGCTCTTTTGTCGGTACGAAGAAAAAAGGAAACAGTCTCCACCTCAATGTGCAACGTGCAGCTCTCCCCGTTGTTCACCCGCACTTGAATAGCAATTAAATTAATTCTCTTTTCCACGTCGGGCCCTGTGAGGACTTTTGTGTTACAGGGGACCGGGAGAGGAGTGACACATCTAATCTAGCACGACTTCCTATCTGGCGGACGACTTATGAAATGAGAGGAAGTCGGATCTTTATCAGTGTAGAATTAGTGCTTCTCCGTGCTTCGTCCAGGAAGTGAGTGTAGTGATTCCATTAAAGAGAAGGAGCCTTCAAAGAGGCCAGCGCAGCCAGAGGACACCTTGGGAGGAAAGAGAGGACCATGTTGAGGAACAGGATGGAACCTTGCTGAACCAGCACTCTGCACAGAGAGATCACAATCAGGCATTTACACAGGGCCTGCACAATTACCTCCCAAATAAAGGTCATTTTTACATCACTCCAACACTTGCATGAGAGGGAAAATGGGTTGTAGTTATTGTAAAAGTAGATTGGAAGTGGAATATATTAAGTTCTAGCTATGAATTTATGAGCAGAAACAGCATTTGAGCAGAAAACATGGAAGGCAGTGAGTATCAGTTACTTAGTAAAGGAATACTGATCAGACTTCCACGGCATTACTCCTGAAGATGATGTATATCCTCATCAATAATTATAGGAATATACAATATAATATACATTTACACTTCACGTGTTTTAGGTGGATTGGATAGCTATCGAATATTAAAAAATCTAAAGGTAAATCATTAGAGACAAGACTAGAGGCATTAGAGAGAGGTTGTACTGTAGCCAAATGATAAAAAGCTGTAGATCTCCAAGAGACATCAGTAATCTAACTACATCAGTAAGCAGCCAATGCAAGGCAGAGATGGTTCATTGAACCTCCTACAAATGCATCTTATATTTTTTATAATGCAGAGCTAATAATTTGTTGTAGTGATGAATAATATCAACTTTGTTGTCTTCATTTTGACAGAATAAAAACCAACAAGATGAGACAGATTCTCTTAATTATGCACTTCCTGTGACGCCATGTGAACAAACCACATACCCATAGATCAGATGAGAGACGTAGCCACTTCAAAGATGGGTGAGTACTAGGGGTGGGACGGTTCATAAAATTTAGGGTTCGGGGTCACGGTTTTCGGTTCGGATCGGTACATTTGTGGTACAGCAAGGAGGCCAATTTCTAACTTCAATTTAAACAAGCATTTCATTTATTTGGCAAAATAAGTCCACAACGTACTAGGCCGGCATCACATGAGGACCATCTTTCAATGCTAATGACAGGAAAAAATACAAAGAGGGCGACTGATAAAGGTTCAGCTCCAAACGGCGCACTGCGCAGCGCTTAGTCGTTCGCCGCCAGTATGATCATTCCAATAGAAAACAATGCAATCAAACTGATTTTGTCACTGACACTTACCTTAGGCCCCTCTGCGTTGTTCACATTACATTACCCCGAGCCCCAACCTTGAAGTTCAAACTGTGCCTATGAATCAGTGTCTGCAGTTCCTCAAATGGCCACTTGAGGCTGGATCCAAAAGTGAATCAGTCACCATAGACCCTCATGTTAAAATCCCCAACTTTACAGCAGAAATAAACATCCTGGTACAAAAAAACGGCCTGGTCTCTATAGGTAATTTCTCCATTCATTACAACCGTACTGGGGTGAATTTTTATACAGTTAAATTTAAATTATATTAAGGCTTAAAGTAATTGAAGGCGTGCCAGCCGGACTCACTTCAGCTCCACCGACAATCCACCTCTTTTCCCATTTTTTGGATTGGCCGTTAGTAAGGTTGTGTCGTCATTGCCAAGATGGCGACGACTGGAGCTGCCCACATTGGGCTTCACAACAGCTCTTCTTATATAAAGTCTACGGTCTGTCCCTGTGATAATGGTAGTTGAAGTTATACTGAAATTAAAGTGAAATTTGCCATTGTCCTGGTTCACTAAAGCCACAGGAAAAAACTGTTCCAGCAGTTTCAACACTTAAGGCCACTACACACCAGTAGAGTGTTTGTCGTGTGATGAATTTGCATGTCAGCATATTTTTTCAAGATATCAACCAAACATGCTGTGCTGTGCCCATGGATGTAGGTTGTACCAATATTTATGACACAGCAACACAGAGGCTGAGATGTGAGTCGAGATGTCAGTAATCTGAGTCATGATGGCAAACTGGATTACCTCATTCAACCCTGACAAGGCCAGATCCACTCCTTCCTTTCTTATCTTTCACAATAAAAGCCCTACATATAATATCCAAAGGCGAGTATTTTGCATTTTTGTGTTGTGTATCCGTCACACTCCCCGTGTTTAAAGACCTTTACATTCACACAGAAAGTGTATGATGGTGTACGATAAAACTTTAGTCTCTCAGAGTTCATAAATACAATTCATCCATGTGTTTTGTTAATTTATAGATAGTTGTTAGCTACTAACGGTTGTTGCTGTTGATAAGTTATTCTTGTACTGGCGTTACCAAACAGCTTCAGGTGCATTACCACCACCTTCTGGACTGGAGTGGGGTTGACTCTGATTTGCCCCATGAAACCCCAGACGGATTGTAAATCAGATTTGAGACCTGGCCATCAGAGATGCATACAGTATATGTGTAAAGAAAAGTGTATTGAATCTCATCTGGATCTTATTTGGATGTGCCACACTTAAAATGACACAGAGGCCACAGGCAGACTACACTGAGATCTCTGCACAGCACATGCATGTGAGGAGGACCCTGCTCCCTCATCAAGAACTGGACACATTAATGGAGACCAAATGAAAGGCACTAGGGTGAAAGAGATTAAATCTGGAGGGGTATTGGCATGCTTACATGTTTTACAAATCTTATATGTCTCTGGAAACATTTTATTTGATGTAGTTTTAGTCAGACATTGTTTTGACCTCCAGAACCTCACCCTTTAAGTCAGTGCTTCAGCGTCCGCTCTTATTTCAACACAGAGTAAACCAATGGGTTTTACGTGTAACGTTCCTCTGACAGGGACATCATTGGTCTAACACATCTGTGCCATTAGTGGTGCATTATCCTGATGCTTTCACAGCCACCACACTCTGTGTGTACTGCCGAACAAGTTACCAGGTTCACACCTGGGGCCGGGGTCTATTGAAGTGGGCCCACAGGGGCTCTGAAGTTACTGAGGACTGGCATTGTGGTTTAAATGATCTGGCCCTGCGGAAATGTAGAATTTTACTCATGGCAGTAATTGTACCTCACAGCTGGAACGACAGCAGAGAGAGAAGAGTGTATAAAAGGGGAGAGAGGAGAACATTTTATTGCTTGTCAGGATTATACAAGAGCTAATTATAAAAGTAATGGATCTATATATATATATATATATATATAATTTATTATATATTATTTAGCCTTATATGTAATTATAATAATAATAATATTAATAATAATTATAATTCATTTTGTATATTATACAGTATATTAAAATTTAGAATATAATTTATACTATGAAATCACCAAAAACTATGGTACTATAAATCGCACCGTCTATGTCATGATGCTCTAACTTTCCATCACACCTCTATGTTTACATCAGTTAGTTTAGATTAAACTCATTTTGAGACATTGTAAAGATTTACAGCCTGCAGTGGTTAGCACTCTGGCCTCACAGCAAGAGGGTCGCAGGTTAGATTCCGGTTTGGGACTCTTCTGTGTGGAGTTTGCATGTTCTCCCTGTGTAAGCGTGGGTTTTCTCCGGGTACTCCGGCTTCCTCCCACAGTCCAAAAACATGCTGTTTAGGTTAATTGATGACTCTAAATTGCCCGTAGGTGTGGATGTGGGCGTGAATGGTTGTCTGTCTCTATGTTGTCTGTCTCTATGTGCCCTGCGATGGACTGGCGACCTGTCCAGGGTGAACCCCGCCTTCGCTCAATGCCAGCTGGGATTGGCTCCAGCCCCCCCACGACCCCTAACGGGATAAGCGGTTGACAATGGATGGATGGATGGATGGATGAAAATCAGAGTTGACCAACCGCACTAACATGTTCAATATGTGCGAGCTAAGTACAATCAGTTTTAGCTTTTCTATAAACTTCACTGTTATAAAAACTGGCATGTAGTTTACATCTGTATTTTTTATGTTTATTTGCAACCAACTGACCTGAAAATCTGCATTCAGTGCATGAGTAAAACTTATGCCACTCCACATTGAAAGTATTTTCAGTAGTGTTTTTCACGTTTGTTACTCGCAAGACTCACCAAACAGATCTGCATCCATTTTATTAAGCTTATCGTTCCACACTGACACCCTGCATTTTATTACAATACAAGTCTATTTTTGTCGCATTTATTGAAGTGTAATTTGCATAGATAGCTGTTTAAATCACATAAATATCCCTCTGCTTATGTGTTTTGAATTTTAATTGTTTTAGTTGCAATCAAAAATTTCCTGGCGGCCACCTTCACCACCTTCACCACCACCTTCCCCAAACTTGATAAGGATTATTCAGGAGACATTGTTCCATCACACAGTGTTATGTGGTCCATGATATGCCTTCTTTGAAGGTAATATTTTGGTTTTGTTTTAGTCATAGGGAAGAGAGAAGAGTGGGAAAGCGAACTAAAAGAAAAAGAAGATGAAGAAGCAGAGAGGGAAAGTGTGGAGGAGAGGGCAAATTTGTCCTAGCTTTTCCACCCAAAAAGGCTGACGAATCAATTATTTAAAAAAAAAAAAATGGAGGAAAGAAAATGACTTTAATTTTCAAAAAATAGAGTTCATAATCTGTTTTTTATATTTAATTTATTAATCTTACTATTATCTACATTGATTGATTGAGGCTCTCAGTCTGTCTGTTTCACTTCAAACAGACTGCCCAAACTTGCTACAATGGACAGGGAAATAAAAAAACAACAACAAATCATCATTTTTCAATTTAAACTATATTTCAGGACTCTCACTTACACGTAAACTTTGTGACAACTCCCTGAACTCAATGCAACCTGCAGTAGGGAAAAAAACTGTAAACATCTCCTCTGATTGGGCAGCCATTCTGTAGGAGATCTAAAAACTTCCAAATTACATGTTTGTATTTCTGTGCGCCAACTAAAGCCCTAGAGTGGTCGTAAATAAGGGAGGTTTATGGATGGTGTGGGGTGGACTGCAGCCCTCATGCCTAATTCATGCCGGGGCATCCATGAGCAGCGAACGCAGCAACCAAGCGGGCTGAGATTCCCTTTCATATTCTAATCAACCAGCCTGCAAAGGATGTGTTTGCTCCAAAACCGACCCATGTTAACAGAGCACAATGCAGAACAAAACACAGTTTTCAAACACAGCTCAGACAAGTGTGTCAGCATAAGTGGGTGGTCAAGGGATTTTAGTGAAGGATACCGTCAATAAGGCAAGACAGAAGATGTAGATATCAAAATCTGTGACGTCTCCATCCAAGCAAATCCAAATACAGTAACAGAAAAAGATTACGTCTATCGTGAGCATTAAAGAACAGAGGAAGTGTGAACAAATCAATTCAACAGTTGAAATACAGTTGCCATGTTGAAAGCACTTATGATTCATGTGCATAATATAACATAACATGCATATTCACCTGGTACAAGCAGGCAGACATGGTGGTGACTCTTTACTCTCCAAGAAGTAAAACAAAACAAAAAAATCTGGATTTGTTAAGCCTAGATGCTGGCAAATCTCATATCAAACCCTTGATCTCTCACTAGTTTTTATAACAAAGAGTGACGGCTGTGAGCAGACCGTGTGTTTCTGTAGTTCAACAGGGACCACCACCGTCTACAGAAATAATCCAGCTGCTCACGTCAACTTAAGAATCTACTGGTTAACCTTTGATTCATATCATACCAACAGTTTTATTTGATCCGAAACCGTGAGTATTTGGAGTATAATGGGTTAAAGCAAATACTAGCTCTCGAGGGAGCCTTTCGCGTTTTTTACTTTACCTGAAGACCACCGTAGTTCTCCAACAGGCTTGTGAAATTGCGTTAACGTAATTACAAAACCGTGGTACCGCCATGTCTTCCATAGTTCCTAAAGTAGTGTTATTATGTTAAGGATGGCTTCTCAGCGAGACGAAGGCGACTGGGCAGCTCACGTTTCCACAGTCTTGGAACAGGAAGAGTGAGCAGAGGGGTACTCGTGCAATCTGCAACCACACCAGACTACATGCCACCAAAGACTACACACTGCACCTTTAAATATGTAAACCTACCAGGATTTAAAAAGATATTTAAAAGGATTTGTATTTGATTCGTGGGTTTGAAAATGATTTAATGCCAGTGAACCCCATCCCTAATCTTAAATCTTCAAACTATCATACTAGCAGAAGTGAAAAAAAAAAAAAAAAATTATCTGCATCTAAGGACAATGCCGATTTATGATACACGATAAAACAAAGGGCTGTCTATTCATAAAGACTTATTTGTCTTGTTACCTAAATATCTAACAGTCATTTTGGTCTGTATGAGGGCCATTTGATATTGATAACTTGGAAAACATACTGTACATAATCTACACAGGAGCAAAATCCCAAAATCAGCCCACATGAGTGGACCTTTTTTTATGCCACAAAAACCTGAATCTGTCCTTGTGGCCTCCCTGGTGATGGAGGCTCACATGTCTGTGACTGAATGAGTGCTGTTTTATGTTTTTATGTGTATGATATGTATCATGTAAATTCACATAATCGTCTTGTTCTTTTACACACAGTTCAAGTGAATGCCTTTTGTTGTAACAGCCACAAAGTTTAACAGAGCACTCCTAACATGTATTCAGATTTCAGTTTTAGTTTAGTCAGGACCTACCAGTCCATTAGATCTAATGTGGGTTATTAAGATGAAAACATTAAAAAAAAAAAAACTGAGAGGAAATTAAAAGAACCATCAAATAAAATATATTTCAGTGATGGGTCCAAAACGAAGCATTTTAAAAATCAATACAAAAGATTTCAGTGAAACTCATCATTGCCAGAAAAGCCATGATTTTATTACAGTTTTACTGTAAGAAAGAACTTTGATACCGCTTCGTTTTTGATTTGTGATGAGCTATCATTATTATGGTCTGATAAGATTTCTTAGAATCCATTCGATAGATGAGCGTATATAAGAGGGGAGTATCAGACGCTGTTTCAGCACTATTATCCCTTTAGAGTGGAAATGGAGATGTATCAGAACTGAAGTGATTATGACCACTGGAAACCAATAATTATGAAAGGAGTATTTCTATGTGTATAATCTGAACAATTGAGAATGAAATATTTTCTCATGGGGCTCTCTTTAACCTTAAAGTAGTGTGATTGTGGGAACAACCTAGACGATGGAGGCCCCCTCCCATTCAAAAGGATAATGGCAGCTCACTGTAATAGTGGCAATAAAAGTCTGACTGCATCCTCGCAAAGATGAGAGAGAGCCAGTGAGGGAGAGAACAAGTGTGTGAAGACAGATGATTGACTGTCGATACTGCAACAGGATGAGGGAGTGTGTTTATTGATGGAGGACGGAGAAGTTTTCTCCGCAGGAACCACATGACCCTCCTACGCCCGCTGCATCCACGCAGGAGCACAGCGCAAGTTTGCATTCAATGCGGTATAAAAGACAGACATTAAAAGATCTCTACACAAAGGCGCATGTATAGATATGCATGCATGCGTGTGTGTATACACACAAACTGACAAACATAATTTCCATATTTACTGTTGGGTGAGAAAAGGAAAAGGAGGGGAGGGCAAAAAAAAACCTCATAAATAAATGACAATGCACAGCTTGCCCTGGAAATAGAAGCATCATTTTGTGTTTGTATTATATTCAGGCGGGTAAAATTTAATCTCCCTTTTAATACCCTCTATTGTATAAACAGGAGAGAGGTTGCTGAAATATAAACATTAGGAATGTAACCTTATGAAAATCGATTTGGCATTGAAAAATATTATCTCTGCCTGGTTGTTTATTAATGCAACTTCAGGCATGTAGCCACTATCAATGAGAAAATCCCCCTATTTTATTTTTGTGTCGTATTGGAGAGAATTTATAAGAAGAGGCTGTGGCAAAATGTAATATGAAGTTACCTCGGATAAAACATTGTCAGTATTGTTTTGAATAAGATTGTGATCAAAACGCATGAATAAAAAGTCCTTATCTCGACCAAACACAAATAACGCAACAGCTGCGGAGAAAAACTAGAATATTAAACAAGTTTGGCTAAATGGAGGAATAAAAAGTGTGATTGCATTTATCTACTTGATTAGTAACGCGCGTGACATAATAATGAGTCATACCAAAATATTAGAAAAGCAGTTTAATAGTATTAATTATATTTGACCAAACAGCATGGATTATGATTTGAAGCATCACGTATTATGCAACAAATTTAAAGTGACAGTTGAGTAACAGTGAGCTGAGTTGTTTGTTGTCTTTTTTCTTGTTGGCTAAATATCAGCAGCTCCACAGAGGGCTGTGTTAAGAACTGGATCTGATCTGCTGTTATATCATACTGTAAATGGTTGAGCCACAGAAACCAAACAATTCTGCCAGCAGACTAATCACTTGGGCTGGTAAACCAATCCTCCACGGACATACACCGCAAGTATGAAAGTGTGTCTGCAGCCCCGATTATTTATTCATTTTGTTTGATTCAGGATGATGTTCCTCCCTTGGATTACCGTTTTTCCTATCTGGCGAGAGCGCTGGCACTATGCCCTCTGTTTAAGATATCAAAGATTTGTGGCATCTCGTTGCCTTGCGCTGGCTCGCCTGGGGAGTTTCACTAAACATGAAATGGATAAAGCCAGACTGATGTACTGTAGGGAACGGGAAAAAAAAGAGAGGGAGGGAAAGAGAAGGAGAGGAAAAAAATGAAAAGATGGTAACGGGGTTCCTCTGTTTCTGAGAGAGAAGTGCTGCTGCTGCCCCCGGAAGTTGCTGCCTTTGCCGGGATGCAAGTACACAGTGGTCTCAGGAGAGTAAATCTGTGGGAGCGATGGCTTTAAAATATCACTGGAGACGACTGATTGGGACTGTGTGTTTCTGTAATCTGTGTATATTAGGTACAGCAGATTAATTAATGTCCCAGCGTTGGTTTCATCTCACCATTATGAGGTGGAACACAAAGAGAGCAGCTAAATTTAAGAAAATACATGCCATTAATTATGGACGGAGTTTATTCTCCCCTTAATTTCAGCTCAACGGAGCTATAAACATACAGTAGAAATGTCCTAGCACATACAGCGCATTGTTTTTATACAGATTTTGTGGCTCTTAACAGCAGGTATATCCTCAGACATCAAGTCGTTTCATCTTATGAAGCACCGATCATTTCCATCCAACGATACGATTCCTCTGTGATGGGCACATTTGTTGAGGAAGATTAATATTCCACCAGTATGTCAAGAAAAAGCTACACAATCACTGATCAGACAGTAAGACAAAATGAATGTGGCCTGCTGTTAAGATAACTTAGTCCAGAAAAAGGTCTCTACACAGGATAAAACAGTAGTGGATGACAACTTTTAGATAGTGGACTAAAAACTAAATGCTGATTCACACTAAGCACGGATTAAGAACTGATTCTGTGGGTTCTTATATATGTTTGGCCACCCCTGGGGAACATCCATGCAAGGGAAAAAATAGTCGGACGGACCTCTACTTCAGTGGATTTCCACCCGCAGAAATCTGCGGTATGTTTGACTAATGAAATCCACTGTTCCAACTGATCGCTGTCACACCACATAATAATTAGTCATTCGGCTCTGTTTGTTGAACAGAGGTCCAATGGGACATTTTTCGGACTATTGCTTTTTAGGAATAACAATGGGCTGCCCTGTTCTCAACACACAGTATTGTATGACAAACACTACTACCTCATCAGCCAAATAAAGGACAA